>CM035118.1:13880878-15080878 GCA_020205555.1 Panax stipuleanatus | reverse complement strand
CGGGCTGTTTTTTTCAAAATCCGTCACAGTCCAATTGTTCAGCTCAACTCTGGTAACGTTTACATCATTTCTTTTCAAGTTTTGACTGTTAGAACGTTAGATTTCATATAGAATGCTTCTAAACATAATATAGTGAATATGCATGCTTATATGACTTGATAAAAATTTTCAGACTTAGTAAATATGTATGTTTTACAGTGCTGAACGTTTTGATGTGAAAAAACTGATTTCTGAGACAGTCATTTGACGCCCATTTTGGTTAGTTTATTCATCCTATTTGATGGCAAATGAGTCTGGATTTTCAAATAAAGATACACATGGTAATTTAGCTTCCTTGGAGAGTTTGATTTTGATGTTTTTTCATATATATGAAATGTTTTTTATTTTGGGTAGGTGTGCTACTGAATGGCCACCTAGTCATGCCTATGTGCATGCGGATAGTCCATTTTATAAAGGAGACTGTGACGCCCCCAAATTCTAGGACCGTCACGGGGTCTCTCGAATTCTGTTCATCACGTGCTCATGGTAATACATCACAATAATAATACAACTAAATATCGCATCACACAGCGGATTAATACACAACTAATACCGAATAAATTATATTTAAATAATATAATTATTCACGTCCCAAGGTCTCGTAACTTAAACAGTGATTACATAGCTTAGATATATCTTAAGTATAAATAACCTTAATTAGTACATAATATCATAAGTTCTTTATTACAATCACAAAGTCCTACATAAACAAAGCTACTCAGTAGCCTTTCCCTTGCCCTTGTCGGTACTCGAGGGTCCGCAATGCTTGGCCTTAACTGAAATATTTTTAGGACAAGCAAGAATGAGCACAAATTGCTTAGCAAGTAATATACAATAAGGGTGAGTAATATAATTCTCAATTCTCGAAAGGGTATAGCAAGGTTTGATAATTCAAGGATAACAAGAATATCAACAGTTTTCAATAATAGTCGCAAAACACAGAATAATATCAATGTGATTCAATAATAAATCAATTCAAGATTTCAAGATAACTGAATACTGAGCAGTCACTAAGGACTATGAACTTCCACAGGAATTGACAGTAATAAACTAAAAATCCAACAAAAACAAGTACAACAGGTGATCAGCCTAAAGTACCCTATGTTATGCATAACACTCAATCATACTAATCTGTGCGCGTCGGTTCTCCGACAGTTATATTTTGTTCTTCTCAGTCAAATACAAGATCCCGCACCAATCAATCGGTTTGGGTCGCCTTTCCATAATTTAAGTCTAGCCGAATCAAATGGCATAGATCACAACAACTATAACTTAAATTTCAATATTTAAAGTTCAAAGAATATAGTTCGACATTTATCTTATTCATGAAGTATAGGATTCATAATATCTGAATTTAAATCTCAAGAGTTTACTTTTACGTCAATAATAGCATAAGCCAATTGAATGTTCAATAAAGAGTAGAGTTAGGAACTTGCTTACAACGTTCCTTAAATAAAGTAAATACGAAGGTCTAGGATATTTGCACTATAAATGAGTGTAAGTAAGGAAACTTGCACTTTAAAAGAGTGTAAGTTAGAGAACATGCCTTTAGCGTAGTTTATCCACGAAAAGTAAATGAACACTTTCGAATTCCTATCGTAATATAGTTACGTATATATATGATATTCATTAGTCATATAATTTAACTTCACATTTTGTCTTCGAATATACGATCAACACATAAGCTAAGTTTTAACCTAGCTACACAGTTATATAGAATATAATTTCTATCCTTAACGTTCCTCCTTTAGAGTTTAAACACATTCTCATATCATATAAGATCGCAACAATTAGCAAACATGCTCTCATATTATTAATATCACATAAGACCACAATCAATACTAAATATATTTCATTTTTCGCAAGTTATGGCATTCTCATAAGTTAACCGTCAAAATCGGGTTCAAGTAACATCATATAATATCACGTAGCATGTATTCATATTAAAGGATACTTTCATGCTTGTATAACTTTTTCAAATCCAATCATACATGGTATAGGTTCTTAAGTTAATACTTAAAGCCATTCAAGGACACGAACTCATAAGGTCTAACATGCTCGCTTTTTAAACACAAAATATATTCATATAACTTGTATTAGGCATGCTCATGAGTATTCGTATCGCATATATGTAGCTAGCATTGTTATTATCTTGAAAACCTACTTCGCTTACTCTTAACTTGGTTTCACGATATCTAGCATGATATGTATACATGTAGATATATATGACACATTAGTGAAGTTTAAAAGAACTATCGAACATGTCCACGATTTTCAGAATCTAAACCTCGATATAACATGTCAAGATTTACGTTCAAAATTCGTATTTTCCTTCGTAAAGCTCGCTAATAAGGTTCGCATGTTCACATTACATTATGAAACCTATATACATAAGTTAATATGTCCGACATGCATTTCAAGGCCATATAAACATACCCGAAAATCAGAATACATATATGATCTTTACATGTCAAAGTTTTCCTTTTTAAAAACTTATATTTTCATTAAAAATGTTCACTAGCGAGTCCATCATGTGCATGTTATACTATGAAGCATATACGTACATGGTGTCACATTCTTCATGCATTTCTAGGTGGTACTAACGTGCTTGCAAGGTCAGTATATAAATACATACATATCAAGTTCACTTCTAAAGTTCTAAAGTTATTTCAACTATATGCTTTTGGTAACCATACATGCTAATATAGTAAAACATGCTCAAATTAGATCAATATACTCATATATATACAGTACCCATGCTTACATACTTGCCTAAGCTTATAGAAATTTATTACACTTAGCAGCTTTTTAAACAGAAGTCAAAACTGTAGCAGGGTGCCGGTGCAGCTGCGCCGCATCCCAGGCTTAAACCGGCGCAGCTGCGCCACTACTGGTTCGCACCAGACAGCAGGCAGCCATTGCAGTTTCTAGCCCAACCACAAACTTACTTCACGAATTCTCTTCCAGACAAACTACATTGTTTCACTATCATATTATAAGACTATACAACAACCAAGCAAGCATTTTCCAACTCAATTATCATCTAATTCCACATAATTAAGAATTAAGAAATGAAGAACTACAATGGAAATTATACCTCTGTTAATGGTTTGAGCTTGCTAATGCTACTATAGAAATTCCTTCTCAACTAAATAGACAATCACAGTATACTCTCTTCTCTTAGAAATTCTCAGCAATATGAAAGGTGAAGGAGATGGGTTTATATTTATAGAGGAAATGATATCCAGACATTGCATTTGCCCAACAAATTGAACCACGAGATTTATGAATTGCATGGAGGTTAAGGAGTAGTAGGTAAATGGTTGGTGAATCAAATCATCAAACTACTCCTCTCATGATCATGATAGCTAGGAGCTATGGAAGTTCACTGAGTTTGTGGAATATTGGTAATAGGATAGTTTTGATGGGTGTTTACGTGTACAAGGGTTGTGCCTAACAATATGGGACAAAGCACACTAAGCTCAGCATTTGCAAATGAACTACATGTTACACTTGTATTACAATACACATATCATATACTTATATTATATGTACTTTAAGTCATCATAAAATGTACCAATATAATTCAATGAATAGGTAACATTGCAATGTAATAAATGTAATTTGTACATATATAACTCATGTACATTCTTATCTTACCGATATAATTTTATTAGGTATCCTCACATTACATCATCTTCTTTATTAAAGGCAATTGTTTAATAATTAATAAAGATAACATAAGATAGCTAAGTATTATTAAATTATCTACCACATACTCATGATGTCTCACTTTAATGCATATTCACATTGTTACCTAGGCATCATGATGTATTCATAACACATAGTTTTACTATGTACAATCATATAATATAGTTTAAATATACTTGCACATAACAATTAATATAATCTTATTATGTTAATAACTTCACTTATTTGTTTCATTATTCGTAATGTCAAATAAATTATTCATCTTATCAATTAATTAATAATATAATTAGTCCATTCCTCGTAATTATTAATAACACTTAATTAATAATCATAGGATTAATTATCACATTAACAAATATAATTCCCAGCATATTTATAACCAAGTGTTTTATTATTATTATTATATTTCTTGCATTAATAATAATCACATATTATAACTTAACCAAAATTAACAATTAATATAAATTAATTATTCACTTAATAATTCTTTCGTCGATTAATATCATTATTAACATTTCTCATCACAGTGCCACACAAGGCTCCCAACGAGTTTATCGCAAACTCCATAAATTTCTCAATTATTATAATTATTCAATTTTATATAATTGAATTAATTCATCTCATAAAACAAAATCATTTATATTAAATAAATTCTCATTTCCATTAATATATTTATTTAATAATATTAGAAAATTCTCGGGTATTACATCCTCTCCCCTTATAAAAATTTTATCCCAGAATTGCTACAAGGTTACACAAATAGATGGGGATAGTCCCTCATCATCCTATCTTCTAACTCCTGCGTTGCCTCCTCGACATCGTGGTTACGCCAAAGTAATTTTAAAGAAGATATAATTTTATTTCTCAAAGTTTGCTCTTTCCTATCTAATATCTGGACAGGAATTTCTTCATACGCCAAGTTCTTCTCCACTTGAATGGGCTCGTAAGAAATCACGTGCTTGTAGTCGGCCTTGTACGGTTGCAACACGAAAATGTGGAATACGTTGTGGATGTGATCCAACTCGGGTGGTAACGCAATTTTGTATGCCCCTTCGCCCACTCACTTCAGTATCTCGAACGGTCCTATGAATCTTGGACTTAATTTTCCTTTCTTGCCAAAAGTGATTTTTCCCTTCCATAGAGATACCTTCAAGAATACGAAACTGCCGACTTTGAAGTCTCGGTTCTGTCGATGCAAATCTGTATACTTTTTCTGGCGGTCTTGAGCTGCTACTAGTCTGGCTCTTATCACTGTCACCACGTCTGCGGTTTGTTGTACTAACTCTGGTTCGAGTATTCGTCGCTTTCCGACTTCGTCCCAATATAATGGCATTATGCACTTTCTTTCGTAAAGATCTTCGTACGGTGGCATGCCGATACTCGCATGGTAACTATTATTATACATAAATTCGACTAAGGGTAGGTGGTCGTCCCAATTTTCCTTAAAATCCATCACGCAAGTCCTAAGCATGTTCTCCAGCGTTTGTATTGTTCGCTCACTCTGTCCATCTGTCTGAGGATGATAAGCGGTACTTAACCTCAACTGCGTTCCCATTCTCTCTTGCAAACTCTTCCAAAAATTGGACGTGAAGCGCGGATCTCAATCAGAGACAATAGATACCGGCACTCCATGTCGTGAGACAATCTCCTTTATGTATAGACCCGCTAACTGATTCAAACTGTAGCGGATCTTGATTGGTAGAAAATATGCGGTCTTCGTTAGTCGATCCACGATAACCCAAATGGCATCATAACCTTTCTGTGTAACTGGAAGTCCTACCACGAAGTCCATCATAATATGCTCCCATTTCCACTCTGGTATTTCCAACGGTTATAGTAAACCACTATGCCGTTGATGCTCTGCTTTAACGCGTTGGCAAGTCAAACATCTACTAACGCACTCTGCGATTTCCCGTTTTAAATTAGGCCACCAAAAATGTTGCTTCAAATCTCGGTACATCTTAGTGCCTGCCGAATGAACAGAATATGTCGTATTATGTGCCTCGTGCAAAATCTCTTCTCTCCACTCGGTTACCGCTGGTACCCACACTCTTCCTTCGAATCTTAAGATACCGTCTTTATCCATTTGAAATTTCTCTTCCTCATTTTCTGTGATCCTCTTTCGAATTTTCTCACACTCTTCATCCTTTTCCTGGGCTTCCTTTACTCTATCCAACAATGTCGGATGAGCTTCCACCACAAACAACCTTTCTTCAGACCTTTCGGGTCCCTTTACTTCTATTTCCAATTTCTCCATCTCTCTTATCAACTCTTCCTGAGTCGTCAAATTAAATAATTTCTCCCTTCCTTTCCTACTCAGAGCAGTCGGCAACCACGTTTGCCTTCCCCGGGTGATAAAGAATATCGCAGTCATAGTCTTTAATTAATTCTAACCACCTTCTCTGCCACATGTTCAACTCCTTCTGTGTGAAGATATATTTCAGACTTTTGTGGTCTGTGCATATCTCACATTTTTCCCCATATAAATAATGCCTCCATATCTTTAACGCAAAAACTACTGTCGCTAACTCTAAGTCATGAGTAGGGTATCGTTTTTCGTAATCCTTCAATTGTCGTGACGCATACGCAATGACCTTGCGGTGTTGCATAAGCACACAGCCAAGCTCCTTGTTCGATGCATCACTATACACCACAAAATTTCCAGCATCATCTGGTAGTGATAACACAGGCGCTTTGCTCAATCTTTTCTTCAACTCCTAAAAATTCTCTTCGCATTTGTCGGTCCATACAAATTTCACCGTCTTTCTAGTCAAATTGGTCAACGGGGTTGCTATCTTAGAAAAATCTTGGATGAATCTTCGATAGTACCCATCTAACCCTAAAAAGTTTCTCACCTCCGTCGGTGTTCTCGGTTGTTCCCAAGTACTTATTGCTTCTACCTTTGAAGGGTCTACAGCGATTCCATTCTTATCCACCACGTGGCCTAAGAATTTACCCTTCTCCATCCAAAATTCGCACTTTGAAAATTTCGCATACATCTTCTCCTTCCTTAGTGCCTCCAAAACAATCTTTAGATGTTTGGCGTGTTCTTCCTCTGTCTTCGAGTAGATCAAAATGTCATCGATAAAAACCACTACAAATTTATCCAAATATGGCTTAAAAACTTGGTTCATCAAGTCCATAAATGCTGCCGGAGCATTAGTCAATCCAAATGACATTACCAAAAACTCGTAGTGTCCATAACGAGTTCAAAACACAGTCTTTGGTATGTCCTCATCCCTCACTTTTAGTTGATGATATCCTGTTCGTAGGTCAATTTTTGAGAAACACTTTGCTCCCTTCAGTTGATCAAACAGGTCGTCTATCCTCGGTAGTGGATATCGATTCTTGATCGTTACTCTGTTTAATTCACGATAATCGATACAGAGCCTCATCGATCCATCCTTCTTCTTAACGAATAGTACTGGTGCTCCCCAAGGAGAAACACTCGGTCGTATGTAACCCTTATCCAACAACTCTTGCAATTGTATCATCAATTTCTTCATTTCTACCGGCGCCATACGATATGGAGCTTTCGAAATCGGTGCCGTTCCCGGTGCCAAGTCTATTACGAATTCAATTTCTCTGTCTGGCAGAAGACCAGGCAGATTGTCCGAAAACACATCTTGAAATTCATTAACTACGGATATATATTTAATTTCTACTCCCTTTTTCGAGTATCTACAATGTAAGCTAAATAACCTACACATCCTTTCCTTAATAATTTCTTGGCCTGCATCATCGTAACGCAACACGATTGCTTAAGCGATGAGCTAGCATAAAACACTACCTTAGACTTACTCGGAGTCTGAAGGTTCACACATTTATTCTGACAATCAATTATCACAGCATGGTTATACAACCAATCCATTCCCTAGTATCATATCAAATTCTCCCAATCTAATAGGAATCAAGTCTACGCTCAGTTCATGTTCTCTAATATTTGCGGGACAATTTTGATAAACGTATTCTACAGGGATCACTTCCTTATTAGCAACTTCTATGTTCAAAGGATTTTCTAATCGTTCTCGGGGTGTACTAAGTTTACTAGCAAATTTTTCAGATATAAAAAAATAGGTGGCACCCGAATCAAATAATACATAAGCATTTATATCATTGATTGGTATTATACCTGACACCATGTCCTTCGCAGCCACGGGGTCCTGGACGGTCATGTTAAAAGTTCTGGCAGTTGGGCGGTTGGATTGTGATGGCCCGCTGATCATCAGTTTGTTCCCTCCTTGTTGGCTGCTACTTCCGCCACTTCCCTTCTTCGGGCAATCCTTAATACGGTGCTCAGTTGAGCCGCAAGCAAAACACCCTTGGATCTTCTTTGGCTTCGGACAGTTTGGCGATATGTGCCCCTCTTTGCCGCAATTATAACACGTGCCCTTTCCTTTCCAGCACTCGCCTTGGTGACTTTTCCCACACTTATTACAAGCTCCACTCCTTTTCTTAAAATTTCCCTGATGACTCCCACCTTGATTATTGTTTCTGCTGTTGTTATTCTCCCACTTTCTCTTTCCCAAATTGCTTCCTCCACTACTGCTTCCTCCCGTACGGTTCTCTCCTCCAGTATTCTTTCCTTTCTTCTCTTTGTTATACAGACTTAAGGCCTCACTGCCACCTTCCACAATGATTGCCTTCTCCAGTAATGTTGCAAATGAATCAATTTAAAGAACTGACACCTTATTGAATAGCCAAGGCTTCAACCCTTGTTCGAAGCGTCTAGCCTTCCTCTCTTCATCACCAACTTAGTGCTCCGCAAATCGGGCTAGTTCGTTAAACCTAGTCGCGTATTGTGCCACCGTCATCTCCCCTTGTTTTAACTCTAGAAATTTCACCTCCATCCGATTTTTCATGCTTTTCGGGAAGTAATTCTCCAAAAATAATGTCTTAAACTTATCCCAATCTATCATCCCTTCTCCAGCTCTTTGTTGATTAGCCTCCCACCAGTAGTTCACTTCTCCCTTCATCATGAACGTGGCAAACACCGTCTTCTGATCTTGGCCTACGCGAGCTATAGTGAAAGCTTTTTCGATCTCCTTGATCCAGGTTTGTGAGACGATTGGGTCGGTAGTTCCCTCGAACTCCGGGGGTCCTACACTCTTAAAGTCTTTAAAGGTTGTTACTGGCACAGCCTGAGGGTTTGGGTGAACGGGTTCATTGTTCCTTCCCATTAATGCCTCTCCTAACAGGTATACTAGTTTCTGGATCGGGTCTACTTGTTCCCTCTCATTGTTCACTGACTCCTCAGGTGCAGTCAATCTACATCTGGGCGGCATTATCTGCATCACAAATTTTCATTTTATTATTATTCAAGTATATTGGTTAAGTATTTCTTTTAATACTAAAAGAATAAATTTATAACACGTTTCTGAAATAAGCTTCATTTATATTCATATGCCATTTCATTTCATTACATGATTATCCTAGCATACTGCTATAAATGTTATCATATATATCCCCTAATATCACAAAAGACGGGGAATATACCAACCTACTACCACCCTACCCCTCTAACAAAAGCTAATTCGGGGTTTACATCATTATCCCACATCTTACACAAAAGATTGAGATTGCTATATAGTATATACAATACATAAAAGACACAACTAGTACTACCACTAGACTGACTAAGGGAATCTCATCCCATCATCCCGCGCTCCACTGCGCTCTTGTACTCCATCTGTGCTATGTACGCAACTAACTCTCGACTCACGGTATGTAGAGTCTGTCCCTGTTCTGTCGGGTAGTGGTACACACCATCAATCACCCTCTCAAAAGCTGAACAAAACACATACCCCATCTTGTTTATTTTTCTCTTCTTACATCGGACCTCATCCTGCAGGTCGTCATCTCTTTCATAGGCAGCCTCCCATTTCTCCTTGAAGTGTATCCTATCCATCACCTCCAACTCTAGCTGAGTACGGAGTGCCTCTTTCTCAGTCTTCTCACTCAATTCTCTCTGTTCTACTTCTTCCAGCTTCCTTGCCAGATCTATGTTTCTCACCACCGACATGTGGAATAAAGTTCCCATCTGGATCCCTGCCTCCCTGCGGTAAGCAATCTCCACCTCTAACTTCTGCATGGCCAGCTTCCTCTGGTGGTCCTCGTCCCTCAGTTTCTGGAACTCGGACTCTCTCTCTTGGGCCTCTGCCTCCAACTCCTGGACTCTGCAGTCCAACTCCAGAATCCGCTCCTCATACTTGCCTAACATCTGCTCCTCTACAGTAGCCTCATCAGAGTCCTCTACTGGCACATCCTCCATCGGCTCCTCCTCTGGATCAGACTCTATCTCAATCTCGTCCTCGTCGTCAGACTCGAACGGTGCAACAGCCTGCACTGGCACAACCTCTATGGGTGCCTCGTACACTACATGTATATCCCTGGGCTCATCCTCAGCCACTCTAGTGGGTACTCCCATATCTGCCATCTATAATCACAAACACAAGACAAGAAACAGCAACTCCATTAGAATGTTAAGTAAAACATAAGTTCATTGTATAAAATGAAGTTACATTTCATAACAGACTAAGTCTCTCAAGGAAAACTCTACATGAGTTTTATCTCCTTCCTAACTTCTAAGTTCTCCCAAGTTATAGTCTAAGGACACTCGTTCCTAAGGTTTATAACTACAGCTTTGATACCAACCTGTGACGCCCCCAAATTCCAGGACCGTCATGGGGTCTCTCGAATTCGATTTGTCACGTGCTCATGGTAATACATCACAATAATAATAATACTAAATGTTTCATCGTACAGCGAAATAATACACAACTAATACCGAATAAATTACATTTAAATAATATAATTATTCACGTCCTAAGGTCTCGTAACTTAAACAGTGATTACATAGCTTAGACATATCTTAAGCATAAATAACCTTAATTAGTACATAATATCATAAGTTCTTTATTACAATCACAAAGTCCTACATAAACAAAGCTACTCAGTAGCCTTTCCTTTGCCCTTGTCGGTACTCGAGGGTCCGCAATGCTCGGCCTTAACTGAAATATTTTTAGGGAAAGCAAGAATGAGCACAAATTGCTCAGCAAGTAATATACAATAAGGGAGAGTAATATAATTCTCAATTCTCGAAAGGGTATAGCAAGGTTTGATAGTTCAAGGATAACAAGAATATCAACAGTTTTCAATAATAGTCGCTAAGGACAGAATAATATCAATGTGATTCAATAATAAATCAATTCAAGATTTCAAGATAACTGAATACTGAGCAGTCACTAAGGACTATGAACTTCCACAGGAATTGACAGTAATAAACTAAAAATCCAACAAAAACAAGTACAATAGGTGATCAGCCTAAAGTACCCTATGTTATGCATAACACTCAATCATACTAATGTGCGCGCGTCGGTTCTCCGACAGTTATATTTTGTTCTTCTCAGTCAAATACAAGATCCCGCACCAATCAATCGGTTTGGGTCGCCTTTCCATAATTTAAGTCTAGCCGAATCAAATGGCATAGATCACAACAACTATAAGTTAAATTTCAATATTTAAAGTTCGAAGAATATAGTTCGACATTTATCTTATTCATGAAGTATATGATTCATAGTATCTGAATTTAAATCTCAAGAGTTTACTTGTACGTCAATAATAGCATAAGCCAATTGAATGTTTAATAAAGAGTAGAGTTAGGAACTTGCTTACAACGTTCCTTGAATAAAGTAAATACGAAGGTCTAGGATATTTGCACTATAAATGAGTGTAAGTAAGGAAACTTGCACTTTAAAAGAGTGTAAGTTAGAGAAATTGCCTTTAGCATAGTTTATCCACGAAAAGCAAATCAACACTTTCGAATTCCTATCATAATATAGTTACTTATATATATGATATTCATTAGTCATATAATTTAACTTCACATTTTGTCTTCGAATATAAGATCAACACATAAGCTAAGTTTTAACCTAGCTACACAGTTATATAGAATATAATTTCTATCCTTAACGTTCCTCCTTTAGAGTTTAAACACATTCTCATATCATATAAGATCGCAACAATTAGCAAACATGCTCTCATATTATTAATATCACATAAGACCACAATCAATACTAAATATATTTCATTTTTCGCAAGTTATGGCATTCTCATAAGTTAACCGTCAAAATCGGGTTCAAGTAACATCATATAATATCACGTAGCATGTATTCATATTAAAGGATACTTTCATGCTTGTATAACTTTTTCAAATCCAATCATACATGGTATATGTTCTTAAGTTAATACTTAAAGCCATTCAAGGACACGAACTCATAAGGTCTAACATGCTCGCTTTTTAAACACATAAGATATTCATATAACTTGTATTAGGCATGCTCATGAGTATTCGTATCGCATATATGTAGCTAGCATTGTTATTATCTTGAAAACCTACTTCGTTTACTCTAAACTTGGTTTCACGATATCTAGCATGGTATGTATACATGTAGATATATATGACACATTAGTGAGGTTTAAAAGAACTATCGAACATGTCCACGATTTTCAGAATCTAAACCTCGATATAATATGTCAAGATTTACATTCAAAATTCGTATTTTCCTTCGTAAAGCTCACTAATAAGGTTCACATGTTCACATTACATTACGAAACCTATATACATAAGTTAATATGTCCGACATGCATTTCAAGGCCATATAAACATACCTGAAAATTAGAATACATATATGATCTTTACATGTCAAAGTTTTCCTTTAAAAACTTATATTTTCGTTAAAAATGTTCACTAGTGAGTCCATCATGTGCATGTTATACTATGAAGCATATACGGACATGGAATCACATTCTTCATGCATTTCTAGGTGGTACTAACGTGCTTGCAAGATCAGTATATAAATACATACATATCAAGTTCACTTCTAAAGTTCTAAAGTTATTTCAACTATATGCTTTTGGTAACCATACATGCTAATATAGTAAAACATGCTCAAATTAGATCAATATACTCATATATATACAGTACCCATGCTTACATACTTGCCTAAGCTTATAGAAATTTATTACACTTAGCAGCTTTTTAAACAGAAGTCAAAACTGTAGCAGGGTGCCGGTGCAGCTGCGCCGCATCCCAGGCTTAAACCGGCGCAGCTGCGCCACTACTGGTTCGCACCAGACAGCAGGCAGCCATTGCAGTTTCTAGCCCAACCACAAACTTACTTCACGAATTCTCTTCCAGACAAACTACATTGTTTCACTATCATATTATAAGACTATACAACAACCAAGAAAGCATTTCCCAACTCAATTATCATCTAATTCCACATAATTAAGAATTAAGAAATGAAGAACTACAATGGAAATTATACCTCTGTTAATGGTTTGAGCTTGCTAATGCTACTATAGAAATTCCTTCTCAACTAAATAGACAATCACAGTATACTCTCTTCTCTTAGAAATTCTCAGCAATATGAAAGGTGAAGGAGATGGGTTTATATTTATAGAGGAAATGATATCCAGACATTGCATTTGCCCAACAAATTGAACCACGAGATTTATGAATTGCATGGAGGTTAAGGAGTAGTAGGTAAATGGTTGGTGAATCAAATCATCAAACTACTCCTCTCATGATCATGATAGCTAGGAGCTATGGAAGTTCACTGAGTTTGTGGAATATTGGTAATAGGATAGTTTTGATGGGTGTTTACGTGTACAAGGGTTGTGCCTAACAATATGGGACAAAGCACACTAAGCTCAGCATTTGCAAATGAACTACATGTTACACTTGTATTACAATACACATATCATATACTTATATTATATGTACTTTAAGTCATCATAAAATGTACCAATATAATTCAATGAATAGGTAACATTGCAATGTAATAAATGTAATTTGTACATATATAACTCATGTACATTCTTATCTTACCGATATAATTTTATTAGGTATCCTCACATTACATCATCTTCTTTATTAAAGGCAATTGTTTAATAATTAATAAAGATAACATAAGATAGCTAAGTATTATTAAATTATCTACCACATACTCATGATGTCTCACTTTAATGCATATTCACATTGTTACCTAGGCATCATGATGTATTCATAACACATAGTTTTACTATGTACAATCATATAATATAGTTTAAATATACTTGCACATAACAATTAATATAATCTTATTATGTTAATAACTTCACTTATTTGTTTCATTATTCGTAATGTCAAATAAATTATTCATCTTATCAATTAATTAATAATATAATTAGTCCATTCCTCGTAATTATTAATAACACTTAATTAATAATCATAGGATTAATTATCACATTAACAAATATAATTCCCAGCATATTTATAACCAAGTGTTTTTTTTTTTATTATATTTCTTGTATTAATAATAATCACATATTATAACTTAACCAAAATTAACGAATCACATAGGACATATCTCCTCTTTTACTAGAGGTGGTAGATTCTTTATTGATCATACATTATCTCCATATGTAACTCATTATACCCAAGCATACCCTATATATGCCTTAAGGAATAAGTCAAAGTATAATTTGTTACATACAAGATACTATGATGATCTCAAGTTCAAGGATCACTTGTACTACTATCACATTAGGAATTCCTATTGACAGGCGAGTAAAACTACATTAGGTATTCCATAGCGAGTCACGTTCAGTGAACTTATTCTCCAATAAGCACCTATATACTTGCTTTAGTGTCTCCACACAAATGACCATGAGATCAGTCATTCTCATCCAATGAGCAAGCAACATATATACCAATCTATCCGGATTTACTAATCCCCATTTTAGTAATCCCACAATTGGGAATTATTTTAGTTTTTAAGCTTTCTAAGAATTTATATCTCATTAGCATGATCTCATCATGATTCTAAAAGCATTGCTTAAAACTATGCGTTATTTACATATTATTAAAAATAGCACCATGTAGATAATTAAATACATTAAATGAATATTTTATTAATAAATAAAATAAGATTATTTACAAAGTATGTGCTTTATCATCATACATGATTGGCTTGTATTCACACTACTATCAATCTCTCACTTGCACGAAAGCCAATCGCCATGGTATCTCATATCCATTTTCTCTAAGTGACGATCAAACTGCTGTTGTGCTAGAGATTTAGTAAATAGATCTGCAATGTTGTCTTGAGAGTCCACACGCTCCAAGGTGACGTCTCCTCTTTCAATGATCTCCCTGATCAAGTGAAATCGCTGCAACACGTGTTTGGATTTTTGATGAGACCTGGGTTCCTTAGCCTGTGCAACCGCTCTGATGTTGTCACAGTATACGAGAACTGCTTCTCCAATGCTAGGAACCACACCAAGTTTAGTTATGAACTTCTTCATCCAAACAGCTTCCTTTGCAGCTTCACTTGCAGTTATATACTCTGCCACTGTCATTGAATCAGCAACTGTTTGCTGCTTGAAACTCTTCCAACTCACTGCGCCTCCATTCAAGGTAAACACATACCCTGAAATAGATTTACTATCATCTTGGTCTGTTTGAAAACTTGAGTCGATGAATCCCTCGAGTTTTAATTTAGACCCACCGTAGACAAGAAAAATATCTTTAATCCTTCTCAAGTACTTTAGGATATTCTTCACTGCCTTCCAGTGCTCTTCTTCTGGATTCGACTGGTATCTGCCCATTACACTAAGTGCGTGAGCAACATCCGGTCTAGTACATATCATACCGTACATGATAGATCCTATTGCAGAAGCATAAAGGATCTTACTCATACAGTCTCTCTCCTCAGGTGTCTTTGGGGCCTATTTCTTTGAGAGATGTATTCCATGGCTCATTGGCATGAAACCTCTTTTTGGAATCTTCCATGCTAAACCTCTTTAGCATCGTATCAATGTACGTTCCTTGGGATAAGCCAAGCATCCTTTTAGATCTATCTCTATAGATATTTATCCCCAAAATATAGCATGCTTCACCCAAGTCCTTCATGGAGAAGTTTTTAGATTAGCAGATTTTAATTGATTGTAACATAGGAATGTCATTCCCTATCAGTAATATATCATTAACATATAATACAAGAAATGATACTGCGCTCCCACTAACCTTCTTGTATACACATGGTTCATCCTCATTTTTGATAAAATCAAACTCTTTGATTGCCTCATCAAAACGAATGTTCCATCTACGAGAAGCTTGCTTCAACCCATAAATAGATTGTTGTAGCTTACAGACTTGATTTGTTCCAACCTTTGAAACAAATCCCTCTGGCTGTGTCATATACACATCCTCCTCAAGTTTTCCATTAAAGAAGACCGTTTTCACGTCCATTTGCCAGATTTCATAGTCGTTATAAGCTGCAATAGCAAGCAAAATTCTAATGGACTTGAGCATAGCTACTGGTGAGAAGGTTTCATCATAGTCAACTCATTGTCTTTGTTTGAAATCTTTTGCAACCAGTCGGGCTTTATAGGTCTCTACCTTCCCTTCTGCTCCAGTCTTTCTTTTAAAGACTCATTTACACCCAATAGGCTTAATGCCTTCAGGTGGTGAAACCAAAGTCCATACTTTGTTTTCATACATGGTGTTCATTTCAGATTTCATGGCTTCAAGCCATTTTCCTGAGTCTTTATTTCTCATAGCCTATTCGTAATTCAATGGATCATCATCATTCATGATGTGTACCTCATCGTCATCCTCTATAATGAATCCATACCTCTCAGGTATCTTCGGTACTCTTCCAGATTTACGAACAGGGTGTGGTATAGTAGGTTCTTCTACTTGGTCAGATACCTGACTTTGATCCGTGGTAATTTGTGGTTCTTGAACTTCTTCAAGATATATCTTACTCCCACTGACCCCTTCATGGATAAACTCCTTTTCCAAGAAGGCAGCATGTTTCGCAACAAACACCTTTTGATCAGTTGGATGATAGAAATAATACCCTAAAGTTTCTTTAGGGTATCCCATAAATCTACACTTATCGGATTTAGTCTATAGCTTATCATTTTCAAACTTTTTGACATAAGCTAGATAACTCCAAGTCTTAACATGCTTAAGATTTGGTTTCCTCCCCTTCCACATCTCATATGGAATCTTTGGGACGGATTTGGTAGGTACCTTATTAAGTAGGTATGCAACCGTTTCTAGGGCATATCCCTAGAAGAAAATTGGAAGGTCGGTAAAACTCATCATGGATCGAACCATGTCCAACAACGTTCGATTTCTCCTTTCAGATACTCCATTTAACTGTGGTGTACCTGGAGGAGTCCATTGTGAGATTATACCATTTTCTTTGAGACAATTGAGAAACTCACCACTTAAGTATTCTCCACCTCGATCTGATCGAAGTATCTTAATACTCTTGCCCGTTTGTTTCTCTACCTCACTTC
Organism: Panax stipuleanatus; assembly: GCA_020205555.1. Lineage (NCBI taxonomy): Eukaryota > Viridiplantae > Streptophyta > Magnoliopsida > Apiales > Araliaceae > Panax > Panax stipuleanatus. The sequence continues at coordinate 15,063,772 of CM035118.1, read as the reverse complement.
TGAACTATTTGAACTTTTCAAATGATCCTGACTTGTATTTCATTAAATACACATATCCAAATCTTGAGTGATCATCAGTGAAAGTAATAAAATAAGAATACCTACCCCGTGCACTTGTTGTCATAGGTCCAAAAACATCTGTGTGAATCAATGCCAACAACTCTGTAACTTTTTCTCCTTTTCCACTAAAAGGAGATTTAGTCATTTTACCCATGAGACAAGATTCACAAGTTGGATATGATTCATAATCGAATAGCTCTAGGAGCCCATCCTTATGCAACTTGGATAATCTTGTTTCATTGATATGACCGAGTCTACAGTGCCACATGTAGGTATAATTAATATCATCTCTTTTTCTTTTCTTAGTTTGTTCAATTTGAAATATATTTTCTTGCAAGTCAAGTATATAAAGCCCATTTCACAAATTTCCAATGCTATATAAAACATTATCTTTATAAATAGAACAACCATTGTTCTTTATAATAACGTCAAAACCTTCCATATCCAATACATAAATTAAAATAATGTTTTTAATAATATTCGGAACATAATAACAGTTATTAAGATAAATGGACTTGCCCGAAGGCATTGCTAAACAATAAGTTCCTACAGCTAATGCAGCAACCTTTGCTCCATTCCCCACTCGTAGGATCACCTCATCATTGTTCAGCTTTATACTTTTGACCAGTCCCTGCACAGTGTTACATATGTGAGACCCACAGCCGGTATCCAATACGCAAGTAGAATTATGACTTTTAGAAAAATTAATTTCAATCATAAACAAACCTTGATTAGAAGTCGAAGCTTCTCCAAGCTTCTTCTCTGCTAGAAACTTCTTGCAGTTCCTCTTCCAATGTCCTGGCTTGTTGCAATGAAAGCACATTCCTTTAGCTGGTTCAGGTTTCTTTTGTTCCTTTTCTTTCCCCTTTCCCTTAGCCTTCTTGGATTTCTTCTTTTCAGAAGAAACCTTGGGCCTCTTCCTTTTATTGGAAGAATTCACCATCAAGACATGGTTCTTTTTGAATGAAAAGTGACCTTCTGCAGTTTTCAGCATGTTAAGCAGCTCAGGTAAGCTGACATCTAGCTTATTCATGTGAAAATTAACCACAAACTGCGAGAAGGTCTCAGGGAGTGACTGCAAAACCAAGTCTTGACTCAACTCCCCATCCATGACGAACCCAAGCTGTCCAAGGCGTTCAATCAAATTGATCACTTTTAGGACATGAGTCTCGACGACAGTATCCTAGGTCATCCGAGATCGAAAGAGCTCCTTAGATATCTCATATCTAGCAATACTACTCTGCTCACCATACAACTCCTTGAGGTGAAGCAGCATAGTAGGAGCATCTATTTTTTCGTGCTGACGCTGAAACTCGTTATTCATGGATGTGAGCATGATGCATTGAGCCACAGATGCATCATCTTGCCACTTATTGAAAGTGGCAATCTCTTCTTCAGAGGCTGTTTCCAAAATAGATTCAGGGACAGTTGAATTTAGGACATAAGAAATCTTTTCAGCAGTGAGAACAATTATCAGATTTCTTAGCCAGTCCTCATAATTCGGGCCGGTAGGCTCAGTTGCATCAAGTATACTTCGTAGTGAGATTAGTGATTTAGACATTTTTAAAATTCTGCATGTGAAAAAGACAACATTTTAGCAAACATTCATTTTATTAACTTTGCATACCAAAATAAATTTAGGTCTTTATTTTAAATTGGTATCTCCCACTATTTTCATCAAACTATATTACCCTCACTTATATAGTTCGGCAACATCTAATTAAAGATTTGCTAGTGAGATTAAGGATCCAATTTCAAATGTATATAACCTTGTGGATAGTACAACAAGCGATATACAAATAAATAGGTAGACAACTCTTGTCAATTACATCACCATGTAACTCCTTTTATTTTACCTCTTAAATCATAATGGTCAAGTGTGTGCACATTCGAAGTAAGATGATTTAAGTTAAGTCCAGCCTAGCACTTCCATAAATTTAAAAAAGAAAAATGTTCGTCCTTGTGGATAGCATAACAAGACTAGATTGTTCAATTTTCTTGATAAGCATCAAATGTGATTAATTAACATCTTAAATACTCAATACTCGCCTTGTGGATAGCACAACAAGCTCATATTAAATATTTAATACTCTATTAATTTATCATACTAGAAGGCAATGTTCGATATTCCAAATATCATTTGAACGCTTCGGACTTAATATTATTTCTTTGAGGGGTTTGTTATTATTTGTCTCATCTTGTTTAGCGCGTATGCACACATACACACACACACACACACATATATATATAAAATACACATTATTTTATTAAACATGCGAAGCATGTTAGTATAAAATATAATATATATATATATATATATATATATAATATTTAGCATGCATTATAGAATACTATATTCTACACGGATTGATTATGGACCTTTTATTCTAGTTTGGTTCACTAGAGCCACCAAGTTAACCAAAAGGTCAAACCTAGGAGTGCAAGAATTTAAATTTAAATGTAACGATTACATTTAAACCCGGGCTCCATAGAAATGGGTCTTCAAGCACTCCTTGCTCATTGATCTTCAGTTCTTCAAAAATTCTAACTAATCCTACTACATAAACTATTTCATTTAAATAGAAATCTGGATCAACAGTCAAGGAAAAGTACATAGGAGAGAGATAGAATTTACAATAAGAAGAAAATCAGAAAAGACGAGGTACGCAGACCCCATTTTATAAAATCCATACATTCAAGGATTCATCCAAAATAAAATCCAATCACATTGGTCATAGTCCATAATCAATCCTTTTTATTAACATACATATCATCATACGTATCAATAAAACTTATTCATCTTATGAAAGTAAATTCATTCCATATATGTATTAATATCAATTAATGGGCAAAAGTTTGCTAAAATTTGTTTTTAGAAAAATAAACTCCTTTATTTCATTCAAAAACAAATCCAAATTAAACTCTTTAATTTTAGCAATTCTAAAATCATATTTCATATAAAATAAACATCTTTATTTTAAACCTTTATTAATTAAATAAACCATTTATTTAATTAATCAAAACAAAAGAAAAAATTTCAGTTCCTGTCCAGTGGCGCAGCTGCGCCAGGAATGTAAAGGGAACCGGCGCAACTGCGCAGCATGAAAACCAGGAACAGACACCGGCGCAGCTGCGCAGCAAGAAGACCTTGCACCGGCGCAGCTCGCAGAATCTGAAAAATTTTTGTTGCCCAAGAACTCGATCCAATCGCATATCATACATGTATGGAATCGCATAAATTGATAATTAGCACAATATTGGCTTTGATACCACTGTTGGGTTTGCTAGAAACATAAGCATGCAATCAAATTGCATAAACGCAACGGAAGGGATGAAAAATCAGATTTTAAAATTTTCTTACAAACCCTTAACCATGATCTTTCTTGTGCATCAATTATCAGTCAATACATAGAAGGAGAAGATGGAATTATACCTTTGAAGATCCAAGCTTTCTCAGGTACAAGTTCTACTCCTTTGATTCTTTTGATTCCTCTGTAGTGGCTCCTTCCCTTGATCAATGTCAGCTACCCAAATGTTTGGCCTCTAGCGGTGATCCACCAAGGAAGATGAAGAACTCAGGAAGATGGGTTATTGGCTTAACCCTTGTTTCTATCTCTATAGAATATGTGTACTCCCAACTCTTGGAAAAACTCACGTACCTTATTCTGATATAAGACTCTCTTATATAGATATTAGGTTAACCTTACTAATCTAATTAGAATAGGATTTTATTTAATCAATTAATTAAACACTTTTAATTAATTTGACTTCCCAACAAATTGGGATCAATTAAACTCTTTAATTAATTTATCTCCTAATCACATTAGGATTGAGTGAGAGTACTTATATTAAATTAATCCTTAAACTCCTTTAGGATTAAAATAATAATATTAATAAGACTCTTCTTATTAATTTATATTTAATATTTCAAAAATATTAAATAATAAATATTAAGCTATTTAATTTATTCTATCACCATAGATTAAATTAATTACACTTAATGCATTATTACTATTATGTCATTTTCTTCTTAAATTGTTCTTCTTCCTTTTATGGTGTGACCCTTAAGGTTGTCCATATTAAACCGGTTGTGAATAAATCAATTAGAACAATTCTAATCTTAGTTAAATAAATAAATTAAACTAATAATCTATTTAAATAAATAACATTTATTCTACAATAGGGATAAACCTCCTTAGCGATCAACGACTTTCCAGATAATATAGATTTCAACATTAATCATAAAAGAATCTGTGAGTTAATAGTTACCGTACAATTCAATCATTCCACCATACAATGTCCCAATTAAATATAAGACATGGATTTAATGTACTATTATCACATTAGGAATTTCTATTGACAGGCGAGTAAAACTCCATTAGGTATTCCATAGCGAGTCACGTTCAGTAAACTTATTCTCCAATAAGCACCTACATACTTGCTTTAGTGTCTCCATACAAATGACCATAAGATCAGTCATCCTCATCCAATGAGCAAGTAACATATGTACCAATCTATCTGGATTTACTAATCCCCATTTTAGTAATTCCACAATTGGGAACTATTTTAGTTTTTAAGCTTTCTAATAATTTAGATCTCATTAGCATGATCTCATCATGATTCTAAAAGCATTGCTTAAAACTATGGGTTATTTAAATATTATTAAAAATAGCTCCATGTAGATAATTAAATGCCTAAAATAAATATTTTATTAATAAATAAATAAGATTATTTACAAAGTATGTGCTTTATCATCATACATGATTGGCTTGTATTCACACTACTATCAGAGTTGACTCCTACGTTGGAGGAGTATGAGTGTATCACCTGTTTGGCGTTGGATCGGCCTTGTGCTAGGATGGACCTTAGTGATATGAGACGACAGTTCATGATTGGTTTGAGGCGCAGAGTCGTTATAGATGAGATTACTGCGGGGCATGTGGTGTCCCTGGACTTCCTAATTGATCGCTTTGGCCTGCTGGATAGCTATATACGATACTCAGGAGATTTTATCATCACTGCGGGTGAGTGGAAGATTGCATGCCTGGATGTTCTGTTGATGTGTGTCACTGCTTACCTTTATATGCCGCTGTATATGGACCACTTGGACATCGGCCTTATCATAGTGGTCCATGCTCTTTGACAGGGTTGTACCATCCTGCCCATGATACTGGCAGAGAACTTGAGGTCAGCTGTGACGCCCCCAAAATAGGTCCACACAACCCATTCTGAGTCGCCAAATACATGGTACAGAATCCAAATACAATCTTCATATTCTAACTATTAAACTGTCATGGAAAATACGACCACACAACTGTGAGCTTCAATACAGATATTATGTCGTATATAATACGAAAATATCAACGCTCAAATTAAGTCCTCATTATAATTATTATCACACTATTTTACAACATAGTGAAGACTTCTATCATAACTATCTCGAATCTTTACTCCACTCCCCGACTAGTCCCAGCTACACTTTCATTTCCTGAGAAGAACAATCGAACGAAAAGGAAAAGGGTGAGCTCAACTAGCCTAGTAAAGAATATTATGACTATAATAATGTAGAATAAATTATCCTTAGTCCTCAACAGGGAAAAATCTGATAGAATACAATAGACAACAAGTTTTAGATCAACAACTTCAGCGGAAATAACAATCCATTAGAAGAGTTAAGTAGAGAATGATGTCTACTATCTTCTATGATTTAAAAGTCCATCATCAATATTTTATCCCTGTAATACCAATCAATAAATATTTCCAATCAACGAATTATCTATGCACTACGGGCCAAAGATATTCATTTGTATCACCAGTGGTCATGATCATGCCAAACACCTGTCCATCTTTGCATTACGGGCCAAAGATATTCATCAATCAACAGTTCATCTTTGCACTATGGGCCAAAGATAACATTCACCACAATTTAAGTTTGAGGATTATGACAATGATATAAAAAATGAATCAAGTGAGATCAAGGATAAATATTAGAGATTTATAATTCAATTTATCCAGAGTTCAAAAATGTCCAAATTGTCAACATTGAGATCAAAACATGGATCCAATTTCAAGAATAAGATTCATAAATCAAAGATAATTTGGACAGAAAAAAAACCAACTTTGTCGTGAATAGTACTCGAATGAATAGTACCCCAACTTGAAAAGATTAAAATTTTAATAAGAAAGTTTAAACCAATATTCTAGTGAAATAATATTAGATGAAGCGAAAACCTTAAGCAATTTTTAATCATTTCAGGAATTAGAGAAGCAATACTTACTATAGTAAGTTTAGATTTAGGAATATAAAATGAAATAATATACGAAATTACAAATGGATTTTCACCCGCCATGCGGTAATCTGCGTAGACAGATCATTTCTACAACTTTAATAAAGAATGAATATGAAGGGTTATTCACCAGGCATGCAGTAGTCCGCGTAGACATGTTATTCCCACAGATTAGTAAAGAATGAATACGAAGGGTTATTCACCATGTATGCGGTAATCTGAGTAGACAGGTTATTCCCACAGCTTAATAAGGAATAGAATGACATCCCTTACGAGTATTTAAAGAAAGTAACATCATTTACCTTAGTAGGAGATTGAATACTGAAATAGTATAAGCAGAATATTTCTCTCTTATTCTCTCTCTATTGTTTCTCTTACTATAGCTTGTGATTATAACTTTGCTCTTCAAAAATGGTAGGAAATAATGAATGGATGGAGGAGTTTTTATAGGCTAGGAAAAGGTGGCAAATTACAAGGTTAATTATACTATAGTATATTCATCTTTACCTCTATTTTTAATTTAGTCCCTCAAGTATCATCAATCTTGCATAACATCCCCTAATAGTACATGCATGTGAACCAATAGTTCCTTGCATGTGAACCGATATCAATTAATTGCTCATTTATCCGATTAATTGCCCGCTTGGTTAATTTAATATCTAGAATTCAACTATTATCAAACTAAATGTCGATTTCCACTAACATTAATATTCTCAACACAATGAAAATATTTTTATCAACCATTCATCATTAATATTATAACTCACAATATTAACAATCAGATCGTTCCCAGGAAATTAAAGAGGGGGCTTTTCGATAAGGATTTCTCCTTACTGACGCGCAATTAAATAACCAAACCCCTTTCCTTGACAGAACTTTCTAGACATTATTAATAATGCTAATAATAATATGGGTAAATATGTCATGTCAATTATTGATTTAGTAATATAAAGTATTATGTAGATGATACTGTGACAATAATAGAATCAATAATATGAGATACTATGCAGCAACTACTGTAGAAATTATTGAATAAAATACTGAGTGACTTCTTATGTAAGAATTAATAATCAGAGATATTGTGCAATACAGTGTGCTACTGTGCAACAACGCATATTACTATACTTTTATTACTAGGTATTTCATCAGTTTAAGGTAAAAGTCTTGCCGTTATTTTTATAAAAAGGTTATTTATGTCTCTTTCTATATCCGACAGTTATTCTGTTGTGGGGTCCACCAATGATTGTGCCGTAGTACGAATATTCTCTGACAAAAAGAATATTCTCCGACCAAGCGAATATTCCCTGACACAACGAATATTTTATGACCACTTGCTTACTTTATAAAATTTGCACAAATCACTCATACCTATAACATTATAACAAATCAAAACCTTACTATTTAGAATAATATGTACAGAAAATTAAATCTTTATTCATAAAAGTTGGGGTCTTACATTGGCTACATTCTGTCGTACCCATCCTGTGGGGTTCTTCAGGGCTAGTGCCGTTTTACTGTACGTGTGGTTCATGACACACTTAAGACCGTTGGCACTTTTAGACATCATGGGTACTGCTTTACTTATGAGATAACCATGTCCTACTCCTTTCAGTCGATGGAGTGTACAGATGCGTCATCGTGGTTGGCCTTTCTGACCGCGATCGAGCATCCATTTGCAATCTTGCCCTATTTAGGGCTCAACTCCCCTTATAGCTTCATTACTCATGTAGTTGGCATGGATTCTCTACCCCTAGCGGGTTTGAGAGGGGTGACCACATATCATCCACTGGCTGTCATAGGTCAGTTTGATCAGTTTCAAGATCTTCACCCATTTGAGGGGGTTTTGGATCAGTGACTATCAGCTTCGTCTTTATCATCAGCTAATTTGACCAGGATTTATGATTGTTGGACACGTCGTGAGAGGGATGATTTTTCGACTAGTTATCCGGGTGGTTCTTTAGAGTATTCTGTATGGCTAGAGGCAGATATTGCATCAGCTGCGGTTGTTCACTCAGAGTCGAGTACTGATTCTAATGAGGAGAAGCCTATGAATGACCCTAATTCTCCCACCGAGGATGAGTTATTTGCTGGCTTGACAACAGCTTTGGTCAGTGACCCACCTAGCATTCTTATTGGGACGGATCCATCTCTTATATATTCATTAGCTCAGATGACCTTTGAGAGGGATCAGGCGAGAGCACAGATGTTGACAGCCCTTTCTGGCAGGGATGCAACTTTTATAGAGAGAGACGATGCTCGAGGTACTCGGGACGTAGCTTTTGTTGAGAAAGAGGAGGCTTTAGTTGCCCGAGATATTGCTTTTATTGAGCGGGATGAGGCTCTAGCTACCCGGGATGTTTACATTGCTAATCGTACTGCACTTAGGTCATATACTCATAGCATTGTTGCAGATATGAGTGCATTCATAGATGATCATAGGTTTACTATGCAGATGGCTGTGGATCTTCTAGCTCGCATGGACCTTAGGACATGAGCTTACAGATGCTCCTCCATCTTCTGAGAGGGATGCCATGTTGGACTTGGTATCCCGTTTATCAGCGGGTTTATAGATTAGCTTTCATTTTCCTGCATAAACTAGATCAACCATTTTTGTCATGTACAGGATACATTGTATATATTAAACAGTATTATATAGAAAATAAATATATTTTTATTCATTTCCCTTTTGGATATGTATTGTCATTGTTGAGTGATTACCACTTTTTTCATGACTTGCTGTCTTAATGTGTCATGAGCTTTTCCTTGATGGATTGACATTGAGATGTCGGAGAGTACCTCAGAAGGGCTTGTTGATCAGGGAGGCTTGATAGTATTTGGGTTTTATATGGGTTTCGGTGTCTTGGAACTGGTTTTTAATAGGGTTTGTGTTTTTTTCTTGAAGGTTAGACCGCACCATAAATGGCTGCCTACGTATTCCCGGGTTGAGGGAGATCATGCCATTCTTAGTTCAAGCTTTGCCTAAAAGGTTTGAGAAGTGTTTATTTGGGTGTAAGCTTAGTTTGAGGGGTTTTTTAAATTTTTTGTTTGGTTTGACCACACCGTAAATGGCTGCCTACGTACTCTCGGGTTGAGGGAGATCAGGTCATTCGTAGTTCTGGCTTCTGGCGAAAACTTGAATTGATTTGATTTTTTTCACAGGACCAAGATGATGGCTTGCAAGTGCTTCAGACATAGTACCTCTTCACAGTGTCTGAATTGATGAGTTGAGAAAATTCCTTCCCATCCATTTCTTGTATTGTGATGGCTCCTCCTGTCAACACTTCTTTGATAATGAAAGGGCCTTCCCAATTTGGGGCAAACTTTGCTTTGCCTTCATCTTTATTGGCAAGGACTTTCTTTAGTACCATATCATTTTCTTTAAATTATCGGAGTCAAACTTTATTGTTGTATGACCGAGAAATCCTTTGCTGATATAATTGCCCATGAAAGATGGTTGTAGCCCTTGTTTCATCTATCTGGGATAACTGGTGGTATCGCTCTTGCAACCACTGGCCTTCTTCCATCTGCGCATTTATTAAAACCCTCAATGACTCCATTTCTACTTCTATGGGGAGTACTGCTTCCATGCCATAGACTAATGAGTAGGGGGTAGCCTCAGTAGAAGTACGCATTGACGTTCGGTAGGCTAGTAGAGTCAGAGGTAATAGGTCATACCATCCTTTGTTATTGGCAGATATTTTTTGCATGATCTTCTTGATATTTTTGTTGGCCTCTTTGACAACACCATTCATCTTAGGACGGTAGATGACGAAATTGAGATGCTTGATTTGAAACTTGCTGCATAATTCTCTCATCATCTGGTTGTATAAATTCTTGGCATTGTTTGATACGATCATCTCCGGTTGTCCATATCGACAGATTACATTGTTTCGAATAAAACCAATGATTATCTCGTTGGTAACTTTGGGAAAGGAGGCTGTGACACCCCCAAATCCGGGTACTTCATTTCCACATGATTTGGTGTTCACTTTCTAATATAACATACATCTACCCAATGAATAATGCAAAATAACCTACAATTTAAATTAAAATAAATAAATCTCCCTTACAACAAGGGTTACAACCTTTTTAAAATAATCCCGGGTTACTCTAACCCTGATATGAATATAATAAGTGCGGAAATAAAAGCATAACAGTCAAGTCTTAGTACAATCATTCTCAGTTAAATAAAAACAAGTCTTCACTTGCTTTGCTTTCCCTTGCCCTTACTTGTAGACGGAGCATCAGCGCTATCAACCTTAACTGAAATTGTTATTTAATGCAAGAGTGAGCAAACCACAGCTCACTGGAGTTTAATAATAATATATACATGAAAGGATATCTTTCAAAGAATCTGAATAATATGATTCGCTTCAACAATAAAGAATTGAATAATAATTCTTTCCTCGCAATTACAATTCAAAAATAGAATTTATCTGAGTGTCATAAGACCTTTGAACTCTTGTCCTAGGTTACAAATATTTCTATTTAAACCTTTAACAGTCAATAAGACTATGGACCTTAACTCGTACTTAGAGGGATCAGCCCTTTGTACCATGTATTGTGCACAAACATCTTAACGCTATGCGTAGTAACCTCCCCTAATAATTAGGGTTGTTCAACTCAGTAATTTGAATTCAAGTCCGCACCAAAGAAAGTTTGGTTTGGATAAGCTTACAAGGGTAATTTAGAATTCACGTTCATCAACTAAGGATTAGTTGAATCGACTTTCAATAATTCATAAATAAAAGGAATTATGAATTAACATATGCTTTACAAGTAAACTAAAAGCATTTAAAATAATAACTGGATCTTACTTGAACAATAAGTTAAGATCATTTAAATTAAATAAACAATTGTCCAATACAGAAATGGAAAGGACATTCTCAACAATGAATATATGAACTCAAAAAATTGTATAGAATTAACAAGTTTAGGGTTAGAAGACTTGCATAGAATTAACGAGATTAGGGTTTAGAAGACTTGCCTTAAACGCAAGCTACTTAACTCAACCACGTACTTAAACACTTCCTATACACATTCAATTATAATAATCTAAATCAGTTAATACATAACTAATTCACATAAGTGGTTAACCCTCATGGTTAACTCACTCTAATTAAATAAATAATAATAATCAACTATCACATAGTTAATTACATCACACACATGCTCACATAATTAAATTAATTATGTATTTAGCTAAATTATAATCAAACCATTGTAATTCACACACTTAATCAAATTATAATTACTTAAATTATAATTACCTTTTAAAGTATAAACAAATTATACTTTATAATCAATTAAAATATATCATGCATTATAATTACACAAATTATAATTAATCATGCGATTATCAATTTATAATCCATAATTAAACATGCATTTATTAAATTATAATTACACAAATTATAATTTAAATTAACATCTAATTGATTAAAATAAATCAACTACTACTCATTATAATTTAACAAAATTATACTTTAAATTAAACACTTACTCTTAATTATAATTAATCAAATTATAATTAAGTAACTCATTTTACTATCAAACAATTATAATTTAATTAAGGTTTTCAAAATTCATTTATCTAATTATGAAATTGTCCAACTCATACTAGCAACATGTTATAGCCACTGAATTCATGCTCATTATCATAACCAATTATCATAAGCTATCAAATAAAACTGCACAAGTAAGCAAAACTCACTGCCCAAGCACTGTGCCCGGCGCAGCTGCGCTGCCAGCTGAAGAAAAACCGGCGCAGCTGCGTAGGGAAGGAATCTGGGATAGGCCAGTGGCGCAGCTGCGCTGCTCCTGGCATTGCTGCCAGCGCAGCTGCGCAGCAACTCGGCCAGACGCAGACAGCCCTGGCTCTCTGTTTAACCGAATAACCCAAACAAGCCAACAACGCCAAAAATACAGTACTATAGACTCTGTAAAAACATATATACGCTATTACACATATATAAAGCATGCTTCCAAAACACAAAATCATTTAAACAATGATAATCACAAGTTTTGAAAATCCATTTTGGCCATTTTCATGAAAACTCATATTTTCTCAAAAATAATCTACTATAACTATTTTTCTCCATCAATTCGAATTTATATACATGCATTATATATGAAGTTGAAGATAACATCAAGTAATTACCTAATAAGCATATTAACATAAACCAATTTCATCAATTTCTTAATTAAAATTAACCAAACTCATGAAATTCCATATGAACTCATATAAACATGACTTTTCTGTTAAAATATATTTCTACAGTAATTTGATTTCTGAAAATCATTGATAACCATATAATTCACCATGAACAACACCACCTATATATATCATCCATGTTTATGCAATTACATAAAAACTCAGTTTTCACAGAGAATAAAACATGAAACTTAAACCGAGTTCTGAAAATATGAAAGTAGAGATTATGGATTACCTTTCGGTGATAGGAGAAGAAAACAAAGATTAACTCTAGCCTTCACATGCTTCTTCTTCCTTCTATTATTCTCCAACTCTTCTCTGCTCTTTTCTTTCGTCTTAGCTCTTAGTTTAGATTTAGGATTAATCTAACGCAGTATAGAACTAACATAATATAATATAATACGCGTACTAACTAATACTAATTAGCCTAATTAATTTAGCAGTTACATAAGTTTCAAAATTCAAAAAGCCTTAAGGCTTTGTTTGGCCAAAATAACATTATTTTTTAAAAATAGATTATTATTACTAAGGCCATGTTTGGTAAAATAGATTGAAAACAAATGCAAAGCCTTGTTTATTTAAACTCATTTAAAATCCTTATTTTTTTTATTTTAACAAATTATTTTAACACATACTTAAATGTCACATTTTAATTAATTAAACATTAATCATCTAATTTAATCAATTAAAATCTAGCATCAATTAATCACATAAAATTGCCACATAATTATAATTACTCGCTAATTATAATCCATGTAACAGTTCATCACATAATTCCTCTAATTCAATTATCTCAATTAAATTAGAATTATAATATAAAATTAATATACATTAATTAAATAAATATTACACATTTATTTAATTAATATATAACACTTAATTAAATCACTCCATAAATCACATAATTTATTTATTTAATTTAATAAATAAATCACATAAAATATTTATTTAATTCAATAAATATTAAAATTAATTATAAAATCACAATCGTTACAATCTTCCCTCCTTAAAAGGATTCTGTCCCCAGAATCACACATAAAACTTTTCCTGTCTATTACATTATTCCCTCCTTAAAAGGATTCTGTCCCCAGAATCAGCCTATAAGGAGTTACACATAACTAAGCAAATAAATGCGGATAAGATTTCATCATAACATCTTCGAGTTCCCACATAGCTTCTTCAGCACTGTGGTTCCTCCAGATTACCTTAATAGAAGGTATCACTTTATTCCTAAGTACTTGTTCCTTTCTATCAATTATTTGAACAGGCACTTCTTCATATGTTAAGTCCTTATCAAATTGTAAAGGTTCATATTCTATTACATGTTTATAATCGTGCTTGTAAGGTTTTAATACAAAAATATAAAAGACGTTATGTATATTCTCGAGCTCCGGAGGTAATGCAATCTCGTAAGCTACCTCGCCCACCTTTCGTAGTACCTCAAAACGTCCAATGAATCGGGGACTCAGCTTCCCCTTCCAGGGAGATACTTTCAGGAACACGAAACTTTCTGGTAAGAATTCTCAGTTTTGTCGATGAAGATCGGCATACTTCTTCTGTCTGTCTTAAGCAGCAACTAATCTCGTTCTGATCAGCTTCACAATTTTGGCGGTTTGTTGTACCAATTCTGGTCCCAACAATTGTCGTTCACCGACTTCATCCCAGCACAAAGAAGTTCTACATTTTCTGCCATATAATTCTTCGTAAGGCGGCATGCCTATACTCGCATGATGACTATTGTTGTAGCGAACTCCACCAACAGTAGATGATCCTCCCAGCTTCCTTTAAAGTCCATCACACAAGCTCTCAGCATATCCTCAAGCATCTGAATAGTTCTCTCGCTCTGTCCATCAATCTGAGGATGATACGCTGTACTCATGTTCCGAGACATTCTTGCAATCGCTTCCAGAAGTTAGACGTGAAACGCGGATCTCTGTCGGACACAATCGACACCGAAACACCGTGTCGAGAAATAATTTCCTTCACGTATAGCTTCGCTAGCTTATCCAGGTTGTACTTAACCCTGATCGACAGAAAGTGGACTGACTTCGTCAGTCGATCTACTATAACCCATATCGCATCAAATCCCTTCTAAGTTGCTGGAAGACCTACCACGAAATCCATCGTGATGTGCTCCCACTTCCACTCTGGAATTTCTAACAGTTGCAGCAAACCACTTGGTCTCTGGTGTTCTGCTTTGACTTTCTGGCACGCTAAGCACTTCGCAACGCATTCAGCAACGTCCCTCTTCATATTCGGCCACCAAAAATGATGCCTGAGATCCTGGTACATCTTCGTACTCCCAGGGTGAATAGAATATCTAGAACTATGAGCTTCGCTCAGAATCTCCTCTTTGACCTCTGGTACTGGTGGTACCCAGATTCTACCTTCAAACCGTAACAGACTTTCATTATCGATCTTGAACTTAAACTCTTTGCCATCGGTTATCCTTTTCCGAATCTTCTCACATTCTTCATCGTGAAGTTGTGCTTCTTTCACTTTGTCTACTAGAGTAGAACCAGTGGTTACTTGAAACAACATCTCATCCGATTCCTTCGAAAACTTCACCTTCAATTCCAATCTAGCCATCTGTTCTATTAACCGATTCTGATCAGTTAACATGTTCAGCTTCTCCCGACCTTTCCTGCTCAAAGCGTCGGCGACAACGTTAGCTTTACCCGGATGGTAAAGTATCTTGCAATCGTAGTCTTTAATCAGTTCCAACCATCTTCTTTGGCGCATGTTCAAATCCTTCTGGGTAAATATATACTTCAGACTCTTGTGATCTGTGTATATTTCACACTTTTCTCCATATAATTAGTGCCTCTAAATCTTTAGGGCAAACACTACTGCCGCCAATTCTAGATCATGGGTCGGATATCCCTTTTCGTAGTCCTTCAGCTGACGTGACGCATAGGCAATGACTTTGCCGTTCTGCATCAAGACACAGCCTAATCCTTTATGTGAAGCATCGCTATATACTACGAAATTCTCCGAACTATCCGGTAAGGACAATACAGGCGCAGTACTCAGCCTCTTCTTCAGCTCTTGAAAACTTTCCTCACATTTCTCCGTCCAAACAAATTTAACCGTTTTATGAGTCAAATTCGTCAATGGAGTTGCGATTCTAGAAAATTCTTGGATAAATCTACGGTAATAACCTGCCAATCCCAAGAAACTCCTCACTTCAGACGGCGTTTTCGGCTGATCCCAATTTATAACAGCTTCAATCTTCGACGGATCCACCGAAATACCTTCCTTGTCGATCACGTGGCCAAGAAATTGCACACGTTCCAACCAAAATTCACATTTCGAGAATTTAGCATAAAGCTTCTCTCATCTCAGCACTTCTAAGGTTAGTTGTAAGTGTTCAGCATGCTCCTCCTCGGTCTTGGAATAAACCAGGATGTCATCTATGAACACTACCACGAACTTGTCCAGAAATTGCTTGAACACCCTGTTCATTAGGTCCATAAATGCAGCTGGGGCATTCGTGAGACCAAATGACATCACCAAGAACTCGTAATGACCATATCAAGTCCTAAAAGCCGTTTTCGGTATATCTTCCTTCCTCACCTTCAATTGTTGATACCCGCTTCTCAAATCAATTTTCGAGAAGTACCTCGCACCCTTCAGTTGATCAAACAATTCATCGAACCTCGGTAAAGGATACCTATTCTTGATCGTAACTTTATTCAACTCCCTATAATCAATGCAAAGATGCATTGACCCATCCTTCTTATTCACGAATAAAACAGGCGCTCCCCACGGTGAAACGCTTGGTTGAATATACTTCTTGTCCAGTAATTCCTGTAGTTGAACCATCAGTTCCTTCATCTCGAATGGAGCCATTTTGTATGGAGCCTTTGAAATCGAAGCAGTTCCCGGCGCTAAATCGATCACGAACTCTGTCTCCCTATCTGGCGGAAGTCCTGGCAAATCGCTTGAAAAAACGTCCACAAACTCCTTAATCTACCGATATCTTCTCCACCTTCGGGCTTTTCTTACGCGTATCTACTATGTAGGCTAGATATCCCACACAGCCTTGCGTCAGAAGTTTTTTGGCCTGCATAATTGTCAGACAACTCGCTTGTCTATGCAATTTGCTACCATAGAACACTAACTTCGATGGAGTCGTAAGGTTTACTGACTTTTTCTGACAGTCGATTACCGCCCCATGGTTGAACAACCAATCCATACCTAGTATGACGTCGAATTCCCCAAGTTTTATCAGAATCAAATCTACTCTAAGCTCCTGTCCCTTAATGTCCAATCTACAGTTCCTATAAATGCTCCTAACAGGAATAACCTCCTTATTCGCAATCTCTATGTTCAAGGGGTAAACTAACTCTTCTACAGGTAAGTCTAAGGTTTTAGCAAAATCATCAGATATGAATGAACAAGTAGCACCCGAATCAAATAATACATATGCATTTATACTATTGACCGAAATAATACCTGACACTACGTCTTTTGATTGCACAGCATCCTGCACCGTCATATTGAATGTCCGTGCAGTGGGTCGAACAGCTTGCAATGGTGCAGCGATAGTCACGGAGCTGCCGCTTCCATTCCCTCCGCTCCCTATTGACCCTGCTTTCAGCTTTTTAGGGCAGTTGCGAGCTATGTGATCCTTAGATCCACATGTAAAGCAAGCTCCCTTCTTCGGGTTTGGGCAATTAGGTACAATGTGGCCTTCCTAACCACATTTGAAGCACACCCGCTTCCCCTTCATGCACACGCCAGTGTGATTCTTACCGCATGTAGCACATGCTTCGAACTTCCTCTTCTGCTGGCTTTCTTGCTGACTCCCAGCAGAGGTGTTGTCATTCCATTTCCTCTTTTGGTTCACAGTGCTGCTACCCCCAGCCTTAGTTTCTACCTCATTCTTCTTCTTCTTCTCTTAGTTGAACCTCGTCACCGCTTCGCTTCCTCCCTCAGCAAGTATGGCCTTCTCTAGCATAGCCGTAAAGGTATTCAGCTGGAACATAGAAACCTTGTTGTAGAGCCAGGGCTTCAGTCCTCGCTCAAACCTTTTTGCTTTTCTAGCGTCAGTGCTGACCTGGTAAGTAGCGAACCTGGCTAACTCATTAAACTTAGCGGCATACTCGGACACCTTCATCCCTCCATGTTTAAGTTCTAGGAATTGGACCTCCATCTGGTCATGCGAACTCACTGGAAAGTACATCTTGTAGAACATTTCCTTGAAACGTTCCCACGTGATGACTCCTTCTCCCTCTCGGGTCTTGTTAGCCTGCCACCAAAGACTAGCATCCGACTTCAACATGAAAGCCGCGAATGCTGTCTTCTGGTCTTCCCCTACCCTAGCCACTTCAAATACCTTCTCCATTTCCATAACCCATGTCTGAGCTTCGATAGGGTTAGGCGATCCTTTGAACTCAGGCGATCCTACTGCCTTGAATTCCTTGAACGTAGTACCCTTCACCTGCGGCTGATTCGCAAGGGCTCCGGTCAACAGGTTTACCAACTGCTGAACTGAATTGGGATTCGTCCCATCGTTATTGTTGTTGTTCGTCGAACCCTCGGTGTTTTGACGTGTTATTCTTCTTCTAGGAGGTATTTTCTGTTAAGAAAATATTATTATTAGACCCTTTATTCAATTTTTTAAATATTCAAATTCATACTTAAATGTTCTAAACAATTCAGTTCACATAGAACACCAAGCACGTCAATAAACTTCTTTTATTCATTAGTCGTAGTTTTAAAAACATCAATTAGATAGCATTTCTGCCATTTACATCATCCTTCCTGAACTGGAAAAGTTGCAGGATTATATTATTAACTTATCCCATTTTTATTTCAAATTATGGGATTTACTTTATTTACTACAAAAAGTAACACATAAACAAAAGCTTTACTACTACTGTTACTACTACTACTGCTACTGCTACTGCCTAGGCATATTAATATGTCGCACAGCCTCTCTGCGTTCCTCTTCCATTACCCGAAACTCCGTTCTTCGGTCCACCACATACCACGGTAAACCTTGGAACTGAGCTGGGTAGTAGAAAACACGGTCCTGAGCTCTCTCTATTGCTGTATGAAAAGCATATTCCGTTTCCCTCAGGTTGGCTCTCTTGGCTTCAGCTTCAGCTTCAGCTTGATCGGCTTATTGATTAGCCCTCAAGCTTGACTCTTCAGCTCTGGCAGGCTTCCTCAATTCCTCCTGGATGTCTTGCTTCATCTTTGCCAGTTCAAACCGAGCAGCATCTCCATCAACCTCCATATGTATTAGGTTCCACTGTGCATCTCCTAGGTCACTTGCCATTTCTTCGATCGTCTCGTCCCGCTGCTGGATGGTTTCTTCGAGATCTCCTACTCATCCATGAAGCTCCACATTGCTATCGTAGACTGCCTCATACATCTCAGCACTAGTAGAGTGAGGTGGGAATTCCTCTTCGGGATCCTCTTCCTCCTCTTCCTCCTTTTCAGACTCGTCCTCGTTCTCATCTTCTGGAATAGGTGTCAGCTCACGCTCTCGACCAGCTATGGTGATTACTGGAGATGGCTCTCTCCTAACCAGCTGCTCCCAGACAACATGTATGTCACAGGGCTCCTCCTCTCTAGGCACCTAAGGTACATCCTCTCTATCCTGACTAGGTTCTCCAACGTTCGACATCCTGACAAAAGAATTTTTAAAGTTCATTATTACGTGATATCGAGTCGCCACTCTTCGAATACCATAATGTAAACACATAGCACATAAGGTAGTTTATTATCTTTTACCTATCATATCTATCTTTTCGATCTTACCTATAACGCTACTACCTAAGGTTTTCCCCCACCTAAGGTTTCATAACCTACAGCTTTGATACCAACCTATGACACCTCCAAATTCGGGTACTTCGTTTCCACATGATTTGGTGTTCACTTTCTAATATAACATACATCTACCCAATGAATAATGAAAAATAACCTACAATTTAAATTAAAATAAATAAATCTCCCTTACAACAAGGGTTACAACCTTTTTAAAATAATTCCGGGTTACTCTAACCCTGACATGAATATATTAAGTGCGGAAATAAAAACATAACAGTCAAGTCTTAGTACAATCATTCTCAGTTAAATAAAAACAAGTCTTCACTTGCTTTGCTTTCCCTTGCCCTTACTTGTAGACGGAGCATTAGCGTTATCAACCTTAACTGAAATTGTTATTTAATGCAAGAGTGAGCAAACCACAACTCACTGGAGTTTAACAATAATATATACATGAAAGGATATCTTTCAAAGAATATGAATAATATGATTCGCTTCAACAATAAAGAATTGAATAATAATTCTTTCCTCGCAAATACAATTCAAAAATATAATTTATCTGAGTGTCATAAGACCTTTGAACTCTTGTCCTAAGTTATAAATATTTCTATTTAAACCTTTAACAGTCAATAAGACTATGGACCTTAACTCGTACTTAGAGGGATCAGCCCTTTGTACCATGTATTGTGCACAAACATCTTAACGCTATTCGTAGTAACCTCCCCTAATAATTAGGGTTGTTCAACTCAGTAATTTGAATTCAAGTCCGCACCAAAGAAAGTTTGGTTTGGATAAGCTTACAAGGGTAATTTAGAATTCACGTTCATCAACTAAGGATTAGTTGAATCGAACTTTCAATAATTCATAAATAAAAGGAATTATGAATTAAAATATGCTTTACAAGTAAACTTAAAGCATTTAAAATAATAACTGGATCTTACTTGAACAATAAGTTAAGATAATTTAAATTAAAAAAACAATTGTCTAATACAGAAATGGAAAGGACATTCTCAACAATGAATATATGAACTCAAGAAATTGTATATAATTAACAAGTTTAGGGTTAGAAGACTTGCATAGAATTAACTAGTTTAGGGTTTAGAAGACTTGCTTAAGCGCAAGCTACTTAACTCAACCACATACTTAAACACTTCCTATACACATTCAATTATAATAATCTAAATCAGTTAATACATAACTAATTCACATAAGTGGTTAACCCTCATGGTTAACTCACTCTAATTAAATAAATAATAATAATCAACTATCACATAGTTAATTACATCACACACATACTCACATAATTAAATTAATTATGTATTTAGCTAAATTATAATCAAACCATTGTAATTCACACACTTAATCAAATTATAATTACCTTTTAAAGTATAAACAAATTATACTTTATAATCAATTAAAATATATCATGCATTATAATTACACAAATTATAATTAATCATGCAATTATCAATTTATAATCCATAATTAAACATGCATTTATTAAATTATAATTACACAAATTATAATTTAAATTAAAATCTAATTGATTAAAATAAATCAACTACTACTCATTATAATTTAACAAAATTATACTTTAAATTAAACACTTACTCTTAATTATAATTAATCAAATTATAATTAAGTAACTCATTTTACTATCAAACAATTATAATTTAATTAAGGTTTTCAAAATTCATTTATCTAATTATGAAATTGTCCAACTCATACTAGCAACATGTTATAGCCACTGAATTCATGCTCATTATCATAAGCTATCAAATAAAACTGCACCAGTAAGCAAAACTCACTGCCCAAGCACTGTGCCCGGCGCAGCTGCGCAGCCAGCTGACGAAAAACCGGCACAGCTGCACAGGGAAGGAATCTGGGATAGGCCAGTGGCGCAGCTGCGCTGCTCCTGGCCTTGCCGCCAGCGCAGCTGCGCAACAGCTCAGCCAGACGCAGACAGCCCCGGCTCTCTGTTTAACCGAATAACCCAAACAAGCCAACAACGCCAAAAATACAGTACTATAGACTCTGTAAAAACATATATACGCTATTACACATATATAAAGCATGCTTCCAAAACACAAAATTATTTAAACAATGATAATCACAAGTTTTGAAAATCCATTTTGGCCATTTTCATGAAAACTTATATTTTCTCAAAAATAATCTACTAATACTATTTTTGTCCATCAATTCGAATTTATATACATGCATTATATACGAAGTTGAAGATAGCATCAAGTAATTACCTAATAAGCATATTAACATATACCAATTTCATCAATTTCTTAATTAAAATTAACCAAACTCATGAAATTCCATATGAACTCATATAAACATGACTTTTCTGTTAAAATATATTTCTACAGTAATTTAATTTCTGAAAATCATTGATAACCATATAATTCACCATAAACAACACCACCTATATATATATATCATCCATGTTTATGCAATTACATAAAAACTCAGTTTTCACAGAGAATAAAACATGAAACTTAAACCCGAGTTCTGAAAATATGAAAGTAGAGATTATGGATTACCTTTCGGTGATAGGAGAAGAAAACAAAGATTAACTCTAGCCTTCACAAGCTTCTTCTTCCTTCTCTTCTTCTCCCACTCTTCTTTACTTTTTTCTTTCTTCTTAGCTCTTAGTTTAGACTTAGGATTAATATATCGTAGTATAGAACTAACGTAATATAATATAATACGCGTACTAATTAATACTAATTAGCCTAATTAATTTAGTAGTTACATAAGTTTCAAAATTCAAAAAGCCTTAAGGCTTTGTTTGGCCAAAACAACATTATTTTTTAAAAATAGATTATTATTACTAAGGCCATGTTTGGTAAAATAGATTTAAAACAAATGCAAAGCCTTGTTTATTTAAACTCATTTAAAATCCTTTTTCTTTTATTTTAACAAATCATTTTAACACATACTTAAATGTCACATTTTAATTAATTAAACATTAATCATCTAATTTAATTAATTAAAATCTAACATCAATTAATCACATAAAATTGCCACATAATTATAATTACTCGCTAATTATAATCCATGTAACAGTTCATCACATAATTCCTCTAATTCAATTATCTCAATTAAATTAGAACTATAATATAAAATTAATATACATTAATTAAATAAATATTACACATTCATTTAATTAATATATAACACTTAATTAAATCACTCCATAAATCACATAATTTATTTATTTAATTCAATAAATAAATCACATAAAATATTTATTTAATTTAATAAATATTAAAATTAACTATAAAATCACAATCGTTATAATCTTCCCTCCTTAAAAGGATTCTGTCCCCAGAATCACACATAAAAATTTTCCTGTCTATTACAGAGGCAGCCTCAACCCATTTGGTGAAGTAATCGATCATGATGAAGATGAATTGATGACCATTGCTGGATTTGGGTTTTATTGGTCCAATCACGTCCATTCCCCACATAGAAAAGGGCCATGGAGAACTCATATTGTGCAATTCATTTGGAGGAGCATGGATAGCATTTCCATGGACTTGGCATTGGTAGCATCTTCTGACGTGATCATTACAGTCAGCTTTAAGAGAGATCCATTAATGCCCTGTCCTCAATATTTTCCTTGCAAGTAAAGGGCCGCTCATGTGTGGGCCACAGACTCCACCGTGGACTTCATCCATTAGTCTTTAGGCTTGATCCTTATCCAGGCATCTTAAAAGACCTATTCCAGCATTCCTTTTATAGAGTGCGTCTTCGCTCAGATAGAATTTCATAGCCATCTTATGAATCTACTTTCTATCAGCTTGACCTTCCCCAGTAGGCGTAAATCCATCTCGCATATATTCTTTTATATCTTGGTACCAAGGCTGTTTGATAGGAGGTACTGCATCTGATATTTTTCCAATGTAATTCCCATATGTCGAGGCCTTTTGGCTGGAAAATTTGATGTCAGGAATTCCCATCCTATCAGATATGTGGATCAAGAAAGCCAACGTTGCCAATGCATCAGCAAAGTCATTCCTACCTTGAGGGATGTGGATGAAGGTTATTTCTTCAAACTCCATGGATATATTGGTAACTTATCGATGATATGGCAGCAAATGCAATTCTTTGGTATGATACACCCCGGTGGTTTGTTTGATAACCAACTCAGAATTCCCACAGACTAGTAAACACTTGATACCCATGGATTGGGCTAGTTTCAACTGCATTATACAGCCTTCATACTCAGTTGTGTTGTTTGTGTTGACAAACTTGATGGCCACATGATACTGTTCTCCTGTAAAAGAGACAAGAACTGCCCCAGCTCCGGCACCTTCCATGTTCACGGCTCCATGAAAATACATTTTCCAATATAGGACTGTATTTTCTTGAGGGATTTGTTGAATTGTTATTATCCCATCATCCGGGAAAGAAGTTTCCAATGGCCAAAATCTCCTGACGGTGCTTCGACCAGTTGATCTGCAATTCCCTAACCTTTGACAGATTTTTGAGTCACGTAAACAATGTCGAACTGTTGTAAGATCAACTGCCATTTGAATAATCGACAATTCAACATGGGTTTGCTGAATACGTACCTCAGTGAATCCATATGGGATATGAGATAGGTCGTGTGCCTATACAGATAATGTTGTAACCTCATGGTGGCCCATGCTAACGCATAACAAGTCTTTTCAATCAAAGTGTACTTCTGCTCGCCACTACTAAATCTTTTGCTGAGGTAATAGATAGCTCTCTCCTTGCTTCTATTATCTGTCTGCCCCAGCATACAACCCATTGCATTGGCATTGACTGGCAGGTATATAAACAGGGGAACTTCATCCCTTAGGGGTACCAAGACAAGTGCTTTGATCAGCTGCTTCTTGATGGAAAGGAAAGCTTTTTGACAATCTTCATTCCATTTCATAGAGGAGTTTTTCCTTAGCAGCTTAATATGGGATCACAAGTAGTTGTGAGTTGAGAGATGAATCTGCTTATGAAATTGATTCTCCCCAGAAATCTCCGTATTTCCTTTTCTGTTCGGGGCACGGACGTCTCGGTGATTGCTTTAATTTTGACGGGATCCAGTTCAATGCCTCTGTTGCTCACTAGAAATCCCAACAGCTTGCTTGATTTGACACCAAAAACATATTTGGCCGGATTTAGCTTTAGGTTGTACTTGCGCAACCTATTAAAAAGCTTTTTAAGATGGCTGATGTGGTCATCCTCCCTCCGGGATTTGACGATGATGTCATCCACACAGACCTCTATTTCTTTGTGCATCATGTCATAAAAAAGGGTCATCATGGCTCGCTGATATGTGGCTACCGACATTAAAAAGGCCGAAAGACAATCGTCTATAACAAAAGGTTCCCCAGGGAGTGATGAAGGCTATTTTCTCCCTGTCCTCTTCAGCAACCATGATTTGATGGTATCCGACTAAATAGTCAACAAAAGAATACATGCCATACTGTGTCATGCTGTCTATCAGTATGTGGATAAAAAGTACTAGGAAGTTGTCCTTGAGACAAGCCTTGTTCAAATTCTTGTAATCCACGCATACTCGTACCATCCCTTTGAGCTTAGGCATGGGAACTATGTTGGATAGCCACTTAGGGTAAGTTATTACCATGATGATGTCGGCTTTGAATTGCTTGATAATTTCTTCTTTGACTTTCAGACTCCATTAAGGTTTTAATCGCCTGAGCTTCTACTTGATTAGTTTGAATCCATCTTTAATGGGCAATCAATGAATGACAATGTCAGTAGACAAACTAATCATGTCTTCATGTGACCATACAAACACA
The DNA here is from genome assembly GCA_020205555.1 of Panax stipuleanatus. Lineage (NCBI taxonomy): Eukaryota > Viridiplantae > Streptophyta > Magnoliopsida > Apiales > Araliaceae > Panax > Panax stipuleanatus. The sequence continues at coordinate 15,038,636 of CM035118.1, read as the reverse complement.
TCCTGGAACTGAGTTAAGAGTTCAATCAGGTTTGCTCTTTGATTTGGAGTAAGGTCCATGCCTAGCTGGATTTCTTTAGGGTTTTCTGAGGTTCCGATATTGACAGTTATGGTTTTGTTGAGATTTGGTTTGGATTTGTCTTCGAGCCATTCTTTGATCTCCTCGGGCACCTCATAGTCATCCATCTCCTCTTGATCAATCTCCATCAAGTCGAAGTTCAGTTCTACATCAAAGTTGTAGTCACTGTGAAAATTTGGCTTCTCATCAGCAAGGCCAAACAAATCCATTTCTGGAGTCCTGAAAACAAAATGCTTTCACTTTAATATATGAAACTATTTGATCATACAAAGCATTTAGCAAAAAGTATGACAAAAGTAATTGTTATAGCTGTGCAACAAAATAAGCAGTAAATAAAGCCACGCTTCAGGGCAGATGTACTTTCTCTGCCCTTTTACCCTTTTTGACTGAGGCATGGAGTGCTGCTCCAATTATCTAGAGTCAAGTCCTCATGAACAGGGAGGATAAAGGAGTTGCTGTTGTCTATCTCCTCTTTAATAATAACTAAGACATCATTCATATCAGGGCCAGTGCTTTTCTTTGAACTGTTTCCCTTACCTCAGTTAATGCGAGGGATTAGGACTTGATCTTCTGGATAGTCATTATCTGGGATATTGTCGTTTATACCCTCAATGTGCACCAGAAAATACATGTTTGCAAACGGGTCTCGTCCTCCATGAAGGAACTTTTTTTTCTTCTTTTTGCTTTCCCCATCAGGCTTCGGGGCTTCTCTTTCACTCTCTGGCTTGACCTGAGGAATCAGTATACCTGACACAATAGCAGGAATCTTCTTCATTGGTTTTACAAATCCTGTATTAGTGAGGTTTGGTAGCAAGATGGTGGAGGCAAGAACCGGTGGATGCTTGTGCAGATTCTGGTGGTTTGATCCAGAGGAAAAGCCTAATCTAGCCTTCCCTGTCTGACTAGGGATTTGCACCGAACTTCTGATTCCTTACTGACTTTTCCCTAACCCATTTCCAAGGCAGAAACCCAAGGATACCATTTCTTGATCGACCGTCATCACTTTGGTGGAAACTTTTGGCTTTAAGGATGGGCCCCAACATGTAGGTATTGAGTGTTGCTCACTTCCAGGGCTTGAAAACTGACAGGCTCCACCCCTTCATCAAGACTGATTACCGGCATATCGCTTTGTATATAGACAGGATATTTTGGCTCGGCATTTACAGTTATCAGATTGACATCCATGATGTATTTGAGTTGTTGATGAAGGGTGGACAGAACTGCTCCTGCCATATGTATCCAAGGTCTTCCCAACAGTAAATTATATCATGTGGTCATGTTTAGTACCTAGAAGGATACGTAGAAAGTATGGGGACCAATCTCCAGTGGAAGCTTGATCTCTCCCATAGCTTCTAGGCGAGATCCATCAAAAGCCCAAATGACTACATGACTAGTTCGGATTCGGTTTGGGTTAATTGTCATTCTCTTCAATGTGTCTTAGGGGCATATGTTCAAGGATGATCCTCCATCTATCAGCACACCTCCTACCACATATCCTGAGGACATCACTACTATGTGCAATAACTTGCAATGACTCGTCCCTTCTGCAGGTATATCATCGTCAGTGAAAGATATCACAATACTGTTGAAAATATGCTCTATCACGTGATGAAACTTCTCAGTATCTTCCGTCTTCGGTAGATGTGCTTCTTCCAGTACTTTCACTAGAATCTTGCGATGATCTTCCGACGATAAGACCAAATCCAAAATGGATATCTGTCGGGGTGCCTCTTTTAAGCTTTGCACCACTTCGACTTCATTATGCCCCATCTTGCTGAGGAATTCTTTAATTTTCTCCTCAGACACTCTTCCATTAGCTTTAATAACTGAGTTGATTACTCGTTGAGGCAAGTATAGCGGTTTTTCCTTTGGTATAATAGCAATGTGGTTTGATGTTGATCCTTCATCTTTCCCATAGTTCCATGGGACTCTCATCAGGCTGACTACAGGATATTGCGGTCTGAATGGCAATATTAGAGGCTTGGGTGCAACCAACTTCATAGGATTTTTTCCTTCTTGGGCCTCTTTTCCCTGAAGTATCAAGGGCATGATGGCTAGATCCTTTTCATAAGAAATGACAGCCACTAATTTTTTCTGATTCCATGCCCTGGGCAGAAAGATTGCTTCCTCACCAGGATAGTCATAATCTTGGTTTGCCTTCATCAGCTCACCGCTTTCATATAGGTTCTGAATCAGGTGACGAAGTCCCCAACAATCCTCCATGTCATGACCAGGCGTGTTGGAATGATATTGACAGATCCTATCAGGCTTGAACATACTGGATCGAGGGTCCACAGGGGGTAACAATTCAGTGACTTTCCCTTCGTTGATCAGCATTTGGAGAATTTCTTTCATGGGCTGATTCAAATTAATGAAATTCCTTTTGAAGGCAAACTTCCTATTATCTTGGAACTTCTCCTCTTTAGCAACTTTGTCGGCCCAGGGTTCATGCTCATGGAACCGGTAATGATCCCTCCTGGCAATAAAACTAATTTTAGGCGCTGAAAAATTTACTTCCTGCTGATTGGTTTGATTTATCAATTGCCTCGTTATCTGATGTTAATAAACTACCAGCTCTACCAATTGTCCAACCTGGTCCTTGATATATTTAATTTCCTGTTCTATCAGGAATTTCCTTTTTGAATATTCCCAATTGTCCAATCTATCTTTGTTGGCTTGGGATGACTCTCCCACATAATGGAGGTATTTGGATCCTTCTCCATTTCCCACACTGATTATATTGACGCTTTCCTCATTGTGTTGAGGTAGAGGATTATCTTGAACATGTGGGTGTTCTTATGTTGTCACCACAATCTCCCCATTATCTATCAGGTCTTGGATTTTGTGTTTGAGAGACCAACAATCTTGGGTATCGTGGCCCGGTGCTCCAGAATGATAAGCACACTTCTTATTCGGGTCAAAATTTTATCTGCTTGAATTGGCTGGAGGAAGGAGCTGGACAATCTTTTTTTGTGTTGTTAGAAGTTTCAACACATTTTCCAGTGAGTCCCCTAAGGGGGTGAACGTTCTTCGACGTTTAACTTCTCTAGTTTTTTGAAAGGGAGGATTCAAAGATTGTGTGGGAGTTTGAAAAAGGGAATAATTTCTCTTTTGAATGGGCAAGCTCGGATTGCCTCTCTGATTCTATCCTTGCTGTATCAAGGACACATCCTCCTCCTTCTTTTTGTGGACTCTCCGATGATTACTTCCATAGCTTCCAGATTGAATATGCTCGGCCACTGCCGCTAAAGAAGTAAGGTCTTTGATTTTTCTAGACTTCAGTCCCATTTCGGCCATTTCTTCATGTTTAATCATTTCTGAGAATGGTTTTCCTATATTTGCTAGGACCCTCTCATAATACGGAGCTTTCTGGATGTCTATGAAAGTCATTACTATCTCAGTCTTTGTCATAGGCGGGGTGACTTGTGCAGCCATCCGCCTCCATCTTTGGGCATACTCACGGAAGGACTCATTACTTTGCTTTTTGACCTTGGTCACTTGATATCGATCATAAGCAATCTGTGACTGGAAGCTGTATTGATTTAGGAAGGCATATGCTATCTCTTCCTAGCTGTGGATTTTGGAATTGTCGAGTCGGGCATACCAAGCTCGGGCTTCCCCAGTCAGACTCTTTTGGAATAACTGCATTCTGAGTTTTTCATCCTCTGCATAAGATATGAGTTCTCTAATGAACACTTTTAAATGAGTGTAAGCATCTCCTAATCTGTCATTCTTTTCAAAATCTGGGACTTGAAATTTGTCTGGATATCTAGCCCCTGGAAATATATACAGATCTGAGTAGTTTACACTCCCAAATACCCTAGTTCCTTTGATGGACTGGATTGTTTCTTCCATTTGTTGGACTTTTTTCCTAATATCACCAGTTTCCTGATCATTTCTGAGATTGGTGATTTCAGGGGTTTTGTTGGTCAAATCCTTATTTTGAGGTTCAGGTATCTGAGTATCTTGCTTCTTGTGGATATCCCGACTGCCACATTGTGTGGACAACTCTGTTTGAACGAGTATTTATTTACCTTGTAGACTTTTGCTTTGTTCTTTAAGGAAAATAGCCAATTCAGCTATTTGGGTCTTTAGTCCTTCGAACTCTTCCCGAGAGACAGGGTTGGATTCAAGTTGGGCACTTGAAGCCATGCCTGGAGATGGGCTTAGTGCCTTTTTCGACTTTGATCTGGTAACGATACCAATTTTTACCTACAATAAAAGTAGGAATGTTACTTTTAATGCATGTATTAATAGGATGCATGCTATGCAATGTTTTATAATTTTTTGAAGTTTTTTAATCTTTTCCTGTAAAACAAAGGTCAGTTGTTTTGATAACAGGATAGCATTACAGGATTTAATAAAATTAACAGGAAATGGAATGTATATTTACATTTATTTGATATTTACATAGAATTGAAATTTATATGGAATTGAAAGGGGAAGGCATGAAGAAACTCCCATTCGAATTTGGTTTATCAGAGGCTGACCTATCCTAGGCTACTCTCGCGGCTTTTTGGCATGAAGGTCCCCATATCATCGCAATTTACTAGAGGAGAAATTAATCCGTTCTTTCAATTAGAGCGGCTCTGAGTGGCGTCTTTCCCGACCCTCGCATGATTAATCTCTTTTGAGTCCAGTAATCAATCACCAAGGGTTTCACCTCCTGGTGGAGGAATCACACAACATACATAAAACGTGTCTCACCGTATGAAATAATGACATTGTACGAAGCACTAATATTTAAAGCAGTAAAGCATTTATTTACATCCATTCAATGTAAACACAGCATCCACACACACGCAGATAAAAAGAGAATTCTTGAAAAGATTAAAATGCAGGCTTAAGCCCTCTACTGTCCCCAGCAGAGTCGCCACTTATCAACGTCGAGAAAAAATCTTTCGGCAGATATTCCCTTTCCTTAATGTGTTTCTACCCTTGTTTGTCTTATCTGTTTGTCTGAAGGGTGAATTTTTAGGAAAAGGCCGACATACAATGTCGACGATTTGAAAGTTTGATTTTACAGAGTCGCCAATTGGTATATTGAAAATGGTTGTACCAACTCAACCGAGTTTGTTTGAAAAGTTTACAAGTAGGCCTAATTACCGGACTCTGTTGACTTGGCCTTGGAAATCGAGATTCTTAAAGTTCTGGGGCTTGATTAAGAGGGGGGAAGGTTGTTAGGCACCCCCCAACTTCCGTAAAACACGGTTACCGCGTCTTTTCAATTTCCCTATTTTATTTGCAGTGTGTGTGTGCTTGCAGTAATTGAGCCTACATGCTTGATTTGAAAGTAGTGTTGTGCTTCGTTGGACCTATATACGAAGGGTTTGATTTGATAAAAAGTTCATTTTTAGACAAGATATGAAAATGATGTTTTGAAAGATGGTTTTCAAACCCTTTCGCTAACATAAGAATTGAAGCCTTTTGATACTTCTATTTTTTATTCTGCCTTCGGCTGATTTTGATTTTATTATCGGGATGCGAAGCATCCTCAACTAAATAAGATATATACAAGTGTCAGGCTCCTTAGGGGCATGATAGCCATCGAAGTGACCCGAGCACTACAAACTAATATTTACTCGGCTGAGACCTTAAATCCGGATAACCGTTTTAAGGTCCCTCTGATTTACATTTACAAAAGGATATGTAGGCTGTATTTACTGTGCAACAGTGTCCATCGCGGGAATCGAATCTAGATCCATATTATTGATTATAGATCCCATGATTCCTAGGCTCATAGAATATTATCAAAAAGCCTACATAGCAGAGATATTGAACTAAAATGTAGATTAACATCTAGACGTCGCAAGACAAAGGATTCATCAGTTAAATCCTTGCATGCGCGTAGCCAAAGCTTCCCGTTTCCTCTAGATACGGATCTAGGGTCGCGTAGTCGCTTTAATATTTACAAAACTAGAAAGAAAGCTAGATTTAAATAAATCTTAGTCATTCTAGCTCAAAGGTTCAAGTTTGACAACATTTGAACCGGTTGAAAGTTAGAAATAGCTAGATTTAGATGAATCTAGTCCACAAAATTTATGTTAGAACATATTCATATCAAATGAACAATTAAAACAGATATTTAATCACATTGAATAAAGAATATATATATATACTTATATATATATATATATATATATATATATATTAAAGCTGTAAAGAGCCATAGATTTCTAATCCAGGCGTAACTGAGAAATGTAAATATATATATATATATATATATATATATATATATATATATATATATATTGAAGCTGAACAGGCCACGGATTTCCAATCCAGGCCAAACGAGTTAGTATATATATATAAACCGTAAAAAGCCACGGATTAACAATCCAGGCTAACGAAGTTAGTATAAATATATATATAGTTATATATATATATATATATATATATATATATATATAAAGTAGTAAAAGCCACGAATTTATAATCCAGGCATGACTGAATGAAATGTTAATATATATACAATTAGTTATATATATATTAAAGCTGAAAAGGCCACGGATTTACAATCTAGGCCAAACGAGTTAGTATAAATATAAATATATATATATATATACATATATATATATATATATATATATACATATTAAAGCGATAAAAGGCCACGGATTAGCAATCCAAGCTGCAAAAGCAATTAAAAATGTATATATATACTTATATATACATAAAAGTAAGCTAGAAAGGCGACGAATTTGAAATCCAGGCGAAACCAGAAGCTATAAATATATATATGCTCATATATATATATATGATAAAGCAGTAAAAAGTTTTAGATCGTAAAAAATCTTACAGTGTGTAGCGCTACGGGTATTAAACCACTCGGAGGGCTTCAAAACTCTGTTTTCACCAGTTAAAATTTGATATGTTGCTATATATTCGTATATAAACCTATTGGAAGAATAAAATTAAGGTTTGGAGCACTATAAATAGGGCTAAGGGTCGAAATGGGCAGGGTTTTCTTTATTTTCTTCTTTTTTCTACTCCTTTTTTTGCTAGGTAGGGGGCCTTATTTATAGACCAGATGGTCGCGGGTATACTCGCGGCAGCCGCGGGTCTATCTGCGGCTCCCCGAGTGAGCCCCGGTCCTGTTGTCTCAAAGTACGTGCACTCTAACCAACACATTGTCTGCTTCAAAGCTTCATAACTTTCAATCCGAGAGTCCGATTGAGGCATGCTATACCTTTATAAAAAGCCCTTTCTGAGAGCTATACAATGACATGGGTTTCAACCTTTTCCAAATCCAGGAAGTTGGTTCCATGACCAGATCTTTGAGTCTTCGCAGTCCGTCCGTTGAGCTGTTTTGTGCTGTTTTCACTTGGGATTGATGTTATGGCTCTGAATGACCTCCATAGTATTGATTTAGATTGCTTTTGACTTGATTTGATGTTAAGCTAGTAAAATGACCATTTTGCCCTTCCGGGGGTTGTCTCTTAGATTGACAAGGTTTTAACTGTTTATCGGGCTTGTCTCCGAGGTTTGATCCCAGCAGACTCTGTTATTCCTCAGGGTTGTCTCTGAGGTTAACTTGATATCCCAAGATTGTCTCTGGGGATGATTTGATGCTTCAGGGATGTCTCCGAAGGTTGATTTGATCTCCCGGGTTGTCGCCGGGGTTTGACTTGATCTCCAGGTGTTGTCGCCGGGGTTGACTTGATCTCCCGGGGTTGTCGCCGGGGTTTAATTTGATAACTCAGTTTTGTCATCGGGGCTGGCTTTGGTATTCCAGTGTTGTTCTTGGGGCTGACTTTGGTCTCTCAGTGTTGTTGCCGGGGTGTCTTTACCTCCTGGGGTTGTCGTATGGGTTTGACTTGATATCCCGTTGTTATCGCCTGAGGCAGACTTTGGTTTCCCGGTGTTGTTACTGGGGCTTGACTTTGATGATTTGGACTTCCAGGGTTGACTCTGGAAGGTAAAAGATGGTTTTGCCCTCATGTAGGGTTAGTAACAGGAATGCAAAATTTGAAGTGTCTACAAACACAACAGCTGGATAGGATGTCGCTTTTCGTTCACCACTTGGGCAGGAACTCATCAGAGGTTGACACTTTTGATTCTCATGGACCCGAGGTTGGACCGTCAAGCACTGGTTGGTTTACCGATGGAGGAGATCCCTTTTTTTATCGCCTTGATATGTAGGACATGCCCACTCATGAGGATCTAGCCCAAATGGGTACGTTTGATGACTAAAACACTTTTATGGATAGTTTAGATATCATCTTATATGCCTCTTGTTAGTCATTAGGCTCTTGTGCCCCATTATCTTATACTTTTTATTTTATTTTTAGCATGTATCATGGATATGACATTGATGTATATATAACTAATGTATTCCACAAATATATGTATGAAGATGTTTTTCATTTCTATATTGCACATGTTGTATTATAATTCATTACGATGTATGTTCATATATTTATTCGCTTTACGCATTTATAGATGATTGGATAGGATTTCCCCTATATGGTCTTTGTGATAAAGCTTTTACTAGATGACCCCTTCATCCCCTGCTCGTCTCGAGCATTCTCCGCCTAGTTGGATAGCCACCAGTCTAAGAGGTTGGCACGATAGCTTGCCGGACCCTGATCGTATCATTGTGGGTTGGATGTTGGGCCACTCTATGTCTCTGTTATCCTTTTAGGTGTCGGATGGATTTGTTGGCGGGATGCTTACTCATTGGATCCCAGAGTGCCATGTTTTTAGATTCAGATCTGATGAGCTGACCCCCACTTTGGAGGAGTACGACTATATTTCAGGTTTGTCGATGGATGGACCATGCGCTAGGGTAGCGGTGGGGCATATGCGCCTCCAGTTCATGACTACTACTGGCTTGAAGAGGTCTGTGGCCCAGCTGACGTGGGCGATAATCATATTATATCTATGGACTTTCTGATAGACCGCTTTGCTTTCACTGATAACGTCATCGTTCATCGAGGAGATTTCGCCATTTTAGAGGAGAGGTGGCCTACAGCATGGGTAGATGCCCTGATCATATGCGTCCTATCATATTTGTACATGCCCTTTTATGCCGATCATTTAGATGTTGGAATGTCGAGGGTCGTTAGGGCCCTTCGGGATAACTTCACCATTCTTCCTCTTGTCTTGGCAAAGATATTGATATCAGCATCCTTCTGCCGGACGGTTGGGGATCAAGAGTTCAGAGGTAGCCACATTCTTCTTTATATTTGGTTTATGACCCATCTGAGGCCGATTGGTCGGCTTCGTCAGCACGGGTTCTATTTTGGTCATAACATGGCATCGTCCTACTCTTTTCGTCTTGCTTCATATGTTAATGTTGGATCTTAGATCGAGTTTTTAGATGTCATTGAGGATCCATTTGAGATTATCATATATTTTGGCTATTGTTCCTTCCTGAGCTTTGTCACTCATGTGGCTGATCTGGATTTCCTCCCCTTGGCTGGTTTGAGGGGTGTGACCACATATCATCCTCTGGTGGTGATGGGTCAGTTTGATTAGTATCAGGATGTTCATCCATTTGAGGAGACCAAGGACTATCGCTTTCCCATTTGCTCAACTACCGAGGTCAATTTAGCTTGCGTCTACGGGTTTTGGTCCCATCAGCAAGCTGTAGATTTCAAAGATGGCCACCCTGGCCGATTAGCAGAGTATTCAGCCTGGCTGGAGTTGAATTTAGCCTCGACTGTAGTGGATCAGGCCGAGGAAGGGGCTAGTCCATTGATGAGGGGGAGCCGATGGAGGGTCCTATATTTTCGACCGAGGATGGGCTTTTCGCTATTTTGACAGTGTCTTTGGTTAGCACTGCTCTGAGTTCGATGTTATTCTCTAGGGAGGCGCTGAAGCGTCAGGTTCATCTTTTAACTTTTGAGCGGGATCAGGCCCGGGCCTTGATGTTGAACGCTTTGGTGGGCAGGGACGCTGCTAGTGTTGAGAGGGATGTAACTCTCATTGTCAGAAATGAGGTTATAGCCAAGAGTGATGCACTCTAATCTTTTACGGATGAGCTGGCCGATCATGCTCGGGATGTGGTGCAGAGTTAGGAGGGGACCTTTAGGTTAGCATTAAAGCTCTTGAGGCATATTGATATGTTGGAGCAAGAGCTCAAGGCCGCCCCTCTGACTGTGGAGACAGCTCGGTATTTGGAGATGTTATCCCTCTTGACCTCAGATTTATAGTCCTACTTTATCTTCTTGCATAAACAATGTTATTATCTTATGTCATATATTAGAATCACTTTTGTATTCTAAAACAGTTGTATATATAAAAAGAAACATGTTTAGTTCACTTCCCTCGTTTGAGCACGTCTAGACCTGCATACTGATCGCTATTTTTGCCTCATGATTTATTATTTTGATATAAAGTTGTTCTCGTCATACTTGTGCAAGATCCGATAGAGCGATGTTGAGACGTCGTTAGGTCCTTTCAGCGTGGGCCGTCAACTTGGAGGGTTTTAGATGTTTTTTAGGTTTTATGGATAGGTTTGAATTTGTGGTTAGCATCTGGGAGATAAAGTAAAAGTGTTTGGGTTATTATTTTTGTTTTTCGAGGCTTAGACCGCACCATAAATGGTTGCTTACATAATCTTAGGGCTTCGCCCGATAATATCGCTTTGACATCAAAGGGTCCTTCCCAATTCGGGATGAATTTTCCTTTGGTTGCGTCTTGGCCAGGAATGATCTTCTTCAGTACCAATTCATGCTCCTTGAACTCTCGAGGTCGTACCTTTTTGTTATAGGACCGGGACATTCGATGTTGGTATAGCTGATCGTGAAAGATAGTGACAACCCTCTTCTCATCTATAAGGGACAGTTGATCATATCGATCTTGCATCCATTAACCCTCTTCTATCTGGGAATCCAATATCACTCTTAGAGATTCCATTTCCACCTCTATGGGGAGTACGACCTCCATATTGTATACCAGTTAATATGGGGTGGCCCCGGTAGAGGTTTGAGTCGATGTTTGGTAAGTGAGCTAGGTTAAAGGCAACAAATCAGGCCATTCCCGGTGGTTTTTCGACATCTTCATCATTATCTTCTTGATATTCTTGTTGGCGACTTCCACCGCGCCATTCATCTTTGGACGATAAATAACCGAGTTGAGGTGTTTGATATTGAACTTGTTGCATAGTCCCCTCATTATCTTGTTGTTCAGATTCTTGGCGTTGTCTGATACGATAACCTCGGGTTGTCCGTATTTACAGATGACGTTGTTTTTGATGAAACTTAGGATGACCTCCTTGGTAACTTTGGGGAAGGAGGCTACTTCTACCCACTTGGTGAAGTAACCAATCATGGTGAAGATGAATCTATGACCGTTACTGGCTTTGGGCTCAACAGGTCCGATCACATCCATTCCCCACATGGAAAATGACCATGGTGATGTCATGAAATGTAGATCGTTCAGAGGTGCATGAATAATATTAGCATAGATTTGGCATTGATAGCAGCGCTTGACGTGATCGTCATAATCAGCTTTGAGGGATATCCAGTAATGTCACGTCCTTAATATCTTCTTGGAGAGTAGGGGTCCACTCATGTGTGCTATACACACTCCACCATGTACTTCATTCATAAGTCTTTGGGCCTGATCCTTGTCTAGACACCTTAGAAGGCCTATGCCCGGTTCCCTTTTGTAGAGAACATCCATGCTTAAATAAAATTTCATTGCCATCTTCTATATTCGCTTCTTTGCAACTTAGCTCACTCCCTCAGGGGTGGATCTGTCTCGCAAATACTCTTTGATGTCTTGATACCAAGGTGGCCTAGTAGGAGCTATTTCATCGGATATTTCCCCCACTTTGTTTCCATAGAATAATGCATTTTGCGCCGTGAAGGTGATAACATGCATACCCTTTTTTGCTGATATGTTAACTAATGAGGCTAGCGTGGCCAATGTATCAGTAAAATCAATTCTATTCCGAGGGATATGCATAAAGGAAATGTCCTTTAAACTCTCCCGCCATTCTAATAACGCAGCGGTGGTATGGTAATAAATGTAATTCTTTTGTACTGTAGACCCTAGTAGATTATCTGATGACTAGCTCTTAGTCTCTAAACACTACCAACCGTCTGACCCCCACTGACTGAGCCAATCTTAATCCCACAAGGCATCTTTCATATTCTGTCATGTTGTTGGAGTTGTTGAAATGCAACTTGGTTGCTACGGGGTACTGCTCCCCAAGGATAAAAATGAGAATTGCCCCTGCCCCGACGCTTTATGTGTTTACTGCGCCGTCAAAGTGTAATTTCTAGAATTGACCCATATCTTCCCTATTGTCTTGATGAATTGCCATCACTTAGTTATTAGGGAAGTATGTTTCAAGAGGCTAAAAACCTCCTGTCGTTGCTTTCGATAGATGGTTCGCGATTCCCTGGCCCTTGATGGACTTTTGGGTCGCATAGACGATGTCGAATTGTTGAAGGATTAACTGCCATTTGGATAATCGGCAGTTCAACATCAGTTTGCTAAAAATATACTTCAAAGGATCCATATAAGAAATAAGATAAGTAGTATAGTCGTGCAAGTAATGTTGTAACCTCATAGCGTCCCAGGCCAACACGCAGCAGGTCCTTTCTATCAGTGTGTACTTTTGCTCTCCACTACTAAATCTCTTGCTGAGGTAATAAATGGCCCTCTCCTTGCCCATATCATCGTTTTACCCCAACAAGCAACCCATGAAGTTGGAGTTAACTAATATGCATATGAACAACGGGACTCCATCCCTTGGGGATACCGGGATAGGTTTTTCAATCAACCGCTTTTGGATGGTGTGAAAAGCCTTCTGACAGTCTTCATTCCATTTTTTGGGGGAATTCTTCCTTAACAACTTGAAAATGGGTTCACATATAGATGTCAACTGTGATATGAACCGACTGATAAAGTTTATCCTTCCTAGGAAACCTCAAATTTCCTTCTCAGTTCTCGGCTCGGGCATCTCAGTGATGGCTTTTATCTTGGCTGGGTCCAATTCAATGCCTCGATTTCTTATGAGGAATCCTAAAAGTTTATCGGACTTCACACTAAGAGCACACTTTACTGGGTTCAGCTTCAAGTTATATTTGCGGAGGTGATCGAACAACTTTCAGAGATGGGTACTGTAGTCAGCCTCTCTAGGAATTTATGATGATATCATCCACATATACTTTGATATCTTTATGTATGATGTCGTGGAACAACGCCATTATAGCCCTCTGATAGGTAGCACCAGCATTGGTAAGTTCGAAGGCCAATCTCCTGTAGCGGAAAGTGAAAGTAATATGCCCTCAAGCCAATCACATTGGATGTGATAAACATTTACTTTGTAATCTTGTTTATTTATCAATAAGAGAATTTATATAATACAAAATGTATCTTTATCCATGTTAATTAATTGAATTAATAAATGCGATAAACCTATAGTTTTGGAGCAATGCTTTTAGAATCATGATGTTAATCATGCTAATGAGATCTAAATTCATAATAGCTCAAAACATAAAATGTTCCTAATCGTATGGATCACTAATGTGGGGTTACTGATTCCGGATAGATTAGTACATACTATGCTTGTTGTGACGCCCTGAAATCTGGTCTATCTTCACACCCGGATTCCATACATCACGAGTACATCTCATTCCAAATGTACATCATTATATAACTAAATATAACAACATACATCTATAAAATCCCAGGTTCTATTACCTTAAAACCTCATTCATTACATATAATGAAAATTACATTATTCTTTACTTCTTACAAGAGTGACTTTCATCTGCCACAAAAGATACATAACAGTTTATTAAACTATTTTATAGTTTAATCAACTATTCTATATTATAAGTCTTGGCATGGTCTTCACGCTTATTCATAAAATGAACAACACTTCAGCAGGACACCGGTCAGCTTGATCTTTACGAGATCCTTTAGTTCCTTCTAACATCGTTCGCTGAAAATATTTTTATTTAAAGGTAGTGTGAGCATTCAATTGCTCAGCAAGTCATAGCAGTTGAATAATAACAACTCAAGAATCACATATTCTTTTAAAATCTTCAATAACCGAACAATGGTTCTGAAGCAGCTCGAATAATAGGAATACATTCTGATTCCTATTATTTTAAAACATTCATCACATTTACTTTGTCATACTTTTATTTTTCTACTCTTTCAAATACATTCTGTCTGGCTAGAATCATTAGCACAAACTTAACAATAACGGTTCACGAATAAACATAACTTCTTAACATTGAACAGTTCAATCATAGAACAGTTCATTTCACAGAAACACCGAAGTGTTAAAATTGTGGCACAAGGCCTCATACATTCTATCACCTTGTACAAATATCACACATTTGCACATAGGTAAAACTTCTCAAGTTCAACATCTGAGAAAGTTTAAGAAACTAACATTTATTAGAAATATGAATGAAGTTAGGAAACTTGCCTTACGCACAGCTACAACTTACAGTTTACGCTGAACTGCTCATCGAAACTCCTATGTATCACATAAGGAAACACACATACCAATTAGTCATATATTTGACTTACGCATTGGTTTAACCTTTGCTTTACTTCTTATGGTTCGCGTTCTTGCAATCTAAGTTTACGCGACCAAATTCCATATTCATTTCTTCGGCTGTTTTGACATATGGAGATGCCACAACCTTACGATTATCTTTTACGATAGATTTACATTCTTATCTTCTTCTATAATATTTATACCTAGCACACATTGAGTCTCTAACAGTATTCAATATCATACGCTGAGTGGTTTCACCTAAATAACTAAGAAACTAGTTTCTCGTCTCGTCTACACTATCTTTCATAGTGAGTTAGATCAGTTGTTAGTTCATATATACCTCCGCTCTCTGAAGGAATCGTTTAGCCCAAATACCATATATCGACTATTACAGACTACGATTGTACTACAACTTAAACTTAACATATCTGAACCATTAAAACTATAATGTTCGTTAAGTTAATTCTCATTTCATATCTTACAACATCCGGTATATTTGACTCAGAACATTATTCAAGTTATTATCATTAACTCAGCTTTCCAACGTTTACACGTTATTCATTACTCTTCATTGCACGTTCAAACCATACACGGCGTGTATGCTAAGTACATTTAACTTATGTGTACACTTAACACCTTTACGTCGGATTACGTGTTTTACGCTTACTTTCTTTCTACCATTCGTTATTCGATTCGAATTTGGACCATTCGTTCTTCTCACTAACGTTCGCTACGGTTTATCGATACTTACATATCATACTTTGCCAACATCCATTAGCGTCTAAGTTATACAAATCAATGTATGCTTAGAATGTTAATTCAACGCGAGTACGGTTTTTCGTATAGCGATTACATATTCTACGTCCATATCATTCGTCTTTTAAACTTCCACTCAACCTTTACTTAAGGTGCTCTCATTTGAAATCCATTACATGAACATCACGTTCATCGTTCTCTCATAATGTCTAAGCCATACTGTGCGTCGTTGCTAAGACCGATCATTCATCGTAATTACATTACGGTAATAGCGTCTATACGCTTTACACTTAACATTCATTATGACATCATAACATCGAAATGTTATAAGTCACCCTCTTCATTCAACGTTCAAGGAATTACAATCATAGCAATCCCACACGTTCGTTTTAACGCGAACACGGTCCCCGGATATCGGATACGTATTACACGTTCGTCGTTTTATAACCTTTATTCGACGTTTACCCGTCAAACTCAAGGTTTTAATCATTATTCTAGCTATTTCTTTTCATGAACATTGCATTCATGCTTGCCCCTTAATTACCATCCAAAAAGTTGGACAATAAAAATCTTCAGTCCAAAACTTTTCACTCAAGGGCGCTGCGGCGCTACTCCTAGTTCAAACAGCTGCGCAGCGGCGCCGGCTTGTAGGGGACAAATCCCCAGGTAGGCATTGCGGCGTCAATTTACAAGGCATGGGCGGCGGTGCAACGCCTACCCTGAGCCTTTGAATTTTTTTTAACTTTTTCAAATATATAAAATTCCCGAGCTCGTAACGCGATCGTTATAACTCAGAATTGGCTCATTCAAAAGCATTTAGCTCACATATCTCATATACTTTGATTTTATCTGGACAGAATAAGTTTCTGAATCCGTTAACTATAAATTCACCATTTAAATTTTTACTACACGTTCGTTAAACGTTCGTGAACGTTCATAGCTCGTTTCTTCATTTTAAGTCGAAATTCACCCGTTCTTGAGTCCGCAACTCTTAAATATATAGTTCTAAGATATGACAACAAAAACCAAGGTTTCCGAGTTAAACGACAACTTTTGACTATCGTTCCGGGAATTCTACGATTTCGAAGATTAACGTCTAATCCTGTAAATTTCGCTATAACTTCATTACTCGTGATTTTTACGCCAAACCAAATGGAATCAATCCATTTGTTATTCATCTATGATGCCTAACCAACAACAAGCATCTAGCTTACTATGGTTTTCAATTTGTCCATTAACAACGTTCTTACCGTTTTCTTCGCGTTCTTCGTTCGTTCTTCATTCTTAAT
The DNA here is from genome assembly GCA_020205555.1 of Panax stipuleanatus. NCBI lineage: Eukaryota > Viridiplantae > Streptophyta > Magnoliopsida > Apiales > Araliaceae > Panax > Panax stipuleanatus. Next base: position 15,022,037 of record CM035118.1, on the reverse strand, counting down.
TGATAGTATGATTACGATTTTATGTTTTCTCGCATTTTAACATTATAAGTTTGATAATTAATCCTTATAACATCGGAGAGTTCATATAACTCATCCGAATCGTTCATTATCATTAAGCAATTTATAGTTCTTATGAAAGGCTTTTTAAGAAATTTATAAACTAACTACAATTTCTTCTTACTTCCTTTTCTCATGATTTCAACTATATGAAAATCATTCTTAACATCTTTTAATTCCATTATCATTAAGTTATATGATTTCCATATAAAAATTTAAAGAAAATGGATTAGGGTTAGGTTTTAATTACCTTTGTTCTTTGATTCCTCCTCCTCGTGGAAAAAGTTTGCACTTAAGCTAGCTTTTCCTTTTCTTCCTTCTTTCCTTGCCATTCGAAGATTCTCTCTCTCTCTCTCTCTCAAGTTGTTGGTGAATTTTTCATTTCACCAACAAATGAGCTTAAGGCTTTCTTTTATAAGCCTTGCAAGATGAGGGGCAAAATAGTCATTTAGGCCCTAAATCACTATTCACACCTCTTTAATCAAACCTCCTTACTATTCACGAAGCTTCTCCCGTAAACTTCGTTGTCCCGTCTTTCAGGGTTGGTTTGACAGTTCGAAAAAACTGTGTTTCTTGGAATCCAAATATTTTTTGATATTACGTCTTTCCTCTACTGAATAACTTTACGTGTTCTTTAAAACTTTGAAAAATTAAAAAACACTTTTTGATGATTAGCGTTTTCCGTCATGTTTCCCCATAACGTAGTTAAACGAATGAAAAGTACAAAATAGTAATTTTCATCTTTTTTATTTCGTCCGATTTTTGCACGTTTTTCGAGAAAAACTTTTATTGGCTAACTTAACTTTTCGCGGCATATTACAGTCAAATCTTCAGACGAAATGTAATTATGACATACCAAACTATCGAAAAGGCCTAGGTTATTCAAACCCTAACTCTTAAGGTTCGTTGTGTGAATAGTGTATATTTCGTCTTTTTTTGAGAAATATTGTTGTTCCCGAAAATCTTTTATTTTTATCTTGAAAATTCATACTCGTTCATTCTAGCTCACAGCCAGAATACTCCAGGCTTATGATCATCCTAGGTCATAGAATGACTAATAAACACATAGCACATAATATAATTAATAAAAATTCATTTTATTAATTAATAATTCTTTAAACTAATTTTTTGGACAATCCGATTATCCGGGTTGTTACACTTGCTCTGTTGAAGAAGATGATTGATCTCATAATCATTTGTGTGAAGACACTAAAGCAAGTATGTATGTGCTTATTGGAGAATATATTCACTGAACGTGATTCGCTTAAAAGAACCTTAATGGAGTTTTACTTGCCTGACAATGGGAGTTCCTATAATGATAGTTGTACAAGTGATCCTTGGACTTGAGATCATCATAGTACCTTATGTATTCTAAATTATACTTTGTCAAATTCCTCAATACTTAAAAGTATGTTGTAGGGTATGTTCGGGTATAATAAAGTATACATGGAGGTAGGTGAATGATCATCAAAGGATCTACCACTTCCAGTAAAAGGAGAGATTGTCCTATGCGATTCGATGAATGATAACTCAAAAATCATTGGCCAAGGTGGAATGGAAATTAGAAAGGAGTTTATAATTTACATTATTCAATTCTTGTTTGACAGCACAAAAGCCCTAATGGAGTAGTCAATTCTTACCTGTATCATTGGCTTCATCGATTCCCTTCCTTTCTCCTTCTCTTTCCTTTGAGCTAAGTCTCTTGCAGTGGCTCGTGCATCTTTGTTTTCTTCCTTGATTTCAGGAATAAGCTGTGCATTTTGAATCGAAATACATATGATTAAATAAATAAGACTTGTCAGTAATTCCATATCTTATGTTTAATCGGGACATTGAATGGTAAAATGATTGTATACGGTAAATATTCACGAAATATGTTCTTTGTATTCTTTGTGATAATCTTTGTGATAAACGTTGAATTCATATTATCCGGATAGTCATGATACATTATTTATAAGGTACACTCATGATGTAGAATAAATATTATTTATTTATGTTTGAATTAAAGGATTTTAATTCATTATAAATAATATTATAATAGTTCTAATTTATTTATTATGCTACTGGCGTAATATTGAAACTAGAGGATCACACCACAAAAGTGAGAAATATTATTTTAGATTAAGTGATTGGCTTAATAATAATAAATTAAGTGTATTTAATTTATTATTGGAATAAATTAAATAGCTTAAGATTTATAATTACGTATTTGAAGAAATACTAATATTATAAATTAATAAGATTAGTAATCTTATTATTATTATTATTATTATTATTATTATTATTATTATTATTATTATTATTATTATTATTATTATTATTATTATTATTAAATTGACTAAATAATAATAATATGGTATTTGGAGAAATACTAATATTTATAATTAAGTATTTGGAGAAATACTAGATTATAAATAAATAAGAGGAGTCTAATTATTATTATTATTATTATTATTTTAGTTCCTACTTAGATTGAGAATTAATTAAAACTTAATTCCTTAAGGGTTAAGGATTAGGGTTAATCTTTAAATAAGAGGAGTCTTATTATGGAAAAAACTAATGCAACTTTTACAACTTGCATCTCTCTTGCAAGCATTCTCAAAACCCTAAGTTGTTAGGATAGAGAATTAGGGTTAGCCACCCAAGATCAAGTTGAATCTAAAATCACATCTACTTTCTATTCCTCTTAGTGGATACCTCTTGGGTATTGCATACACTTTGTGACGAACGTGTGATCCGAGGATTGGAGAGATCGCGAGGAGCAAAGATTAGAATTTAAAGTCGTCATCAAAGGTTGACACGCTTCAAAAGTATATCTTTACTCTTCCTAAATTAATGATATTACATAAGGCTACACAATGGATTGCTAAATTTTTTAAATTGCTATTTTTACATGATTCCGTTGTTATTTCAATTTGATTGAATGCTTTGATTACGTTTTAGCTATCCTACAGAGCCACCTTATGCAAATCATTAACTGTTATTGATTCAATATGTGTGTTGATATGAGTTTAGAACTGATTTTCTGAGTAAAATAGCTTACTGTCAAAATCTGCTATGTGGCGCGACCGCGCTGGTCCCCAGCTTTTGAATTTTTTTATTTTTCTTAATTATTTCAATTAAAATAAAATGTGTATTTTTAAATTGAAACCTTTTATTTTAATTAAAATAGGATTAAAATAAATGTGTTTATTTTATTTAGAATTGGATTCCATGTTATTAAAAATAAAAGTTTTACTTTAAGTTGGAATTGGATTTCACGTTAACTTGAATAAAGGAGTTTATTCAAATATGGAATAGGATTTCATGTTATCTAAACTAAAAGGTTTATTTTGATAAGGAATAAGATTCCACATATTTTATTTTTCCTGCAAATTTAAAGTTAAAATATTGGAGTTTATATTGAACTTGAAATTGGATTCCATGTTAATTAAAATAAAGGAGTTTATTTTGATTTGAAATTTGATTAAAAATAAAGGTGTTTATTTTTATTAAAAACTGGATAAAATAAAATAAATAATTTTATTTTGATTTAGTTTTTTGATTAAAATAAATGTGTTTTGTTTCAAAAACTGAATTTCAAGCAAAAGTTTATTGTCCATTAAATGATATCAACATATATACTGAATGCTTATTATATTGATGCATATGATGATATGTATATAATATAGGGGATGATTATGGACCCTTGACCAATGAGATTGGATTTAATTTTAATGGATGCTTAAAAGAATGTGGTTTTTTATAAATGGGGTCTGCGTACCTCGCCTCTCTCATTTTCTGATGTAAATTCTATCTCTCTCCTATGTACTTATCCTTGACTACTGATCAAGGTTTCTGTTTTATGAAAAGTAGATTGTAATAGGATAATATAGAATTGTTCGAAAAAATTGGAGACTAAGAGCAGGAGCGTTGAAGACTCATTTGTATTGAAGCCTGGGTTGAATGTAATAGTTATATTTAATGTTTTATTCTTGCACCCTAGGTTTGACCTTTTAGTTCATGGTGGCTCCAATGAACCAAATTAGAATTAAGTCCATTATCATCCCAAGTAAAATATAGTATTCTATAAATGCATGCTAATTATATAGTAAATATATTATTATACATGTTGATGTATGTTTAATATAACGCATATTTTTATATATATATTTGCATGCGTGTTATTCAAGATGATACTAATTAATAACAAACCCCTCAAAAGATAATATATTAAGTTGTAACGTTCAAAGATATTTGGAATATCGAACGTCGCCTTCTAACATAGTAAAACAATAGAGTATTAGTATTTAATATGAGTTTATTATCCACACACAAGGCAAATATTAAATATCTAAGATGCTGTTTTATTACATTGGATGTTTATAAGGAATTGAACAATACCGCTTTGTTATGCACACACAAGGGCTGTAATTTTCTCTTTGCTTATGTGGAAATGTTGGGCTTGACTTAACTTAGATTATTTCAGTTCGGATGTGCACACACTTGACCATTATAATCCAAGAGGCAAAATTAAAGGGAGTTGCATATAGATGTAATTAACAAGAGTTGTCTACCTTTTGAATAAATATATAGTTTGTTGTGCACACACAAGTCTATATATTTATTGTATATTGGATCTTTTCTCACTAAGTAGATTTCACAAAGTCACCAATACAAAATCTGTCGAACTATATACAAAAGAGGGTTATATAGTTTGAAGAAATAGTGGGAGACACCATTTTAATAAGACCTAAATTAATCTGGTGATTAATTAAATGAATGCATGCTAATGTTGTTAAATTATAAATTTATTTATAGAATTTTACAAATGTCTAATTTATTATCACTACGGAGCATATTAGATGCTAAAAGTTAACTGAACCTAATTAAACGGATTGGTTAAGAAATTTTGATAATAGTTTTCATGGCTGAAAAGCTATCTTATATCCTTAATACGCTAGTCTTTGCAATGGTTGCAGACAATGCCTCCAAGGAAAAACTTGCTACTTTTAGAAAGTGGCAAGATGATGCACAGTTGGCTTAATGCATCATGCTCACATCCACGAGTAACAAGCTTTAGCGTCAACATGAAACTATGGATGCTCCTACTATAATCCTGCACTTCAAGTAGTTGAATGGTGAGGAATGTAGGACTACTAGATATCAAATATCTAAGGAGCTTTTTCGATCTAGAATGACCGATAACACTACAGTACAGACACGTGTCCATAAGATGATCAATTTGATTGAACAACTAGGACAACTGGGTTTTGTCATGGATGGAGAGTTGAGCCAAGATTTGATCTTGCAGTCACACCCGGACTCCTTCACATAATTTGTTGTGAATTTTCACATGAACAATCTAGATGTCAGCCTGGTTTATTTGCTTAACATGTTGAAAAATGTTGAGAGTCACTTTCCAACTAAGAAAAACCAAGTCTTACTTGTAGATGATTCTTCCAGGAAGCGAAAGAGGGTCAAAGGATCTTCTGAAAAGAAGAACAATTCAAAGAAGGCAAAAGGAAAGGCAAATACAAAGGACAATAAGAACAAAACTGATACGGATAGAAAAGGAATTGTTTTCCACTACACTAAGCCTGGACACTAGAAAGGAAATTGCAAGAAGTGTATTGCAAAAGCTAACCAGAAGAAGCTTAGTGAAGCTTCGGTTATAGATATAGGTTCGTTCATGGTTGAAATAAATCTTTATGTAAGTCAAGGTTCTACTTGGGTATTGGGATACCGGCATTGGTTCTCGTAAATACAGATTTAGGTAGGGACCAAGCAGAAGTAGAAAGCTAAACAAAGGAAAGAAATCTTGCGTGTGGGGAATGAAGCAATTGTTGCTACATTAACTGTAGGAGCTTATTGTTTAGCATTGCCTACGGGCAAGTCTATTAAGTTAATAAGTTGTTATTATGTTCCAGTTCTTGTTATAAACATTATTTCTATTTCGTTTTTGGACAAGGAAGTTTTCAGTATTATATTTAAGAATAATGGTTGTTCTATTTATAATAATAATGTTTTATTTATAACTGGAAAATTACTTAATGGACTTTATCTACTTGACTTATATGAAAAAATAATTTACAAACTAAACAAACTAATAAAAGAAAAGGAGATGATCATTCAACAGTTGAATATATGTCTTTAATGAAATACAAGTCTAAATCATTTGAAAGGTTCAAAGTATTCATAAGTGAAACTAATTGGCAAAGTATTATGATTCTTCGATTGGATCGATGAAGGGAAAACTTATATAATAACTTTCTAAATCATCTCAAATGGTTTTCCCTCACAATGGACATTTCCGGATATAGAATAATTAATTGATGTATCTGACAGGGAAAATTATAACTTGTTGGACATGGTGCAGTCCATAATGAGTTTTACCACATTCCAGTATCCTTCTGGGGTTATGCCCTATAAATAACAGCAAATCTACTAAATAAGGTAACCTCAAAATCTGACCCCAAAACTCCATATAAGTTATGGACATGGAGGATTCCTAATCTTAAGTATGTTAAGATAAGGGGTTGTCCAGCTTATGTGAAAAAGTTTTCAAAAAGATAAGCTTGGAACAAGATCTGATAAGTGTATATTTGTGGGACATCCTAAAGTAAGTTTAGGGTATATGTTTTCTAATCCTACTAAGCAAAAGGTGTTTTATTGCGAAACACACTGCCTTTTAAAATAAATGTGTTTATCATTGAAGGGGCTAGTGGGAAGATAATGGATCTTGAAGGAGTTCAAGAACCACAAAACACTATAAGTCAAAAAGAGGAACCTGTAGATGTCATATTGTACCACAACCGAATCGTAAATCTAAAAAGTATTGAAGATACCTGGGAGGTATGGATTCATCATGGATGATGATGATGAGGTACACATCATAGAGGATGATGATTCAGTTACATACGATGAGGCTATGAGTAGTAAACACTCAAAGAAATGACAAATGACCATGAAATCCGAAATGGACTCTATATATGAAAAACTAAATGTGCACTTTGGTTAAACCTCCGGTAGGAACAAAACCTAAAGGGTGTATATGGGTCTCTAAGAGAAAGACTGGAGCAAATAGCAATGTAGAGACCTATAAGGCCAGACTGGTTACAAAAAGGTTTCAAACAAAGTCAAGGAGTTGACTATGATAGAACCTTCTTGCCGTAGTAATGCCCAAGTCCATTCGGATTTTACTTGTAATTGCAGCTTATTATTACGAAATGGGGCAAATAGACGCGAAGATGCCCTTCCTCAATGAAGATTAGAAGATAATGTATGTATGATACAACCAGATGGATTTGTTTCAATGGTTGGAGCAAATCGTGTATATGAGCTACAACAATCCATTTATGGATTGAAGCATGCTTCTCGCAGATGGAACATCCGTTTTGATGAGACAATCAAAGAGTTTGATTTTATCAAAATGAGGATGAACCTTGTGTGTACAAGAAGGTTAGTGGGAGTGTTGTGACATTCCTAGTATTATATGTTGATATACTACGGATAGGGAATGACATGCCAATGCTATAATAAGTAAAGATAAAGTTGTCTAAACATTCATCCATGAATGATTTGGGAGAAGCATCCTATTTTAGGGATAAAGATATATATTGATAGATGTAAAAGGATGCTCGGCTTGACCCAAGGAACATACTTTCATTCAATGCTAAAAGAATTTAGCATGACAAACTCTAAGAGATGTCTCATGATGATGAGTCATGAAGTGTATCTCTTTAAGAAATTACCCCAAAGACACCTGAAAAGAGAGATCACATGAGTAACTATCATGTATGTAATAAAATATACGAGAATTGATATTGATCAGTCATATTCTGGAGAAGATCACTATAAGATAGTGAATAACATCCTAAAGTACATAACCGAAACTAAGAATGTGTTAAAAATATATGGTGGGTCTGAATTGAAACAAGAGGGCTGTACAGACTCAAGTTTTTCAGACTGACCAAGACGACAATAAATCCATTTTAGGGTAAATGGTTACCTTGAATGGTGGTGCAGTGAGTTGGAAAGGTTTCAAACAACAAAGAGTTGTTGATTTAGTGAAAAGACAAAGTATATAGCTATAAATGAAGCTGCAAAGTTGATTGTTTGAATGAAAAGTTCATTATAGAACTAGAAATAGTTCCAAAGTCTCATTTGGGATCCAAACATGTGTTGCGGCACTTTCATTTGATTAGAGAAATCATTAAAAGAGGAGAAGTCACTATAAAGATAGTGGACTCTCAAGAATAGCATTACAGATCCGTTTACTGAAGCTTTATCCAATAACAGGACGATCGCACTTAGAGAAGATGAGTATGAGATACCAAGGCGATTGTCTTTAGTGCAAGTGGGAGATTGAAAGTAATATGCCCTCAAGCCAATCCCATTGGATGTGATAAAAATTTACTTTGTAATTTTGTTCATTTATTAATAAGAGAATTTATATAATACAAAAGGACATCTTTAACCATGTTAATTAGTTGAATTAATAAATGCGATAAACCAATAATTTTGGAGCAATGCTTTTAGAATCATGATGTTGATTATGCTAATGAGATCTAAATTCATGATAGCTCAAAACTAAAATGTTCCAAATCGCATGGATCACTAATGTGGGGTTATTGATTCCGAATAGATTAGTATATACTATGCTTGCTCTGTTGAATAGGATGATTGATCTCATAATCGTTTGTGTGGAGACACTAAAGCAAGTATATAGGTGCTTATTGGAGAATAAGTTTACTAAACGTGATTCGCTTAAAGGAACCCTAATGGAGTTTTACTTACCTGGCAATAGGAGTTCCTATAGTGATAGTTATACAAGTGATCCTTGGACTTGAGATCATCATAGTACCTTGTGTATTCTGAATTATACTTTTTCATATTCCTTAATACTTAAAATTATGTTGTAAGGTATGTTCAGGTATAATAAAGTATACATGGAGGTAGGTGAATGATCAACAAAGGATCTACCACTTTCAGTAAAGGGAGAGAATGTCCTATGAGATTCGATGAATGATAACTCAGAAATCCTTGGCCAAAGTGGAATGGAAATTAGAAAGGAGTTTCTAATTTACATTATTCAAAGTTGTGCATTTTGAATCGAAATGCATATGATTAAATAAATAAGACTTGTTAGTAATTCCATGTCTTATGTTTAATCGGGACATTGTATGGTAGAAGGATTGAATTATATTGTAAATATTCATGGAATAGGTTCTTTGTATTCTTTGTGATAATCTTTGTGATTAACGTTGAATTCATATTATCCGGATAGTCATGATATATTATTTGTAAGGTGTCACTCATGATGTAGAATAAATATTATTTATTTATGATTGAATTAAAGGGTTTTAATTCATTATAAATAATATTAGAATAGTTCTAATTTATTTATTCTACTACTGGCTTAATATTGAACCTAGAGGGTCACACCACAAACGGGAGAAATATTATTTTAGATTAAGTGATTGGCTTAATAATAATAAATTAAGTGTATTTAATTTATTACTGGAATAAATTAATTAACTTAAGATTTATAATTAAGTATTTGAAGAAAGACTAATATTATAAATTAATAAGATTAGTAATTTTATTATTATTATTATTATTATTATTATTATTATTATTATTATTAAATTGACTAAATAATAATAATAATAATATGGTATTTGGAAAAATACTAATATTTATAATTAAGAATTTGGAGAAATACTAGCACTACAAAAAAAATAGTCATTGCCGACGGGCACTGCCGTCGCCAATGACTACACTGCTGTCGGCATTGAGGTCATTAGCGACGGCAGTAACCGTTGCGAGTCCCGTCGCCGCTAAGGTCGTTGCCCCTGGTCCCCGTCGTTGGCCGTCGACAACAGTATCATTGGCGACGGGGCTCACTGGCGACGGCGTATACTCAATTACGACGGGGCGGCAGTCGGCAATAGGAACCCAAATATTTTTAAGCCGCACTCATTAGCGACGGCGCGACCGTCGGCAATGACTTTGTACCATCAGTAATGACCTCTTTAAATTTTTCTCAAATAATTACATGTCTGTCACTGTGTCTATCGCTAAATGTCATTGGCGACGGCAACCCCGTCGGTATTGCCCCCGTCGGCAATGCCTATATTTTTTTTGAATTGTTTTTTTAAAATTTCAAATTTTCCCTGTTCATTTACAAATATATACATATAACCTGTTATAAACTAAAAAAAACCATCAAATAACAATCAAATATCATACAAAATTATCCTAACAATCAAATAGTAATCCAAATCAAATATATAGATAAAAAATGGCCGTCTGTACAACTCGAACAAAAATTGTACATCATACATGCATGAAACTCAAAAATATATGTCATAAACTAACTACAACCCAAATCAGGAGGAGTGACAGTATCATCACCGTCGGTCCCGTCGCCTGTCCCGTCGCTGGTCTGGTCGCCGGTCCCGTCGCTGGTCTGGTCGCCGGTCCCATCGCCTGTGCCTCCACCTCCACCTCCACAAAACTCGTCAACAAGACCCTGAAAAATTAAAATATTAATAACAAAGTCGAAATGAGAACATATTTACATTATTTTAGTTTGTGTTCTTCAAGTTATAACAAATTAGATAGACGGGCTAATAACTCGGGCTTTGTATATCAGAATCGAGCACCGTCAGTTGTAACGTGTGCCTAATGCCTATGCGGTGCTATTGTCTGTGTCTGCGTGTTGTTTCGACGATCGAGGTGGGTTTTGGCCTCTTTTTCAATTTTTTTCTATGTTTTTGAAAGTTAGGCAGACTGGCTGATAGCTCGAGATCCGAAAATCAGAATCTAGCACCTACAGTTGTAACGTGTGCCTAATGGCTATGCGGTGCTATGTCTGTGTTTGCGTGTTGTTTCGACGATCGAGGCGGGTTTTGGCCTCTTTTTTGACTATTTTCTAAGTTTTTGACTATTTAGGCACACGGGACTCGAACTCGGGCTCCGTATATCAAAATTGAGCACCGTTAGTTGTAACGCTTGCCTAATGCCTATGCGGTACTATTGTCTATTTTTAAGTGTTGTTTCGACGACCGAGGCAGGTTTTGGCCTCTTTTTTTACTATTTTCTAAGTTTTCAACTATTTAGGCAGACGGGACTCGAACTCGGGCTCCATATATCAGAATCGAGTCCCGTTAGTTGTAACGTGTGCCTAATGGCTATGCGGTGCTATGTCTGTGTTTGCGTGTCGTTTTGACGACCAAGGCTGGTTTTGGCCTCTTTTTCGACTATTTTCTAAGTTTTTGACTATTTAGGTAAACGGGACTCGAACTCGGGCTTCGTATATCGGAATCGAGTCCCGTTAGTTGTAATGCATGCCTAATAGCTATGCGGTGCTATGTCTGTGTTTGCGTTTCGTTTCGACGACCGAGGCGGGTTTTGGCCTCTTTTTGACTTTTTTCTAAGTTTTTGACTATTTAGGCAGACGGGACTCGAACTCGGGCTCCGTATATCGGAATCGAGTCCCGTCAGTTGTAACGCGTGCCTAATGGCTATGCAATGCTATGTCTATGTTTGCGTGTTATTTTGACAACTGAGGTGGGTTTTGGTCTCTTTTTCGACTTTTTTCTATGTTTTTGACTATTTAGGCAGACGGGACTCGAACTCGAGCTCCGTATATCAAAATTAAGCCTCGTCAATCGTAACGCGTGCCTAATGGCTATGCGGTGCTATGTATGTGTTTGCGTGTTGTTTTGACTACCGAGGAGGGTTTTGGTCTCTTTTTTGACTATTTTCTAAGTTTTTGACTATTTAGGTAAGCGGGACTCGAACTCGGGCTCCGTATATCGAAATTGAGTCCCGTCAGTTGTAACGCATGCCTAATGGCTATGCAGTGCTTTAGACTCACCTCGAGTCTCTCCCTATAAAGGTTGTACGACTAAAACCCAGTGCAGTGTGGGAGACGACTCTGCTGTCGGGCAGCTGTACGCTGTGCTGACGTCTTCCTGAACGCCTTGCCCTCCCAAATATCGCACATCTGCTCCCACACCGCAGCACCAATGAAATCTGGCCGGACATCTCTAAGTGTCTGTTCATCAGCCATCTTGGTTTGGGCCTTCTTCTTCCAGTCGTAGACCCACTTGTGCCAGTTCATCTCGAGATACGTCTGGAGAACAGTCATGCCCTGGGCTTCCTTACCATCCTCGAACCGGTAATATCTCTGCACATTACACATTAATAAGCTTAGTAGACCTGTGTTAAATCAAAATGGTAAAAAAATATTCAAATGGAATATAAAACTAACATATATGAATGAATGACATCTTACCCTAAACTCAGCAATAATGAACCCACGTAAGCAGTCATCCCCATCCCCCCACCTCATCTATGGGCTTGAGAATCGGTTGCGGACGATCCCAAGCAACGTGTTCCTTGGCATCGCGTCAAGGATACTAAAATTGACACAGATACATTTGCAAATTACAAAGAATATATAATAAGTAAATAATTATTACAAAAACAATGTCAAATACATAATTACCTATTACCCCCAACATGACAAATACATTACTATATTCGAAGAATATCCATCTGGGAGCTTCAGTCCACTGATCCAATTACATATCAATATCAACTGTTACCTGGTCAAAGTATATTTAGCTTTAGGCATTACCGTCTTACTACCCTCCTGATACAGCCATAGATCTTCCCTAATGTTCATTTCTACCAAATCAAGCCTCGACTTGTTGTTGTCCTTTGTTCTACCACTTACATCTAGGACTGTATAAAAAATGTTATCAAATATGTTCTTCTCAGTATGCATCGGATCTAAACAATGACGGATGCAGAGTGTAGCCTAATAAGGCAGGTCAAAGAATATGGATCTGTGTGTCCAGTTGTGAACCTTGCCGTAACCATAAGCTCGCTCTAATATGTGATTCTTCCCTAGAGGTGGAAACTTCAAATGACTAATCCAACTCAACACTGTTGACCCAGAAAGACGGCCAGGTACTTGACGTTTCTCTATTTTTCAATTGAATTGTCTACTCATCCGTCGATAACGATGTTCAATAGGCAAAAACTATCTGGATGTTGCAAAGAAACTCATTTTCCCCCCCATGTTTGAGCCCCATAGCTTTAACTGACCCCATGCACATGGGACATGACAAGCCCCATTGAGTCAACCATCCACTGATCATTCCTAACGCTGGGAAGTCATTTATTGTCCATAGTAAAGCTGCCCTCATGTCAAAGTTCTGCTTAAGAGATACATTATAAGTTTGAACCCCTTTTTCCCACAACATCTTCAACTCATCAACTAACGGCCTGAGGTATACATTAATGTCTTTACTTGGACTCTTATCACCCGGAATCAGTAAAGGTATGAACATGTAGGGATCTTTCATACACATCGAAGGCGGGAGGTTATACACAACAATAATCACTAGCCAAGTTGAGTAGGGCTTTGTGTAAGGCCCGTTAAATGGATTAAACCCATCCGTAGCAAGTCCAAGCCTAACATTGCGAACCTCTTCAGCAAACGAGGGGTGCTTTTTATCAAAAATTTTCCACTCAAGCCCATCTTTCGGGTGCATCAGTTGACCTTCGACTATGTCCCGTGTAGAGTGCCACCTCATAGCCTCGGCGGTATGTGTTGACATGAACAACTGCTGAAGCCTCGGCGCAATGGGAAAGTAACGTAAGATCTTTCTCAGCACGTCTTTTCCCTTTTTCTTGCATTGTTCACAGTATCTACTTGTACCGTAAAAATCACATGACCTCTTATCTTTATTGACATCACCATAATACAACATACAGTCATTCTCACAAGCATCAATCTTCTCATACCCTAGATTGAGCCTTCTGACCATTTTCTTCACATCATAGTACGACTCCGATAACTTATTGCCTGCAGGTAAGCACTCCTTCACAATGTTTAGCAGTTCATTAAAATCTCTCTCGCTACAGTCATGCTCGTTCTTGAAGTGTAAAAACTTAGTCACTGCAGATAAGACGGTGTGCTTTTCCTGCCCATCATACAATGGCGTCGCTGATTCCTGTAATAACTCATAGAAACCCTTAGCCCCGTCATAATGCTCTTGCTCAGTGCTACCGTCATCCCTATCTGCATTCCACTTGAAGTATGAACCAGCAGCTTTGACTATCATGTTAGTACAGTCAAAGGTTTCGTCACCTCTGGATTTCGGTTCTGATTCATGTTCATCCAACCAGGTTTCCCCATGATAGATCCACGTCGTATAACCCGCAAATAAGTCGCACATGACATCATTCCTTTCCTTCCACACTTCATTCACACACCTCTTACAAGGACATCTGATCTCATCGCCACTGACGTGCTCAAACGTAAAATTGATAAACTGTTCAACCCCACTACGGTACTCAGAGCTAAGTCCACTCTTATCAGTGGCTACCCTACGTTCCATCTAACTTCGATCAACAGACATCTTGGACAACAGGCTGCTATATATCTGGACAGTTAGACAAACACAATCAAGTCTCCAAGTTTATGTATATGCAAGCGTATGAGTTTCCTAACTTCATCTCCACTCTAACGGGTCAGGCTTCTATCCCATTCCCGAATGCGTCACCCCACCTGATGCCAACAACATGAACACATCTTTATATTTTAAGAAATTTCGGCAGCACCTCCCTATGGTCTTCAAGTACACAAAATAGACTACCACGTCGTAGCCTAAATATGCACCCGAAGAACATCAAGAGATATTCACCGAAAATTCTCAAAATATAAAGATGTACTCAAGCCGTTAACACCGACCTAAGTGGGATCGAAACATTCAAGTACAGTCCCAAAATGGGGACTATTCGAGATTCACTTCTATTAAGTGAATCTCGAACGGGTTTCTAAGCTTCCTAAACTATATGGAAAAATATGCAAATGCAATAATCACAATGATAAGTTTGAATATTGAAACAATATTCTCATTGGAGTATTACAAAGAAAAGAATATGGCAGTCCTTAAGCTAGATAAGAAACACGCAATACACACACATCATTAGCTTATTAAAATGTAAACTACACATTTTAATGTTATCAAGTTGATCATTTTTGTTTTATTAATTTTCAGCCATTTATAAAAGCAAAAACTTATTTAAGAAAATGAAATATGATGAAGCTAATTGATCTTATTTTGAATTCTGCAAATACGGTGATATCAATGTTTTCATTCTAAATCTTTAACAAGACATGTAATTTAAAAAAATTTGAAATCTTTAGCAAGGCATATAATCTAACAAATTAACAAGACATGTGTGTGTGTGTGTGTGTATATATATATATATATATCTTAAGCACAAGTAATTAATAGTAGCAACTAAGAGTTTGTCAAGTATTTGAATAACATATATAGCCACTATCCTCACTAGTTAAGAAGCAATTTAAAACTCCAAACTACTATGTTTTAGAATGGCAATATCACATATAATTTAGTCATTTTAATCATGTCATTCTTAAGAAGAATTGAGAATTCAAGCACCAATTCAGTTTTACAGTATGATTATATAATTCTAATCATAAAATTTTTAAAAAAAAATCAAAAAAATAGTAACATACAGTCTTGTACAGTCTTAGAGATCCAATTCGAGCTTCCACTCCTAATCAAAATTAGCTGCCAATATATTACCCAAATACAATACAATTAAACAACATACCCCCACAAAAATATAAACAAATCATGTATATAAATAATTAAACAACATACCCCCCAAATATTAAAGATTAACAAGATGATAAAATCAATTATAGAGAAGGATACAAACTGAAAAACTTACATGTTTATAAGAGTACCAAATCAGCCCAATCCTTGTACAGGCTCATGCAACCTCTGAAGTTACAGCAGCGAAATGGCCGGAGGTGGCAGGAAGGGGGTTTAATCAGAGGCAGGCGGACCCCGGAGGTGGCAAGGGAGGGAGGGATGCCGAAGATGGTAGGGGGGTCGATCAGAGGCAGGAGGGGGGACGCTGGAGGTTGCAGGGGATGGAGGGACGCCGGAGATGGCAGGGGGGAACTCTCGACATGAGGGAAAATCAAAATGGGAAAAGAAAGTAGTCGTTCCCGTCGAGCCTAGGGTTTTTTAAAACAGACTCATTCTCGACGGCGTAGCCGTCGCTAGTACCCCCGTCGAGATTGACTGTATTACGACGGTCGTGCCATCGTCCATAACATTTTGGGTCGTCGCCTATGGGTTTCCCACTCTCGCGAAAAAAATCCCACCAAATTTAGACCCGGGAAAGGTTATTACTGATGGGCCGTATTGGCGACAGCACTGCCGTCGAGAAAGAGGTCATTACCGACGAGAGTACGGCCGTCGTGAATGATCCCGTCGGCATTGACCTTTTTTTTGTAGTGTAGCTAATAATAAATAAATAAGAGGAGTCTTATTATTATTATTATTATTATTATTATTTTATTTAGTTCCTAATCAGATTGGAAATTAATTAAAACTCAATTCCTTAAGGGTTAAGGAATTAGGGTTGGTCTTTAAATAAGAGGAGTCTTATTGTGGGAAAGACTAATGCAACTTTTGCAACTTGCATCTCTCTTGCAAGCATTCTTAAAACCCTAAGTTGTTAGGATAGAGAATTAGGGTTAGCCACCCAAGATCAAGTTGAATGTAAAATCACATCTATTTTCTATTCCTCTTGATGGATACCTCTTGGGCGTTGCATACACTTTGTGACGAGCGTGTGATCTGAGTATTGGAGAGATCGCGAAGGAGCAAAGATTAGAATTTGAAGTCTTCATCAAAGGTTAACACGCTTTAAAAGTATATCTTTATCCTTCCTCAATTAATGATATTACATAAGGCTGCACAATGGATTGCTGAAAAATTATAATTGTTATTTTTACATGCTTCCGTTGTTATTTCAATTTGATTGAATGCTTTGATTACATTTTAACAATTCTACAGAAAGTGCCCCAAGGGGTGATGAAGGCGATCTTTTCCCTGTCCTCTTCAGCAACCATTATCTAGTGGTATCCGACAAAGCAATCAACAAACGAGTACATCTCGTACTGTTCCGTATTGTCTATCAACACATGGATGAACGACACTAGGAAGTCATCTTTAAGTCTGACTCTGTTGAGATCTCGATAATCTATGCAGACTCGCATGTTTTTACCAGGCTTCGACACTAGGACCACATTGGACAACCACTTTGGGTAGGTTGACACCATAATGATACCTGCTTTGAATTGTTTAAAGATTTTTTGTTTGACGTTCAGGCTCTATTCTGATTTTAACAGTCTTTATTTTTTCTTAACTAGTTTGAACCCTTCTTTAACTGGTAACTGATGGATGACTATATTTGTGGATAAACCGATCATGTCTTCATGAGACCAAGCAAAAACATCCTTAAATTGGGTTAAGAGTTTGATTAGTTCTTGTTCTTGGCTAAAGGGGAGGTTGGTTCCGATCTATGGCTCTTTGGGATTGTCAGAGGTTCCAATATTTATGGTGACGGTTTGCTCAAAGTTAGGTTTGGGTTTGTCTTCGACTCATCCTTTAATTTCTCTGGGCACCTCTTCATCGTCCACTCCCTCTTACTTGATTCCCATCAAATCAAAGTTCAATTATATATCAAAATTATAGTCACTAGTTAAAATTGGCAAGTCATGGACAGGGCTAGAAATACTCAAATTTGGGAACCTGAGAAGAAAACTTGATTGCTTAATATATATAAAATAGTAGTCAATTACAAAAGCTTCAACAGTTAATATGATAAAGTCAATAACAAGTTACATATAATATGAAGAAGACTGAAATCTTCAGGGATGCCGGTGGTAGAGGCGTCGCTGGAGTCATCGCTATCTTTGAGGATGACCATAACTGGGTCAGATTATGGATTGGAGTCTTCCTTCGGAATGCTAACTTTTGCCTAATTAATGAAGGGTTGGCAAGGCTGATTGTCTACTGGACCTGCCTCATTGGATTCCTTTGAAGCACCTTCGGCGAGACAAAAGCTTCTCATAAATCGTAACTAGATTTCCTTAAGGAAATTCTCGTTACGGGCTTTCCTTTTCATATCTTCGACAGACGCTTCTTTATTGGTTTTTTCTTCTCTGACCTTATTGACCTTGGGTACCAGGAGGCTTGACACATTGGCGGGGACCTTTTTCACCGGCTCTATAAAACCCACTTCGGTGAGTGATAAGGATAAAATATGTTATGTTTTATTCCCTTAAAACTTAATCTTTTATATCTCTTTTGTACCTAAGTATATTCATTTATTTTATATTTGTTATTTTAGGTGCAATTGACCCAAGGAGGCAAAATGGGCTCAAAAGGAACAAACAAGGCCATGATTTATAACAGCCACATCGGTTTGGGAATTAAAGAGAAGCCCACGAATTTATTATGCAAAGAAGCCCATGAAATTGATTACTATATCTAGCAGCAGGCCACGAATTGGCTGCAGCTTGTTGAGGAATTAACACAAGGTGGGCCACGCACATGTGGGTTAAGGAGCAGCTTGGATGACCATGACCCCACGAATTGGTTCAGCCAGTCAAGAGCAGCCCACGGTTTAGCCCACACGAAATTAGCAGCATGCAATTCGGAAGTTCAATTAACAAGCACATCACGTGGGATCATGCAAGCAATTAGAAAAAAGGAAAAATACATTCCAGATTAGAAAAGGAAATGGAAGCAACACACGGATTTGTTAGTGGGTCCAAGATTTAGTAGCTAGCAAGGAAAGTTGCACGGAAGTCCAAGCAGCTGATGGATTTACATGTTGGCAAAGGAGAGTATATCATATATATTAAAAAGTGGCAGCACATGCACTATCAAATCCAATTCATACATAAGCAGCTTGGAATGTCAAATTGGAAAAGGAGAATGTCATGAAACAAGGTAATAGTCTTAGTGTGCATATGGAGCCCAGCCTTTTAATCCATGCATCAAGCTTATCAACCAATGTGGCCCACGAACATACAATCATCACCACATGGATCCATTCCTTAATCAATTAACGCGGCAATTGAAAGCTGGACAGTATGACCGACCGCTGGGGCGGGGAGGCACGGGTTAAGCTGCACTTCTCCTTTCGCAATTTGGATTCGGCAACAAGAAAGAGCAGCTAAGGCATGAAATAATCTTAGGTTTTAATAGTTATAAATAGGGGATTCATTCCCTTGTATGGAGGATCTTCTTATTTTTCTTTCATATTAGATTTAGGTTTATTTAGAGTCATGAACTAATTCTTTCAATTCAGTTCGGAAGGGATGTTGAACCTTATTCATAATTAATGGTTTGATCAAGTTTATTTTATTTATTTCTTCTTACATGAGATTTATTTTGATAATCTACTTTAATTTCTTGTATGTTATTCAATTTACTAACGTGATTCTGCAGGATTAAATTAGTGAATTGGTGTCATATGCTAGATCAAGGAATAGTATTACGTGTAATTGATATTGTTCCTAATCACAAGTAGCAATTAGTAATACCTGATTGTGGACAAGCTTTTGAGTATTGCTATGATTATTAGAAGACAAGTTAAACAATCCGAGCTTATGTGTTTGTTGCTTGGAATAGTCTAATTCCTTAGTTCTTAATGCTGCTGTTATATTAAATCTAGAGAGCTTGTTCTAGGTTATATAATGGTTAGAATCTTGTGAAGAGCTTGTTTCATTGAGTGACAATCTAAGGGGAGTTTCGGGTAGCAGAGCTTGTTGTTACCTAGGGCTATTAATTTCATTGAAGGATAAATAATATTACACTTGATTACTCCATAATTGTGAAAAGGTGATACTGAACTGAAGAACTGAAACTTTTTATTAATTATTAAATCTTATTAGTTTATTTTTGTTAATTTAGTTTAATCAATTCAAAACCCCTTTTTATTAGAAATCATAGGATAAATATAAAATAAATCACTCTCTGTGGGATCGATCCTTGCTTACTACTGTGCTAATTATTTAAATTCGAGAAGTGAAAGTGAGGTTAATTTAGGAGTGTAAACGACAGCTCCCAAATTTTGGCGCCGTTGCCGGGGAGTGTTATTTGTTTTTGTTTATTCTTTGTTTTCATTTATTTTTATTTTCTTTTTAATTTTGTTTTATGACTCAATCCTCTCACTCTATTAACTTAAATTTTGATCAAGAGATAGAGAAAACTGCAGATACAAAAGAAGCTCTTGTTCCAACACTTAAAAAGGAAAAGATGGCTGTGCCGAACAACAACCGGACTTTAAAAGAACTGGCTACTCCAGACTTTGATCAACCATCCTTGTGTATTGAATATCCTACCTTAGATGTTACTTTTGAACTTAACTACGGACTAATTCATTTTTTGCCTATTTTTCGTGGTCTTACAGGTGAAAATCCATATACGCATCTAAAGGAGTTCCATGTGGTGTGTTCCACAATGGAATCACAAGGAGTGACAGATGAGCAGATCAAGCTTAGGCTTTTTCCATTCTCCTTAGCAGTTTTGGCGAAAGACTGGTTATACTATCTTCCTTCAGGATCGATACGATCATGGACTGATATGCAAAGGTTATTCTTGGAGAGGTATTTTCCTGCATCAAGAGTTGCTGATACAAGGAAGGAGATATGTGGAATCAGGCAGTTCAATGGAGAAACTCTCTACGAGTATTGGGAAAGGTTCAAGAAGTTGTGTTCCAGCTGTCCACCTCACGGAATTGATGATCATTACTTGATACAATACTTCTATGAGGGGTTGCTACCAATGGATAGAAGCATGATTGATGCAGCAAGTGGAGGAGCACTGGTAGACAAAACTCCAACCACTGCAAAGAACTTAATTGCAACCATGGCAGCCAACTCACAACAATACGGAACAAGGAATGATCATGCTCCACAACGGGTAAGTGAGGTAAGCACGAGTGAATTGGTACACCAGATTTCTAACTTAACTGCTGTGGTGCAACAATTAACAACAGGAAACGTACCGGTTGCAAGAGTATGTGGAATTTGCTCAAAATCAGGACATACAACAAATGATTGTCCCATAGTGCAAGAGGATGTAATAGTTCATCAAGTTAATGCTGTGGGGACATTAACCGGACAAAAACCGCATCAATGTGATCCTTGGGCAGAAACTCACAATTTCGGATGTAGAGATCATCACAACTTGAGCTACGAAGTACCTGTCAATTCTGGAAAATCTATGGAGGATATGTTCAAGGCATTCATGAGCCAAACACTACAGTTCATGAGTCAGACATAGCAGTTCCAGCAGGAGACAAGAACTTCTGTTCAAGATCTGAGGGATCAAGTTGGTCAGCTTGCAACCGCAGTAGGAAGGTTAGAATCTCAAGGCTTCGGGGAGTTACCTCCTCCGTTTGTTGAGAACTTCAGTACAATGGGATTTGACGAAGAGGAGCAGGAGGATGCAATGCTTACTTCAGGAACAGACAGTCATATAGAATTTTATCAGGAGAATGAACAAGAGGAAGAAGAGAATAATTTGATAAATTCTGCAGATCTCGACAAGAAAGACGTGGATTCATCTCCATCAGTACAACTAACAGAAACAAGGAGTGCTACACACCATCGTACCTTTACCATGGAATTGGACAATGCAAAGTTCCAGTTCAACGCAGATCAGGCTAAAAGGTATCTTGATAATATTAAATCTGTTTTTGTTATTGATGTTGTGGATTATTTAGTGCAGGAATCTTTTGATCGAATACAATTATACGAGGAGGATTTGGTGGCTGGAAAGGAGCAGGATCATGAAGTATACAATGTTCCTCAATTAAGGATGAAACTGTTACCAGTCCACTTAAAGTTCACAAGTCCAATTACATAGAACGAGAGGAAAGATGTCAAGCCAATGACAATAAACAAAGGCGCTGCATGGGAGGCAACCCATAGGGGAGTATCTCTCTACTTTTCTTTGCATTTTAGTTTACATTGGGGACAATGTAAGTTTTAAGTGTGGGGGGAGCATTTAGATATTTTCTAATTTTTTTTAATTTTTTTTTTTTTTTAATTTTTTTTAGTATTTTGAATTTTGTGGGTATATTCACTGCAAACCCTCACGAGACAAAACTCGTCCACTTGGGGTAACCTTGGGGTTTAAAGGCTTGTTGCACATGCTAAGTGCAATCGTGTTTCCTACGAAAACAGATAGTGTTAGGATGTCTTACTTGAGCAATAATGAGTTAATTTTGATTTTGATTTTTGACCGATGATAAATTTTGATTTCTTTGTGATAACTTCTGGGAGGACTGATGGACATTGGGTAATCTAAATTTGATTTTCTTTGTTGATCACTAATTTATTTAAGACCCTTCACTCTTAAGCACATATCCATTTGTTCGACCTAGTTTTGACTTGGAAGAAATTTATTTGATTGAACATCTAGGGAAGAAACTTTGAACTCTATCATTTATTTGATCATTAATTGAAGTTGATATGAGGTATTGTTAAGAAAAGGGAAATGATTTAGGCAAATTTTGCAAAATTGAAGAAAGAAAAAATTTTAAAAGAGAAAAGAAATTATTCATGTGGTGGGATGAGATGGAGCGTAAAACGCACTCACTCATAAACACGTGACATGCGAGATGGAGCGTAAAACGCACTCGCTGGTAAGATGGAGAATAAAATGCACTTACCAAAGAAAAAAAAATAAGGCAGAAAGAAAAGCCTTTTGATCCTTTAATATTATCTGCTGGTGTTAACTGTGATTAGTGGGAAAACGAGTGGTGGAGGTTATCTTTCTCCTTTAAGGCGTCGATTTTATAAATTTTTCTGTGGTCTGATTAGTTTGATATAGGTGGATACACACACACACAAGGGATTGAGAGTAAAGTAAGATTGTTAGAGAAATTTGGGTTTCAGATGATACATTGTTTTGAAGTTTCCCAGAATTATTGTTTTTTTGAGGTTAATGTTGTAGTTCGTATTGACTTGTGGCTCAAGTTTGGCATATGTAGTTGGTTGAATTTTTGTGGTACAAGTTTATTTTTAGTTTGCACGAGGACGAGCAAGAGATAAGTGTGGGGGAATTTGATAAGGATAAAATATGTTATGTTTTATTCCCTTAAAACTTAATCTTTTATATCTCTTTTGTACCTAAGTATATTCATTTATTTTATATTTGTTATTTTAGGTGCAATTGACCCAAGGAGGCAAAATGGGCTCAAAAGGAACAAACAAGGCCATGATTTATAACAGCCACATCGGTTTGGGAATTAAAGAGAAGCCCACGAATTTATTATGCAAAGAAGCCCATGAAATTGATTACTATATCTAGCAGCAGGCCACGAATTGGCTGCAGCTTGTTGAGGAATTAACACAAGGTGGGCCACGCACATGTGGGTTAAGGAGCAGCTTGGATGACCATGACCCCACGAATTGGTTCAGCCAGTCAAGAGCAGCCCACGGTTTAGCCCACACGAAATTAGCAGCATGCAATTCGGAAGTTCAATTAACAAGCACATCACGTGGGATCATGCAAGCAATTAGAAAAAAGGAAAAATACATTCCAGATTAGAAAAGGAAATGGAAGCAACACACGGATTTGTTAGTGGGTCCAAGATTTAGTAGCTAGCAAGGAAAGTTGCACGGAAGTCCAAGCAGCTGATGGATTTACATGTTGGCAAAGGAGAGTATATCATATATATTAAAAAGTGGCAGCACATGCACTATCAAATCCAATTCATACATAAGCAGCTTGGAATGTCAAATTGGAAAAGGAGAATGTCATGAAACAAGGTAATAGTCTTAGTGTGCATATGGAGCCCAGCCTTTTAATCCATGCATCAAGCTTATCAACCAATGTGGCCCACGAACATACAATCATCACCACATGGATCCATTCCTTGATCAATTAACGCGGCAATTGAAAGCTGGACAGTATGACCGACCGCTGGGGCGGGGAGGCACGGGTTAAGCTGCACTTCTCCTTTCGCAATTTGGATTTGGCAACAAGAAAGAGCAGCTAAGGCATGAAATAATCTTAGGTTTTAATAGTTATAAATAGGGGATTCATTCCCTTGTATGGAGGATCTTCTTATTTTTCTTTCATATTAGATTTAGGTTTATTTAGAGTCATGAACTAATTCTTTCAATTCAGTTCGGAAGGGATGTTGAACCTTATTCATAATTAATGGTTTGATCAAGTTTATTTTATTTATTTCTTCTTACATGAGATTTATTTTGATAATCTACTTTAATTTCTTGTATGTTATTCAATTTACTAACGTGATTCTGCAGGATTAAATTAGTGAATTGGTGTCATATGCTAGATCAAGGAATAGTATTACGTGTAATTGATATTGTTCCTAATCACAAGTAGCAATTAGTAATACCTGATTGTGGACAAGCTTTTAAGTATTGCTATGATTATTAGAAGACAAGTTAAACAATCCGAGCTTATGTGTTTGTTGCTTGGAATAGTCTAATTCCTTAGTTCTTAATGCTGCTGTTATATTAAATCTAGAGAGCTTGTTCTAGGTTATATAATGGTTAGAATCTTGTGAAGAGCTTGTTTCATTGAGTGACAATCTAAGGGGAGTTTCGGGTAGCAGAGCTTGTTGTTACCTAGGGCTATTAATTTCATTGAAGGATAAATAATATTACACTTGATTACTCCATAATTGTGAAAAGGTGATACTGAACTGAAGAACTGAAACTTTTTATTAATTATTAAATCTTATTAGTTTATTTTTGTTAATTTAGTTTAATCAATTCAAAACCCCTTTTTATTAGAAATCATAGGATAAATATAAAATAAATCACTCTCTGTGGGATCGATCCTTGCTTACTACTGTGCTAATTATTTAAATTCGAGAAGTGAAAGTGAGGTTAATTTAGGAGTGTAAACGACAGCTCCCAGTGAGGTTTAGCATGAGAGGGGTTAGTTGGTGGATTAGCACCTTCTTGTGGGGATTACGGTGTCTAGGACCCCCAGAGTAACCCAGTCCGGCCTTCCCTAACTGCGTCGATATATGGATCGAGTTTTTAATTCCCTGGCCATTCCTTCCTAGCCCTTGGCATATTCGATATCCTCGGGTGAGCATCTCTTGACCGACCACCATCACTTTTGGAGATATTCGGGGTCTCAATGCTGGTGAACCCATAGAGTGGTATTAAGGAATGCTTACTTCGAAGGCTTGAAAGCTTGTAGGCTCAATACCCTCGTTCAAGCTAATTATGGGCATATCTCCCTGAGTATGGATCGAATATTTAGGTTGGCACTGACAGTGACCAAGTTATCGTTGATAATGTACTTTAATTGTTGGTGAAGAGTGGAGGGAACGGGTTCAGCTATATGAATCCATAGTCGCCCCAACAACAGGTTATACCCAGTAGTAATGTTCAATACTTAGAAGGATATGTTAAAGGTGAATGGACCGATATCCATGGAAGTTTAATTTCCACCACCATATCCCTCCGTGAACAGTCAATAGCTCGAGCCACCACATGGCTATCTAGGATCCTATTCGAGTTGATATCCATCCTCTCCAGGGTATCATATGGGCAGATGTTCAAGGCCAAGCCACCATTGATAAGTACTCATCCTATCACATTCCTTAACGATATGACTATGATATGTAGTAGTTGCGATGCCCAGTTCCTTCGGCTGGTATATTGTCGTCGGTAAATGATATCACGTTACTATCAAGTACGTGACTAATCAAATGTCGAAACTTCTCGGTATCAATAGTTTTGGGCAGGTGTGCTTCTTCCAACACCTGGATTAGAATTTGGCGGTGGTCCTCAGAGGCTAACACCAGGTCTAGGATGGAGATTTGGGGTGGTTTCCCTTTTAGCTGCTTCACCGTTCTCGCTTTGTTGTGTCCCACCTTATTGAGGAAATCCACAATCTTCCCTAGTGGCACTTTTTCGCCCCAGGAGGTATAAGGGATTATCTCTTGCTAAGACTGTTGTACAATCGGTCGTCAATCTTGTATCTTCTTCATAATTCCACGAAACCTTTTTCAAACTGGAAATGGGGATCTGGGGTCGAGGAGTCAATATCAACGACTTTGGAGTAGCTATTTCCACTGGAGTCCTTTCTCCCTTGTTGAATAATCTTTGAATGGCTATGAGCACATTTGAGGTTCCTTCTACACAAGTGATAACTGCCACCATTTCTTCTGAACTTCCCACCCTTCGAGGGTATATTATTTCCTCATCGGGGAAGACCTCAGCCTCATTCATTATCTCCAGTTTTCCAGATTCGATCATATTCTGAATTAGATGACGTAGGGACCAACATTCCTCTGTGGCATGTCAATGGGAGTTTAAACGATAAAGGCATATTTTATCGGGGTCGAAACATTTTGATCGAGGATCCGGGGGGGGTAAGAACTCTATGATCTTCCCTGCACTGATCAACATACGCAAGATTTCTTCTCTAGACTGCCCCAGGGGGAAAACTTTTGTTCGGCCGCAAATCCCGTCGAAGGTGAAATCAGATTCCCTTTCCATCTGCTCTGTTCTTGGAGGCGAATCTAATCTCTTTTTAGAATTGGGACAACCTTAGGAGATACAGTGTTGATCTGCCCTCAGAGGACTTAGTCAATCAGCTGTAGGGTCACCTGATGCTAGTAGACAATTAGTTCCGCTAATTGGTCCAATTGTACCTTGATTGAGGCCAAGTTTTGTTCCATAGTATATCTTTCCTTCGGGTACCCCCATATCGAAAGATCAACTATAGCAGGAGCTTCCCCCAATTTCCACAAGTATTTGCTATTTTCTCAACTTCCCAAGCAGATCATGTTGAATCCCTCTGCATTATGCTGAGGTAAATGGTTGTTATTAACATTTAGTTGCTAAAACGCTTTCACCGCAATTTCCCCACTGTTGATCATATTCTGAATCTTATGCCTTAAGGTCCAAAACTCCTGTGTATTATACCCGGTGCTCCAGAATGAAAGGCACATCTCTTAATGGGATCATATTTTCTTCCTTTAGGATCAGAAGGTGGAGCTAGCTATATTATCTTCTTCTGTGCAACCAACAGTGCCAACACATTTTCCAACGAGTTTTCCAGGGGAGTGAATACCCTTCTTTGCTTATTTTCCCCAACCCTTGGTGCCAGTGGGATTTCGAGAATTTGCAGGCGGCTGGAATGCAGGATAATTGCCTTGCTTCTGTATAGGTTGGTTATTGTTCTTATTCGCGGATTTCCCTTGCAATATTAAGAAGACATCTTCTTCCTTCCTTTTATGTACAATGCTCGAGTAGTTGTCCAACTGTATTAGCTCTACCACTGCTTCCAAGCCGGCGAGGTCTTTGATTTTGCAGGATTTCAAACCCATTTCTGCCATTTCCCCGTACTTTATTAATTCGGAGAACAGTTTTCCTATTCCTGCTAGGACTCTTTCGTAATGGGGTGCTTCTTGGATGTCAATAAAAGTCATCACCATCTCGGCTTCGTCCATTAGTGGGCTAACTTGGGTTGCCACGCGCCTCCACCTCTATGCGTACTCCCTGAACGATTCATTGCTCGGTTTCCTAATTTTGGTCACTTAGTAGCGATCAGAGGCCATTTGGGATTGGAAACTATATTGGTTGATGAAAGCGTGGGCTAAATCTTCCTAACCATAGACCTTGGAGTTATCAATCCTAGCCTACCAAGTTAGGGCTTCACCAGTAAGCTCTTTTGGAACAATTTCATTTGGAGGTTTTCGTCATCGGTATATGATCCGAGCTCGCCTATGTAGACTTTCAAGTGGGTGTAGGGGTCGCCCAATCCATTATACTTTTCAATTTTGGGACTTAAAATTTATCTAGGTATCTTGCCTTTGGGAAGATACATAATTCAGAGTATTCACATTACCGTCGGATCATGTTCCCTTAATGGATCGGATGACATCCTCCATCTATCTAACTTTCTTCCTAATGTCTCCGATTTCTCTGTCCTCTCGGAGGTCTATTATTTCC
Organism: Panax stipuleanatus; assembly: GCA_020205555.1. NCBI lineage: Eukaryota > Viridiplantae > Streptophyta > Magnoliopsida > Apiales > Araliaceae > Panax > Panax stipuleanatus. The sequence goes on along the minus strand of CM035118.1, from coordinate 14,994,115 downwards.
CTCGTTAGATTTTTATCTAGGGCCTCTTTGGCTGCTCCGACGTCGAGTGGGGATACTGGAGTAGACATTTTTATATCACTATCTTTTCCTGGTACTCGCACGTCTCCCTGTGCAGAGGATTTAGTATGAGTTTTCAGTTTGGGCTCCTAAGCTACTTTACAATGCTCTCTTAATAGAATCGTCATTTTGACAATCTACTTCTTAAACTCCCCAAACTCTTCTCTAGATACGGGAATGGGTTTTGATGAACTGCCCTTGTCCATTTTGGCTGGTGGTGATCGTGCCTTCTTAGCTCGAAATCGAGTTCTAGGACCAATCTACACAAAACTGAATTTAGTTTAGTCTAGATATTGGTAGATGATATGGATGCATGGTATGTTACACATTTAGGTTTGATGGGTTTTTTAATCTTTTCCTACAAAAATTGGGGTTCGTTGGTTTTGATGACATGATAAAGAGTGTATACATATATAAATGACAATTTCAAGATGGATGACATTTATATATAAGAAAGAGTAACAGGGCATGAAGAGACATCCTGTACGTTGGGTTTTTCAGAGGCTGACCTATCTTAAGATTACTCTCACGGTCTTTTTGGAATGAAGGTTCCCAGATCTTCGGAATATACTTGATGGGAACATCCGATCTTTCAATTAGAGCGGATCTGAGTGGTTCCTTTCCTGAGCCTCACAAGGGAACGCCCTCTAGAGTCTAGTAATAAACAACCGACGGGTTTTCCTCTTGATAAAGGAATCACACAACATACATTCACATACATTCATCGCGCCTTACCGCATAAAAATGATGACATTATACGAAGCACTAATATACAGCGCTTTAAAATTTTGAGACATTCATCACACACAAAGACCATTCACACAAAATGCAAATGAAAAATGGAAATCAACAAGATTGAATGCGACTTAAGCCCTCTATGTCCCCAGCGGAGTCGCCACTTGTCGATGCCGGGGGGACTGATAAGCCTTCTTTTCCTAAAGGGAGAACGAAATTGCATTCTTTGCTCTTTTCTGCCCTTTTGCCCTTTAGACTATGTTTATTAAGTTATTTCAAGGGTGGGAACTTTTAGGAAAACAGGACCGACATAAATGTCGATGACTTTGAAAAGATTGATTTTGATGATTGGGTCGAATGAGACATAGTCGCCAGTTGGTATAAGTTCAAAAGGATGTACCAACTCATCCAAATTTTAAAAGTTTTCGCAATATGGCCCAATATGTGACTCCGTAACATTGGTCTGGAACATAAATTTCATAAAGTTTGTGGGCTTGCTTAAGTAGGGAGAAGGTGTTAGTCATCCCCCGACTTCCATGAAAACACGGTTAGTGCATCTTATTGATTTCCTAAGCATAAAGTGTGTGTGTGTGTGTGTGTTTGAGAAATCTTTTTATTGTGCTAAGTGCTTTAATTTTAAAGTTTATTCTAATTTTCATTTTGAGTTATTTGAAAGTAGTGTTGTACCTCTTTGGACCTATACACAAATGATTTGATTTAAAGAAAAGTTCATTTTAGACAAAGTATATTAAAATGACGTTTTAGAAAATAAGGTTTTCAAATCCTTCGTTAGATAGGAATCGAGATCCTTTGATACTTCTGATTATTAACCTTAAGTTTATGATGTTATTCTGAAAGTAGTATTGTACCTCTTTGGACCTATGCACGAAGGATTCGATTTATATAAAAGTTTATTTTTAGAACAAAATACATAACAATGACATTTTGGAAAATAAGGTTTTCGAATCCTTTGTCAAACAGGAATCAAGGTCCTTCGATACTTTCAATTATTAATCCCAAGTAAATCTATCCCCGAAATGCTTTATTTTTATACAAGATCTTTGCGGTTTTTGATTTGAAAATCGTCTTTGGGTGATAATGCATGAAAGAAAGCGCCAAAAAAGAGTCGGATCATCGTCGGGCATGAAAGCCATCTTGATGACCCCGAGCACCCACAATCATAAATTTTCACTTTCACGAGACCTTAAATCCAATCTATCGGGACGAAACCCTCAAGATCGTTTAAAGGTCTAATATTAGATGTACAACGATTTTGCGTTATTTAAGCATTACATTACAAATAAAAAGTCCATTGTGGGAATCTAGTCGAGATCCGGTTATTATATTTCGACCCCGGAATTCTTAGGCTAACATTAATATACTTAAACATATATATACAATATATCCTAAACCCGATATTAGGTGATTCATCGATTGGAATCCCTATCACGAGTTATTAGGACCCCTTCACCTCTAGATATAGATCTAGGGCGCCACGGGGTGACCGGGACTGACCAAAAGCATGTAAATGACTAGATCTACCAGTAGATCTAAGCCGATCTAGCATAGGAGTAAGGGCTTTGACCTCCATAACCTGTTAAATGGCTAGATTCGGCTAGATCTAGGTAGATCTAGTCAACAGACTTGATTTCTAACTATAGATGCACAAAATAATTGATACAATCTGTAGATCTACCAACTAATACACAATATATACACCAAGCAACAAGTATAACTAGATACAAACAATATATCAAATAGATCTAGTAGTTAGAACAACATTTACAAAGGAAATGACCAAAGATGCACGTTTTTCACCTTGGGGAGCAAAGAAATAAGCTTTTTTGGCTTGGAATCAAGCTATATCACTCTAGACACACAAGATCTACAATATTGGTGATCAAACAACTTAAAGTTGGTATAAAATGCTTAGACTCAAGAGTTTCTCTCTCTAGATCTGCTTTTTCTCTTTAACTTCTCTTCTTCTTTTTTTCCAAATGAGCTGTTGGTTAAAGGCCTCGAGGCCAACCGCAGTTGTACCTACGACTAAATGAAGGTGCACCTGTGGCTGGGCCCCGTGGGTCCTTCCATCTCAAAGTTTGTTCCTTCAGTCGTTAATCTAGTGAAAGTTAGGATCCGTACCCAAAAATTCTAGAAAGCTGAGATAGTATAAAATTGGTACTTGTTAGATTAAATAGGAATTATTGTCTCTGTGGGTACGATATCCGACTTATCAGTATATTACTTGTTGATCACGTACACTTGCGTGTAACGCGTATAGAAAATTGCCAACAAGTTTTTGGCGTCGTTACCGGGGACAGTAATTGCATTTATTACTTACAATATCAGTTTAATTAGATCAGTTTTAGTTAAACATATATATATATATATATATATATATATATTCTTACTTTTGTTTGTTTGGTTATTTCAGGTATATTCGAGTAGTGCATGCAAACTAGATCGAAGAAGCCAGAGTTGTTGTCGTTCGAGGACGACATTGACAAACGGTTTCAGAAGCTAACTAAGTGGATTCTAAAGAATCGAGTAGAATTTGAAACACCTAGAACAAACATGGCTGAACAGGAAGACAAACCATTGAGGGAGTATGCTACACCAAAGATTTCGAAAATTCACTCAAGAATAGCCAGGCCAGCGATCAATGCAAATAATTTTGAGATCAAGCTTGGGATAATACAGATGGTGCAGAATAATTGCCAGTTTGGGGGTCTTCCAAATGACGATCCAAATGAACACATTTTTAGTTTTATAGAGATCTGTGACACCTTTAAGTGCAACGGGGTGTTAGACGATGCAATCAGGTTGCGATTATTTTCGTTCACACTCAAAGACAAGGCAAAGGGTTGGCTCCATTCCCAGCCACCGGGGTCAATCACTACATAGAATGATCTGGTGCAGAAATTTTTGGCCAAGTTCTTCCCACCCTCGAAGACACATAAAATGAGAACGTAGATATCCTCATTTGCATAGATGCAAGGGGAACCACTTTATAAAGTATGGGAACAGTACAAGGAACTATTGAGGAAGTGTCCACATCACAGATTCCCACACTGGGTGCAGCTGAGCAACTTTTACAATGGGGTATCGAGTCAGATACGGACTAGCATCGATGCAGCCTCAGGTGGAGCTTTTATGACGAAGAAATTTGAGGAGGCATGGGCAATGATAGACATAATGGCTTCAAATGGCTATCAGTGGCCGACTAAAAGAATGACTCAACCCACAGCCGCAGGGATTCTGGAAGTGGATAATATGACAGCTATATCGGAACAACTAGTAGCATTATCAAAAAAGATGGACACCATAACAATGGGAAACGTGCAGCAAGTAGCATACGTATTTGAACTTTGTGCAGGTGAACATCCGACAGAGCAGTGTGCAATCAACCCAGCTTCGGTTCAGTAGTGGCTAATTACAATAGGCCACCCAATACCTATCAGTATAGTCAGGGGAATAGGAACCATCCAAACTTTTCTTGGAGCAATAACCCGAACCAGAATCAACAACAGGCTCCAAGACAAGCATACCCGCCGGGATTTCAGAATCATGATCTACAAGCAGCTCCACAACAAGAGAAAAAGTTGGATTTGGAGGAGATATTAGCAAAATACATAACAGGAAATGAAGCATCAATGAAAAATCAAGAAGCGGCGATGAAATCTCAAGCGGCAGAGATTAAGAATTTGGAAAATCAGATGGGAAAACTTGCATTAGCATTGAATAACAGGCCTCAAGGGACTTTACCAAGTGACACTGAGAAGAATCTGAGGGGAAATCATGAACAGTGTCAAGCAATCACATTGAGAAGTGGAAAACATCTTGAGAGACAAAGTGCAAAGAATTTGCTGAAGAAAGATGTGAAAGAAGGTGAAGACAAGTTGGTGGAAGAGGAACAGGATGAAGATAAGCAAGTGGACAAGAATCAGGCAGATGTTGAGCCAGTGGTATATCCTCCACCACCGTTTCAGTAGAGAGTGCAAAAGCAAAAAGTAAACAAGCAGTTCTCCAAGTTTTTGGAAATGTTTATAAAATTGCAAATTAACATTCCATTCGCGAAAGCCCTAGAACAGATGCCGAGATATGCAAAGTTTATGAAGGGTATTCTATCGAGGAAGAAGAAGTTAGAAGACTATAAGACTGTTGCCTTGACGGAGGAATGTAGCGCAGTATTACAGAGAAAGTTGCCTCTGAAGTTGAAGGATCCGAGAAGTTTTACCATTCCTTGCAGAATTAGGAATATGGCCTTTAACAAATGTTTGTGTGATTTGGGCACGAGTGTGAACCTCATGCCATTATCCGTATATAATCAGTTGGGTTTGCCGGCATCAAAACCTACAAATATCTCACTACAGTTGGCAGATAGATCGATAACTTATCCGAGAAGGATTGTTGAGGATATATTAGTTAAGGTGGATAAGTTCATATTTCCAGCAGATTTCATTATTTTGGATTATGAAGAGGACAAGAACATCCCGATTATCTTAGGGGGGCCATTCTTGGCTACTGGGAGGACTCTCATTGATGTTCAGAAAGGAGAGTTAACAATGAGAGTACAAGACCAAGAGGTGAAATTCAATGTGTTCAAAGCCATGAGCTTCCCTACAGATGAGGAAGAGTGTTTCAGAATAGGTGTGATCGAAAAGATGGTTAATGAAGACCTGATTAAAGGTTTGGATAGGGATCCATTGGAAAACACTTTGTGGGGGGGATGATGACTTGGATGATCCACAATTTGTGGATTATGTACATATGTTGGATGCTTTGCCTAGAGTGAGCAGATTCAAAGTGCCATTCGAGCCATTACATACGGAAGAGAAAGCATCGGCACAAATGAAACCCTCACTTGAGGAACCACCTACTCTTGAGCTAAAACCTCTTCATAACCACCTCAGGTATGCATTTTTGGGCAATTCTAATACTTTACCTGTTATTATTGCATCTGCACTTAATGTTTTGCAGGAAAGTAAGTTAGTAAGGGTACTTCGAGAGTACAAGTCTGCAATAGGATGGACAATTGCCGACATCAAGTTAATAGGCCCTTCATTCTGTATGCACAAGATACTCTTGGAAGATGATGCAAAGCCGATAGTGGAACAGCAGAGAAGACTAAATCCAATCATGAAAGAGGTTGTGAAGAAAGAAATTTTGAAATGGTTGGATGCTGGGATAATATACCCGATTTCAGACAGTTCATAGGTGAGTCCAGTATAATGTGTCCCAAAGAAGGGTGGAATGACGGTTGTGACTAACGACAAAAATGAATTGATACCGACGAGGACATTGACCGGATGGAGGGTATGTATGGATTATAGGAAGCTTAACAAGGCAACCCGGAAGGACCACTTTCCTCTACCTTTCATCGACCAGATGTTGGATCGTTTTGCTGGGCATGAGTATTATTGCCTCTTGGATGGATATTCGGGGTATAACCAGATCATCATTGCTCCTGAAGATCAAGAAAAGACTACGTTCACGTGCCCATATGGAACCTTCGCGTTTAGGAGGATGTCATTCGGGTTTTGTAATGCACCGGCGACCTTTCAGAGATGTATGATGGCCATATTTTCAGACATGGTGGAGCGTAATATTGAAGTTTTCATGGATGACTTTTCAATTTATGGGAATACGTTTGATAGTTATCTTGAGAATTTGGTCATTGTTTTGAAATGTTGCGTGGAAACCAACCTTGTACTGAATTGGGAGATGTGCCATTTTATGGTTGAAGAGGGAATTATTCTTGGGCACAAAGTCTCTACAAAAGGGTTGGAAGTTGACCGAGCAAAGCTATAAACTATTGAGAATCTTCCACCTCCGACCTCAGTTAAGGGAATTCGAAGTTTCCTTGGGCATGCTGGATTTTACTGCAGGTTTATCAAGGATTTCTCTAAGATTGCAAAACCACAATGCAGTCTATTAGAGAAAGATGCAATTTTCAGTTTTGATGAAGAGTGTTTGACAGCTTTTGAACAGTTAAAGAAGAAATTGACGACAGCGCCCGTGATCGTAGCACCGGATTGGACAATGTCGTTTGAGTTAATGTGTGATGCTAGCGATTACGCGGTAGGGGCTGTTTTGGGACAACGCCGAGAGAAGGTCTTTCATGCCATATATTATGCAAGTAAAAGCCTCACGGATGCTCAATTGAACTATACAACCACCGAGAAGAAATTACTTGCGGTCGTGTACACCTTTGATAAATTTTGAGCATATTTGATAGGTACAAAGGTTGTTGTATACACGGACCACTCGGCAATACAGTATCTTATTTCCAAGAAAGATGCTAAGCCTAGGCTTATTAGATGGATTCTACTCCTTCATGAATTTGATTTGGAAATCAAGGATAGGAAAGGGACAGAAAACCAAGTAGCTGATCATCTTTCGAGGTTGGCAATTCCAGACAAGGACAAGACAGATAAATGTTTGATAAACGAGTCATTTCCAGATGAACAGTTATTCTTGATCCACAGCGAGTTTTCGTGGTACACGGACTTCGCTAATTATTTGGTCAGCAACATCCTCCCACCAGACTTAACTCGCCACCAAAAGAGGAAATTTCTACATGTTGTAAAATGGTATATGTGGGACGAGCCATATTTATTCTGCCAGTGTGCGGACAAAATGATACAGCGATGTATACCAGATAGTGAAGTTGAGAGCATCCTACAAGCATGTCACTCTTCAGTATATGGGGGACACTATGGGAGTGAGCGAACAGCCGCAAAAGTCCTTCAAGCAGGTTTCTTCTGGCCCACTTTATTCAGAGACGCACATCAGTACGTGAAAAACTGCGACCGATGTCAAAAAGTGGGAAATATCTCAAAACAGAATGAGATGCCCTTAACCATGATACTGGAAGTTAAAATTTTTGATATATGGGGAATCGACTTCATGGGACCTTTTCCATCCTCATTCAGTAATCTGTACATCCTGTTAGCCATAGGACTTCGTATCAAAATGGGTGGAGGCAGCCGCATTACAGACAAATGATGCGAAGGTGGTTTTGAAGTTTTTACAGAAGAATATATTCACCGGTTTTGTCACCCCAAGGGCAATAATCAGGGATGAAGGGAGCCACTTCTGCGACAAATACTTCACCGCTCTCTTGATGAAGTATGGGGTCAAACACCGGATTGCCACAAATTATCACCCTCAGACGTGCGGACAAGCTGAAGTCTCTAACCGAGAGGTGAAAAGAATTCTGGAAAAGATCGTCAACCCGAACAAGAAGGATTGGTCGTTGAAGCTAGACGACGCTTTGTGGGCATATCGAACCACCTACAAGACTCCGATTGGTATGTCCCCATATCAGTTGGTTTATGGGAAGGCGTGTCACCTTCTAGGTGGAACTCGAGCACAAGGCGTATTGGGCCATCACAAAACTAAATTTCGACTTATCAGCAGCAGGAGAGAAGAGAATGTTGCAAATCAATGAATTAGACGAATTCCGCTTGCAAGCATACGAGAATTCGAAGCTATACAAAGAAAAAGTCAAGAAATGGCATGATCAAAAGATAATGGATAGGAAGTTTGAACTGGGATAGTCCGTCTTGCTATTCAACTCTCGGTTGAAATTGTTTTCCGAAAAACTCAAATCCAGGTGGTCAGGCCTATTTACCGTCAAAACAGTGTTTCCACATGGCACTGTTGAAATCTATGGTCGGGATTCGACCGAATCATTCAAAGTCAATGGTTAAAGCATTATTGGGGCGGAGACATCGATCACCAGGAAATCGCGGTCGACCTAGCCGAACCACTCTAGAACAGGAAGTAGTCAGGCTAAATGACTTAAAATTCAAGCGCTCGATGGGAGGCAACCCATCCTTTCTGCTCATTTTTATTTTTATTTACATTAATATCATTTAGCTGTAATAATGTATAATACTTAGTAATTTTTTCTTCATAAATACATGTCTAACAAGTTTTATGTTGTGATTATAAAAATACAGGACACTCGTAATACCGAGCAAATATAACATCAAGGTGAGGGCACATCATCACATAAAGGGAGTACAAGGACAATCACAAGATCATCCCAAACCAAACAAGCATCTAATCCAAAGAAGGAGTTTGCTCAAGTTATGATTCAGGAGGACAAGGAATGACTTTCATGAAGCTAATCAAACTAGCAGGTGCACAGGACAAGACCCCCGCTGCGGCGGGAGCATCATTCATCAAATCCCAGCCGGGGTGGGTCGCATGCCTCCCGGATAGTAGCTTCCCTAGCTGGGGCGAAGCTGTCAAGGGTAATGCCCCCGCTGGGGCGGGGAGGAAGAAATCGACAACCTGTCAACCCCACTACATCCCCACTACCTAAACACTAAACCTAACTCAAATCTAAACCTTCTACTACCTAAACATTATCGAAATCCCTCCGCACTACACCCCCACTACTCTTCTCAACACATCCCACCCCCACAAAATTCCCAGCCACTACCGAATTCCCCCTCCCAAAATCCGTACAATCAAATCTCTCATATCACTCATCCAATAAATTCATACGGACTCTCCACAACACCCACAAATACCCACTCCCACCCCATACGAATTTGAGAGTACCCACCCACCATCATATCATCTCCACTGACGAAATCAAGGGGAACAACAACAAAAAACCAAGGTATTTATTTTCATTTGGAACGAATTTGGTTAAGAAAAATTGGGGGCTATTATTGGTTGTCCCGGAACTTGCTAGTAAGTAGTGGACAATTGTTATATATATCAGTGAATGCTTGGTTGTGGGTAACAACAATTTGGGGAAAGCAAAGCAAGTTAGCTTCACTAACTACAAGCCACTTTGACAACGCCCACCAAGTGTTCGACAAAAGTCCTCAACCAAATTTCTTCAAGACTTATTCATTTTTGAGCACAAAAACAACATGCCACCACGTCCACAGAAGAGACAAAAGGGTGAAGGGTCATCCTCCGTCGCCGTTCCTCAGTTCGACAAGAAGAAATTTAGGAGTGCAACCGCCGCCGAGCGATTTGAGTATTTGGCGGGTAAGGCACTCATCCAGGAACGAGGCCTTCAACCAAAGTCTTCAGATGGACAAATGAAATAACAGATTATCGAACGGCATTGGGATGTCGCCTTCACAGCTCAACTTGAGGCGGCAGTGGCAGCCTTGGTGAAGGAATTCTACTCCAATGCGAAGAACGCACCGCCATTTAAAGCTTTCGTAAGGGGCAAGCTGGTAGATTTTAGTGCAGAAGCCATCAACGACTTCTACAATATCACGCCATCGGAGGTGTGTCAGTACATGACATTGCAAGATGGCGAAATTGATTATGACCAAATCCTAAAAGAAATCTTCAAACCCGACACAGTATGGGTGAAAGACAGTCGAAAAAGCACAATCATCCCTAGCGCCAGCTTGAAAAAGTATGGGAAAGTGTGGTATTTTTTCCTCTGTGCAAAATTATTGCCTTCAACACACCAGTGACATCACTAAAGAAAAGATCTCATTATTGTATGTGATCGTCAAAAATCTTCGCATCAATATTGGGACGACCATAAGCTTATAAATTCGCCGGTGTTTGCGAGGGGGATTAATAGGAGGATTACCACACCCTTCACTCATCACGGGATTGTGCCTGCAAGCAAGGGTCATATGGGCAGAGATGGAGCCGGTTCAGCCACCATTGATGGTTCTCGACTCAAAGTTAATGAACAGATTTGAGCCATGGAAGGGGGCACCTTCGCATCCTCATGGCCTTGGTTTTATTTTTCTGAACTCGGATGAGGAGGAGGATGAGGCCGGGGACGAGGATTACGTGATACCTGAGGATGAAGTGGAAGCAGATGAACCGTCGAGCTCGACGACTGCCATGCTCAGCAACTTTCAACGGCAATTGACTCAACAACAAAAGAAGACTGACAGAGTGGCGGCAAGACAGAGTCATATGTTCAACAACCAGATCCAAGGTCAAGCCATTGTAGCTAAGGCCTTTGCCCGAATCACCACCGCCTTCGATCCATTGCAGTTCCATGCTCCACAACCACTCCTAGCATATCCACCGTCCGACTCTGACACGGAGGAGGATGGCGGACCAGATGCTTGACTTGACAGGGAAGTCCTAGATACTTTAGTTCTTTATTTTTTTCACATTGAGGACATTGTTTAGTTTAAGTTTGGGGTATGTTTATCAATATAATCTTGTTAGCTTGTTGCATGAATAGTATAGGTTATTGATAATTTGCATAGTAGAATAGTTTTTATTTTAGTAGCTTTAGTTAAGTTTTTATGCTTATAAAAAAATGAAAAATCATAAAAGACCAAAAAGAGTTGTTAATTAGGATTGTATGAGTCAATATGTTAGTGGTAAGAAATAACCTTAGCTAGTGATGAGACTGGACTTATATAAGAACATAAATATGAGGATAACTAGAACGTTGATGTGTATTTAAACCTTTACATGAGTTATTGCCTTTTTGACACTTTTTTACTGGTTAGCACGACAGATAACAATTTAGTCAACTTAGTTCAAATAGTCACATAATTGTCGTCTTGAACAGAAATTAGGTTGTAATGATAAAAATTCAGTAAACTGGTAGTAGTGACTAAGATTAGACTGAAACCTAAGTTTAGGGGAAGATATGGGAGCTATCTGAAAGGAAAATGAAAAAAAAAAAAGAATTGAAAATTGTGAAAAAGAAAAAAAAATGGAAACTTATGAATAAACACCCTGACTAGTTTAGTTTCGTGGCCTTTGATACTCGAGTAAGTACGCCCTAGGGGATGTCTTTACACCCAACACCTTAAAGCCATTCGGTTTGGGAGTCGTTGGTCGAAAGCTCGCTACATGGGTATCATTGAAGAGCTTAAGGGAACTAGACATTGCACAGTCATAAGGAAAATAGAGATACGGGAAAACGAGAAAAATGCCCCCGTAAATAAAGAAAGATAGAAAATCTCCCATATTAACTTCCGACTTGGTTGACGTTGAGTGGAATTCACTCTACCTTGTTTACGCGATTTCTTGAGTAGAACTATAATTGCATTCTAAGACAAGTATTATGTGATATATTTGATCTGTAGTTAAGTATATTGTTGTTAAGCACACACACACAGCAGCGGTGTTGACAGGTATAGATTCACAGACTGGTTTGAATTGCGGATACGTCTCTGGTTGGATTTATTGTTTATATCTGTTGTGAATTTTCTGAGGCAAGATGTGTTAGCTTTGTATACACTGACAGTTGCATTCATAAGCATTGTATAGTTTTGCATATGCATGGTTTTTGCTTGAGGACAAGCAAAGTCTCAAGTTTGGGGGTATTTGATGAGTGGGCTTTATACCTACGAAATTCATATTCATTATAACTTGAGTCTTGGTGTTTTAAGGGATTTATCTTATCATTTTACTCGAATTTATGTTACTGTGTGTAGGAAGGAAATATTTGAGAAAGCAGCATAAAAGCTTCATGTGACACCCCCAAATCCGGTATCTTAATTTTCACTGAATTTAGTGTTCACTGTTCCAATATCATACAACTATCTACCCATAAATAATGAAATTCATTTATTAGATAAATAAATCATCATCATAGATCATCTGACATAATAATACATCATAAATCGCAGGTTATACTTAACCTTAAATCTCTGTTGCGGAAACGTAAATAAATAAGTCTTAAATCATCACACATAAGTCTTGAACTTTAACATTGTTAATAACAACACAAGTCTTCATCACTTGTTAGATTTTCCTTTTCCCTTGCTACTAGAAGGCTCACCAGACTGTTCATTCTTATCTGCAATGTTATTATGCAAGAGTGAGCACGAATGCCCGCAAGTATAAAAACATGACAAAATAATAACATGTGAATAAAAGAATTTTGAATAACAGAAAGCTCAACTTTTGAATCAAGAATATTAATCGAGAATCAAATTACTTCTGAGGGTCATTAAGACCTTGAACCGAGTCTTAGTTTGTCAAGTATATTAACCTTTCAAACCTTTAACAGTCATAAGACTATAGACTTTACTTCTCGTACTTAGGGAGATCAGCCCTTTGTACTGATACTGTGCACATTATCTTAACGCTTAAAGAATCTTCATTAATCCCCTATATTAGGGTTGTTCATCTCAGTTTGACATTAGAATCAGCACCAAATAAAGTTGGTTTGGATAACTCAATAAATGATATTCAAATTGAATATTAACTTCTCAAGGTATACAATCGAATAAGTATTGTATACTTAAATGATACTTTTAAAAGAATCATGGCATCTCATGTGAAATTCTAAACTTGGATATTCAAGAGTAAGAATTTGCTCAACAATAGTAATTAAGCATAACAATTGCTCAATTTAAAAAGTTTAGTTTAGGAAACTTGCCCAACAATAATAGTAAGTTAGGGATAGCAAACTTGCCTCGTGCGCAAGCTACAATTATTACTCACTTCTTTAATTACTCTTACCTATCACACATTTACAATATCAATTAATCATAGGTTCGATATGATTATTGATTTACAATAGTATTCTTCGAACTCATTATTAGGTTTTTCAATAATGGTTCACGTTGATTAATTAACTTATTAATTAACCACATAACTTAAGTTATTAACTTGTATTAACAACTTATTACATGCATGACATATCTTCATTTTTATTAGACTTAAAATAATGTCTTCATATTTATATCACATTATTTAAAGTTTACAAATAATAATTTAAGTCACATAATTAATTCATTAATTAATCACTTAACATAATTTATTAAACTCATATCAACATCCTATCATATTTATAAAATGTTTTCATGTTCATTAGATTAAAAACACATTTTACAAATTTCCAACACATAGCATTTTTATAAAAAAAAAATTGGACAGGCTCGGCCGTGCTCCTTTTGGCCTTGCACTCGGCGCGGCCGCGCGGCTGCGGAATTTCAGAATCTGAAGTTCGTGAACGAACACAGATTTTCTCCCATTTTCTCCCAATTTACATCATTACACTGATTTGTAATATTATCCATGAAGTATAACCTTCATAGAAACATTATACAACACTTATATCATGTTCTTAATATTCTAACACATAAAATTATCCGAATTCAAATCATCAATTTCACTCTTCTTCATAACTTTTGCAAAGTTTACTGAAAAACAAGCAATTTATCTCTACGGATTCGTTACTACACCGAATTCATTCATTTCAATTCCATTCTCTTTATTTTAACATATATAATCATATTCATATATCAATTTAAATATAAACATATGATCCAATCATTAATTTAACCCATATGGGTTATTCATCCATATTTAACACTCTGTAATTTTAAGAACCCAATTATTAACAAAATTCCTTAGTGTGATCAGTGTAAATCACATATACATGATTCCACACATGATACTAACATATACCAATCCCTATATGATCATATGTCACTTAATTTTTCAAAACAACAATTAACAGAGAACTTTCACAATACGTGAATAGAAACTCTGTAATTTTTTCAAAATCCAATTAAGGCCAAATTAAATAAAATTGATCCTTTAAAACATGATTATATGTTAGAAAACACGTTATAATTACATACCCATATAGATAAAGCCATATCATAACCCAATTGGGAAACCCAATTTTCACAGAACTTAAAAATATACGTAATGAAGACTTTGAGAAAAATAGATTTTTAAAATTAAAAACAAAGATTACCCTTTTGTATGAAGATAACACAATCACAGATAATACTTAGGATTTCTCAAACTTTCTTCTCTCAATCTCTTCTCAATTCCTTCTTCTTTTTCTCTCTGACTCCTCAACTTTTTCTCTGGCTTCCTAACTTTAAACAAACTGATAATACGTATATGTTAAAAGTATATATAATACGTAATAATATATCCGTTGTATATTTAACGGATTAACTTCTCTTAAAGCCTTGTTTGGCTTTCTCCTAACCCTTCTTTTACATTTAATTTAATAACTAGCTTATAATATAGTTAATGTAACACTTTAATTAATTCAATTAATCTTATTTAAATTAACAAAATAAAATAAGATAATTCACATTACATAACATTGTCACATAATTAGTACTTTTATTTATTAGTTATGTTAATTCATTAATTCTTTAATTAATTATTAAATTAATTAAAATAACATTATGCACATTATGCTTATTTAATTAATTCATTTAATCAAATAAACTCAATTAATGAAATACTTTGAACTATTAAATTACTACACATTAATTTAATTAATGTAACACATGTAATTAAATTAATCTACTACAAATTCTTGAATTAATTATTTAACTCAATAATTAAATCATTAAAATATTTATTTATTTCAATAAATATTTAAATATCTTTACAAAATTCTCGTTCGTCACATCTTTCCCTCCTTAAAAGGATTTTGTCCTCAGAATCACGGTTCGATTAATAATTTCGTCTTTCGTCACATTCTCCCCCTTACAAAGATTCTGTCGCCAGAATTCCGTTCACCTAATCAAGAAAATAAGTGGGGATAATTCTTCATCATATTCTCTTCGAGTTCCCACGTAACTTCTTCAGCGTTGTGGTTCCTCCAAATTATATTAACAGAAGGTATTACTTTGTTCCTGAGAACTTGCTCTTTCATATCAATAATTTGAACATGAACTTCTTCGTATGATAAATCTTTCTCAAATTGTAGGGGTTCATATTCTATCACATATTTGTAATCGGGTTTATAATGTCGTAATACCGACACATGAAAAACGTTGTGGACATGTTTTAGTTCCGGAGGTAAAGCTACCTCATAGGCTACTTCTCCAATTCGTCGTAATACCTCAAAGGGTCCAATGAACCTCGGGCTCAACTTTCCCTTATTTCCAAATCTGATCTTTCCCTTCCAATGAGAGACCTTCAAAAATACAAAGCTATCCGATTCAAACTCTACATTCTTGCGGTGTGGATCGGCGTATTTCTTCTGCCTATCCTGAGCCGCTACTAATCTTGTCCGAATTACTTTAATTATCTATGTCGTTTGTTGGACTAACTCTGGTCCTAGCAATTGTCTTTCGCCAACTTCATCCCAATACAGTGGAGTTCTGCACTTTCTACCGTACAACGCTTCTTAAGGCGGCATACCAATACAAGCGTGGTAACTATTATTATAACCAAATTCTACAAGTGGCAAATGATCATCCAAATTGCCTTTAAAATCCATTATGCATGCTCTCAGCATATCCTCTAATGTTTGGATCATTCTTTCACTTTTTCCGTCAGTCTGAGGGTGATAAGCAGTGCTCATCCTCAACTAAGTTCCCATGCATTCTTGCAGTCGCTTCCAGAAATTCGATGTGAAGCACGGATCACGGTCAGAAACAATTGACACTGGCACCCCGTGCCTCGAAACAATCTCTTTAACATATAACTTCGCCAATTGTTCTAGGTTAAATCTGACTTTGATCGGAAGAAAGTGTACGGATTTCGTTAATCAGTCGATGATAACCCATACTGCGTCATAGCCTTTCTGGGTCGTCGGAAGGCCAACAACAAAATCCATTGTAATATGCTCCCCTTTCTATTCTGGGATTTCTAAAGGTTGTAACAAACCACTTGGTCTTTGGTGTTCTGCCTTGACCCTTTGGCAAGTCAGACACTTGGCAACACAATCGGCAACGTCTCTCTTCATATTTGGCCACCAAAAGTGTTGTCCTAAATCCTGATACATCTTGGTACTTCCGGAGTGAATGGAATACCTCGAACTATGAGCCTCACTTAGAATATAATCCTTGATTTATGGTATTGGCGGTACCCAAACTCTACTTTCAAATCTCAACAATCCTTTGCTGTCCATTTTAAATCTAAGTTCAGTCCCGTCAGATATCTTTTTCTTTACTTCCTCACATTCCTTATCTAGTATTTGAGCTTCCTTAATATTATCCAACAAAGTTGTACCAGCTTGCATCTGGATTAGCTTCTCATCAATCTCCATTGGACATCCTACTTCCAATTCCAGCTTTTCCATTGCTGAAATCAATTCTTCCTGTGCTGTCAGCATCATCAACTTTTCTCGACCCTTTCTGCTTAAGGCGTCGGCTACAACATTCGCTTTGCCTAGGTGGTATAAGATATCACAATCATAATCCTTTATTAACTCCAGCCACCTTCTTTGGCGCATATTCAAGTCTTTCTATGTGAAAATATACTTCAGACTCTTATGGTCTGTATATATTTCACATTTCTCCCTATAGAGATAATGTCTCCAAATCTTTAAAGCGAATACCACCGCAGCCAATTCCAAATCATGGGTTGGATATCCCTTCTCGTAATCTTTTAGTTGTCGTGACGCATACGCAATGACTCTACCGTTTTGCATAAGCACACAGTCTAGCCCTTTATGCGACGCGTCACTATATACCATAAAATTTCTTGTGTCATCCGGAAGGGACAACACAAGTGCTGTACTTAACCTTCTCTTAAGTTCTTGAAAACTTTCCTCACACTTCTCCCTCCAAACGAATTTCACAACTTTCCTAGTCAAATTCATTAATGGAGTGGCGATCTTGGAAAAATCCTGAATGAATCTTCTGTAATAACCGGCTAATCCAAGAAAACTTCTTACTTCCGACTGTGTTTTCGACTGATCCCAATTCATCACTTCTTCGACTTTGGAGGGATCCACCGAAATTTCGTCCTTATCAATCACGTGTCTGAGAAATTGCACCTTTTCAATCCAAAATTCACACTTTGAGAATTTGGCATACAACTTCTCTCTTCTTAATACTTCTAACGTCAACTTCAAATGCTCAACATGTTCTTCCTTGGTCTTAGAATACACCAATATATTATCAATAAAAACCACTACTAATTTGTCCAGAAATGGCTGAACACTCCATTCATTAGGCCCATAAATGCTGCAAGTGCATTTGTTAGACCAAATGACATAACCGAAAATTCGTAGTGACCATATCGTGTCCTAAACGCTATCTTCGGGACATCTTCTGGCCTCACCTTCAACTGATGATAACCACTTCTCAGGTCTATATTTGAGAAATATCTTACTCCTTTTAATTGATCAAACAGATCATCAATCCATGGCAACGGATACCTATTCTTAATGGTAACCTTGTTCAATTCTCTATAGTCGATGAAGAGTCGTATCGTTCCATCCTTCTTCTTAACAAATAATACCAGAGCTCCCCACTGTGATACGCTCGGTTGAATATATTTCTTGTCCAACAGCTCCTATAGCTGTAACATTAATTCCTTCATTTCTACCGGAGCCATCCGGTACGGTGCTTTCGATATTGGAGCCGTTCCTAGCACCAAATCGATAACAAAATCTACTTCCCTGTTAGGTGAACGTCTTAGAAAATCATCCAGGAAAACATTCACGAAGTCTCTTACGACTGGTATTTCTTCTAACTTTGGATTCTCTTTACGACTATCGACTATGTAGGCTAAATACCCCCACACAGCCTTGTCTTAATAACTTCCTGGCCTGCATCATCGTCAGACAACTCGCTTGTCTAGGAAACTTGCTGCCATAAAACACAACCTTTGACGGAGTCATAAGGTTAATACATTTCTTTTGGCAATCAATTACTGCTCCATAATTGAATAACCAATCCATTCCCAAGATAACATCAAATTCCCCAAGTTTAATCGGGATAAGATCTACATTTATAACGTTACCCTTAATATCCACTTTACAGTTCTTGTGTATATACTTAACAGGAATTACTTCCTTGTTCGCAATCTCTACGTTTATAGGGATTTCTAATTGCAAAGTCATCAAATATAAATGAACAAGTAGCACCTGAATCAAATAAAATATAAGTATTGACTTTATTGATCAGAATGATACCTAACACCACATCACGAGACTGCACAACGTCTTGTACGGTCATGTTAAATGTCCTTGCAGTTGGTCGATTTGTCGAAGTCGATCCAATAATGGTAAGAGGATTTTCACTATTATTTCCCTTATTTCCACCTGACCCTGTCCCTCCAGATGCCTTCTTTGGACAGTCTCTAGCTAAGTGATCCTTTGATCCACATGTGTAGCAGGCGCCCTTCTTAGGACTAGGGCAGTTAGGTGCTATGTGGCCTTCCTGACCACAATTGTAGCAAACTCTTTTTCCTTCCATGCAGACTCCCAAGTGAGTCTTCCCACAGGTTGGTCATGGTTCTAACTTTTTCTTCTGACTACCTTGCTGACTTACAGACGATGGGTTGTCATTCCACTTTCGTTTATGATTATTAGTTCCCCCTGTGTGACTGCCACTAGCCTTATTATTTCCTTCACTATCATTCTTCTTCTTCTTTTGATCTTGATTGTTCTTGGACTGCCTCGCTTCCACCTTCAGCTAGGATGGCCTTCTCCAAAACTCCAGCAAAAGTGTTCAATTGAAACATTGACACCTTGCTATACAATCAGGGTTTCAGTCCCTGTTCAAAATGCCTAGCCTTTCTTTCATCAGTATGCACCTGATATTGGGCAAACCTAAACAATTCGTTAAACTTTGCCGCGTAGTCGGGCACAGACATATTCCCCTGCTTCAACTCCAGAAACTGCACCTCCATTTGATTCTGGGAGCTGGTCAAGAAATACATCTCGAAAAATATTTCTTTAAACCTTTCCCAGGTTATTACATCTTCTCCTCCCCTGATCTTATTTGCCTACCACCAGTAGCTGGCTTCTGATTTTAACATAAATGTCGCGTAGGAGGTCTTCTAGTCCTCCTTAACTCGGGCGACCTCAAAAATTTTCTCCATTTCCATAACCCAAGTCTGAGCTTCTATCGGGTTCGTGGAACCCTTAAAATCTGGTGGTTCCACTACCTTAAAGTCTTTAAATGAGGTGTTCAGTGGAGCTTGAGGATGATTGTTCATCGCTCCAGCCAACAGATTTACCAACTGCTGAACGGGGTTCGCATTGGCATTATTGTTGTTATTGTTATTGGTTGACCCTTCTTGGGCTTGTCGACGATTTTGTCTTCTTCTTGGCGGCATATTTCTGTTAAAAATATACGCTCATTAGATCTTTATTCAATCTCTTAAATATTTAAGACTTAACTCAAATATTTAACATAACCACTTTAACTCTTTTCTTTTCACATAACCTTTGATATTTTATTTAAATCAAAAGTTTTAAACATGGTACTATAGCATCTCTGCCATTTACTTCAACTATCCCAAGATAAAGAATCTTCAGGATTTAGTTTCTCAAAATATTTCTTTGTTTTTAATCACATCGGGATTTACATTAACTACTCTAAAGAGTATCACATAATGTTAAATACTTTAACATACTCACTTAACCCATATCATCTTGAACAAATTTTATTATTTTATTAAAACCAAAAGCTTTTAATACAATACGATAGCATTTCTGTCATTTACATCAACTATCCTGAAATAAAGTTTCTACAGGATTTACAATATCACAATATTCCTTTGTTTATAATCACATCGGAACTTACATTATTTACGATTATTTAAACATTAACAATATCATATTATCCTATCACGGCCTACTAAGGCATCGGACAGCTTCACTACGCTCCTCCTCTATAATGCGGGACATAGTCCTGCGATCTAATAGATACCCAGGCAGTCCCTCGAACTGAATTGGATATCTCATAACTCGGTCCTGGGCCTCATCCATTGCCCTCAGAAATATATAGCACGTCTCTGCAACCTTAACTCTCTTCGCACGCACATCATCCTCTGCCAGATCTGCACATCGTGCATTTCTCACCCAAGCTTCTTCCACTATGGCGAGTCTTTCAGATTTGCCTTTCAACTCATTCTTTAACTTTTCTATCTCCTCTGTCTTCTGCTCAGTTTGGCCCTTCTCATGAACCAAATTCTACTCCACATTGCCAAGACGGGTGTGGAGTGTCTCAATCTCACCACCCTGAGCAACTGACTGCTCCCTCAACTCCTGAATTATATCTCATAACTCTACTTTGCGATCATACAATAAATCATACATATCAGCACTGACAGAGTTCGATGGAAACTCCTCAGGGTCTTCCTCCTCTTCTTCAACCTCCTCGGCTGCCTCAGCCGAAATCTCAACCGCCTCAGGGTCCTCCTCTGAGTCAGTCTCTAGCTCATGCTCCTGACCAAAATCTGGAATCACAGAAGATGGCTCTGGCTGTACTAACTGCTCCCAGACAGTATGTATGTCCCGGGGCTCCTTATCTCTAGTCTCTAGGGGTACAACATCCCTGGGCTGACTAGCACCTCCAATATCTGACATCCTGACAAAATAAGTTTTAAGTCTTAATTTTTACGTGATGCTAATCAATACTCTAACAAGTATGAACAAATAAGCACATAACACATAAGGTAATCTTATTATCTTTCTTAGAACTCAATCAGAGTTATCATTACTATATTCACAAAGGCTACTATCCTAAGGTTTTCCCCCCACCTAAGGTTCATAACCTACGGCTCTGATACCAACTTGTGACACCCCCAAATTCGGTATCTTAATTTCCACAGGATTTAGTGTTCACTGTTCCAATATCATACAACTATCTACCCATAAATAATGAAATTCATTTATTAGATAAATAAATCATCATCTTATAACATCTGACATAATAATACATCATAAATCACAGGTTATACGTAACCTTAAATCTCTGTTGCGGAAACGTAAATAAATAAGTCTTAAATCATCACACATAAGTCTTGAACACAAGTCTTCATCACTTGTTAGATTTTCCTTTTCCCTTGCTACTAGAAGGCTCACCAGACTGTTCATTCTTATCTGCAATGTTATTATGCAAGAGTGAGCACGAATGCCCGCAAGTATAAAATCATGACAGAATAATAACATGCGAATAAAAGAATTCTGAATAACAGAAAGCTCAACTTTTGAATCAAGAATATTAATCGAGAATCAAATTACTTCTGAGGGTCATTAAGACCTTGAACCGAGTCTTAGGATGTCAAGTATATTAACCTTTCAAACCTTTAACAGTCATAAGACTATAGACTTTACTTCTCGTACTTAGGGAGATCAGCCCTTTATACTGATACTCTGCACACTATCTTAACGCTTAAAGTATCTTCATTAATCCACTATATTAAGGTTGTTCATCTCAGTTTGACATCAGAATCCGCACCAAATAAAGTTGGTTTGGATAACTCAATAAATGATATTCAAATTGAATATTAACTTCTCAAGGTATACAATCGAATAAGTATTGTATACTTAAATGATACTTTTAAAAGAATCATGGCATCTCATGTGAAATTCTAAACTTGGATATTCAAGAGTAAGAATTTGCTCAACAATAGTAATTAAGCATAACAATTGCTCAATTTAAAAAGTTTAGTTTAGGAAACTTGCCCAACAATAATAGTAAGTTAGGGATAGAAAACTTGTCTCGTGCGCAAGCTACAATTATTACTCACTTCTTTAATTACTCTTACCTATCACACATTTACAATATCAATTAATCACAGGTTCGATATGATTATTGATTTACAATAGTATTCTTCAAACTCATTATTAGGTTTTTCAATAATGGTTCACGTTGATTAATTAACTTATTAATTAACCACATAACTTAAGTTATTAACTTGTATTAACAACTTATTACATACATGACATGTCTTCATGTTTATTAGACTTAAAATAATGTCTTCATATTTATATCACATTATTTAAAGTTTACAAATAATAATTTAAGTCACATAATTTATTCATTAATTAATCACGTAACATAATTTATTAAACTCATATCAGCATTCAATCATATTTATAAAATGTTTTCATGTTCATTAGATTAAAAACACATTTCACAAATTTCCAACACTTAGCATTTTTTTTTAAAAAAAATTCGGACAGGCGCGGCCGCGGGCCTTTTGGCCTTGCACTCGGCGCGGCCGCGCGGCTGCGGAATTTCAGAATCTGAAGTTCGCGAACGAACACAGATTTTCTCCCATTTTCTCCCAATTTACATCATTACACTGATTTGTAATATTATCCATGAAGTATAACCTTCATAGAAACATTATACAACACTTATATCATGTTCTTAATATTCTAACACATAAAATTATCCGATTTCAAATCATCAATTTCACTCCTCTTCATAACTTTTGCAAAGTTTACTGAAAAACAAGCAATTTATCTCTACGGATTCGTTACTACACCGAATCCATTCATTTCAATTCCATTCTCTTTATTTTAACATATATAATCATATTCATAGATCAATTTAAATATAAACATATGATCCAATCATTAATTTAACCCATATGGGTTATTCATCCATATTCAACACTCTGTAATTTCAAGAACCCAATTATTAACAAAATTCCTTACTGTGATCAATGTAAATCACATATACATGATTCCACACATGATACTAACATATACCAATCCCTATATGATCATATGTCACTTAATTTTTCAAAACAACAATTAACAGAGAACTTTCACAATACGTGAATAGAAACTCTGTAATTTTTCCAAAATCCAATTAAGGCCAAATTAAATAAAATTAATCCTTTAAAACATGGTTATATGTTAGAAAACACGTTTTGATTACATACCCATATAGATAAAGCCATGTCATAACCCAATTTTCACAGAACTTAAAAATATACGTAATAAAGACTTTGAGAAAAATAAATTTTTAAAATTAAAAAGAAAGATTACCCTTTTGTATGAAGATAACACAATCACAGATAATACTTAGGATTTCTCAAATTTCCTTCTCTTAATCTCTTCTCAATTCTTTCTTCTTTTTCTCTCTGACTCCTCAACTTTTTCTCTGGCTTCCTAACTTTGAACAAACTAATAATACGTATATGTTATAAGTATATATAATACGTAATAATATATATGTTGTATATTTAATGGATTAACTTCTCTTAAAGCCTTGTTTGGCTTTCTCCTAACCCTTCTTTTACATTTATTTTAATAACTAGCTTATAATATAGTTAATGTAACACTTTAATTAATTCAATTAATCTTATTTAAATTAACTAAATAAAATAAGATAATTCACATTACATAACATTGTCACATAATTAATACTTTTATTTATTAATTATGTTAATTTATTAATTCTTTAATTAATTATTGAATTAATTAAAGTAACATTATACACATTATGCTTATTTAATTAATTCATTTAATCAAATAAACTCAGTTAATGAAATACTTTGAACTATTAAATTACTACACATTAATTTAATTAATGTAACACATAATTAAATTAATCTACTATAAATTCTTGAATTAATTATTTAGCTCAATAATTAAATTCATTAAAAATATTTATTTATTTCAATAAATATTTAAATATCTTTACAAAATTCTTGTTCATCACACTTCATTTTTAGCATTCATAAGAAGTTTCCCCTCTGGGGCGGATCCCGAAGTGTTGATTTTCCCGCTGGAGCAGGCATTTGGCAAAAAGTAGATGGCTGGACAGTACCCTACCCTGCTGGGGCGGGGGTTTTGTGAAGGAACTCCTAGCTGGGGCGGGGAGGCGCGACCAGGCGTGGTGACTACTACTTCGTGTAGGATTTGGTTGCTTGTTTTGTTGATTTGAAGGCTGCGGCTATGATGATATATAATGGTTATGAGGAGTATGTGAGGGATACACTTAGACTATTGCAAGCCCTAGCTTTTGGATAGCCACTTGGAAGGAGATTTGAAGCTTTTGAAGATCAAGACGAACGCGAGATTGTGGAGCGGAGAGCGGTGATATTCATCATAGTTTATTTTCTCTCTTTGTTTTTATCTTGTATTCAGAATGGTTTTTATTAAATGGATTATGGATGTTATTGTATCTATAATGAACTAATTTTCTATTTAAGCCTACGACGGATCTTTTTATGCAATGGATGATTAAATACTCTTAAATTCGGTTTGTGAATGTTATTCCCGAATTATTTGGTATGTTTTGAGCTTAATTTATATAATTGTCTGATCAACAATTATCTATTATCCCATATGAAATAGAGAGAGGACATATGGGATTGGAACTAGCCATAGTGACATATGTTTGTGATTTTTGCGTAGTTGGATTTCATAATTCACGGATAGGATAGAGATATCTATGCGTCATATGTAATCTGATAAGAACTTGATTTTAAACCTTATTTAATTGTAATTCACATAGAGATATAGTGAATTAGTTATTTAGGGTATCTTGCTTAATTCTATCATCTGTGGATGCGAGTGAGTATGGGAGTATGGGTATAATGCATTGAGGGATGGTTATATCTGCTTTAGTGTTCTTGATTAATAATCTGGGGTAATTTACATAAACTGAAGAAAAGAATATTATCTGAAGTGAAATATTAAGTGAAGTTGTAGGCTTACTTCTCTAAAACTTGTGAAAATCTTGAATTAGTGTTATAATTGGTTTAAGTAGTAATTTAGTTAAATAATCATCTTTTAATCATTAGTTTAATAAAGCTGAGATAGTATAAAATTGGTACTTGTTAGATTAAATAGGAATTATTATCTCTATGGGTACGATATCCGACTTATTAGTATATTACTTGTTGATCACGTACATTTGCGTGTAACGCGTATAAAAAATTGACAACAGGTGTAACAAGTATTTTGATATTTTTGGCAATTATCTTTTGAAAATTAATTAAGAGGATTTGGAAGATGACCATATGCTACTAGTTACTAGTTATGATCTCTATGTGGTTGATAGTACGGAATCATACAATCAATGTGTTTTAATTATTACCTCTTAATCCAGAAAAAGAATTCCATTTGTAAAATTTACAAATATCAAATATATATTTTCATACTTAACCCTAAAAATCAGAAGTTGTTGGTTGTAGTGACATAATAATAAAAATTAGTAAGACGACCTTTAAGAAATTGTGTCTTTATACTAGTGTGAATAGAAAGAATACTCTTTTTGTAGAAAAGATATATATATATATATATATATATATATGGGACTGATCCATAGCTATCGTTGTCAAATTAAAGTTATTCTTACAAATAATCATGAGCGTTCATTGTGATGCCCCCAAAATAGATCCACACAACCCATTCTGAGTCGCCAAATACATACTACAGAATTCAAATACAAACTATCCTATTACAACTCTTAAACTGTCGTGCAAGATACGACAACACACATATACTGTGAGTTTTAATACAAATATTGTAACGTATACAATAAGATAATATCCACACATAAATTAAGTCCTCATTATAATTATTGACACACTATTTTACAGAATAGTGAGGACTACAATCTCGGATCATTACCCCACTCCCCGACTATTCCCAGTGACACTTTCATTTCCTGAGAAGAATAATGTAATGAAAAGAAAAAGGGTGAGCTCAACTAGCCTAGTAAAGAATACTATGACTAAGATAATGAAGAATAAATTATTCTTAGTCCTCAACATTAAAAAATCTGATATAATATAATAGACAACAAGTTTTAGATCAACAACTACAGTGAAATAGCAATCCATTAGAAGAGTCAAGTAGAGTATGAAGTCTACTATCTTCTATAATTTAAAAGTCCATCATCAATATTTTATCCCTGTAACACCAATCAATAATTATTTCAAATCAACAATTTATCTTTGCACAACGGGCCAAAGATATTCATTTGTATTAACATTGGTCATGATCATGCCAAACACCTGTCCATCTTTGCACTACGGGCCAAAGATATCCATCAATCAACAGTTCATCTTTACACTATGGGCCAAAGATAACTTTCACCATAATTTAAGTCTGAGGATTATGATAATGATATAAAGAATGAATCAAGTGAGATCAAGGATAAATATTAGAGATTTATAATTTAATTTATCCAAGTTCAAGAATGTCCAAATTGTCAACATGATGATCAAAATGTGGATTCAAATTCAAGAATAAGATTCATATATCAAAGATAATTTGAACAGAAAAAGAAACTAATTTCGTTGTGAATAGTACTCTGGCAAGAATAGTATCCCGGATGAATAGTACTTCGGTATGAATAGTATCCCAGATAATTAGTACCCCGACATTAAAAGGTAAAAATTTAATAAGAAAGTTCAGACCAATATTCTGGTGAAATGTTATTAGATGAAGCGCAAACCTCAAAGAATTTCTAATCATTTCAGGAATTATAGAAGCAATACTTACCATAGTAAGTTTATATTTAGGAATATGAAATAAAATAATATCACTTACATAATATGGAGTATGAAAGAATATACGAAACTGCAAATAGATTTTCACCAGTCATGCGGTAATCCGTGTAGACAGATTATTTTCACAACTTATTAAACAATGAATACAAATGGTTATTCATCAGGCATGCGGTAATCCTCTTAGACAGGTTATTCCCACAGATTAATAAGGAATAGAATGATAACCCTTATGAGTATTTAAAGAAAATATCATCCCTTACCTTAATAAGAGACTAGATATTGCAATAGTGTAGTAGCAGAACTTTGTGTTGTTGGTGTGTGCTTACTTCTCGAATATTCCTCTTCATTCTCTCGTATTCTCTCTCTATAGTTTTCTCTTATGAGTTTCTTCTCTTAGTGAATTGGTGAGAAAGAAGGAAGAAACGGGCTTCTATTTATAGACAAACTAAAAGTAGCCTTGGCAGTGTGAAGAGGCAAGTGGCTTGACGTCTCGTAATGTGAAAAGGCAAGTTTTGATGCCTGTAATGTGAAAAAGCAAGTGGTTTGACGCCTGTAATGTGAAAAGGCAAGTGGTTTGACGCCTGTAATGTGAAAAGGCAAGTGGTTTGACGTCTGTTAAAGGCAAGTACTATTGGCAAAAGTGACTCTTAGATGATGACCTATGGCTCCCATAGAATAAGTCAAACTTACAAAATGCCACATATCACCATTATTTCCTTCGAGTGTCGGAAACTTCTTACTAATAGTTATGCTATGCATCACATAATTAATCAACGCTTTTTAATCCTTTAATAATTATTCACAATTAATATTATAGATTCACAATATTGACAACCAGATCGACAGAACTTTCTAGACATTGCCGATAATGCTAATCAATAATATCATTTCAATAATATGAGTTATTATGTCGTGACAATTATTGATTTAATAATAAAAAAATATTGTGCAGATGGTACTGTGACAATTATTGAGTCACTAATATGAAATACTATACAATTATCACTGTAGTAATTATTGAATCAATAATATGAAAGAGTGTGCAATTTTTACTGTAGCAATTATTGAATGAAATACTAAGTGACTTCTTACGTAAGAATCAATAATTAGAGATATTGTGTAATACCGCGTACTACTATGGAACAACGCGTATTACTATACTTATATCATCGGGTATTTCAACAGTTAAACTGTAAAAGTTTTGACGTTATTTTATAAAAAGGTTATTTTTGTCGCTTTCTATATTCGAAAGTTATTTCGTTGTGGGGCCCACCAATGATTGGCGTCGTCGTACAAATATTCTCCTAGAAAAAGAATATTTTCTGACAGAACGAATATTCCCCGACAGAACGAATATTTCCCGACATACTTTTATAATTTACACATATCACCATTAACTTTAACTTTTTATCAATTTAACCATTTACTGAATAGAATAATAATTATAAGAAAAATTGAATACTTTTATTTCATAAAATTCGGGGTCTTACAACCTCCCCTCCTTATGAAATTTCGTCCTCAAAATTGATGTACCTACATGGTATTTCGAAGAGGTGAGGATACCTTGCTCTCATTTCAGATTCTAACTCCCAGGTCATTTTCTCAATATCATGGTTTCTCCATAAAATTTTGACTTGAGGTATAACCATGGAGCGTAGTATCTGTTCCTTCTTATCCAAGATCTTGACATGTACCTCTTCATACGTTAAATCTTCTACTATCTCATCTAGTTCTAATTCAATAATGTGATTTAGGTCTTCCACATATTTACGTAGCATGGATACGTAAAAAACGTTATGATCACGAGATATACTTGGTGGTAAGGCGAGTCTATAGGTCACAGTTCTTACTCGGTAAAGGATTTTAAATGAACCAATAAACCAAGGGTTGAGCTTTCCTCTTTATCCAAATCTTGTAACCCTTTTCCATGGATCAACACTGTAATAATACATGGTCTCCGACATTAAATTTCACGTCCCTTCGATGAAGATCAGCATAACTCTTTTATCGATCTTGAGCTATTTGTATACGTTGCCGGATCATTTAAATCTTTTCTGTGCTCATGCGTACTAACTCTGGTCCCAACAATGTTGCTTCACCTACCTCGTCCCAATATACTAGAGAACGACACTTTTGTCTATACAACGCCTCGAACGAAGCCATTCGATATGGGATTTTGGAAATGGATTTTGTACCGGGTTCAAGGTCAATAAAAAATTTGATCTCACGTTCTGGGGGTAGGACAGGAAGTTCTTTAGGAAATAAGTCAGGGAATTTATTAACAACATCTATATCATTCAAATCTGACGTATTTTTGTTTAAATCGGTGACATGGGCTAAGAAATCTTGACATCCGTTTTTTAATAAATGAATGGCTTTATGGCTTGAGATGACAACGATTGATTTTAATGGTTTGGTTGTTTGAATTCGCAGAACAGGATGGTTAGGAATATGAACATTAATGGCTTTACGAAAATAATCAATTTAGCATGATGAGTAGTTAACTAGTCAATTCCTAAAATCACATCAAATGCAAGTATTTTCAAATAGATGAGAACAACAGGTAAGGTGAGGGTGCCGATTTAAATCAAATAAGATTTATAAACAGTGGATGTAATGAAGGTTTCTCCTAACGGAGTTTCAACAGATAAGTCAAAATCTAATTTCTCCGGAGTCAAGTTCAAACGTTGAGTACAAGCGGGTGAAATAAAAGAGTGGGTAGAACCAGTATCTAATAAGGTATAGACTTTGAAAGAGTTTATGATTATCTTACCCGTGAAAATTTCTTCGGGTTCCTAGCTTTTTGGCAAGTCACGACAAAAGCTCTCCCTTGAACCACTGCTTTTGACTTGTCCGTAGCAGCCTTTGGTGTCACCATAACAGCTATACTTGATTTTGTTACTGGAAAAAATTGAGCTATGTGACCATCTTTTCCACAACTTTAACACATCTTGGGTTATTGTGTACAGTTTGGACTAATGTGTCCTTCCTGTCCGCATCTAAAACATCGAACTGGTGGTCGTTCTCCTCCCCTAGAAACGGGTGTTGGTGCTGGTGTTGCTGTCGATGTCTTTCCGTTGTCATTGTTGAATCTCCTCTTTTTAAAGTTGTTTCCAATTGATTCACTTCTCATATTATCTGGGCCAGGATTACCACCGAAGTGGTTACCATTTCTGGCATGATAATTTTCTTCGCGTTGGTTATCATTGTTCCGATGACTGATGCCACTGGTACAACTATTATTGTGTTGTCGGTTGTTATCTTTTGGTTGCAATGATAACTTCTCTTGTTCCACCAACTGATCTTTGTCCATTATATCTGAATATAAACGAAGTTTAGGAGATATAAGATGTTGACGAATCTTAAATTTTAAACCTCGTAAAAATATTCGCGTCATGCGTTCTTCATTATCTACCAAATGGGGCGCAAATCGAGATAACTCATCAAATTTGGCCTCGTATTGTGAAACCAACATATTATTTTGTTCTAACATAATGAATTCCACTTCCTTCATATGACGTATGCTTTCTGAAAAATATTTGTCATTAAACAACTCCTGGGATTTCGCCCAAGACATTTTAAGTGCTGAATGATGTGTACGCTTCACTGATTCCCACCAGTGGTCTGCCTCTCCTCGTAATATAAAGGTAGCAAAGGGAACCTTTTGATCATCATTGAAACGCAGTACATCGAATATCTTTGTCATTTATTTGAGCCATGTCTCTGACTTGAGTAGGTCTGGCATTCCAAGAAATTTAAGTGGTCCCAACTACTTAAACTGCTTGGCAATGACCATTCATGAGTTACCCGCGTTTCTACCAGTATTATGAGCAGGAGTCTCTCTTGCCTGATTCTGCAAAAATCGTATAAAGTTTCAGAAAAATCATCATTCATCATGTTGTTAGCAGTAGTATTTCCTGGGTTTGCAACAATATTATTCGTAGCTTCTTGATTCTCAATATTATGTGTAGCTTCCTGATTCTCAATATTATTTGTAGCTTCCTTATTCTCAGCCACAATTATCTCATAGTTGATTTCTTGATTTTTAGATGCCATTCTGAAATATGATCACAAAACAAAGATTAGTTAAAGAAATTGATATGTCACGTCTTATCCCGACTGACTCATTAAATAACGAACAAGCTTAGGTAGGACACACTAGTGAAGGATTTAATCGTCTTTCCCCTCCTAGTTCTAATCCCAGATCTCTACCAGAGATTTTATCCCTAAGCTCTGATACCAATTGTGATGCTCCCAAAATAGGTCCACACAACCCATTTTGAGTCGCCAAATACATACTACATAATTCAAATGCAAACTTTCCTATTACAACTCTTAAACTGTCGTGCAAAATACGACAACACTCATATTATGAGTTTCAATACAAATATTGTAACGTAAATAATACGACAATATCCACACTAAATTAAGTCCTCATTATAATTATTGACACACTATTTTACATAATAGTGAGGACTACAATCTCGGATCATTACTCCACTCCCCGACTGGTCTCAGCGACACTCTCATTTCCTGAGAAGAATAATCAAACGAAAAGGAAAAGGTGAGCTTAACTAGCCTAGTAAAGAATATTATGACTAAGATAATGAAGAATAAATTATTCTTAGTCCTCAACAGTGAAAAATCTAATAGAATATAATAGACAACAAGCTTTAGATAAACAACTGCAGCGAAAATAGCAATCCATTTGAAGAGTCAAGTAGAGCATGATGTCTACTATCTTCTATGATTTAAAAGTTCATCATTAATATTCTATCCATGTAACATCAATCAATAATTATTTCAAATCAATAATTTATCTTTGCACTACAAACCAAAGATATTCATCAATCAACAGTTCATTTAATTTGCACTACGAGCCAAAGACAACTTTCACCATAATTTAAGTCTGAGGATTATGACAATGAAATAAAGAATGAATCAAGTGAGATCAAGGATAAATATTAGATATTTGTAATTTAATTTATCCAAGTTCAAGAATATCCAAATTGTCAACATGATGATCAAAACGTGGATTCAAATTCAAGAATAAGATTCATATATCAAAGATAATTTGGACAGAAAAAGAAACTAATTTCGTTGTGAATAGTACTCTGGCATTCATAGTACCACGGATGAATAGTACTCCAGTATAAATAGTACCCTGGATGAATAGTACCCCGATGTAGACACTTGAAATTTTATTTTCCTGTTACTAACACTGTAGGAGGGCAAAGATGTCTTTTTAACTCTACCCCGGTCCTGATACTGGGCCTCCATACAAAATCTGGCCCCCAATGACGACTATCCAGCTTAAATCTGGTCCCTAATATCGGTCAACCAACTCAAATTCGATCCCTAAATATCGATTAACCAACATAAATCCGATTCCCAATGTCGGTAAACCTAAATCTGACCCCCAATGTCAGTACTCCAGCCAACTTCGATCGTCAATCAGACCGTCTATCCATCTCCGATCGTCAATCGGGTCGTCTATCCAACTCTGATCGTCAATCGGACCGTCTATCCAGCTCCGATCGTCAATCGGACCGTCTATCCAGCTCTGATCTTCAATCGAACCGTCTATCCAACTTTGATCATCAATTGAACCGTCAGATCAACCCCGAACTCAATATCGGGACATCATCTTAAACTCGATCTCCAATATCGGGACAACCACAACACCGATTAACCATATCGGGATGTCAACTCAGCCCCGGCAGTAAACCAGCCTCGGCAGCAACCCGGGAAGTCAAGACAACCTCAAGCACAAACCTGAAGCATCACAACAACTATAGAAGAAAATCGTGAAAGACCACGTCAGCCTCAAAGACAACACTGAGGACCAAACAGACTCGAATGGGATCCAAGTCTTGGAAATAGCTCCCATAAGTCAACTAGAGGCCATGCCGACACCAAATGCAACCCCGGGAGGGGCAAAATGGCCATTTTACCAAATCTCATCCAATTTGTTCAAAATCAAGCCGAATTGTTGCCACCAAGGTCAGAAATAACCATAACGATGATCCCGAGTGCAAACAGCGCAAGACGGCTCGACGAACAAACTGCGGGGAAACAAAGACCCGGTCATGAACCCATCTTTTGGGACTTACAAAGGATTAAATCCTATGTCATTTCAACACTCTCGGCGAGGGCTTTCCAAAAAGATATAGCACGCCTCAAACGGAAGCTCCAATCAAAAGTTATGAAGTTTCGAACCTGACATCGCATTGTTCGGCATGCACGCACTTCGAGACGACAAAGCTGGGCATGTGGGCCCCTCCTTGAGGAGCCACGCCTCTACCTGTGGTAGTAGCAAGTAGAGTGGAGGCTCCCTGTCCTATAAATAAATGTGCACCCCCCTCATATTTCATAATTCTGAAACGCAGCGAAGCTCTGCCAGTTCGATTTTTTGACTTTTACACCTCTTCCAAACCAAAATATTTTCACTCTAACATGTAGATATACCCATATACTACCACATATCAGAAAATAACAGATAGATTTTGACGTATAGAGCCTACGATTTGGCAAAAAGCCCGCGTAGCAGTCCATTATAAGTATTTTCACGATCTGAAAGTGAATATTACTTCTTCGTACTTTTATACACTTGCACGTTAAGTTTCATTTTCTAAAAATGCCCGAAACTTAGTTCTGTGGCCGTTTTCGTCAAAATTTGGTACATTTTTGTACATAAACTAATTTTCTGGCATTTCTACACCTTGGATTGACGATCCATCAGCTCCAGCAGCTTCAATACACTAGCACACACGTTCTGGCAACTTTGCCGGACTGGGTTATCTTCCCAGTCTGGGTTTAGCCCTTTTTTATATATATTTAACTGTATGTGTACTAACATTTCAATTCTGTCAAGCCCGGATGTCAAATCTGAGGTAGTTTATCACTTTTATATATATCTACGCATATATAAGCGATTTTCACCATAACTGGGTTCTCTTCTCAGTATTGGTTGACTACATTTCTATCAATATATATATATATATTTCAATTCCAGTCCGGGCACCGACGTGAAAACCCATCGCCCTTTATACTATTTTTGCACTCTTCGCCATACTGGGCGCTCTCCCTAGTCACTGGTTGACTACTTTTCTACAATTTACATTCCAGTCTGGCATGGACTATTTCGTGGCCTTTATACTATTTTTGCACACTTCACCATTACTGGGTTATCTTCCCAGTCCCTAGTTGACTACTTTTCTGTACATTTATATTTCAATTCGGCCTGGATCATTCGTGGCCTTTTTACTTCTTTTATATATATTTATGCATATATAAGCAGCCTTCACCATCATTGGGTTCTCTTCCCAGTTTTGGTTGACTATGTTTCTGTCAATATATATATATTTCAATTCCAGTCCGGGCACCGGCGTGAAAACCCATCACTCTTTATAGCTTTTATATATAACTATATATATATATACAGCTTTACTCGTTTTCTATTCAACTGTTGCTTTAAATATTCAGTTTATATGAATTGGCATTGACATATCTGTGGGCGGACTAGATTTATTTAAATCTTGCCAATTCTAGCTTTCAAATGGTTCAAAACCTCCAGACTAAACCGAGAAGCTAGAATGGCTGAGATTTCTTTAAATCTAGCTTTCTTTCTAGTTTCAGCTTCAAAAGCAACCTCGCGTCCCATAGATCGCTATCTAGTGGGAACGAGACGCTTCAGCCAGGCGGACCTGGATTTACGGAATGAATCCTCGGTTCTGGCAATATTGGGATATTTATCTATTTCTATACAAATTTGAACTGTGCAGGTTTTGGCTACTCATATGTGAGCCTAGGAATCGTGGAATTCATGATCAAACTGATCAGAATCTGATTCCCACGATGGACAAACTCTAGTTTACAAATGTACCCTGCCAATTTTTCTGTAGAAATGTACATGTAAATAGACCTTAAAATGGTTATCCTGGATTTAAGGTCTCAATATAATGAAAAAATATGGATTGTCGTGTTAGAGTCCCTCCAATGGTTTTCATACCCATGAGGAGACCGACACTTGTTTATTTTATGGTCGAGGATGCTTCGCAGCCCGACAAATCACCATTCACATACAGTCTTAAGGCTAAAAAGATAAAAATTGGAAGTATCAACAGGTTTCAATTCCTATGTCAGCGTAAGGGTTTGAAAAACTAGCTTTTAAAACATCATTTTCAATTCAATCAAAAGAAAAGCTTTTGCATATCAAATTAAATAATTTTTCAAATCAAATCAAAGACTGATTTTCAAATCAAATCAAACCCTTCGTATATAGGTTCAACGAAGTAAAGCACTACTTTCAATCTATCAAATCAATAGGCCCAATTTTCAAACAGCATTCACTCACACATTCCAGTTTTAAAGGGAAATATTGAAAAGATGCGGTACCGTGTTTACATGGGAGTCGTGGGGTGCCTAACACCTTCCCCACACTTAACCAAGTCCCCGAGCTCAAACTTTCTTTTCAAAGATCAAGTTTCGACAGTATCCAGAAATTGGGCCTCTTTCAAACAAAACTCGGTTGAGTTTGTACAGCCATTTTCAAATCTACCAACTAGCGACTCTGTAAAACGTTCAAATCGTCGACATGATACATGTTGGCCTTTTTCCTAAAAAACCCTTCAAAACCTTTTTCCTAAATAAAAAGAGTGAGGGTAGAGAGAACTTAGGAAAAGAGATTAAAAAATCTGAGTTGTGACCCGACCCGCGGATTTTTTAAACCGACGTCGATAGGTGGCGACTCTGCTGGGGACTGTAGAGGGCTTAGGCCGCTTTCAAATCTTTTCAAACATTTCCCTTTCAAAACTTTTGAATGCGTGAAATTCTGCGACTCCACAATCAATGAATGAGTGAATAGTGCTTCTTTATTTAATGTATGAATGTTGCATCTTTACATTGAATGAATGTGAATGAATGATTTCCTGTTTTAGTGCTTCGCACCCATATTTAATGCTTCGCACCCATGTCATCATATGCACAATGATGAGGCACGATGTATGTGAATGTATGTTGTGTGTCCCTCTCACAAGGAGGGAAACCCGGTCGGTGATAAGTAATGTCTCTGGGGACGACTAAGTCTCTGGGGCTCATGAAAATGCACCACCCAGATTCGCTCCAGTTGAAAGATCGGATTGATTTCCCTTCTATTAGATTGCAATGATCTGGGAACCTTCATGCCAAAAATAAAACCGCGAGAGTAACCTAGGATAGGTCAGCCTCTTATTAACCAAATCCGAAGGGAAGCTTCTTCATGCCTTCCTCTTTCAATTCTATGTTAAGTCTCCAATTACCGAGGAGCACAATATAAATATCATAATGAAAGATTTACTTTCCCTGTCAAAATACCATGTCATCCTGTCATCAAAACAACTAACCTCGGTTTTGCAAGATAAAATCTAAAAAACACGTCATGCATCCTATCCTTACCTACATCAGGAAATTGACACGCCTACGTGTTGTTGTAGGTACAAAAAAGTGGTATCATTACTAGATCATAATCTGAAAAGGCACAAAGCCTATCCAACCGACATGGCTGAAAGTAGCCAATACATGTCGGATTCCGTATCTCGAAAAGAGTTCGAAGGAGTTAAGAATCAAATAGCAAAGTTGGCTATCCTTCTAAGAGAACAAAGCAAAAACACTCATGGCCAACCAACACTCAATCAAACAGATACCTCCTCACAGGGTGGTAATCAAAGTACTGACAAAAAGGGGGAAATGCAGATCTCTGAACCTCGATCCAATAAAAGAACCAACAAAACCCCTAAAATCACAAATCTCAGGGAAGATCGGGAAACTGGCGATATCCGAAGGAAAGTTCGATAAATGGAAGAAACCATCCATTCAATAAAAGGAACTGGAAACCTTGGAAGTGTCACCTATTCAGATCTCTATATATTCCCAGGGGCTAGATATCCTGACAAATTTCAATTCCCAGAGTTTGAAAAGTACAATGGGGTAAGCGATCCCTATACGCACTTGAAAGTATACATTGGCGAGCTAGGGTCTTATGCTGAAGATGAAAGCTTCAGAATGCAGCTTTTCCAAAAGGGTCTCACTGGAGAGGCTAGGACATGGTATGCTAAACTTGATAATGCAAAAATCCACAGTTGGGAAGAGCTAGCTCATGCCTTCCTAACTCAATATAGCTTCCAGTCTCAGATGACTCCGGATCGATATCAATTGACCAAAGTCAAAAAGCAGAGCAACTAGTCTTTCCGTGAATATGCTCAAAGATGGAGACGTCTGGCAGCATAAGTCAGCCCGCCTATGACCGAAGCTGAAATGGTGATAACTTTCATAGACATCCAAGAGGCACCTTACTATGAGAAGATCCTGGCTGGGATAGGAAAGCCATTCTCAGAGATGATCAAACATGGCAAAATGACAGAGATGGGCCTGAAAGCAGGCAAGATCAAAGATCTCACAGCCTTGAAAGTAGTTGTCGATCATATACAGTCTGGCAACTATACGAGTGATCCCATGAGGATACCCAGAGAGGGCGATGAAGATGTATCCCTCATTATACAAGGGCAATCTAGGAGACCCAACCATAGTCCCCCTATTTGGAAAAGGGAAGGCAATTTGTCAGTCACAACAAACTGCATTCAACAATTACCAGGACCTGAAAGAGAAAATTTGAAAGAACGAAAAATCAGGTGTTCACTCCACTAGGCGATTCCCTTGAAAATATGTTGGTGATGTTAATAGATCACAAGAAAATTACAGAATTGGCTCGACCTCTGGATCCAAAAAGTAAAAGATACAATCCTAGCCAGAGATGTCCTTACCATTTAGGATCTCTAGGACACGATACACAAGATTGTTGGTCCTTAAAGCATAAAATCCAAAACCTGATCGAAAACGGCGATATTGTGGTCCAACAACCTGACCATCCAAATGTCAACACCAACCTTCTGATGCCGCATGATACGGATGGAGTAAACATGATCGGGTCAGGAAGAGATGAAATGTATCCAAATCATAAATACATACGAAGGATAGAGGATTACCCCATAAGGAACAGAACAAATGTCCTAGAGTCATGAAAATTCAGAGGAGGGTATGACAATAATGCAAAAATTGGATGTGATCCAACATCAAGTAACTCTGCTGGCTAATCTGGTAGTGCGCCAACATCAGGATACAAGGAAGCATTTCACTCAACTATCAGAAAGCCAAGAGAAAGAGGAGGATATTCAGAATGTAAGCAGATCTCCCTCCAAGATTAGCCAGCTGAATGAAGAAGAGCAAAGCAGGTCGAATTGACGAGAAAAGTGGAATGATAAAATTACCAGAAGATCTCGACAAAGGGAAAATAGTCCGAAGGAATGCAAATTCCCAAAGAGGACATATCAAGAGAAATTCCAAGCACGAGCAAACCCTCGAAATCCTACGGCACCGAGAGTCGAGGAGAGTCGGCGGAGAAGGGTATTCACACCTTTGGGGGACTCATTGGAAAATATGTTGGAATTAATGGTTGCGCAGAGAAAGATTACTGAGTTGCTGCCTCCTACCAAGCCCGAAACAAAAGGTTATGATGCCACCAAGATATGTCGTTATCATTCTAACTCACCTGGACATACAACTGAGGAATGCTGGTCTCTAAAGCATAAAATCCAAAACCTCATTGAAAATGGAGAACTACCAATAGAAGTCCCCATGACCAGAAAAGGCGAAATGAAAATAAAGAGCTCAAGATGTCCACTCAAAACGGGCAGTTCAAAGTATGTGACGGCTATGAGCACCAATCCTGGCAGAACACAAGGTGGGCCGATCCTAATTCTAGGAATAACCGAGGAGACAAAAGAATCTCCCAATGAAGTTCATCCACCATTATCAAATATCTTGTTGCCCAAAGCCAACAACTACATTCCTAACCTTATCCTTCTGGAAGATGAGGAGGAGATACTGATCCTTCCCCGTATAAAAAAGCCCAAAAGGAAAGTTCCTTGCGAGAGACACAACATCAGTGCAAGGGGGATTTCATACTCAAATCCCCTCAAGCCTATGAGGAAGGTGAAGGAGCAGATAAAGGGAAAGGTGGTGAAATTGTCAAGGAAGCCAACCTATCAAGGAACCTAGAGTTCATGCCTTTTTGCAACGAGTCTAGTTTAAGCCTCCTTAAGGGATATGCTGATTCAGGAGGCTATCAAGTTATGGCCGAGATTGAAGATATTCAGAGCCAAGAGGCAACCTCTATCACAAGCCTCGAAGGTAACATAACCACGGACGACTAGACTATCAGGCCTCAGCTAGCCAAGAAGACGTAGATCCAGAGGAAAGTTACGAGTTCCAGGGGATGTGGATGTTATCATTTACTTAGCCTTGTGCCTTTTCCATGCATATAGAAAAAAATCAAAAAATCAAAAAAAATCAAAAAATCAAAAAATCAATCAAATCAGGTTCGGTTTTCACTAAAGCCAGAACTACGAATGACCTGATCTCCCTCAGCCCGGGAGTACGTAGGCAGCCATTTCTGGTGCTGTCAAACCAAATAAAAACTCAAAACCTCATCAAACCAAACTCAAAAATCCAAGATAAATACTTCTCAAACCTCTCTCCAACAAAACAGCCTGAACTACGAATGACCTGATCTCCCTTAACCCGGGAGTACGTAGGCAGCCACTTACGGCGCAGTTTAACCTTCAAAAAACAAAAATCCAATAAAAAACCAGTTCCAAGACACCAAAGACAAATAAAAGCCAAATTCTATCAAACCTCCTAGTCAACAAGCCCTGCTGAGGAAAATCAAAGCTAGTCTCTGAACCCATGGATAAGAGGGATAACAGTGCCAACATGGCATCTCTCTGAAGATGAAAGAGCAGCTGCAAGCTCCTGACCATTGGTCTCCATACGATCCAGAACATCCATTACCATCTGCATAGTGCTACTATGACCATCTATGAAAGCACTAATCTCTCCAACCAGGCTGCCTGTATATGATATAAGGACTGTGTTGTCCGCAATATAGACATCCCAGGTAGCTACGGCCTCATCCCTCGCAGCATAAGCAGCGTCCGAGGCAACTAATGCCTCCTTAATCTCCTCAAAAGTCGCATCACGAGTAGATCGGACTTCATCTCTCTCCTCAAAAAATTGCATCTCGGGTAGATCGATCCTCGTCTTTCTCAACTAATGCTATATCCCGATTAGCTCGAGCCTCGTCTCTAGTAGCAAAAGTTGTGTATCTGCTGAAAAGGGCTGTCAACATCAATGCTCTAGACTGATCTCTCTCAAAAGTCATCCGAGATAGTGAATCAGCAATAGCTGGATCTGTCCTGGCTGGGATACTTGAAGGATCACTGATTAAAGATGTTGTCAAACCAACAAATGAATCATCCTCAGTGGGAGAATCAGGATCCTCCATAGGCTCCTCCTCATTTGAATCAATACTCGGAGCTGACTGGACAGCCGTAACCAATGCAATCTCTTACTTCAACCCTGCCAAATACTCTGGAGGACGATCTGAATGGCTAGTAGAGAAATCAGCCCTCTCCCTATAAGTCCAACACTAGTAAATCCTGATCAGGTCAGCTAGCAATAAACATGAAGTTGATACCCGCTGATCCATAGCCCTCTCAAAATGGCGTAAGCTCTGAAATTGATCAAACTGGCCCATGACTACCAGCAGATGCTGTGCGTTCACCCCTCTCAAACCCGCTAGGGGTAAATAATCCATGCCGACTGCCTGAGTGATAAAGCTGTGAGTGGAGCTAAGTCCTGAGTGAAGCCAGTCTCAAAAGGAAGAGGCATGGATACATCAAAACGACCAGTCACATGGATGAAATGACAATCGTCATAAGATACAAACTGTCAACCACTCATCACTCCTGATGTGCGGGAAGACTGGATCTCCTTTGACCTACAGAAGCACATGAGCTACAG
Source organism: Panax stipuleanatus (assembly GCA_020205555.1). Lineage (NCBI taxonomy): Eukaryota > Viridiplantae > Streptophyta > Magnoliopsida > Apiales > Araliaceae > Panax > Panax stipuleanatus. Next base: position 14,953,300 of record CM035118.1, on the reverse strand, counting down.
TCGTGGCAAAGTATATCTCATACCCGACGATATATTCCTCGAGCAAAAGGTCACAGATTAAACCTCACAGGTCAAGCCAAATTGGATTAAAGCCATCACACCACCAACCAGGCTGAACTCTTAGGTCCAATTCATTGGAGTCCGAAGGCATCCCGACATCAAAGTTGAAACAACCACATAGTGATATATCAAGCATAATCATTAGCAAGGACCTTCGAAGAGCTGACACCCTCAATCTGAAACCTTCATCAAATCAGAAGAAAGGTCATCAAAGCCAATTGCTCCTACAAATCAAAAATAATGATTGGGGCATCCAAGTATTAAAGCCAAAATCCACTACCTGTTCACCATAGGGGTTATGCTGTACAAAAGCTCTTGCGATCTCAGCATCTTATCAGCCCATTTGTCAAACATACAACAAAGCAATCACCCCAGATGATAAGCAAGACAAGGGCAACTTCAGAATCGGCGACAACCCGATGTTGGGGCCATTACAACAAGACTGGGGCAATTTTAGAAATTGCGACAATTCAACACTAGGGCATTTATCAACCATCCAATGAAAATGCACCAGTCGGCACCATCAGCATGGTGCATCATCATCCAAGCTTCCATCATTGGCAATCCGGTATGATCAATCGATCTTTTCCAATTATAATTTTCTTAGAATATTGCGATCCACTTATAAGGTACGACTCTTTCATCTCTTTATCTGCTTTTAACTTCCAGTTACATGCATTGGCAGAGGTATACGTGTTAAGTATAGATAAATCTTGCGTTAGAATCTTGGAAAAAGGCTTTAAAATGGAAAAAGATTTTTGCTTAACTTATTATGAATTGGATTAATTTCGATAAGCGTCCGTGGAGCGAGAATCACAGGAACAATCAGAGGATTAAGACTATTCAACCTTTTGATTAGGCATGGCATCCTAGTTCAAAGCGCTTTTTGGAACAAACTTGATCTCATATGCATGTCTGCACTTTACGATCACCCTAACTCTTAGTTATGGGGTATGAAGCTATGGCAACAGGGATGACAATTAGTAGCCAGATGTCTCGAATTGTGGAATGGGTTACTCGAGTTATTAAGCCCAAGGGGTGTCTTTACACCAGGTGCCCTAAAGCCATCTGGTTTGGGAGCCACCGGCCCAACGCTCGTTACATGGATAACTCAGTGCCTAAGAAAACGAGCATTACAAGAAGTCAAAACTTGAGCAGATCTGAATCGTGGCCTAGGTTACTCGAGTAATTAAGCCCGAGGGGTGTCTTTACACCTAGTGCCCTAAAGCCATCTGGTTTGGGAGTCACCGGCCCAACACTCGCTACACGGGTAATTTAGAGCCTAAGAAAACGAATCATATGCAGGCTCAGGCAAAGATCAAATAGAGTAGTCCGCCTAACTTGTCTCGAAGTGTGGCCTTTTTTACTTGAGCCAGTAAACCCTAAGGGGGGTATCTTAACACCTAGTGCCCTAAAACCGTTTGGTTAAGAAGTCATTGGTCCAAAACTCGTTACATGGGTAACCTTGAAAAGCCTAAGAAAATGAGACAAAGTTAAGCGAGAAAAGTAAAAAATCTCACAAGAAAATGAGATCATCTAGAGTCATAAAAGAGAAACCCCTGCTAAGGGTTGCGTCATACATAGTGCACATGTCATATGATGTTAATCTTGTAAAGAGCTTGTGTCTAGAGCTAAGATGAGGTGTCTCAGATGAAAGGAGATTAGTCTTTTGAATCTAATCCTACCCATGAAAAATGGCCATAGACGATTAAAAGTTTTCTTGCGATTTCATAACTTGTTAAATGAAAATTTTGATTTCCTTAGGAAAAATTCATTTTCATACTCCCTTTCAAGATCTTTAGCAATAAGATAAGAGCGCATTGAATACAAGCATTCAATTTCATAAACTTTAATTTCAAATGCCTCATTCACAAGGTCATACTAATCCCTATGTCCTGAGCCATCAAGCTTTTGGTGCATTTTTCATTTGTCTCGTGCAGGATATGGCTCAAGCGAGTTTCTTCTGAGAACCCCAGTAATAACCTGCGAAAGAATTGGGGGATTACCGATTCCAAGAAATGGAAAGAAATTAAGGCGATATAAGTTGTCCCTCCACAAAAAGGAAAAAATTCTCAAGAGAGTTCCTTAACTCAGGAAGAACAGATGCTCGGGGACAAAAGGTCTGATAAATGAAATCTGCATCATCAAACATGTCAATCTGCGCCAAGTCCTCATCAGTCGAGGCCTCTATACCGAAATTTAAATCTGGGCAACGAAAGAACGGGCTACATCCTCCAAAATATCATCAATACCCGAGTCACCAGCCAGGCCCAGAAGGGTCACAAGTAAAGAGCTTGCCTCTTTTCATACTCATTGATCAGCCGTTGGCACAACCCAGCGAAGCATCGAAAATGGTCCGGTGACATTCAGCCATTGAAGGTCACTTCAGCGAAGGTCAAATTGCTTGACACTATCAGCCGTTGGCACAACCCCAGCAAAACATCAGGAATGGTCTGATGGCAGAAACAGTATATCAATCCATCCCCACAGAGGGCAGATAATGGAATCTGTTATACAAATACTTAGAAGGTGCGTTGAGAAGGATCCGGTGATGTAGATCGTGGAATGCTACTTCAGCGAAGATATCAGGATATCTCCTAATAAAGCCATTTGTGTTTGGACCACCAGAGGGACCAGCACCAAATTAAAATCCAGAAAATAGCAGCCCCCGCGAGATCCTCATCAGAGATGGCATATGAAAGGGGAACATCCAAATCTGCTCTGTGAATGACAAAAGGAGCCATACGGGAGTTAGAGCTTATAAGCCTATCAAAATCCATGCCTAAAAAGAAACTCCAAATCACCTTAGAAAGGGTGAGGTATGGTTCTATATCAATTCAATTAAGCATATGCATCAACCTAGGACAAATTAAGATCATCATATCATGTCTGGTCTGCATATGTGCAACAATTTCTACATCAACGCACATCTCCATTAAAAATTTAGGCATGCATACCCAATAGAGTTAAATATGCATACACATTAAACACACAAACTTGATGAAAAAGTCTGCTATCACTCGAGTAGGCATCGGGACAGTCCAATGATCAACCATTGTCCCTACCATCAGGGTAGGCACTGTTGCAAATTACCGGTGTAAGTTATCATCAGAATAGGCATCGGGAGCACCTACTGATGTAACTCGACAAAAGAGATATATCCCCAATGGAGGAACCTTCAGAAAGGTACAACGACATCAGCCAAGAGAAAATTTACCCCCTGATAGTATCGACAGATTGGGGGAAACCATTGGTCTTAAAAATAAGATAACAGCAAAGGATATCATAAAGAACGTCATCCCCTGCAGAAATATGGAAAACATTTCAGTTCATCCTCATCAAACGAGTATCGGCAACACCGATAGAAATTAAACCATTGGAGTCAACACCAGTATAGACATCAGCAGCACTGATGAAAGTCAACCATTGAGATCAGCCCCAACACAAGCACCGGTAAAGGTAAGCAATTTGTGATGCAATTTGCGATGCGATATGCGATTTACGGGGCGATATGCGATTTGCTATACGGTATGCGATATGCGAAATGCGATTTGCGAAATGCGATTTGCGATTTGCGAAAACATATTAACATTCATTGCATTGCGATTTTCATCATTAATATTTTGTCATATTTCAAGTGTCTAGCAATCTTTATCCTGTTCATTCCATTACATTACATAAACATGATAAAGAGGGGCATCTGTAGACACTTGAAATTTCATTTTCCTATTACTAACACTGTAGGAGGGCAAAGCCGTCTTTTCAACTCAACCCCGATCCTAATACCGGGCCCCCAATCCAAATTCGGCCCCCAATGCCTGTCATCCGGCTTTAATTCGGTCCCCAATATCGGTCAACCAACTCAAATTCGATCCCCAAATATCGGTCAACCAACCTAAATCTTATCCCCAATATCGGTAAACCTAAATTCGATCCCCAATGTCAATACTCCAGCCAACTCCGATCATCAATCGGACGGTCTATCCAGCTCCGATCGTCAATCGGACCGTTTATCCAACTCCGATCATCAATCGAATAGTCAGATCATCCTCGATCTCAATATTGGGAAATCAGCTCAAACACGGTCACCAATATCAGGAAAACCACAACACCAATTAACCATATCGGGATGTCAACTCAGCCCCGACAGTAAATCGGGAGGTACAAATCAGCCCCGGCAGCAACCCGAGAAGTTAGGGCAACCTCAGGCACAAACCTGAAGCATCACAACAACTCCAGAAAAAAACTAGGAATGACCACGTCAGCCTCAAAGACAACATTAAGGACCAAACAGACTCGAATGGGATCCAAGTCTTGGAAATAGCTCCCAGAAGTCAACTAGAGGCCATGCCGACACCAAGGGCAACCACGGGAGGGGAAAAATGGTCATTTTACCAACTCTCATCTTATTCTGTCAAAATTAAGCCGAATTGATGCCGCCAAGGTTAGAAATAACCATAACGATGATTCCAAGTGCAAACAGCACAAGACGGCTCGACGAACAAACTGCAAGGAAACAAAGACCCAGTCATGAACCCATCTTTTGGGACATAAAAGTGGTTAAATCCTATGTCATTTCAACACTCTCGGCGAGGGCTTTTCAGAAAGATATAGCACGCCTCAAACGGACGCTCTGATCAAAAGTTATAAAGTTTCTAACCTGACATCGCATTGTTCGGCATGCACGCACTTCGAGACGACAAAGCTGGGCATGTGGGCCCCACCTTGGGGAGCCACACCTCTACCTATGGCAGCAGCAGGTAGAGTGGAGGCTCCCTGGCCTATAAATAAACGTGCACCCTCCCTCATATTTTATAATTCTGAAACGCAGCGAAGCTCTGCCAGTTCAATTTTTTGACTTTTACACCTCTTCCAAACCCAAATATTTTCACTCTAACACGTAGATATACCCATATACTACCACATATCAAAAAAAATCAATAGATTTGGACGTATAGAGCCTACGATTTGGTAAAAAGCCCGTGTAGCAGTCCATTGTAAGTATTTTCACGATTAGAAAGTGAATATTACTTCTTCTTACTTTTATACACTTGTACGTTAAGTTTTGTTTTATAAAAATGCCCGGAACTTAGTTCCGTGGCCGTTTTCATCAAAATTTGGTACATTTTTGTACATAAACTAATTTTCTGGCATTTCTACACCTCGGATTGACGATCTGTCAGCTCCAGCAGCTTCAATACACTAACACACACGTTCTGGCAACTTTGCCGGACTGGGTTATCTTCCCAGTCTGGGTTTGGCCCCTTTTTATATATATTTAACTGTATATGAACTAACATTTCAATTCTGTCAAGCCCGAATGTCAAATCCGAGGTAGCTTACCGCTTTAATTATATTTACGCATATATAAGCGATTTTCACCAGAAATGGGTTCTCTTCCCAGTATTGGTTAACTACATTTCTATCAATATATATATATATATATATATATATATTTAAATTCCAGTCCGGGCACCGGCGTGAAAACCCATCGCCCTTTATACTGTTTTTGCACTCTTTGCCATACTGGGTGCTCTCCCCAGTCACTGGTTGATTATTTTTCTACAATTTACATTCCAGTCTGGCCTGAACTATTTCGTAGCCTTTATACTATTTTTGCACACTTCACCATTACTGGGTTATCTTCCCAGTCCCTGGTTGACTACTTTTATATACATTTACATTCCAGTTCGACCTGGATCATTCTGTGGCCTTTTTACTTCTTTTATATATATTTATACATATATAAGCAGCTTCACCATCATTGGGTTCTCTTTCCAGTCTTGGTTGACTACATTTCTGTCAATATATATATATATATATATATACATATTTTAATTCAAGTCCGGGCACGGCGTAAAAACCCAACGCCCTTTACAGTTTTTATATATAACTATATATACATACAGCTTTACTCGCTTTCTATTCAACTACTGCTTTAAATATTCAGTTTATATGAATTGGCATTGACATATATGTGGGCGGACTAGATTTATTTAAATCTCGCCAATTCTAGCTTTCAAACGGTTCAAAACCTCCAGACTGAACAGGAAAGCTAGAATGGCTGAGATTTCTTTAAATCTAGATTTCTTTCTAGTTTCAGCTTCAAAAGCAACCTCGCGTCCCTTAGATTGCTATCTAGTGGGAACAAGACACTTCAGCCAGGCAGACCTGGATTTACTGAATGAATCCTCGGTTCTGGCAATATTGGGATATTTATCTATTTTTGTACAAATTTGAATTGTGCAGGTTTTGGCTACTTATATGTGAGCCTAGGAATCGTGGAATTCATGATCAAACTAATCAGAATCTAATTCCCACGATGGACAAACTCCAGTTTACAAATGTCCCTGCTAGTTTTTCTGTAGAAATGTACATGTAAACAGACCTTAAAACGATTATCCGAATTTAAGGTCTCAATATAATGAAAAAATATGGATTGTCGTGTCAGAGTCCCTCCGATGGTTTTCATACCCATGAGGAGACCGACACTTGTTTATTTTATGGTCGAGGATGCTTCGCAGCCCGGCAAATCACCATTCACATGCAGTCTTAAGGCTAAAAAGATAAAAATTGGAAGTATCAACAGGTTTTAATTCCTATGTCAGCGTAAGGGTTTGAAAAACCAGCTTTTAAAACATCATTTTCAATTCAATCAAAAGAAAAGCTTTTGCATATCAAATTAAATACTTTTTTAAATCAAATCAAAGACTGATTTTCAAATCAAATCAAACCCTTCGTATATAGGTTCAACGAAGCAAAGCACTACTTTCAATCTATCAAATCAATAGGCCCAATTTTCAAATAGCATTCACTCACGCATTCCAGTTTTAAAGGGAAATATTGAAAAGATGCGGTACCGTGTTTACACGGGAGTCGTGGGGTGCCTAACACCTTCCCCACACTTAACCAAGCCCCCGAGCTCAAACTTTGTTTTCAAAGATCAAGTTTCGACAATGTCCAACAATTGTGTCTCTTTCAAACAAAACTCGGTTGAGTTGGTACAACCATTTTCAAATCTACCACTTGGCGACTCTGTAAAACGTTCAAATCGTCAACATGATACATGTTGGCCTTTTTCCTAAAAAAACCCTTCAAAACCTTTTTCCTAAATAAAAAGAGTGAGGGTAGAGAGAACTTAGGAAAAGAGATTAAAAAATCCGGGTTGTGACCCGACCCTCGAATTTTTTAAACTGACGTCGACACCCGATATGAAAAGATTAAAATTTAATAAGAAAGTTCAGACCAATATTCCAGTGAAATGATATTAGATGAAGCGCAAACATCAAGGAATTTTTAATTATTTCAGGAATTATAGAAGTAATACTTACCATAGTAAGTTTAGATTTAGGAATATGAAATGAAATAATATCACTTATATAATATGGAGTATAAAATAATATAAGAAACTGCAAATAGATTTTCACCAGTCATGCGGTAATCCGCATAGAAAGATCATTTCCACAACTTAATAAAGAATGAATACAAAGGGTTATTCATCAAGCATGCGGTAATCCGCGTAGACAGGTTATTTCCACAGTTTAATAAGGAATAGAATGACAACCCTTATGAGTATTGAAAGAAAATAACATCCCTTACCTTAATAAGAGACTAGATATTGCAATAGTATAGTAGCAGAACTTTGTGTTGTTGGTGTGTGCTTGCTTCTCAAATATTCCTCTTCTTTCTCTCTTATTCTCTCTCTCTATAGTTTTCTCTTGTGAGTTTCTTCTCTTAGAGAATTGGTGAGAAAGAAGAAAGAAATGAGTTTATATTTATTGATGAACTGAAAGTAGCCTTGGCAGTGTGAAGAGGCAAGTGGCTTGACAGTCTGATAAAGTGAAAAGGCAAGTGGTTTGACGCCTGTAATGTGAAAAGGCAAGTGGTTTGACGCCTGTAATATGAAAACGCAAGTGGTTTGACGTCTGGTAAAGGCAAGTACTATTGGCAAAAGTGACTCTTAGATGATGACCTATGAGTCCCATAGAATAAGTCAAACTTATGAAATGCCACATATCACCATTATTTCCTTCGAGTGTCGGAAACTTCTTACTAATGGTTATGCTACGCATCACATAATTAATAAACACTTTTTAATCCTTCAATAATTATTCACAATTAATATTATAGATTCACAATATTGACAACCAGATCGTTCCCAAAAAAGAGAAAGCTTTTCGGTAAGGATTTCTCCTTACTGGCACGCAATTAGATAACATAACCCCTTTACTAGACAGAACTTTCTAGACATTGCCGATAATACTAATCAATAATATCATTTCGATAATATGAGTTATTATGTCGTGACAATTATTGATTTAATAATATAAAATATTGTGCAGATGGTACTGTGATAATTATTCTGTCAATAATATGAAATACTATACAATTATCACTGTAGCAATTATTGAATCAATAATATGAAAGACTATGCAATTTTTACTATAGCAATTATTAAATGACATACTGAGTGACTTCTTACGTAAGAATCAATAATTAAATATACTGTGTAATATCGCGTACTACTGTGGAACAACGCGTATTACTATATTTATATCATCGGGTATTTTAACAGTTCAACGGTAAAAGTTTTGCCATTATTTTATAAAAAAAGGTTATTTTTGTCGCTTTCTATATCTGACAGTTATTCCGTTGTAGGGCCCACCAATGATTAGCGCAGTCGTACGAATATTCCTCGACAAAAAAGAATATTTTCCGGCAGAACGAATATTCCTCGACAAAACGAATATTCCCCGACATACTTTTATAGTTTACACATATCACCATTAACTTTAATATTTTATCAATATAACCATTTACTAAATAGCATAATAATTATAAGAAAAATTGAATACTTTTATTACATAAAATTCAGGGTCTTACATTCATCTAATGATCCAACGGTTTAATAGAGCTCCAGTCCGCAATTTAGTTTACAGTATTCTGCAGTTTAATACTGCGAAATACTCCTCCTTTACAAGTATTTGTCTGCAATATTAAACTACGTACACAAAGTTTTGTTTTCCCTTAAAATGATGGCGTTTTAATCTTAAGTTGGGTCCATAATTTAATATTGCGAACGTTAGGTTTATCCAAATGATGTCATATGACAACTGAAATCGTGAAACTTTGAAGTCTCGTTCAGAGTTTAATACGACGTCATTTCCCATTTGACATTAAATCAGTGTTCGCAATTTTAACCTGTGAACAATACTTACTTATAAACGACGTCGTTTTCCAGTTGGCCATACCTAGCATCTGTAATGTGGGTTTTGAAGAAGATGGAGAAATAGTAACATTAAGAACATTTGTATGTAGCCGAATCATATTCGATCCAAGCCACTATGGTATTTCCACTCTTGAGGTTCAGATATTGTTCCACTATATCATCAGTAAAATATTCCGCTTTCGAAGACTTGTTTAATGCTAAGCTATTGATGTTTATTCCACTATTGTATTGTTGCTTGGCTGAATCCATTGTAGACGATCTCATGAAGCTGTGATGAAACTCTAATTGTGAGGAAAATAAAAGAAAACTGAAGTATGAACAAATTTGGCATGGTAGAAGAGAGATATTTTGGGATAAAGGCCTTTCTTCTCCTTTCCCTCTCATCTCTTCAGCGTTGCACCAGGCTCCGCAGTTTAATACTGCAGATGCAAAAAAAAAAAAATTAGGCCTTTTTAAAGGAGGGGTATTTTGAATATTTGTCCCGTCCGCAGTATTAAATTGTGAAATACTAAAAACTAAACTGCGAACGAGAGTTCTATTAAACCGTTGGATTATCGGATGGACACTCACGATATGTTGTAAGGATAACCTTAATTTGACAACGTTAACTATAAATCAGTCCCAATATACATATATATATATATATATATATATATATATAGATATATAGTCTTTGTTATTGAGACTTTGTGGAACGGAGAGGGTGGCTTATTCCATATCTTATTTCTTTACTACATAGCAAGTTACTTTATATGTACATGTATAAGTTGTTAAGTGATCCTACTCTAAGGCAGTCTACAAGAGGCACACTTGAAGACAAACTTCAAGTTCTCCAACTCTAGTTGTTGGTTGAACTAGTACAATACAAGTCATTTCTACTCCTATCCAAGCATCAATTTCATCAATGAAAACTATGAGATTACCTTCATTCCATTCTAGAGAAGAAATTATACAAGGATGACGTATAAACTAGTGTTTTATATCCATCCAATAATAACATTTCATATAAGTAAATTTAGAAGAAAATCAAGGGATTCAAACTTTATTATTATTTACCAGGTACTGGATTTGAAACCCCTTATTTTCTCCTAAGTTACCTAATGGCATGTGGTTATTGGATGATGTAAAACCTTAGTTTTACATGTTATTAATTCTTACATAATTTATTTTCTTTTTTTGCTAACCAATTGAGTAATGGGAGGAGTACGCACTTATGGATGGAAGGACAAAAAAGAAGATTTTCAAGACAATTGAGAATTGATAATGTGGATGTTCTTGTCATGCATTGAAATTTTGTTATTCTTAATATTTTTTATTTTTGTAATTTTATAATGGCCAGTTTAAACTTTAATGAGTTGGTTAAACTTTATTTAAAGAAATGAGTTGGTATTTTAGATTGTTGACGGTATGGCTAGCAAAATATGGATTTAGTTGGTTATGATTTTCACAATATGGGTTATGGGTCTATTAGGAACTAAAATCACATTATCTATTTTAAATATAGATAATATGGTTTGAGCCCATATGATTATGGTTCTAATCCAGGTCAACCCATATTTTCTTCCTTCCTTCTTAGCTAAGCAATACTTCATAATCCATATAGCCAGTCAGCAAGCCTTAATTCTCCTTCAACCTCTCAACTCTCATCAACCATGGTTTCTGCAGAAGCTGCTCGTACAACCGTCGCTATAGCCGGTTCGTTTTTAGTTCATTCCTTATAGTTCGCTGGAGAGCATGACCGTATATATATATATATATACCCACTTCTAATTTAATCTATATATCTATTTGTATATATCATCTCAAGAGAGAACTCGTGCCATTGGAAAGTTAATTTGCGACTTTCAAATTTAAAATTAACACGTGAGCACAACAACCACGTATAAAAGTATGACTAAAATTATGTATAAAAGTATAGTAAAGTTTAAAATTTGTGTATATATTTTTAGGGCCCTTTACAGTAATATACAATAATTAGAAAGTAATTACACTATTAATGCATCCACAAAATAATTACAAAAATAACGCAATAAATTCAAATCATTTAATTTCACATTAATAAGGAAACCTAAAATCAAGGCTGCCATAATTATAAATTCAAATTCAAATCTTTGAGATCTAACAACAAAAACAAATCCATAATTCAAAATTCAAATCAAAAGGATGAAAAATAAAAAATTATTTTCTCGTCATCTTCCTCCTCCGCCGCCGCGCCCGGAGTTTTCATATCGCCCAGTTATTAACATGCTTCACCCAACTTCATCCTGGTGACCCACTTATGGAGCTAATGGGCCATAAAGATCCTCCACAGGACTCTCGGATGAGTTATTGAGGGGTCTGATTTCTGACCCACCTTGTTTGTCAATACAAGGATTGTCCCCTTCAGATAGTACACGAACATACTTAGCTGCACAAGCAAGCCTGGCTTTCCGGTTGTTCAGCCTGTTGATTCCACAAAATATAAAAAGAACTGAGAAGTAGGGAAACTCACCACAAAAGAAAATAATTTTTGCATTGAAGGATGAATTAGAACTGAGAACTGAAATTTTTTTGGACGATTTGGTTACCCACAAAAATTAAAATTGTTACCTTTGTATGAAGGTTTGGCTACCAACTGCATCACATTCAAAATAAATTGGTGACCTAATAAAACTGAATTGGTTACCTTGGTATCAAGGTGTGGCAACCAACTGCATGAAGGTTTGGCTACCAACTGCATCCATTCAAAATAAATTGGTAACCTAATAAAACTGAATTGGTTACCTTGGTATGAAGGTTTGGCTACCAACTGCATGAAGGTTTGGCTACCAACTGCATCACATTCAAAATAAATTGGTAACCTAATAAAACTGAATTGGTTACCTTGGTCTCAAGGTTTGGCAACCAACTGCATGAAGGTTTGGCTACCAACTGCATCACATTAAAAATAAATTGGTAACCTAATAAAACTGAATTGGTTACCTTCGTATGAAAATTTGGCTACTAACTGCACTATGAAAAAACCTGTGGAGGTGGATTGGTTACCTTTGTATGAAGGTTTTGGTTACCTTGGTATGAAAGTTTGGATACCAACTGCATTATGAAGGTAACCTAATAAAATTGAATTGGTAACCTAATAAAACTGAAATGGTTACCTTTGTATGACGGTTTGGCTCCAACTGCATCACATTCAAAATAAATTTGTAACCTAATAAAACTTAATTGGTTACCTTGGTCTGAAAGTTTGGCAACCAACTGCAAGAAGGTTTGGCTACCAATTGCATGAAGGTTTGGCTACCAACTGCATTACATTCAAAATAACTTGGTAACCTAATAAAACTGAATTGGTTACCTTGGTATGAAGGTTGGTTACCTTGGTATGAAGGTTTGGTTACCTTGGTATGAAGGTTTGGTTACTAACTGTACTATAAAAAAACTGCAGGTGTGGATGTGAATTGGTTACCTTGGTATGAAGGTTTAGATACCTTGGTATGAAGGTTTGGTTACCTTAGTATGAAAGTTTGGTTACCAACTGTACTATGAAAAAACTGCAAGTGTGGAGGTGGATTGGTTACCTTGGTATGAAGGTTTGGTTACTTTGGTATGAATGTTTGATTACTAACTGCACTATGAAGAAACTACAGGAGTGGGGGTGAAAAACTGCAGGTTTGGAAGTGAAAAAACTGCAGGTTTGGTAACTTCAACAAAATATTTGAATTTCATTTTCGGTGTAATATTATTGTAAGAAGAATATTGGGAAATATAGAGGTAAGCTAGCCCTAGCCAGGTCCACGTCGTATGGAGTCCATGATCAGATAGGGATAGCCCGTTTGACTTTGGGATAGACAACGTTAGCCGGATTGTTGGGTGCTGAAGTATTGGAATTGAGGGATGTTGTGACTAGGAGGGAAGAAAAGAGGAGAGAGAGGGAGTGGAGCAGGGAGGAATACCATATCAAGTTTTCGCTGCCCCATAATGATAATAGTTCATACTGCACAAAGAAAAGATTACATACAAAAAATGAGATGATGGTTGGGAGGATGGTGAGTTGGAGAGAGAAGAAAGGAAGAGAGAGGGAATTGCGGAAGGAGATGCGACGGAATGAGAGGGATCAAGAGACGGGTGGTTATGGATTTGGCAGTGGCGGATGAGGGAGGTATGGTGGGTTCGGTGGATATGGCGGTGGTGGTGGAGGTTGACATTTCCGAACGAAAAAACGGAAACATTTAAATTAAAAGAATAGTAAATACATTAATTTTGTAAATAAATTATTAAAAATATATTAATTTTTTAAATATTTTCTGTATATACTGTTGTTGTAATTTTTTTTAAAAATGTACTAGAAAATATAATTGTTCCATATTTTTATGAATTTTCTCATGACATAAGTAATGATTTTTTTTGGGAACGAATGAAGAATTATCTAAAAAATGTGTATAAAGTCAGGGAGTAAAAGTACTAATTACCCAAACAATTTTTTTTGGAAGTGCTTTCATCTGAAGTAGCTCCCAACTTTGTTGTTTATTTAAAAGTCGTGGCTGGTGAATGAAAATTGAATTGTTTATTTAAAAGTAGTGGCTGGTGAATGATTATTAAAAAATCTTAAATGGTTATAATATAATATTATGGTCATTTTAGAAAAATGTTAGGTTAATTTTGTGTAAATATTTTTAGTCCTAAATGGTAGAGATTATAACACCTAATTAACATGATATTAAATAATCCCTCATATTAAATTATTTTATAACCCTAAATTAATAATTTCAAGTCCAAATTTGAAAACAAACAAGACACTTGAGATTAATAGTCCTTTGTCAAATGTAATCTTTCCAAACAAACATAACCTTAAAATATTAAGTGTCGCTAGAAAAATTACAAAAAATAACATTAAATATATGGGCTAAATACACTTCTGTCCCTCGAAGTATTATCCATTTTACACTTATGAACCTAAGTTTAAAATTTTACATTAGCATACTTCAAGTATACTTGAGTAAACAAAAATGACCCTAAATCCATTTTCGGTCAAAAAAAGTGCTAACGTATCACATGGAAAGCCATATTTTTATAATTTTCAACATATCTAAGTGTATTTTATCATTAAAAAAAATTAATGCATATATATACTTATTAAATTCGTATACTTATATTAAATTCATATAATTTGATTATAAAATTATAAATATAATTTAAAATTATTAAAAATTATAAATACAATTTAAAATTATAAAAAATTATAAATACAATTTAAAATTATAAAAAATTATATAATTACAATTTAAAAATATAATAAAATCATAAAAACAAATTAAAAACATTTGGGACTCTCTAAATTTTATTTCATCACCATTAAAGTTGCAACTTAATAATATTACATCAAAATCACTTTCTCAACTAAGAAATATAACTAAAACCAAACATCCCAAAGCAGATTCGCAAGACAATATTCAAGTTCACAAAAATCTAATCAACAAAACCTGATTCTGTGCTGTAGAAACAGGGAAAAGTCGGGGGATTTCCATAGACTTAGAAGCCTATCCGGATCAATTCGAGAAAAAATCTCAACGAGACGAGACATTTAGAACAAGGGCGGAAATCTCAAGACTATCAACTCATTCATTACCAGTGTCATCTTCAATGGCTGATGGATCATTGGCCTGAACAGAAACAAGAAACAGAATAAGAAAAAAACTCGAAGCAAGAACAACAATTGAAACAACTCGGGTCAAATCTCGAGTCCGGAACAAATTTCGGGTTAAATCTCAAATCCAAATCGAATCAAATCCATCAAAATAAGGCCTTAAGCTACTGGCCCAATAGTTTCTTCTTGGATCATCTTAACCCACCACATGCTCACCCCATATGAAACAATCCGGGTCAAATTCTGATTCCGGAACAAATTTCGGGTCAAATCCCAATTCCGAATCGAATCAAATCCATCAAAATAAGTCCTTAAGCTACTGGCCCAATATTTTCTTCTTGGGCATATGTCATTGTTTATTATGTTTGTAGTTGTTAGTTCACAATTAAGAACTGGAAGGAAAAAAAAAGTACAGAATTGATTTGACAGTACCTGATTGATATATATATATATATATATATATATATATATATATATATATGTGTGTGTGTGTGTGTGTGTGTGTGTGTGTGTGCGTGTGACCTCCAAAACTGGAGGTTACTGTGTATTATTATAAAATGAATTTTGCCAAAATTACTTATAATTCAGATTTTAATAAGGCTATATCTAAAAATTTAATTGTTATAATAATTATTATGGTATTATACAGAATTATTCGGAAGTTTAATTTGGGAATTTACAGGAACATAATAATAATAATAATAATAACAATAATAATAATAAAATGAGTTTATTAACAGGTTAAAGATGGAAAAAAAATATTTTGCAAACGTATTTATATTTATTTATTCCTTTGTTTAGCTCGAGCGGAAGGAGTTTAACAAATAATCTTTGAAATATAATTTGGGTATTACATTACCGATTCTAGGTACGGATTTCGTACTCATTCAGCGATTCTCTTATTAAATTTAATTTGTTCGTTTTATTTCTCGTTTCGAAATTGGTTATTGTTTCTCATGATTGTTCGTTCTCAAATTCTTGTGATAGTTTCGTCTTGGTAGTGATACCTAGAACTCGTGTTTGTACTTTTTAAATTGGGTTAACATATTTAGTGTTTATTTTAATCTTTTAGAGATGTACATGTTAACGTATTTTTGGAGTTTCGTATTTATATTTGTTTCGTTGTTACATGTACATACTAGAACCCCCTGTGTTAATATTATGTCGCATGTGTTGTGAAATGATATTATTATTATAATATACCATAGGGTATACCTGAGCTATAACTACCTGAGGGGGTACCACAGGCATGTTCTTTTAGCACTGAGGCATGACACCTTCCGTGACGGTGTGATCAGCCCACGACGTCTCTGTTTTGTGCTCCGGTGGGAGTTGGCCATTTGGTGTTTTGTTATGGGAGGCGTATGGGTCGATCCGAGTTTTCTGTTTTGTTCTGTTCTGCGAAGTGGCGATGTTTGTGCCAAACACGCCTTCCGATTTTGCATGCATTGGATTCGCGGTCCAATGTGTGTGACTTGCCTGTGTGACAAGGTATATTTCTATTTTATTTTGAGCTCGGTATAAAATAACACCCAGCCATTTGATTCAGCCTAGTTTTTTATTGTATTAGTTTTGTTCGTTACAGTTCAGTTCATTTATTGAGTTGGTTATCTCAGTTCTTTATTCTTGTATTCTATATCTGTACTGGGCAATTGGCTCATGCTGTGTTTTTCTTCCGGCAGGTAATCAGGGGTATCAAGGGCAAGTGTGATGAGAGCTCCCTTCTATCCAATGGCTTTGATATATTTTGTTAGGAAATGGTTCATTGATTTATTTGGAGTTATAATAGTTATTTCAGATTGTGGTTTGGGTCAGTTTGGCATTTATTCTGGTTTATCTTTTGATATTTATTGGTTTTGAGACCATTCTTTCGTGGCATATAGCTTTCGTTCAGTTTTGTTGTGTTTTGTGTAACCTCTCTTTCTATTTCGGAAAGGGGGTAATTAGAACAGGGGTAATCATCAGTTGCCTTAGCAAGGGCAGAATCGTCAGCTTCAGCTACCTTGGTATGGTCAAAATCGCTAGCAAGGGCAGAATCATCAGCAGGGGCAGAATCAGGGTCGTTATCCGGGACCAGCTGGTGGGGGTAACCCAAATCTTATTCCGATAGTTTCTTGTGCTATGTGTGGGGCTAATTTTTCTGGAAGACAGTGTTATAGAGTTACTGGTGCATGCTTCTTATGTGGACAGATGGGTCACATGGCTAGACATTGTACCGGACCACGTTGTAATGGTGGAGATGGTGATAATGGTGGCAATGGAGGTCAGCGTTAAGGTGGTCGAGTGTTTACCTTGACACATAATCAGGCGGCAGGTACGTCAGGTACTGTTTCTGGCACTCTTTTAGTTGGCAGTTATGAGGCTTCAGTTTTATTTGATACGGATTCTACTCATTCTGTTGTTGCTCAGTCTTTTGTTAGGCACCTTGGTGTGCCATCTTAGTCTTTAGATTCTGTTATGTCTATTGCTACCCCGATGGGGACTTCTGTTACTATTTCTAATTTATATCGAGGGTGTGCGATCAGTTCTGGGGATAAGATTCGTAGGGCTAATCTTCTTCCAATGTCTATGCACGATTTCGATGTTATTCTCAGGATGGACTGGTTGGATAAGCACCAGGCCACCATCAACTGCCAGGCGAGGAAGGTTATATTTGGAGATGTGAAGTCTGCGAAATTCGTGTTTCAGGATTCACAACCGAGTAGAGTGGTGAAGTTGATTTCAGCTTTGAAGGCTGGAAAGTTCGTGGCAAAGGGTTGTGAGGGGTATTTGGCATATGTGAAAGATACCTCCAAGGGTGAGTCTCATATTGAGGATATTTCTGTTGTTCGTGACTTTCCCAATATGTTTCCTGAGGAGTTGTCAGGGTTGCCACCGCAGTGGGAAGTTGAGTTTACTATTGAGCTTGTTCCTGATGCGGGACCTATCTCTAAGGCGCCGTATCGGATGGCACCATTGGAGTTGCAGAAGTTGAAGGAGCATTTGCAAGAGCTGTTAGATCGTGGTGTGATTCGCTCGAGTGTTTTGTCGTGGGGTGCTCCGATTTTGTTTGTGAAGAAAGATGAGTCTATGATGTTGTGCATAGATTATAGGGAGTTGAACAAGATTACTATCAAGAATCGGTATCCATTGCCGAGGATTGAATACTTGTTTGACCAACTTCAAGAGGAAAAGTATACAAAATACCTTTGCAAAAAAAAAAATTCCATCTTTAATCCGTAAATTCAATCATATTATTATTATTATTATTATTATTATTATTATTATTATTATTATTATTATTATTATTATTATGTAACTTCATGTTCCTTATACACAAATTAGGCCAAATATACATGTTGACATCATACTTATAATTCATTTCAAAACTAAATTCATATTTGGATTCATTCCAAATATCTGACACATACTGACTTTCGTTCCAAAAATTATATATATATAATATACATAATATATAATATAGTATACATGATTACATGAGACTCATTCTAAATGCCTATATATATTATATATAAAATCCACTTTATACTTACTGCATCTATACAATTTCATGTGTGCAGATTAGACGATATATGTGGATTCCATTTATGATTCCATGTATGTGGTTTCTAAAATAAACAAAATTTGCGGTTCTTGTTGCAATTAATTAATTCCAATTTCCAACTATTGAATACATACACCGTACACGTGTGATATTTATAAATAGAATAAAGATTTTATATTGATTAATTTCTCCACTCTCTTTTTCTTTCTCCTGCCTCCTGCCGCCTCACGCCAATATTTTTTTCTTCCTCTCGGTTGGTATGAGATGCAGTGCAAGTGTAGTAAGGTTTTATTTACCAACATATTTTATTAATTTTTATAATTATAAAAGAATTTAATATTATCCATAAATATAAATTAAACCCAATTGATTTTAAAAATCCAAATTAATGTAATTATTTACTTATTATAGTCCACATAAATTAACTGACTAATTTGACCCAAACAAAAGAAAAACCCAAATAATATGCTTTAAAAAATAGATAATTTTATTTATTTATTTATTTTTACTTGGTATTACATCACCTCCCTCTTAAAAAGGATTCCGTCTCCGGAATCAAAAGAATGAAACATACTTAATTTTCAAAGAGATGTGGATACTCCGCTCAAATAGACTCCTATATCTCCCAAGTAGCTTCTCGCTTCGAATGGTTCCTCAACAAAATCTTCACAAACGGAATAGTCTTTCTCCTCCTAATCCGCTCTTAACGATCCAAAATCGCCTCGGCTTGCTCCTCACAAGTAAGATCCTCCCGAATCTTGTCAAACGAATATTGCACCACATGCAACGGATGATATTGGTAACTTCTCAACAACGACACATGGAACACATTGCGCACATGTGCTAGCTGGGGAGACAAAGCTAACCGATATGCAACCTCACCAACTCTCTTCAAAATCTTAAATGGACCAATATAACGCGGACTAAGTTTTTCTTTCAACCCAAATCGCTGAATGCATTTCCAAGGAGAAACTTTTATAAACACATGCTCACCATGTTCAAATTCCAAGGTCCTCCTATGTTTATCAGCATAACTCTTCTACCGTGATCTAGCTGACCTCAATTTCTCCTTTCTCCTTAGCTGCTGATGCCTTTTATGGCCTTCTCGCCAACCTCATCCCAATAAGTTGGTGCCCGACACTTCCTACCATACAACACCTCAAACGGAGCCATCCCAATACTTGCATGTCAGCTGTTATTGTAAGAAACTCAACTAGACTCAAGTAATCATCCCAATTACCTGACCATTCAAGTGCACAAGACCTTAACATGTCCTCCAACGTCTAAATAGTTTGTTCGAATTGCCCATCAGTTTGTAGATGGAAAGAAGTACTAAAGTTGAGCTAAGTGCCCCAAGCTCATTGAAATCCTTTCCAAAACCGTGAAGTGAACCGTGGGTCCTGATCGGAAATAATAGACACCGGAGTGCCATGAAGTCTAACAATCTCCTGCTGAAAGATCTGTGCCAACTTATCCACCGAGTAATCCTCGTGGATAGCCAAAAAATGTGCCGATTGGTCAACCGGTCCACCACTACCCAAATGACATCATTCTTCTTGAAAGTCTTTGGCAAACTAGTCACAAAATCCATCATGATATCCTCCCATTTCCAAACTGAAATGTCTAACTATTGCAGCAAACCACTAGCTCGTTAATATTCTATCTTTACTTGTTGACAAGCGAGGCACTTTCCCACATATTCCGCCATATCTCGCTTCATCCCATTCCAACAAAAATTCTTCTTCAAATCCCTATACATCTTTGTAGAACCAAAATGAATAGAAAATGGCGAACTATGAGCCTCAGTCAACACAGCCTACCGAATCATTGGATCTGACGGTACAAACAATCGCTCACCCAACCAAATCCCACTGTGGTCATCAATATGAAACTCGAGTTGTTTGCTCTCCTCCATATTCTGCGCCATAACCCACAATTCCCTATCTTCCTTTTGAGCTTCTTTAAACCGCAAGATAAGAGATGACTTCACTCTCATACCTGCCATATATATGCCCATTTGAACTTTGGACATACAACTCCAACTCTAGCCGCTCCATATCCAAAATAAGCTGAGGTTGTGTAATAAGAGTTGTTACACTCCCTGAACTCTTTCGGCTAAGAGCATCTGCAACCACGTTCGTTTTTTCAGGGTGATACTGAATTCTCCCATCATAATCTTTTAGAAGCTCCAATCAACGCCTCTGCATCATATTAAGCTCATTCTGAGTGCAAATGTACTTAATACTTTTATGATCAGTGAAGATATCACAAGTCTCTCCATAGAAAAAGTGTCTCCAAATCTTTAGAGCAAAGATTACTGTTGCCAACTCCAAATTATGAGTGGGGTAGTTCACCTCGTAAGGTTTAAACTGCCTAGAATCATAAGCGATCACCTTACCGTGTTGCATCAAAACACACCCCAAACCCTTCTTAGAAACATCACTAAAAATCTGATAACCTCATGTCCCCAATGACAATCTAAGTATAGGAGATGTCACAAGCCGTTTCTTCAACTCCTCGAAACTCTCTTCATGCTCCCCATTCCACAAAAACTTCGTGCCCTTTCTCATCAACTGAGTCAATGGTAAGGCAAACAAAAAAAATCCCTCCACAAACTGCCTATAATACCCTGCCAAACCCAAGAAACTTCTAATCTCTGTCATTGTAGTAGGTCTTGTCCATTTAGTGATAGCCTCAACCCTCACATGATCCACCTCAATACCTTTAACAAAAATAACGTCGGCCAAAAATACAACCTGCTCCAACCAAAACTCGTATTTAGAGAATTTAGCATAAAATTTCTCTTTCTGCAAAATCTCCAACACTGTGCGAAGATGCTCCTCATGCTCATCCCTAGACTTGGAGTAAACCAAAATGTCATCAATAAAGATAATAACATATTGATCCAAGTTGTGATGCCCCAAAAATAGGTCCACACAACCCATTTTGAGTCGCCAAATACATACTACAGAATTCAAATACAAACTTTCCTACTTACTACTATTAACTTGTCGTGCAAATTTCGACCACATATAAACTGTGAGTTTCAATACAAATATTGTGCCGTATATAATACGACAATATCCACACTCAAATTAAGTCCTAATTACAATTATTGACACACTATTTTACAGAATAGTGAGTACTGCTATAGTAACTATGTCGGACCATTACTCTATAACCCGACTAGTCCCAGCTACACTCTCATTTTCAGAGAAGAACAATGAAACAAAAAGAAAAAGGGTGAGCTCAAATAGCCCATTAAAGAATATCATAACTAAGATAATGAAGAATAAATTTATCTTTAGCATTCAACAATGATAAATCGGATATAATATACTGGACAACAAGTTTTAGATCAACAAGTGCAGCGGAACAAACAATCCATTAGAAGAGTCAGGTAGATAATGATGTCTACTATCTTCTGCGATTTAAAGGTCCATCATCAATATTTTATCCTTGTAACACCAATCAATAATTATGTAAATTAACATTTTATCTTTGCATTATGAGCCAAAGATATTCATTTGTATCACCAGTGGTCATAATCATGTCAAACAAGAGTTCATCTTTGCACTACGGGCCAAAGAGAACTCTCACCATAAGCCTTTTTATGTAACACCAAAGGTCATGATTATAACAATACACATCCTGGTCATAATCATACCAATCAACAGTTCATATTTGCACTACGGGTCAAAGATAACTTTTTACCATAATTTAAGTTTGAGGATGATGACAATGATAAAAAGGATGAATAAAAGTGAGATCAAGGACAAATATTAAAGATTTGTAATTTAATTTATCCAGAGTTTAAGAATGTCCAAATTGTCAACATAATAACCAATTGTGGAGTAAAATTCAAGAATGATATTTAAGATTTATATTTCAAAGATAATTTGGACAAGAAAAGAAAATTAAATTCTATCATGAATAGTACTCCAACGTGAATAGTACCCCGACATGAGTAGTGAAAGTAGTATGCACACAAGTTAATTATGTATGATGATAAAATATAAATTTTATAACAATCTTATTCATTTATTAATAAAAGAATTATTTATTTAAAGGCGTTTATATTATCTACATAATGCTGTTATATTTAAATGTGATATACCCATAGTTTTAAGCAATGCTTTTAGAACCATGATGATGATCATGCTAATGAGATCTAAATTCTTAGAAAGCTTAAAACTAAAATAGTTTCCAATCGATAGATTACTGAATAGGGGATTAGTGAATCCGGATAGATTGGTACATACGTTGCTTGCTCTTTGGAAGAGGATGATCGATCTCATGATCATTTGTGTGGAGACACTAAAATAAGTATGTAGGTGCTTATCGGAGAATAAGTACACTGAACGTGGCTCGCTAAGGAATACCTAATGGAGTTCTACTCGCCTATCAATAGGAATTCATTTAGTGATATTAATACAAGTAATCTTTAGACTTGAGATCATTATAGTATCTTATGTATAGTGAGTTATACTTTGATATGTCCCTTAAGACCCTGAGGGTATATCAAAGGTTATGTTTACGTATAGTAAATTATACATGAAGATAATGAATGATCAATAAATAATCTACCACTTCTGGTAAAAGAAGTGAATGTCCTATGCGATTCGATAAATGACAACTTAGTAGTCCTTGACCAAGGCAGAATGAAATTAAAAAGTAGTTTCTAATTTGCATTATCGGAGTTTGTGCATTTAGGATCGGAATACATATAATTAAATAAAATAAGACTTGATAGTAAATTCATGTCTTATATTTAAGTGAGACATTGTATGGTAGAATGAATGAATTGTATGGTAACTATTTACTCAAAGGTTCTTTTATGATTAATGTCGAAATCTATATTACCTAGAAAGTCGTTGAGCGCTAAAGGGGCTTACCCTTATTGTAAAATAAATATTTATTTAAATGAATTAATAGTTAATTTATTTATTTAAATAAAATTAGAATTGTTCTAATTAATTTATTCACAACCTGTTTAATATAGAGAACCTAAAGGGTCACACCATAAAAGGATGAATATTTATTTAAGAAGCAAATGGCATAATCGTAATAATAAGTTAAGTCTATTTAATTTAATCTATGGTGATAGAATAAATTAAATAGCTTAATATTTATTATTTAATTTTTTAGAAATATTACATATAAATTAATAAGAGGAGTCTTATTATTATTATTATTATTATTATTATTATTATTATTATTATTATTATTATTATTACTATTATTATTAATTTGAATTCCTAAAGGAGTTTGAGAATTAATTAATAAATGTACTCTCCCATATTTCTAATAAGATTAGGAGGTAAATTAATTAAAGGAGTTTAATTAATTGTTCCTAATAAGATTAGAAAGCCTAGTTAATTAAAAGAGTTTAATTAATTAATATGAAACCCTAATCCTATAATGTTTAGGAGGATTGCCTACATCTATAAATAAGAGTAGTCTTATTTTGATTAAGAACTAATGCAATTTTAATTGTTGGGAGAACACACCTTTTCTAGAGAGAGAAAACTAGGGTTTTGTCAATAACCCACCTTCTTAATATTTGTTCATCCTTGGTGGATCACCTCTAGAAGCCAAACACTTGGGTGACTGACGTTGATCAAAGGAAGAAATCACACACGGTAGATTCAAGTTGAACAAGGAAATGATTGGAGTTGAACTCGTACCTGAGGAAGCACGAATCTTCAAGGGTATGATTCGTTCTTCATCTCTTTAAATTGAATTAATAATTGCGCATAAAGGATGATCCGGGTTCATGATTTGTAAAATTTTAAAACTCTATTTTTACGCTTCCGTTGCTATGTATGTAATTGTTGCATGCTACTTTGATCTTACAAACCTAGCAGTGACATCAGAGCCAAACCTTTATGCGAGTTATTAATTATTCTTATTTGATATGTATATTGATATGTGTTTTGAACAATTTAATTGGGCATAAATGTTAGTAAGGAATCATGTTTTTGGATAAAAATTGCACAATTCGCGAATTGAAAAAATAGTTCATGGCGACTGACGCGGAAGCGCCGTTTCGGGCTCTGGAAGGGTGACTCAGCGCAGCAGCGCCTGATTACAGTATAATCAGGGCGCTGCAGCGCCATCCTCGATTTTTTTAAAACTACTGACGTGGGGCCTCAACGCCGAGTGCTAGTTCACTAGCGGCGCCGCAGCGCCACTCCCCAGAAAAATAAATTTTATTTTATTTTAGATTTTAAATTAAGATAAAAGGTTTATTTTAATTAAAATTAAAATTATATGTTTTTCTATAATTCCAGATTAATAAAAGAGTTTATTGGACTTGGATTTGGATTAAAATAAAGATGTTTATTTTAATTAGAATTGGATTTCATGCTAACTAATTAGAGTTGGAATTAGATTCCATGATAACTAATTAGAGTTGAAATTGGATTTAGAAACTAACTAGGATTGCCCATTAAATCAATATCAATGTATATATTAAATATTTTATTTATTGCTGTATATGGTGATATGTATGATAATAAATGGGGTTGATTATGGACTATTGACCAATGCGATTGAATTTTATTTTAGTTGAACGCTTGAATGTATGAGTTTTATTAAATGGGATTTGCGTATCTCGTCTTCTCTAATTTTTCGTGATATAAATTCTATCTCCCTATTATGTACTTCCCTTTGACTGTTGATCAAGGTTTCTATTTAATGTAAATAGTTTATGTAATATGATTAGTTAGAATTATCTTAAAGAATTAGAGACCAAGGAGCAAGAAGCGCGTGAAGACCCGTTTGTAATGGAGCCCGGGATTTAAATGTAATAGTTATATTTAAATTTAATTCTTGCACTCCTATGTTTGACCTTTTGATTCACTTGATTGCTCGATTGAACCAAACTAAAATAAAAGTCCATAATTAATCCGGGTAGAATATTGTATTCTATATGCATGCGTATACTATATATATATATATATATATATATATATATATATATATATATATATATATATTATGCAACATGCTTCGCGTGTTAATTAATATGATGTGTATTATATATATATATATATATATATATATATATATATATATATATATATATATGTATGTGTGTGTGTGTGTGTGTGTGCGTGCATGCGCGCTAAACAAGATGAGACAATTATTAACAAGCCCCTCAAAAAAATTATATTAAGTTGTAATGTTCAAAGATATTTGAAATATCGAACGTCGCCTTCTAGCATGATAAAATAATAGAGTATTAAATATTTAATATGAGTTTGTTGTGCACACACAAGGCGAGTATTAAATATTTAAGATGTTATTTTATTACATTAAATATTTATAAAGGAATTGAACATTACCGCTTTGTTGTGCACACACAAGGGCTGTAATTTTCTCTTCACTCATATGAAAATGTTGGGTCAGACTTAACTAAGATCGTTTTGATTCGCATATGCACACACTTGCCCATAATGATTTAAGAGACAAAATACAAGGAGTTACATGGTAATGTAATTGATAAAAGTTGTTCACCTATTTATTTATATATAGTTTGTTGTGCACACACAAAGCTATATATATTTGAAGTAGAATCCTTATTCTCACTAGCAAATCTTTAATTAAATTTGTCGAACTATATATTGTGAGGGTAATATAGTTTGAAGAAAATAGTGGGAGATACCAATTTAAAATAAGATCTAATTTATTTTGGTAATTAATTAAATGAATGTATGCTAAAATGTTATTTTTATTTCACATGCAGAATTTGAAAAATGTCACACTCACTATCACTGCGTAGCATACTTAATGTTAACAAGTTGATTGGAGCGAATTACACGGACTGGTTAAAAAATTTGAGAATTGTTCTCGCTGCTAAAAAGCTTTCTTATATCCAAGATTCATCTGTCCCTGCCATAGTTGTGAAGGCGTCGCCAAGGCGTCCAGTTGGTGAGCAACCCACAAGGCGTCCGTGCAACTTGGAATCCGAGTGAAAGGCGAGCGCCTGGCCAAGGAAGTTGTCGACTTGGACACCTCGGCGTCGACTTCGACGACTTACGGGCTGATCGGCCGACTTGGCTACCGGGTATGGATCGACCCGCTTGGTAAAAAAATGACGTCGTTGGCTAGCCCTGGATCTAACATCACGATATCAAAGAAAAAGTGAAGAATAGGAACAAAGAGTCAAAGATCAGAAGAGAAGAAGAGAGCGACCGAGAGAGAGAGAGAATACGCTCGAGACTCCGACACTTGCGACTCCGATCGACTCCGACGCGACACTGTGTCGTGTAGTTTCTTGCTCAAGCTGTTAAAAGTAGCTATTTGGGTGGATTAAGAGAGAGTACGGGTAATGTTCTTTTTTGTTTCCTTTTCTTTTGACGACTGGTCTCTATATATAAATAAATTTATATATGTATAAATTTTTACATATATATATGTATAAATTTATATATATATATATATATATATATATTTATATATGTATATATTTATATATATATATATAATAAAAAATATTATATTTAATATATATCATATATATTAAAAAGAGATTAATATATATTTAAATAAACAACAAATAATATGTTAAAAATAATTAAATTTATATAAAATTTTTATAGTTATTAAATAAATAAATAAATAAATATGTATAAAAAATAAGGTAAAATAAAATAATATTATATACATATATTTAAATAAACAAAAATAATAAAAATAAAATAAATACTAAAAAATAATTTTAATGATAATGAAATAAATACATAAAAAATAACTATGATATTAACTAAAAATAAATACTATATACACTTAACTGTTAACTATATAATATTTTAAATAAAATATAATATTTAATTAACTATGTATATTTTAATTTTAAAATATAAATATATTTATTATGTAGGATAGTTGCATGAAATAATTTGAAAATAAATACTATATACACTTAATTATTAATTTAATAATACACTATATATATATATATATATATATATATATATATTATATAACACTATCAATGAGATTTAAACTATATATTTAATGTTATTCCATAGTGTTATGTTTTGAGTTTTAATGTATATGAAATTTTATTGTTAATATACTTGTAAGTAAAATAAATAATATATAAATTACACATTATAAACGACTTGTCGCCTTACGGACGCCTAGGCGGTCACCTTGTCGCCTAGGCATCCAGGTAATCGGCTACCGCCATGACTCGCTGTGGCGCCGTGACAACTATGGTCCCTGCAAAGGTTGCAGAAACAGCGTCTGAGGAAGAGATTGCTACTTTTAGAAAGTGGCAAGATGATGCATCCATTGCACAGTGCATCATGCTCGCATCTATGAGTAACGAGCTACATCGTCAGCACGAGAAAATGGATGCCTATTCTATTTTATTGCACCTAAAGGAATTATATGGTGAGCAAAGCAGGACTGCTAAGTATCAGATATTTAGAGAGCTAGCTCTTCCGATCTCGCATGTCCGAGGGCACTACAGTTGAGACTCATTATCTAAAGTTGATTAATCTGATTGAACAATTGGAACAATTAGGATTCACCATAGATGGGGAGCTAAGTCAAGTTTTGATCTTGCACTCACTCCCGAACACCTTCTCACAATTTGTTGTGAATTTTCACATGAATAAGTTGGACGTCAGCTTGCCTGAGTTACTTAACATGTTGAAAACTGCTAAAGGTCACTTCCCATCCAAACGGGACCATGTCTTAATGGTAGATGATTCTTCCAAGAAAAGGAAGAGGCCCAAGGCATCTTCTGAAAAGAAGAAAAGCAAGAAGGCTAAGGGCAAGGCGAAGAAAAAGGAAAATAAGAAACCTGTAACAAATGAGAATTTTGTATTTTAATTTTTAAATATTTATTGAATTAAATAAATATTTTAGTTGATTTATTTATTGAGTGGAATAAATAATTGATGTGATTATTGTGGAGTAATTTAATTAAGTGCAATATGTTAATTAAATTGATGTGTAAGTAATTTTGTGGTTTAGTTCTAATTTAATTGAGATAATTAAATTAGATAAATAGTATGTGGTATTTGATAATGATGATATAATAATTTAATTTAAATAATTAAATTAGAGATTTACTAATTTATTACATGAAATTATGATTAATGAGTAAATTATAATTGTGTAGCAAGTTAATTATGTGACAATTTTATTTAGTTAATTGATGTTAGCTTTAATTTAATTAAATTAGAATGGTGGAGTTTAATTAAATAAAGTGTGATATTTAAACTATGTAGTAAAAGAGTTATTAAATAAATTAAAAGGGTTTTAATTTAAGTAGTTTTACCAAACAAGGTCTTAGTTCCTAAAAATCTATTTTTTAAAATTAAAGGGTTTTTGCCAAACAAGCCTTATGACTTTTGATTTTCAAAAATATATAACTGATATGTATTTATTAGAGGGATTAAATATTTTGTCAGGTTATATGTTATGTTATTATATATGTAATATATATATATATATATCAGTTTATTTTAAAACAACGTAAGTAAGAGTTAGAATAACAGAGTAAAATATTAGAGAGAAAAGAGAGAAGGAAGAAAAGAAAGAAGAAGAAGGCTCTGTGAAAACAAAAGAGAGTTGATATCATCATCTTCTTCTAAAACTAAGGCTAAGCTAAGGTAATCATCTAACATTAAGATTATGAATTATTGTTCTTCATTGATATTCATAGTTTAGTTCTCTGTAAATTGAGTTTCATGATAATTGAAATTTGTAGTTGATGATTTGGTTGTATAAGTGTTATATGAATTAGTAGATATTTATAATTCATTATATGTATGCTATAAACGATTTTCAGAAATCAAGATATTATAAAACAAGTTTTAAATGAAGAATTTATGTTCTTATGAAGTTTATATGTTTTGGTTGATTTTAGAATGAAAATTGATGATTTAATTATGTCTTAATCTGCAAATTGAGAGTTGTTTATGATACTATCTTTAAAAACGTAAACAATGCATGTGTTATGGATTGATTTGGTTGAAATTTAATCCATGGTGAATTATTTAGCTAAATGTATGAGTTTTATGAAAATAACAAAATTTGGATTTAAAAACCTTTGATTTTGATTGCTTATATGGTTTTTGTGATTGGAGTCATGTTATACATGTGTGTTGTTGCATATATGTGGTTTATATTGTTTGGATAGCTTTGAATTGCCGATTGTTGGATTTTTGGAGAAGAACAGTGCAGCAGTGAGCAGTCTGCAACGTTCCTGTCTGCGTTCCGGCCCAGCTGCGCTAGCAACAAAGGCAGGAACGGCGCAACTGTGCCTGCTGAGCTTTCTGAGTCGAGCATCAGCGCAGCTGCGCTAGTGCCAAGGCTTAAGGAAGCGCAGCTGCGCCAGACCCTGAGCAGAGGCAGTTTACTTTAATTGTTTGTTCAGTTTTTAAAACCCAATCTGATTTGGTCTAATGATGATAGTTATGTGTTAGACACGTAACAAGTTGCTATAATATATTTTTAATATGTATTTGATGATTTCAAATTGAAAAGTAAGTAAGTTGTGAAAACTTTAAGTTATTATGTGATAAAGTATAGAGATGTTGATTAAGTGTTGTATTGCTTTACTAAGACTTGTGATTAGAGTTGTGTATGATGATGGTCAGAACTTGAACTAAGATAACAAGTTCAACTAAGATGGAATTTAACTTGTTAAGTTAATGTTAGTGTAGCTAATCGGTGTTACAATTCTAATGGTATGTGTAGGGTATTCGAGAAGCGTGTGTATTAATTGTATAGCTAATGCACGAGGCAAGTTTTCTAATTATACTCTTTTTAATTGAGTAAATTGTTCTATTCTTTCTTGTTTACGATTATGCAAGTTTTTCAATTATACCTTTATTGAGCAAGTCCTTTTATTTTGCAATGGACAAGTATATTATTGAAGTTCATTATTGAAATAATGCAACCTTGACTTAATTGTTCAAGCAAGACTTTAATTATATCTTTCAAATGCTTTAAGTTTATTTCTAAAGCATGACTGTTGAATATGATGTCTATTGTTATGACTCATAGTTATTTCATAATTCTTTTGTTATCGAACTCTTATATTATTGTGAGTTGATTCAACTACTCCTTAGTTGATGATGGTTGAACTCTAAATTACCCTTTGAGGTTATCCAAACCTAACTTTCTTTGGTGCAGATGAGTTGAACAACCCTATTAATAGGGGATTACCATACGAAAGCATTAAGATGTTTGTGCACAATACATGGTACAAATGGCTGATCCCCCTAAGTACGATTTAAGGTCCATATAGTCTAACGAATGTTAAAGATTTAAATAAAAATATTTATAACTTGGGACATATTTCAAGGTCTTATAACCCTTAGATGAATTCTAAAGTCTATATTCAATTCTTGATTATCGATGATAGAAATATTATTCAATTCAGTTGAAGCTATTTAGTAATATGTCATCACTATTGATTATTATTTTCAGTGAGCTTTTGTTTACTCACTCTTGCATTTATATAACCATTGCAGCCAAAGTTGAGAGAGTTGACAAACCGTCAACTAGCAGAGAAAAAGGCAAAATGAACAAGTGAAGACTTGTTCATATTTGATAGGATTTGTAATAAGACTTAATTTTATTATGTGATGTTTTAATTTCTGCATTGACGTTATTTAAAGGTTAGAAACCCTGAGAACGGTTTTGATAAGTTGTAATCCTTTTTATAAGGAAGATTTTATTATTAAGGTTGTAATTTATTAATTTATTTTGCATTCCTTATTTACGGGCAGTTAGTTATGTTTTATTTAGAAAGTGAACACCAAATACTGTGAAAATGAAGTACCCAAATTTGGGGGTGTCACAAGTTGGTATCAAAGCTTTAGGTTATGAACCTTACGTGGAAAACCTTAGGTAGTAATCTTATAGAAGATCGAAAAGATAGTAAAGATAGTTAAGATAATAAACTACCTTACGTGCTATGTGTTTACATTTATGTACTCGAGGAGTATCGATCGATATCACGTAATAATTAAACTTTAAAATTTTGTGTCAGGATGACGAATGTTGGAGAGTCCGGTCAGGCTAGGGAGGAGTTACCCCAGATGCCTAGGGATGAGGAGCCCCGAGACATCTATACAGTCTGGGAGCATTTGGTTCAGAGAGAGTTATCTCCATTGATCACAGTAGTGGGTCAACAGTATGAGCCAGTCTTTGATCGAGATGATGAGGATGAGTCAGAGGAAGAGGAGGAGGATCCTGAAGAGGAATTTTCACCTAACTCTATTAGCGTTGTGATGTACGAAGGAGTCTACGATCGCAACATTGAGCTGCAGAATAGAGTCGGAGAGCTGGAGGAACTGGTGGACGAGAGTCGGACTACCATACAGCAGAAAGAGGAAACAATTCAAGAACTGGACGATCAGCTTGGAAACGCAAAGTGGGATCTAGTTCACGTGGAGAGTGAGAGGGATGATGCATTGGTTGAACTAGAGAAACTAAAGAACGACATCAAAAAGGAGTCAGCGAAGCGTGCCAGAGTAGAGGAATTAAAGTGACATTAATAAATATTTTAATTGTGGACGTTAATGTTAACAATTACTTTAATTATAAAATGATATTAATAAATAATTTTAAAAATTATTAAATTATGGACCAATGAGACAAATAATTAGAATGACATAAAGAAATATCCCTAACTATGAATCAATGATGATTAAGGGAATTACTTAGAGAATAATTAACTGTTAATGAATATAGTAATAATACCTTACAAATACAATAAGGTGTAAACCCTTAATCAAACAATTAAGATAATAAAAAGTTATCTTATTAAATAAATGCAAAGATCAATTAGAGAAACAATGAATAAAATATATATCGTTTTGTAAAGTCTTAGCTACCTAAGGCTAGTGTGTTAGATTGAATAAGATTTATATTATGAGTTGATAGAGATTAACCGTTATAATAACAATAGGTTATTCAGCGGATAAGAAGTTGAGGTCGGAATTAGTCAACGACTCAGGCAAGTATTCGAATCTTACTCTTTATTGAGCAAGTACTTAACTTGTACTCTTATTGATCGTACGAGTAAATAATTACTAGAATGATTCTTGTATTATATATAAGTTAATATTTCAAATTCTGTAGCTTGATGTAAATCACAATTATGTTCTTAGAATCATGTTGCGAGCATTGAACTTATAAATTGTTCATATATACATTGTAAAAGTTGTCTACGCCACTTGATTCGGCTAGACCAATATCATGCGTCAGAAAGCGATCCAAACCAATTGCTTTGGTGCGGAATCTTATAAATCTACTAAGATGAACAACCCTCATTGAAGGAGAAACTATATAACTGTCGGGGAACCGACGTGCGCATAAATAGCATGTAAATATTATGCATAATGTAGGGTACTTTAGGCTGATCACCTGTTGTACTTGTTTATATCAGATTTTTAATAAAATACTGATAATTCTAGCAGGAGTTCTTGGTCCTTAGTGACTGCTCAGTATTAAAATTTTATGTATTGGGAAACGTTGAAACCTTTGAATCCTTTCGATAATACTTCGGTCTATAATGACCTTTTGTTTACAATTCAAAGGACAGTTTTGAAACTATTGATATTTCTTTGTTTACAACATTATTCCTTAAATCCTTGAGTTATCCTTTGACATTATACCTTGGAGATTATTAGCTTTATAATTATGTTTACCCTTATTGCTATATTACTTGCTGAACAAATTTATTGCCCATTCTTGCTTTCCTTAAACATTTCAGTTAAGGCAGAACAGTGCGGACCCTCTAGCTCGGATAAGGGCAAAGACAATGCTACGACGTAGCTTTGTTCTTCTTTGTTAGAAGATTTATTATTATGACGTAATGAGACATAATTTAGTATTATGTTTTAAGATATGTTTGGATTTAAGTTATGTATTAAGTTAGTCATGGTTGCGAGACCGTGGGACGCGAATATTTATATTAAATCGATGTAAATTATTTTATTATTCTGTTGCATTAGATTTAGTATGTTATTAGAATTAGATCGTGAAGCACCAGATTTGAAGTACATGTATCTAAATTTGGGGGTGTCACATGAAGTACCTGTCAATTCTGGACCATCTCTTGAGGAAATGTTCAAAGCATTCATGAGTCAGACACAACAGTTCCAGCGGGATACAAGGACTTCTGTTCAAGAATTGAGCAACCAAGTGGGTCAGCTTGCAGCCACGGTAATAAGGTTGGAATATCAAGGCTTAGGAAGGTCACCCTCTCAAACTATTGAGAAAGTAAGTGCAATTACCCTGGAATGTGAAGATGAGGAGCAAGAGGAGACAGTGCTTACTTCAGAAACGGGCAGAAGTGCTATGTGTGACAATGAAGTGAACACAAAATTTGATGAGGAAAAGGAACAAGAGGAAGAGGAGAATAATTTAATAAGTTCTGTAGATCTTTACAAAGAGGATATGGATGATACATCTGTGCAAACAACAGAAACACATAATGATAAACACCATGGGACCTCAACTATGGAATTGGAGGATGATGCACATGTCCAGTTCGGCATATATGAGGATAAAAGGTATATTGGTAATGTTAATTCTATTTTTGCTACTGATGTTGTGTTACTCTATAGTGCAGGAATATCTTGAGCAGATAAATGAGGAGGATTTGACGGCTGGAAAGGAGCAAAATCATGATATAAGAGATGCTACTGATGAAGTGAAACTGTTACTAGTCCACTTGAAGTTCACAAGTCCGATTACATAGAATGAGAAGGATGATGTCGAGCCAATGACATTAAACAAGGGCAACTGCTTGTGAGGCAACTCAAGAATTCAGATTTAATCTTTTTATCCCTTTCCTTTTAGTTTATTAATTGTGTAAGACCCCAAATTTTATAAAATAAAAGTATTCAATTTTTCTTATAATTAGCATTCTATTTAGTAAATGGTTAAATTGATAAAAGGTTAAAGTTAAAGGTGATATGTGCAAATTTTACAAAGTAAGCAAGTTGTCATAAAATATTCGTTGTGTCGGAGAATATTCGTTTTGTCGGAGAATATTCCTTCTGTTGGGGAATATTATATTCGGTAAAGTACGACGGCAGCGCCGAAATAATCAATAATTGGTGGGCCCCATAATAGAATAACTGTCGGATATAGAAAGCGACAGAAGTCGGGGAATATTCGTTTGGTCAGAAAATATTTGTAAGACGGCGCAGTCATTAGTGGACCCCACAACAGAATAACTGTCAGATATAGAAAGCGACAGAAATAACATTTTTATAAAAATAACGGCAAAACTTTTACCGTTAAACTGTTGAAATACCCGGTGATAAAAGTACAGTAATACGCGTTGTTGCACAGTAACACACAGTATTGCACAGTATCTTTGATTATTGATGCTTACGTAAGAAGTCACTCATTTTAATTTAATAATTGTCACAGTAGTTGCTGCATAGTATCTCATATTATTGATTCAATTATTATCACAGTATCATCTGCACAATACTTTAAAATATTAAATTAATAATTGACACAACACAGTTACTCATAATATTATTATTAGCATTATTGACAATGTCTAGAAAGTTCTGTCAAGGAAAGGGGTTAGGTTATTTAATTGCGCGCCAGTAAGGAGAAATCCTTATTGGAAAGCCCCCTCTTTCTTGGAAACGATCTGGTTGTCAATATTGTGAATTATAATATTAATGATGAATGGTTGATAAAAATATTTTTATTGTATTGGAAATATTAATGTTAGTGGAAATCGACATTTATTTCGATAATAGTTGATTTCCGGATGTTAAATTGACCAAACGGAGAATTAATCGGATAAATGAGCAATTAATGGGTGGTTAGTGGTAGACATGTGGGGGCCACTTGATTGGTGGATAATAAATGGTTGGTGGGTGGTTGCAGGGGAGGTGGTGCAAGATTGATAAACTTGAGGGACTAAATTAAAAATAGAGGTAAAGATGGAGGTACTAAAGTGTAATTAATCCACCTTTTTCTAGCATATAAATACTCCTCCATCCATTCATTTTTTTCATACCATTTTGAAGAGCAAAGTTATAATCACAAGCTATAGTGAGAGAAATTATAGAGAGAAAGAAGAAGAGTATTCTGCTACTACACTATTTCAGTATCCAATCTTCTACTGAGGTAAGGGATATTATTTCTTTCGTATTGGTAAAGAATGTTATTTTTTTCAATACTCGTAAGGGTTGTTATTCTATTCTTTATTAAGCTGTGGGAATAACCTGTCTACGCGGACTACCGCATGCATGGTGAATAACCCTTCGTATTCTATTCCTTATTAATCTATGAGAATAACCTGTCTGCGCGGACTACCGCATGCCTGGTGAATAACCTTTTGTATTCATTCTATTCCTTATTAATATGTGAGAATAACCTGTCTACGCGGACTACCGCATGCATGGTGAATAATCCTTCGTATTCATTTCTATTAAATTCTGGAAAGGATCTATCTACGCAGATTACTGCATGATGAGGAAAAATTCATTTATAGTTTCATATATTCTTTCATACTCGTATGAAATATTATTTCAATAGTATATTGGTCTGAACTTGTTATTGAGATTTTAATCTTTTCATGTCGGGATACTATTCATCCGGGGTACTATTCATGTCAGAGTACTATTCACGAAGTACTATTCACAACAAAATTGATTTCTTTTTTTATCCAAATTATCTTTTATTCATATAAGAGTACTATTCATCCGTGGTACTATTTATGCCAGAGTACTATTCACGTGATACTATTCATGTAGTACTATTCACGGAATACTATTCATGTGATACTATTTAAATGATACTATTCACAGGGTACTACTATTCACAAGATACTATTCACGGGGTACTATTCACGACAAAAATTGGTTTATTTTCTGTCCAAATTATCTTTGATTTATGAAATATATTCTTAAAATTGGATCCATGTTTTGATCTTCATGTTGACAATTTAGATATTCCTGAACTCTGGATAAATTGAATTATAAATATCTAGTATTTGTCCTTGATCTCACTGGATTCATTCTTTATATCATTGTCATAATCCTCAGTCTTAAATTGTGGTGAAATAATCTTTGGCCCGTAGTGCAAAGATGAACTGTTGACGGATGAATATCTTTGGCCCGTAGTGCAAAAATGAACTATTGATTGATAAATATCTTTGGTCCGTAGTGCAAAGATGGGCAGGTGTTTGGCATGATCAGGATCATTACTGTTGAATATCTTTGGCCCGTAGTGCAAAGATGAACAGGTGTTTGGCATGATCATGACCATTGATGTTACTGTTGAATATCTTTGGCCCGTAGTGCAAAGATGAATTGACTAACATGATTATGACTAAAAGCTGTAGACTAGTATAATCATGATCATTGATGTTACAAATGAATATCTTTGGCCTGAGTGCAAAGATAAATTTATTAGCATGATTATGAACAGAAACTGTGATTTGGTATAACCATGATCTTTGGTGTTTTAGGTAAAGACATATGATAAAAATTACCTTCGTCCTGTGTGCGAAGAAGAATTTATCAACATAATTATGATCATGAACTATTTACATGATTGTGGAGAGGAACTGTTGATTGATGTTACAGGGATGAAATATTGTTGGTGGACTTTTAACATGAAAAAAGATAGTAGACATTATGTTCTACTTGATTCTTCTAATGGATTTCTTATTCCGCTGCAGTTGTTGATCTAAAACTTGTTGTCTATTGTATTTTATAAGATTTTTCCTTGTTGAGGACTAAAGTTCTAAAGATCTGATTCATTACTGATGAAGGTTATTGATAATTTAATTATCTTTAATCATAATATTCTTTACTGGGCTATTTGTGCTTACCCTTTTACTTCATAATTCCTTTCAGGTAATAAGAGTGTAGCTGGGTCGAGCGGGGATAACAAGAGAATAGAGTGATGGTCGATAACCGTTGAAGTTTCTCAATACATTATAAAACAGCATGACAATATATAATTGTATTGAGGATTTAAAATGTGTGTGTCGTATTTTATACGTCATTTAACAGTTAATTTTGGTGACCCAAATAGGGTGAGGTGAACCCGACTTTGGAAGGGTGTGTTGTCACTATCATGCAAGATGTCTAACCACATACGACTTCATGGTATCATAAGACATGGTTGTGCGCATCCACTTGCTGATTATATCTATGAGCACTACCTATATAATCTTGGAGTATAGTTGGAATATAATCTTCAGTTTGAAACAATTGAGATAATTATATGGCAAGAGAGTACCCACCATTGGAATGAACATGATAGTAATCTTCTCGTTCTTCTTTGGGGTCTATTAGGTCAACCAAGGTTAATTCTCAAGTCCTATGATATCTATTATAACTTAGAAGCATGGTCTCTCATGGAAGGTTTTTTTGAGCATTTTCCAAATATTTTAATTTCTAAAACAGTTATTGACTATACCTTTATGTAACGTATCATTGATAAGGAGTATGAGTATTGTTATAAGTATTGAAACTTACAGTTTATGTGTGATCGTATTGTGCACGACAAAGTAATAGTTAAAATATGAATATTTATATTTGGATTTTGTAGTGTGTATTTGACGACTCAGAATGGGTTGTGTGGACCTATTTTGGGGGCGTCACAAATTGCAGGTTAGTTAATAATACTTTTTTCTTTGCATGATTTTCTTACATTGGGGAAAATATAAGGTTTGAGTGTGGAGGGAAGGCTTAGGTAGGGGTATTTGATCCAATTTTGATGGAAAGTTGAAAATTTGATGCCTTTTGAAAAATTTTGAATTTTTTTGGTTTTATGATTCTATTTGCCTATGTGTTCGGAGGTTAAAGTCAAAGAATAAAAATTGATACTAAAATTCAGAATCTGTTTGATGCTTATTTGATTGATGATTAATGAGAATTAAGCCATGATCCATAGTAACTGATTTGAATTG
Organism: Panax stipuleanatus; assembly: GCA_020205555.1. Classification (NCBI taxonomy): domain Eukaryota; kingdom Viridiplantae; phylum Streptophyta; class Magnoliopsida; order Apiales; family Araliaceae; genus Panax; species Panax stipuleanatus. The sequence goes on along the minus strand of CM035118.1, from coordinate 14,914,911 downwards.
AATCTGTGATACATAAGTACTTGAATATGAGAAACATGCTTATTTGATTAAGTTATTTGTTGAGTTGTCTATGTGCACTGATTTCATGACTTAGAATTGTTTAACTTGCTTATGTTGTGCAGAACCATGTGGAGAAGAAGTTGAAAAAAATGATGAAAGAAAAAAAAATGAAGAAAAGAAGAGAAGCTCAAAATCTGCTTCAATGTCCATTATACGAACTAACTGGGTATCTAAGGCTCAAGAAGCATCGGTATTCACGCTAAAAAATGTGATGGATAAAAATAGCTTGATTAGTCGACTTTTGTGGCCTTTGTTACTTGAATAAGTAAACCCTAGGAGAGTCTCTACACCCAGCGCTCTAAGACAATCTGGTTTGGGAGTCGTTGGTGGAAAGTTTGCTACATGGGTAATGTTGTCCGATTTATGTAACGACAATTAACGCGCAAGTATACGCGGTCAACAAGTAATATAAGATAAGTAGGATGTCGTACCCACGAGGACGAAGTCTTAAATGCAAATCAAATACTAATGTAAGTTCTTTACTGTCTTATCTAAACAATTGATTGGAGGTGGTATTTTAAACTATGCGATTACAACTAAAGGAAGCGGGAGAAATAGATGTAATAGGGAGACAAGCTAGGATTGCAATTCCCCTAACGCGTCGCCTAATCTCCTAACTCTCCACAATACAAACAAATCAAGGAATGGCCAGCCGAGAAATGAACTACGCATAAGCTTCTGTCGAAGGCCAAATGCACACCCCTAGCTAGATGAATCACAATATGTCTATCGATGAAAATAACTAGACTAGGGTCAATAAGATTAGTCTCAAGACTACACAAGGCAAATAGAGATATGTCTATCCTATTTAGCAGTTTATGCACACATTCCTTTAGACAAGGGCATAACAAGTGTTATTGTATTTTAAAAGCCAGATATTAATGTCCAATCTTCAATATCCATTAATATCACTACCAAAAACTCTGTCAAGCATTTAGTCAATAAGCAAGAAATACAACAACCCATTCCCAAAATGATTCATTAATATAAATAGGAGAGAAAGTTAATTAGGCTAAACACTAGGTTACATTGCAATCCTAAAAAGGTATTAGTTCATAACCATGGTGCTAATACAAATTTCTATCACATTCAACATTGCTCAGTAATACACAAATAACTTAGAGATTTGGAATAAGAAAACTCCTGTTGTAGGGTTTTCTGTCTCCAAGTCTTCTCTTCTTCGTGGAACTCCTGAGCTGTCTATGATGCAATAACTATTCTCCCAAAGAAAATAATGCTTGTTTCTGCTCTAGAATCTCCAGATATCTATTCTGTCTTTTTTTTCCTTCCTAGCCGCCTTGTCTGTCTCCCTTTTTTCCTCCCTTTTAGGTCATTAAAAACGAACCAGTCTAGACACCGGAGGTGACGCTGCGGCGCGGAGCATACAACTACTTGGTGGCGCTGCGGCGCCACTCACGCTGCAGCGCGAGATTAAGAAGTACTGTGGCCGCTGCAGCGCCAGATTACATCAGCATGGCCATGGGCGCTGCTGCGCCAGAGTGTAGAAAATGACACATTTGCCCCCTGCAAGCTGGAGATGACTCAAAAAGCCCTGCATCAAACAGGGAGAGCATAATAACAACAAAATATATGCAAAAGCACAATAAATAACAAAAAACAAGCAACGTCTTAAGCTTGAGCGAATCTGATATGTGATATAAATACCACATATAAGGTAACACTGAAAAGCCTAAGAAAAGGAGACATTGCACGTGTCAAGAAAGGAAGAAATATGAAACACGTGAAAATACATTCATCTATGCTAAAAAAAAGGCTTCTATGAAGAAAAAAAATGAAAAAAGCAAGGAAAATTTGTTTTGGGTTGTGAATCAGTGTGCACGATTTTTGTTCTATGATAACTAAGTTGAATAAGTATGAGGATTGTGTGAGAGTTTCTTATGTGATTACAGGTTGGTTTAATGAAGTTCTTGGTGAAATGGTAAGGTTGTTTATTGTGAGTTGACTGATAAGGCATTGATGAGATTTTTGTGAGATTAGTATTAATATTCATTATTTGCATCTTGAAATCTCTTAACACTATGGTTGGATAGAATTTTCCTAGAAATCAAACGTTTGGTTTACACGAGGACATGTTAAAGATTAAGTGTGGGGGAATTTGATAAGTACATAAAACTCATAGATTTTGATTCCTTTATGTTTAGTTTATTGCATGAAATTATTGTGTATATGGACTTATTAGTGTGTTTATTGATTTCAGGAGTAATTGGAACTAATAAGATGGAAACGGGACGAAACGGAGCGAAACGGAGCTAAAAGGCCAAGTTGTGTTGATCAGGGTCAAGCTCGGTCGCGACTGTTCCTAGTACAAAAGCAACGCAGCCGTGCTGCAAGGAAAACTCAGAATCTGCTGAGTCCGCCCCAGCGGAGTTCTTGGCCTAGGAATGTCCGCCCCGTCAGATACCTCTCAGGAAAAAGTCACCCCAGCGCCCTTGGAACCCGCCCCGGCCAGCTCCTCTCTACCAAAGGCTGCCCTGGCGGACTTTCAAGGAACAAAAACTTCGCCCCGACGGGAAATGAAGCCACTCCAGCATATTTTCTGTTGGGCGCAGCCACGCCGTTCTCCAGTACAGGCGCGGCCGAGCCAGGTCTAATCCTGGAATTTTTGAAAAGTTTCTAAAAGTTGATTTTTGGCATACTTCTACGTGGAATGGGATTGATATTTCTACTTAACTTAGAATTTGTTTAAACTGAGATTTACTGTTCATATTGGTTTCTATTTATTTATGGAAACTATTTATGATTTGTAATTCATTTTAGGATTTGAATTTCTAATTCCCATAGGATTTAGGACCTTGTCTAGCATTATAAATACGTTGTAATAGCTAGAATCATTCATTATATCTTCTACATTGGAGTTCAGCTTTTTGGGAAGATTGAAGACGTGAGCTAAATTCTTTATTCAATTCGAAAGGGATGTTGAACCTTATTCATAATTAATGATTAATTAAGTATTTATTATTTATTCCTTCTTATATGAGTAGGGGTGTTCATCGATAAAAAATCGAACCGGTACCGAAAAAATCGAACTGAAATCAATTCGAAAATACCGAAAAAACAAGAACCAGTACCAGTACCGAATTACCGGTTCGGTACAGAATCGGTATCGATTTTTTCGGTTCGGTTTTCGGTTATACCGCATGATAATATATATAATTATTAATAATAATTAAATAATTTTTTTTATATTACTCCCTCCGTCCCAAAATAACTGCTCAATTTTGACTTATTTTAGTCAAATTGACTATTTTTAAAATTAATAATTAAGCATGTATAAATATATTTTTAACATTATAAAAATTGGTATTAGTAATAAATTGTATATACTTTTTTTTTGTTATAACATCTTCACCTATATTCTGTAAAAATGATACAAAAAATAGCTTTAAAAAATAGTCAATTTGACTTTAAAAAATCGAAACTAAGTAGTTATTTTGGGACGGAGGGAGTAACAAATTTTTTAAAAAACTAAGAAATCATCTAAATGGACAACACACTTGAACATGATTCTGTTTAATGTTTATATATCACGTACAACATCTGCATAATTCATATTGCAAGTGTTTAATTCATATTGACATCTGCATAATTAATGTTTTTCTACAATAGTCTTAGCCACGTACAACATAATTAATTGCATATTAAATGTGTATATATCATGAAATGTACACCTGTAGAGATAAAAGATACAACTAGGACTAGTAGTCTTAGCCAACTTTTTCAAACATTAGCACAGCATATACGATTTGATTTTTTTTTTGGTATTTCAGTTTTACTGAATTCAAAAATTTTAGTATCGCTACCGGTACCAAAAAGTATAAAAAAGTCGAAAAGCCAGTACCGAAAAAAACCGGTGGAAAAACCGAAAATTTTGAACACCCCTATATATGAGATTCATTCTTAATAATCTGATTTAATTGTTGCATGCTATTTGGCTTAATTGATTTGATTTCTGCAGAGTTGAATTGCTTAGCTAATTTCATATGCTAGATTAAGGAATAGTATTACGTGTAATTGATTTTGTTCCTGATCACAAGTAATAATTAATAATACCTGATTGTGAACAGGCTTTTGAGTATTGCTATGATTATTAGAAGACAAGTTAAACAATCCGAGCTTATGTGTTTGTTGCTTGGAATAGTCTAATTCTCTAATTCTTAATGATGCTGTTATATTAAATTTAAAGAGTTTGTTCTAGGTTGTATAATGGTTAGAATCTTATGAAAAACATGTTTCATTTAGTGATAATCTAAGGAGAGTTTTGAGTAGCAGAACTTGTTGTTACCTAGGACTATTAATTTCATTGAAGGATAAATAATATTACACTTAATTAATCCATTATTATGAAAAAATGATACTGAACTGAAGAACTGAAGTTTTAATTAAATCTATTTTTCTTAGTTAATTATAATTGATTCAATAAAACTCCATTCTTTACTTGGAAACATTGAAATAAATTTAAAACAAATCACTCTCTGTGAAATCGATCTTTACTTACTACTGTGCTAATTGTTGAATTTATAAAGTAAAAATAAGATTAATTTAAAAGTGTAAACGACAACTCCCAAATCTCATTTACAAGCAATGTTTACAAGCAATGTGAGAAGGGCCTAGAATAACTATCAAACCACTTGTGGACATATCAATTCCCTATAAATATTAAGTTGTGAGATGTTCAAAACCATGTACTTTGCAGGTTGGCTGCAGTATATACGGATAAATAATAAATTAGAAGCACAGACACTTCCCGAAAGGACACGAATTCGTGTCGGCCACGAATTTGACACGTGTCCGAGTCGATGCTTCGTAGGCAAGTGTTGTGATTATAATTTCAGATAATATCCAAGTAAAATATACCAACCTAAACAAGGGATAGCGGCAAAAACTTGAATCTGAAAGTAATTAAGCAACAAAAAATTAGAATTATTAAATACATAAATGGAAAGCAGATTACCAAATGATCAAAGTGAAAAAGGTAATGAGCGAGGATTTTCAATAGGATGAGTGGAAACCTATATGAAAGCCTTTTCTTTTTTAAAGGTAAAACCTATACGCAAGTCTTGTTCTTTTAAGATATAAGTACCAAATTCAAATCAAGAAAAATAGGAGGTGAAAGACAAAGTTTAATCATGTACACCGAGATACCCAAAAAAACATAAAACAACAAAATAATACAGCCGAGATATTTATACACAACAAAGCACAATTAATTTACCAGAACAAAAGTACAGAGCACAACACAGTAAAAAACCAAAATATAGCCCTTTGGTGTCGAACAATTTTACAGTCGATAAAAGATGAACACTTGCACACCAACAAAAGAGATACAACAGCATCAATCTCATTACCTGTTTCTCCCTTCACAACACTAGCTTGAACCCCTTTAAAAGAAAATCGTCCCTGTAAACATCAAGTTTTAATATGTCATCTAAGTATCTAATGTACAAATCCAGGCTAGTCTAAATGACCTGCATATTCCTCACTGTAAGACAAGTACTTTTTAGAGAACTCATTTGAAAATTATTTACATAAAGATCCAAAAATTTATCATCATCATCATAGTAAAAATAATAAGAATCCAGATTAGTTGGATAGGAGATTTAAGTTTCTTACATCTCTTTCTTCTTTTGCTTCTTCTTTTCTTGTGGTTGCTTTTGCTGCTGCTTCCCATCAGATTTTGGGTCATCATTGAGCTGAACAAGACTCTCAGTGTAAACTTCCACATCAAACATGTTGGGAATCCCACAAATATTAACATTCTTGACTTTATTCCTTTCAAGGTCATACCACAGAATCTTTTTGTTGTCCACCTCCAGAAGAACATCCTTACCACTCTTTGAATAAGCCAAAGGCCTAACAGAATTAAAACGTCTAATTACTTTTGGTTGTTTCACTGAAAATAGCTTGGACCAAGAATTTGTCATCCCATATTCATTCATCACCAATGCATCCATACGGTCATGGGGGTAATTAGCAAGTATGGAAAGGCATCCTCCCAATACCCCCACAGTCATGTTCAAAATTTCAACCTGAAGATTAGGTAGAGGAAGCTCCCTGTATTTTTCAACCCCAATATCAAAAGCAACAATCGATGGGTAACTATCTAATTCCAGAGTCTTAATTGTCACCCAATGCAGAGCTCCACTCATAAACATACCCCACACTCCTGGGAAACGAAGGTAATAAGGGACATTTTGAATCTGTTTCCATGAGTTTGTTTTCAGGCTATAAACTATGACTTTAGAATCCAAAACTTTATCATAGACGGTGCAATTCTCACCACCTTGTAGTCATCATTAAGATGATCATACCCAAAACCACACAAGGGAGTTTCCTGGAAGTTGAAAGAACGAGGAAGGGCAATAGGTGAACCAGGTAACTTTTGGCACTTTCTGGTTGATGGATTCCATAATAGAATGTCCGTCTTTGTATTAAACAGGCAGAGTATGCCATTGCAGGAACCCACAACTGCAGCACCATAGAGGAGAGTCTTCAAAGGGTCGTCAATTTCTATAGCAGTGGCATCATCTAGTGAATAAAAATCTACAGAGTAAAAACTGCTTCCTCTTACGATGATGCCAAAATTGGTTTTGCATTCAATGGATCTCTTGAGATGCATTTTGGCAAAATGTGGACTCTCAATAAGAGAACACCATGGTTTAGACACACATTTGAAACGCAATAGAGGCTTGACTGATAGACAAGATAAGATTTTGGCAATCAACTCGTCCGGCAAGTTGCAAACCACATTCAGCCCTTGCGACAAGAGACTATCCGTAAGCCAAACAAGTAAAGTACTATATCAGTCACAGGCTTACAACATATCATTACTAGTAAGCAGCAAGCAATAATTTAAGAATACTACCTCTAAGTCAATGTCAAACAACAAATGGATAAGCTAATTAAAAAAACACATTTTATTCTAATGAACAACAGTAAACATGTTTGTGCAACATCTACTCTTCTTTTTGTTTTTCTTTCAATGTTGTTACATACATAACTAAAATCACTGTTTCAAATATCTATAAGATCTAATTTTTGTTGGGATTGGAAACAACTTAGTCCAGGAATTCTTCACATTATACTCCATAAAATGTGTGTTTACTTTGGTTGGGAAATATACGAAGAGAAAGAAAAAGCAGCCTCCCAAAACCTGGGCATCCTTGTAAAAAATCTATACATAAAAAGTAGGTAGAGGCCACTCCTATTTTTTTTTCTTCCTTCTTTTGCTTTTGATAAATCTCTATAGGAAAACCTTATAACTTATATGAATTAAGACTTGAATGCCAACTATATTTGCAAAACAGTAATCACCATCTTCTATTAAAAATGGTCCAGTCTTAATTTCCTTGTAATCATCCTTACGGAGTCATAAACCCCATGGAAACACACAAAAATAACAGTAAAACCTAAGTTTCAGTAGAAATGTGCCATTCCAGGTTTAGGAATCAAATCAAAGCACTCAAAAGATCAATTCCACCATAACTTAAATATGCATTCAGATATTGCGGTGACTCATGAAACCTTTTCTTACAAAAATATTGATGCAAGTTGAGCTGTGCAAACAAATCACTACAATTGAATAACTACTTCCTCTAGTCCAAAATTAGAGATACATTTGGACTTTGGAAGTCAATTTGCATGATTTCGTTTAAGTTTTGAAAATAATTAATATGATAAATATTAGTAGTTTGTAGTTAGTTTACAATTGTTATAGTTGTTTGTATTAGCCAAATCATTGACTTTGAATTAGGGTTTTGTTAATTGACTCCATAATTTTGGAACGGAAGGAGTGCATAACCGTCAAATTTGCATATGTTACCTCAAAACAACCAAGTACTCAAAAAAAACACAGAGCTAAAAAAGTGAACACATCATAATATACACATCTCTACTTCCTTATTTATTTATTTTTAAAAAAAAACTAATTTACGAACAAATATAACATGCAACAGGAAAATGAGGGTTATACTAGCACAAACCACAGCGATTGTAGTATGAAATTCATAAAATCACGACCTTCGATACCTGAAAACAAGGTTTCGAAACGTACCCGGAAGTTAATCGGGATGAATCACCACCGGATTCCGACGGAAGCTTAGCCATTTTCTTCTCCATTTGTTAATAATTGGGATTCTTTTTTGTGCTTTATGTGACCAGTTCTGGAAGTTGGTGCTTATATACAATTATCACGAGGGTCAGAATTAGAAATACAGTAAAACTGGGGACCTAATTATTGGTTTATGTGACAATTGAAGAACTGTTTTGGAAGTTGGTCGAGCAATGCTACTATCACATAGGTCACATAAAATTCAAATACACACATACATATTTGCGGGCCTTGCATATTACGCAGAATTCACAATATATATGTATATGTGAACATTATGTGATTCAAAATTATGTGATAGTAGCATTATTTTTATATATAAGACTAATGTCATTTTGTTTGCAGAAATTATGCTTAAAATTGAATTGTTTATCTTAATTTAATACTATTTCGTACTATCTAAGTTTTTATAGAACATCTAAAGTCATTTGATAGCTTAAAATGGGGAGATTACTAATATCACATTCATCGTGAGATTATATAGTTCTTCATAAATAACCCAAGAAAAGACAAAAAAATTAGTCTATATGACTATTTAAAGGACTATTAATTTTTTATTATGAAATAAAATAGTCCGAAATAGTATTAAATCAAGACAAATAGTTCAACCCCAACATATTTTTTGCAAACACACATAGCCTTATAGTAATGCTAAGGGTGTCAAAAAAATTCTTATGAGTTTCAAATGACATGATATTGTCATAATTAATGGCATAGTCAATCATATAAGATTTACCCAACCAATATTATGGTGACATTATTTAAGACACTTTTGAGACAAAAAATATTGAAACCTATAGCATGACTTAATTACAAAAAATCTTTTGAAGACTATAGTTAGATTATTAAAAATATATATTATTTTTGTTTCATTAAAAATTATTGATCTTTTTAAGATATATATATATATATATATATATATATATATATATATATATATATATATATTGATCATATGAATTGACGTGTCTATTAACGTGTACATACGATATGATTAAATTTTGATCATTTTTGACAATTTTTAATAGTTCAATAGTTTTGGTGCAATAAAAATAGTTAAAAAATATAATATATGTCGACCAATCTTATGACGAAATTAAATTGCTATCAACGTACGATAAGATAAAATAATATTGTGTGGTCCCTTTTAAATTTATTCATATCTCATGTCGACCTTTATATTAATATAAATTTGTTGACATATGTAGGATGACTAGAGTTCAATATTTTTTTCAATCATTTAAGTTTATATATAACTATATATAAGGACTTTTCTAAAAAGTGCTACTATCAAGAAGGTCAGAATTGTAAATGCAGTCAGATTGGGGGGCCTTAATAGAAATTTGTACAAAACATGGAGTCTCTTATGGACATGGATTAGCCGTGTTGTGTGGTTTAACAGAAAAATTAGTTTAACATTTGGCGGTAATCTTGGTTGTAAATACAAACAATTCGGAAAATAAAAGAAAATGAGATCTAAAATTTTATTTATTTTTTACACCATATTTTAACGTTGTTGTTAATATTAAAATTTTCAAGAATATATATGGTTATAAATTTGTTGAGATAGATTTTTTTTACATTTTTTTCTTCTTTTCCACTTGTATTAATTTTATTGTGTTTATAACGAACAGAGTATAAAATGAATTATAAAAAAGATTTGCTTATAATATCCAAATTCGTTCATTTTTAAAGAAAAAATTAGCGAGAAAAGAGGTTAATTTTTTGTTACTTCATTATTTTTTATGTTGTTAAAAATTCAGTAATAAAAAAATAAACCTAAGTTTTTTGTAGTTTCATATCTTTTCGGTCTATTTTAAAATTCAAACACACGGTATAAATGGTGTTTGGTCTCATGGGATTAATTTTAACATTTTAAGAGTAATGAATTTATCATATAGTTGTATTTGGTTACACTTGGGTACAAATCTATGAATACAAACGAATTTATCATTTTGTGTTCGGGTTACACACACATATATATTATATTGTTATTGGATTACTATTATTACTTATTACTCTACCAATTTTTATTTAAAGAAAATTCTTTTATTTTATAATTCAATTCTAGCCTAAGAGCATAGGGAAAAACCTAGGAATTAAAAACTGAAGTCCTTCATACAACCCTTATTAGTTAATTACTTATGCTGATAGATAAACTCAAACTTACTATCATTAGTCCATCATATCACCTTTGGTCTAAGGCTTTCTCTCACATAAATAATAAATAATACCCACATAAAGCCTAAATTATATCAAATTCCATTGCAAAAATAACACTTCTCTAATAAAATGCTTTTGTTTAATTAATATTTTAGCACCAATATATAAGTTTTATTATTGTTATCATTATAATGATTAATATTATTATTATTATTTGGGGTGAAAAAGTTATTAATTAGAATTAAAACCCAGAAAGTGTATCCAGTTTCAAACCCTAAAGTGCATCTCTTTCATTGAAACCAAAAAAAAAAAAAAGATTTCAAAATATATTTTAATCTTGTTTGCTTACCATCTTAATCCAAAACCAACATTACCAAATTCACAGTTTTTACAAATGGCCATTGTTTATAATGGACAAACAATTTTGCATTACCGCCTGCCGATCCATCTCATAAATTTGGTTACACCGAAGAAAAATGTTGTCGAGAAATGTTGGCGTTCAGCAACATTGATAACAAAAGTAACACTCCCTACGAACAAAACCCTAGAACCCAAAATGCTAGACTAAAACTTAAAAGGATCCCGTTCTCATTAGATTCACAGAACCATCGTATAAAACTAACTATACTTTACAAATTACTACCCCTGGTTGGGCGGCAGACATGGTTTCTTTTACGAGCATGATCCTCACTGTGGTGCTGCGTCCGACAAGCATAGCCATACCAGCAATCTTCTCTTTGAGATGCCTCTGGTGGTAGATGCTGCAGTATAAAGATGTAGCAATTAGTGACAAACAAGATTATCGTTAAAGAAACAATGAACCATTTTTTTTTTGGTGGCGGGGGGGGGGGGGGCAAATCAGAAATGTTCACCATGTTTCAAGAAAAATTTCAACTCGTCGAAATAACGACAATACCATGTTAGACCAGGGGGCAAATCTGTTATTGGTAAAGATTGATCCGAACTTTAATTGATTGTACAAAAATTCTAAAGAAAGTGAAACTGATTAGCCACCGACCGTGAACTAAACCAACGTTTGGGTGAACCACGTAATTTTGTGACTTGTGTGATTAATTTTCTTTCGATTTCTCTTTGCTATTGTTTTTCACTGCATTGTCGTTCTCTAGAATCATGGTTTGTTCAAGTATTATATAGGGTTTGTTTGTTTACTAGCATTTGCATCTTACGCAATGGTAGTATTTGGTGCGTTTGGACTTCTAAACGCACCATACCATTTTTGGGGCGGTGCTTTTGAGCCTCAAATACTGTGCTTCTAAGTTAAAATAAGTTGTGTGAAATTAATACTAATTTCTAAACGCATATAACGTGATTTCTTCAGTGCAGAAAGTCCAAATTCAAGTGCATATCCATGAAAAGATGAATCTTCAAATATTTTACTACTATATAGAGTGCATCCTTAGAGTAGTAATTTCTTTGTATGAAAACAAGAAACAAGTATCGAAACAAAAATACCTTTATAATTATATTGTAAATAAATTATACATACATTGGATTGGATGGTAGAGGTAGCATTTAAAGGGAATAAAACTTATTCCAAGTAGGATCAGATAGTTTCACAAAACACACCCACATAACTGAACAGTGAAAACAGTGACACTATAACGATTAAAAGTAATGCCAGAATAAAAAGAACCAAAATCAATGTTTATTGAAATAGTTACAAAAAAGACACATTGAACATGATTGCTTGTAGTAAGACTCAGAATGTGGCCCTAGAATTAAAGTGTAATACCGAGCAGCACGGCCATCAAATAGTATTGTGTTTGTACGAGTACATAATGTTAAAGTTCGATGAACTCACAACAGTTTTATAGCAAGTTTTTTCACCTTTCTTTGACATGATTATAAAGAAAAACCAGAAGACAAATGGAGACCGACTTAAATTTTCAACTTGACTACATTTATTCCTATTCATGTTTCATTGCTCAAATATTTAATCCTGTCATCCATCAAAATGTTGCTTCCGTTTAATTAACATGTAAAGGTCACCATTAAAAATCCAGTCAGAGAGCAATAATCAGAAGCTCGACAAGATCTTAAAAGATTAGCTCTAAACATTACTGCTTGAAGTTGGGAATACTCACATATTTCGGTATTGAAACCCGGAACCAGTACAAGAGGAACGAGACTAATTTGTCATAGCAATCGCTGCACTCAAAGAGAGAGATTTAGGACTTCAATTGAAAAAAAGAAGAGTATCAGATAAAACAAATTCACACATTAGGTACATGCTTGAAATAAAATGAACATGTCAAAAAAAATTTAAAATTCACAGTTTATATATTCAGAAATCACATCAAAAGAATATCTAAACAGACAAGCAATGGCCATCCAAAGGTTGCTCCAACAAACAGAATAGACATTGTGTTAAGCTCAAACCTAGTTGATCTAAATCAATTATAGGGACACCTAACAAATGGCTTTTACTTGAAATAGAATCAATGAGTAATCAGAATAGCAGATATTGAATGAAAACCATGTTAAATTCATTTCATATACCAGATCATACAATAGATACTCTGTTAGTACAATGCATGTCTTTAGATTTGATGATGATATGTGAAATTAATGTATATTTGAAATCATTAGCTCTTGTAAAGTCCTTAAAATGAAATTGGTGTAAAAGGACTTTAGTTTAGAGATCAAACTTGTTAGGTTGATCAATTTTGTAGAGTGAATCTGATGTATAGATTTTAAGTTTGAAATCGATCGTAAAGTAAGCACTTGAAATTTGAAAATCGTATAATCTACTGGACCATAGTTCTGAAGATCGTAGAGCCTACTGATCATAGCTTTGAAGATCGTAGAGCTACATCTACCAGTACTATAAGTTTGCAGAATTGTCAAGTCAAACCTCAGAGTTCGTAGAGTACAATGATTGAAGAATCAGAGCAAAACTGGAGATCATCAAGCTAAGAAGAAACGAAGACTTGGTCTTTCAAGACTAAATAGAAGCATTGTAGAGTGCACTGAAGTTAAGTGTAAAACTTAGAGTCTGCCTAGCAAGATATTTTACAACTGAACACTCAACTATACGATTAGGAAAATCATAGAGTGCATCAACTCTGACAGTGTCAATCTTTGTAGAGTGAAGACCCCAAGGTAGTTTGTTAGAACTCTTAAGGATAAGGAGAAGGGCAGTTGTAAATGTGTCTAAACTATATTGATGAAAAAACAGCACCCACGAGCGTGTCTCTATAGCAGTCAGTATTATGAAAGGACATGTCATAGCCGAAAACTGACACACCTCTAAAGTCAACAATCAGAGATCTACAAGCATCTAAGCATTAATGGAGCAATGGTAACTTCTAAACGGGAAGATCTCGAGGAAGGTTTATAAAAGGCAAGCAAATTCAAACAAACAGTACATTACGAACAATCAAAAAGTCAAATTGCTGCCATTTCAAAAAGTCTCCTACTCTACGACCTTTAACTTCTTGTTCTGCTGCCAAGTCATTATGTGCCCAACTTCAAGCAACTTAGCAGCACCAAAAACACATTATTCTTACTGAGATTATTTGGTCTTAATGACCTTTGTAACCAAGTCTTAGTGACTTGAAGGAATCTTAGTGATTCAGTTGTTGTAACTGTTTTTCGTGAACAAATCTTAGTGATTACCCCATCCTTAGTGGATTATATCTACTGAAGGAATAAAAAAGTAGACTAGGAGATCTTTGTACTCTGAACCACTTAAAATATCTTGTCGAATTATTTTAAGTGCTCTATGATTTAATCTGTGACTTAGTTCCACATTTAATTGCTAAATTTAGAGCTGTGATTTCTCTATAATCTTTAAAGGGGTTTTTCTAAACTATCATTCCGCTGTCCAAAACCATCTAATTTACTTGTTTAATTATAAGTTGGTAATAACTCTTTAACAGTAAAAGTTTTTAAAGGATATATTCAACCTCCCCTTCTAAATCTCTAAACGCCTTTGGGAATAACATACACCTCTCTATTTATACTAGGAATAGGCTACTAGAGAACATACTTCGCACTAAGCTGCACTGATTCACCTTATTAACATAAGCTTAACTACTAGAATATTCCTAACATTACTACTAGTCCCTCAACTTATATTTGATTTCCGAAATGGCCCATGGTCCTACGTTGCTTCCCCTGAAAAGCATTTATGTCCTCATGGATGGTTATGCTACAAGGCTTTCCTCACTTCTCAGCTCCTCCTAGATCAAGAACGATCACCAAGAACTTATAAATGTAGTTTATCATGCATAAACTCAGGGCCAAATACTTCCTTATAAAGTAATGAATTAGTCTGATGAAGACCCTCCATAATAGTTTGCATGGATTTCTTCAACTCCAAAGTCAGAAACAATTGAATTCAAATTTTGAACATAAGTTGCTTCCATTGGCTTCTTGCACTGGCACAATTGAATTTTCCTCGAGCTATTCATGGGCTTCATTAAGTTTTTTAATCCTTGGCTATGTTTGTTTGCAAAAATGATGAGTAGGATAGGACTATTTTAACTAATTTTTTACTACTCCGACTTATTTATCCCATGATTAGTCCATTATTTAATCACATGGACTATATTTTAGGCCAGATAAGGGATTATAATCTCAAGTGGAAAGATGGTATTATACAACCCCCTTTTGAGGTATCAAATAACCTTAGAGATGATCAAAAATAGTCCATGGATTAAATAACGAAATAATTATGGGATAAAATAGTCCGAAGTGATAATAAATACTATAAATTGTACTATCCCACCCAACATTTTGTAAACAAACATAGCCTTAGGGTGATATTTTTCTGCTACCATTGAGTTAAACATGAAATGCTCTTTAATTAGTTGCTTTCCATCATTGCTATGATTATGAACCACTAGTTGTCAATAACAGGGTTTTCCATCATCATAAGTAGGTTTTTCCCTTGATACCATCTCTTTTCCATCATCATGAGTAGGTTTTTCAAACCATCTCTTATTGTTCCTGAATTATATTATTTTCAGTCATTTTAAGGTGCAAATTCTGCCAAGCTATGGGTGCTGGACCATTCCAAATCTGATTCTGAACTGGAATCTGCCAAATCTATCACTGCATAGAAGGGTCAAGAGATGGAGACCATGGCCTTTTGCAAGTATATGGTTCATCATTAAAGGACTCTTCATGTATGTTCCAATTTATAGGAGGAATGACGACATCTGTCTAGGACCATGGTAAGCTTCTCCATGCGTTAGATTTTCCAAGTTTTCCTCGACAACAAATGGTCTCATTGCACCTTCTTCATCACAAATTTGCATCGTTCATATTAAGGATATCATCATTCCCTCTTTTCCTTCTTTCTCCCATTCCATTTTCATTCCCTCTCCTCATTTGTGTTTCATCTTCATTATCCTCGTCTCCACATAAAATGGATGCCTATAGATTCCACTTCCATTGCATTCTTGCCTTCTCTCCTTATATCTTGCAAATTGCACAAGACCTAATACTACATTTCTAGTTAATTTACTGTTAAGGTGCAACTCTACACCAACTAGAAGTCATTGGAATGGGTAGGGTGTGCAAAATTTTCAGTAAACTAGTTTTTGTTGATACCGATCGGCTCGGTACCGGTAAAAAGGATAGACATCAACATCCAGTTCCAGTAATAGTATTGATTTCTTTCACATCGGTAATATGTTTGCAAAATTATCTAAAAATATCAAATTTAGATATTTGTACCTTGTCGAAGTAAGGAACCATGACATATATGTTTGGAATAGATTATATTTTGAGAGAGTTGAAAATGCACCATCTCGTTGAAAGGTTCTATACATCTGCCCTTTCACAACGCATTTCATAGTTGTTAAGGCGACGCCTTGGCGTCCAATTGGGTTGCTGAAAGCAAGGCGTTTAGGCGACTTGGTGGAGAATCGAAAGTCGGGCGCCTAAGGAAAAAAAGGCGTCGCCATGGACAACTTGGAAAACGACGCAGCAAGCTGGCTAGCGACTTGGGCCTTCTGGGTTTAAAAAAAAATCAAAACGACGTCGTTTTTCCAAATCTATGCCCTTGCCCTAAATCTAATCGCGATTTCAGCGGTAGAGGAAGAGGACTAAGGAGTAGAACTACAGATTGTAAAAGAAGAATAGAGGGGTGAGCGAGCGAGAGAGAGATACTGACCGGACGAGGCGGCGACTGACGAGCGGCGACGCTTCTTCAGGACCTAATATGCTTCTTTTTTCTCTTTCTTCTCTGGCGACAGTATCACAGTACCAACCTTCTTTTTTTCGCTGCTCAGCCTGCTTTGCTTCTGCTTCGCTTTTTTCTTTGCTTCAGATAAAATGTTTTCGTTTGTTCTTAACTCCTTATGCTGCTTCTTTTACACTTCAGTCTCAACAATTTGTCACATATACAATTAAATATATATATATATATATATATATAAATTTATGTTTTATATGTACATTGCACTGTATTTTTTTTTCAATGTATAGATAAAATGCTGGTAAATACTCCATAAAAATAAAACATGATATAACAAAAATATACTCTTTTGTATCTCTATAAAGTAAAAGTTGAACATAAATTTTTATTTCAAGGCAAAGTCTAACACATGGTTTCCTTTATATACTTTTTTATTGGATCACATGTATCTGGCTAAACTATAACATACATCATTGAGTGTTTCTCTAGATATCATATATATATATATATATATATATATATATATATATATATATTGGTATGGGTGGCTTGGCCTGGCATAAGATGCTTGTCAAAGTTTTATATATATTAGATAATGAACACATACATAATTATGCCTTTAATGTTATTTCATAGTATTATGTTTTGAGTTTTAATGTATATGAAATTTTATTGCCAATATACTTGTTAAGTAAAATAAATAATATATAAATTACACATTGTAAACGACTTGTCGCCTTACGGACGCCATAGCGGTCGCCTTGTGGCCTAGGCGTCTAGGCAATATGCTACTGCCATGACTCGTCTTGGCGCCGTAACTATGACGCATTTCTTTAGACAAAGACTTCGTTTTTTCCTCTTTTCGGATGGTAAATATTTCTCAAAACATGGAGTGTTACCGTACCGAAATGGTATGCCATATACGTAATAGTACTTCCTTCATCCCAGAAAAAAAGTCCTCATTACTATTTTAGGTAGTACAAAGTTAAATGTCTTCTTACCTTAAATAGTCTATTTAATTTGTCTATAATACCCTTAGTATTAATTGTCATTTTTTTATTCCCTGTGTATATTTATAGAGCATCACTAGTCATGTTTTATTCCCTGTGTATATTTATAGAGCATTACTAGTCATGTGCAGAAAACTATGCAATTAAATGAGAATTTAAATATGGACAATTTGGTCATTTTATCCTCTTTTTTAATATGCGCAAAAAGTCAACCATGACTACTTTTATCTTGGGAGGGAGGGAGTATTAGTTTAATTATATGGTTTCCAACGCATCTCATTTCCCCAGAAAAAAGAACCCGCGCAGGAAGATCGGGGTGTAGTAACAGCAAGAAAGACAGCGGCATTCGAGGAGAATTCGAAGAATTAGATCCGCCGGAAAGAGAGATCAAGATGTGGAACAAATAAAATAGCTTTACTCACGGCATTGCCATTCCTCTTGGGGAACTATACCCCACTCCTGAGCCAGGATCAAACCCTCTTTTTCGAGGAAGATTTATAGCTCTTCGTCACCCTGGTTACGAGCCAACGGTAGAGCAAATTCCTCAGCTTCCACACATGTCAAAGAATGCATTGATTTCGCATTTGTCGACCAGTGGATCGGAGCGGAACTATGTGTGCCCGATTGACACACTGAAGAACCAATATCAGCTAAGGAAGATTTGTACCTGCTGTGTGCCATGACTCCTCGAGGGCTAGGATGTCTTGAAATGATATGCGACTTCGAAATTGATAAAAAAAATCTCGTTTTTCAAATTAGTTTATTGCGTTATTTAGCTCAAAAAAATGGATAAATTATCTCCTTGTGTTTCATTATTTCTTTCGAATTTGAAAACAAAGAGGTGATTAGGAGTCCTATTACTTCGCTCTAATTTGTTTAGCATCAAAATAAGCAATCTTATCACTCTCACATTCAAATGCATACAACTCACACAAGTCTTTATTTAAGAAAACATTTTTATTGTTATTATTTCTTTCTAATTTGCAATTTAATACATATACAATTAAATTATACACTATTCTTTTATTCAAGATTCCAAGTAAAGCTCTCACTTTCAAAGTTACGGTTGGAATTGAGCATAACAAGTCCCAACCTCTCTCGCCCTGATATGAACAAAGGGGGTTGACTTGAGATGAATGACGGCTGTTAGAGTATTATTTCAAAGGCGTTATTGTCTTGGATTTGGCCAATCTTTGGCTTATGTTTTCTCTCCTCTTCGTGCCAAAACTGTTGATGCACCACTATTTGAACTTCTTTTAAATTTAATTAGCTAATAGATATTTTGAATGTGAGTAGAGATCTTTTGTTGAAGAGAGTAATCAATAAAGATAGCTTCCCCTTTGGCCCTTTCTTTTGCTTCTTTATTTACTTGCTTAATTGTTGGAAATCAGAATAATATATATCATGTCAGATTAGTTTTTACTTTTCATTTTTAACTTTCTAATCCAACTCTTGATTAAATATGTAAAGAGGGAAGACAATGATCTTCTGACGGAAGCTGAATACACATGAATTTTACATTATTTAATTAGTACATACATACCTAGAGCAGCTGTGCAAAAAATAATAAGCATTTCTAATACTATGTGCTGGTGGAAGTTTGAAACGTTATATAACTGGTAACAACCGTACCATACCACAATGGCATATATCAGTGCGAGATATTGGTATTTCAGTACCGTTTTAGTATGATATAACCAGTTCGGTAAGGTATTTATACCGTTGCACACCCTCAGGAATGGATAAAGCATATATTGCACTATCTTTACCTACCGTACCATACCAAACTGGCATATATCGGTGCGAGATATTGGTATTTCAGTACCGTTTTAGTATGATATAACCAGTTCGGTAAGGTATTTGTACCGTTGCACACCCTTAGGAATGGATAAAGCATATATTGCACTATCTTCATGTAGGCGAAGATCTAGGGCTATTTCATCCAAGAGATTCAACATCATAATTTATTGCTACACAGATGCAAAATATTTATCATACCCACACAAAACTAAATCACAAACAAGTTATGTTTCCACATACTGTAATACAGCTATATCTTGGAAATCAAAAACAAACCTCGACTGCTAATTCTTTAGCTCTTTAAATCAGTATAAGATTATCGCAATTCATGAAACAAGTAGAGCATATTTGGCTGTGATCAATTATTATGCATAATCAAGAGTCATGCAGTTTATCAAATCAAAGACATCTCTACATTTACGTATGAAGAAAATGTTGCACTTATTATATATTAAAAACCAATCGCGTTTCACCTAAATTTCTCTATACTAACAAACTTTCATAGAAGGGTGATGTCATTTTTATCTTTTTAATAATAAATGAAAAAAGAAAAAGAAAAAAGATATACCGCACCAAAGTATCAGTGAATAAATGAGTTTTCTTTTTTTATCCCTCTAAGTTTTTCTGACAAGGTGTTATTGGGACAATTACATTAAGCATTTGTGCACGTCTCCTTCACTAAGTTTTTTTCCCATTGGTTTTTTTGAAGCAAGACTTTTTCTTAGTAAAGATTTTAATCTTTTTGTAAAAGGCGATCAAGGCGGTATTGTAAGTCCCCCAATCATATACATGATTGCCTATTAACTAGGTCAATTCGCCTTCTATCGAGGCCTTATGTTTGGGCTTAAAATGTGGAACTTGTTTTTGGTATCCTCTCTACTCCCTTGGCTATAAATTGGGAACGGTGAGGAAGAAGATATCACATCAAAGTAAAAGAAGAGAATAGAAAGAAGAACTTCCCCAAACTTATAACCAAGGGAGGAGAGAGGATGCCAAAAAACAAGTTCCACATTTTAAGCCCATGCTCTAGGCTTTAGCCAAATGGCCTAGTCACCAAGCAATCATATGGTCATGGGACTTGCAATATTTTCTTTTAATTTTATAATTTTTACAGCTTCTTATTTCTTTCCATTTTTTAATTATTTAATTTTTTTTTTGCTTTTTAGTGTATTATATATATATATATATTTGTATTCTCAACCATAAACCTAAAAACTGGCCAAAATATTATAAGATAAAAAGACAAAAACCAGAGCTACAAAATGTTGTCTAAAGTCTCTTAACAAGGTTATTCAATAATTCTAAAGTTAAGTAACTTTAGATTCCCTCATAGATAATGATTAGAAAAAAGTTTTATGTTTGGTAATAATTTGCATATATGTGTAATGCTCCCTCTCCAATGCTTACATATTTAATATAGGCTTCCCACGAGTTCAAGTGAGTCTATTAGTGTCTGACACAAAAATAGTTGCTTAATAGAAGTGCTCCCTCTGTCTATCCAGATTCTACACTATACTCCAGGAGAAAATAAGATTAGGCAGAGATAATATCAGTGAACACCTGCTATTCAGATAGAAGAATCTTTTGTAAAGCATTTTCAGTGTAGATATGATAAAATAAACTTACTTGCAAACATGAGTTCCAGCAGTGACCATCTCAGCATGATTTAGTGGCATCCTTGTCCGATCTGCAGTGTTTATAAGACAAGTTATTGATAAAAGAGGTCGCCAAAGAGAGAATAATCAATACAACAGCATACCTATAGTAAAGATTGCTATAAAACAGACAAGAGCACCATGCTCTATGTGAAGCAAATCGAGAATCCAGGCTCCACCACATTAGAATAAGTAGGAATTTCAATAGCTCCATTATGATACGATTTAGTTGGAAGAACATTTATGAACAGTACTTTAGCTAGACACGGACAATACCAAGATGATATCCCGCTACATAGTAGTTTTCTAAAATTAGAGAAATTCAAAAGCAGTCATAAACTCAAGACTTTTCAAATGGTGAATAATCCTAACCAGCAAAAGTTGGAAGCAGCATAAAACTAGGGTAGGAGTTATATTAATAAACTTTACAAGGGAAAGAAGATAGATGTAGGTTTCAAAAGCAGCCTTCGAGAAAAGGTAAAGAAACAAAAACTATAGAAAATTGGAAAAATAATCGACCACTTCAATTAGGTATAGAACAACAATTAAAGGTCTATAAAAATAATCTCATTATCAAAACGAGATTTAGATTGAAGAGTATTAGGTTTCACATTTTAGAAGTGTAAAAAAATGAAGTCCATATAAGCACCTATTTCTCTGTTGTTCAACTTTGTAATCCACTCGCAGATAACATCCTGCAATGTCCTCCCCATCTGCCGGATACACCTTTCTGTGATCTACAATACATGTAAAATGTGAGTTCACGTGCATGATTAAATATATCAGAGCCAAAGCCTGGTCACATTTGTCAAACTAGAAATTTAGGTGAATTCAGAGAAAAGCAATGATATATGAGGAAAATCTGTCAAGGCTAGTAGCAAAGACCTATTAAGGTCTCTGAAAATATTGGGGCATATTTATACACAATAAATCTTTTTTTTTTCTTTTTCTATTTGTGGATAATTTATTTAACTATAATACATAAATGAGTACAAACCATAGTTGTCACGACGCCATGGCGAGACGCGGTGGTAGTTGACCGCCAGGACGCCTAGGCGATAAGGTGCCCGCCATGGCGTCTATATGGCGACAAGTCGTTAACAATGTACAATTTATATATTATTTGTTTTACTTAAAAAACATATTCGACAAAAAAAAATTATATGCATTAAAACTCAAAACATAATAATTAACACTATGTAATACAATTAAAAACACAATTATATGAATACTTCACAATTAAAATTCAAAAATAAAACACTTGACATTGAAAACTAGTAGAACAAGCTAACAAACACTACGTAGAGAATAAAGGATCAACCAAGTCAACAATCATCATATATTACAAGTCTAATAAATAATAAAAATTGCATGATATAGCTAGTCCATGAAATGACTTAATCACTTAACTTGGGCCAACTACCAAGGCATAAGCCTTGGCGGCTCGGCGCCTAAGGCGTTGCCTTGTTCTTCTCTAGTGCCAGGACGCCAAGTCGTCGCCTAGACGACGCCATGACAACTATGGTACAAACAACAGGAGGAAGATATTGGGGCATATTTACGCACAATAAATCTTTTTTTGTGGAAAATTTATTTAACTATAATAGAGAAAGAGTACAAAAAAAAAAAAGGCGGAACTAGAAAAATCCTCAAAAACAGAAAAAGTCAAAAAAAATAAAATGCTATTACATATGGCGGCCCTCCAATCCTCTGTAAATTGAAGTAATAGTCACACCAAAAGCACCCAGCCATTAAGGACCACATTAAAGGCAAGGAAAGTGATTCTGTCCTCCTCCCCCCAAAAAAAATAAAAATTACAGTGCAGAAAATTATCACTAAAACTCTGAGCATTCCTCATCCAAAGGCCCCAAAATTAGAAAAAACAGCCACGCCACCAAAGCACCTTCACATCATTATGTACCATCCATCTTAGCCAAGGCTAGTAGCGACACATCTTTTATCATCTTTAGTAACACATGGAATGTCTTAGTCCTTTGTTTATGTGCAGTCCATACTGTTTTCTGTAGGTGTGGACGATGGGAAACTAAGCATACTTATCTATTTTAAATCATGGAGATGAGCAAATTGCAAACATTGAGCTTGTGCTTAAATTTCCTTAGGGAAAGGAAAAAAGGATACACGATAGTTCACTTCTGCAGATTTATATGAACTCATGCTAGATCTAGATGATTCTCAATGTGAAGTATTCATGCATTGTATTAACCATGAATTAAACCACATATTTATCATTCGCAAAAAATTAAAAAGTTTATAACCAGTTATTATGAAATAAAGAAGTCAACTTGTTCAATAGCTCCAGTATTAGTCCTTAAACAATATTAATTCATCCATTTCATTTGATTGACGAAACTATTTGTTTTTGTTTTTTTTATATACAAGATGAACCTATTTGTTATTCTTATATTCCTAGAACCTGACCACGATATCAATCTCAAACATAGCAACGGAGTTTCCCCAAGACCGTTTGCGTTACTATACTGCAATCTTGCATCATCTATAAAACGGAGTAACCAAAGAGACGTTTCTTACATCTTGTTCATGCCGATTCTTGTCATAGGCCAAAACTGGAATTCTGGTGGCAGTACGTTCAGAAATCTGCAAAGAGTAAAATCAGATTTTCTAACACAAAAGGATAACCCCTAAATTTAGATTTAGGGGTCATAAATGAGAATTCGTTATAACTTATTTTACAAGCTTAGTAACAGATAATCACTTTATCGCATAATGGTATTTACTTTTATGAGTCTAACTGATTAAACACGGATACCAGATTACAGGGCCATACTCCATAGATAAAAGTTGAATACAGAATGCCCCAAGGAAAAGGTGATACAAATGGGGTTACCAAATAGGGTAATTTGCGATAGTTGTAAGGTTGCATTTATCTTTTTGTATGCTCCTTTGTTGTAAAGAGGGCAGCTCTTTTGTATACAGATCTTGTTTAGTATATGTTTCGCAGGTGACTAATTTGGTACCACTATTCTTTGCTTCTATACACTGTACACAATTTTTGCCCCTTTTAGGGCTTTCAGTGGATACTCTTAGATTTTGTTCTTTTGCAGTAAAAGCAGGTGCAACTATCATATATGGTACCATTTATATTTTAGTCTCTTCACATACGATAATAGTTCATAGACTAGGAGTTAGATGCACGAAGTTAAGACTCATTTCTTGACAATCAGACTTCAACAGCTAATAGTTGCCTGGCATTATTTATCGACAAGTATAGTTGTCTAATATGATTCTTCCTCAAGTTTGTAACAGTTGAAAAATAATAAAGTATGGAGTTGTCAGGAAGTATTCACTATAGACGTACACAAAGATTGGAGGATAGGTAAAAGTAATCCAACACACGCACACACACACACACACACACACACACATATATATATATATATATGTATGTATTATACAATCATCTATTTAATATATTTATACTCTTTTTACTACTTCCAACTCATTGGAGGGGTAGAAAAATCATGAAAGCAAAAGCAACAACTTACTGGTTTGAGAGTCTCCTGGCTGCACATTGGATGAGAATCAATTCCACTAACCCTTTGAGCATGCCAATATGCTCCACAAAATGCTCGGTCACATCCTATACCTGCAAAAGAGAGAATATGTGATGTTTACCAATGAAACCAATTCATATTGAAAATTTGTTGTTTGCAGTTTGTGAACTCATGCTTCCAAAGTTGGCATCGTGGCATAAATCTAAACTACTACTGTGATTTTCTGCAAAGGAAGATAAAACACATCTCCTTCACCTCAAGGTTCTCCTAAATTAATTCTTATTTTTCTTTTGAATGCTTCAATGATGACTTGAATCAGAAACATTAAACTTATCTTTTTTAAACTACTGTCGTTATCTTCCACATTTTCAAAATCGTAACACAATTTCAAGCGCACAATAGTGATACTGAACGCCAAGAATAATAATAAGCCTCGTATATAATAATTCTACATGAAAAGAAAAAGGAACAAATTACTTATACTAGTTCATTCCATTCATCCATTGATTAAGTTATAAATTCACATTATTCTAATGTAAATAATGGCTGGAAGCTTAGAACAGTTGTATGCTACATTGAAGATTAAGCTAGAAATCCAAAGAAACAATAACTAAACATACGTAAAAGTAAAAAAGGTAGACAGCCAGAAGCAAGCACATTTGTCAATCATACATTCTGCTTTAACAAGAAGTATATCGATTAAAATCACTATACATCTACCAACTTGGAGGGTGTTAGCAAGAATTTACAGTGTTGCGGTACACTTGTATTGGATCTTGAAGGCATCATTCCACCACATGCATGACATTGCAGATGAATCATGTTCCGGTTGCACTGGAACCCTGAATATTGAGTGCCTGAGCAACAGGTACGAGTCAGTTGAATAAAATGCAGAAGAATAACACACAACAAGCACAATAAAACTCCTTGAGGTATGAGATCGTCTATTAAAAATTAAGTGCAACCAACTAATATCGCTACTACAGCCCAACTAATATTGAGAACGTATGAGATTCCTTAAAAGAGCATGTCAAAAATGAGAGATGGAAGAATTGAATAGATGGTGAAGATTTTTGTAATGTGTTAAATCAAGTTAGTGAAGGATTACCACATTGTGGACATGGATGCTCCACAACATCAGTTTCTTCATCTGGTGGTGAACGGTCCCTTTTCCGACTGGACTTTCTTCCAGTGTTAATGACCTGATATAACCATACGAGTACAAAATCAACAGAAGTCTCAATGTCTATTCAGTATATTCAGTATATGCGTTGGCAGGAAATTCCAAACATAATGTGCATGCTAATGAACCACAAAACTACATTCACTCACATAGCATGTGCTTGCACAGACATGAGGTCCTACATGGAAAATTCAAAACGACATTTCATACGGACATGACAAATATGTACATAAAGATTTGTATGTATACTTGAGTTACTTATATGTTTATATAATTATGATTTCAGAATCTATCTGACTTACGACAAGTGTGGTATCTAGTCTCCTTGACGTCTTGACACAAAGTAGAACCGAGCAACGGGTATAATTTTTTAGGGGCTGCTTTGCAGGGATTTTGGGTATAAAACATATCACAAGATAATCAGGTTTTGGGCTTCTAAAAGTATAAGAAAAGATTGAAACAATGATATTTAAAGGCTATCCTGGGTTCTGAACCGTACCCCAACCTGAAATAGCAAAAGTGTCTGAGAGTTTTTTTATGGGGTTTTCGGGCTTCTAAATTAAAAAGAACATTTTAAATTGTCTCCCCTATTTAATGACTCCACTATCAACCACTAAATATATCCTCTTGTACATCAACAGACATGAGTAAAACCTAGTGGGATATGATGACTATATCTAGACAGAACAAATTTACAAACCTTTCAACTATCAGTTAAATTATAAATCATCAGTTACATTATATGATATTCTAATATTTAATGTGGCATAGAAATACTGCTCAATTCCGTAGTCCTATGACAGATTACATAAATCTTTGAACCTAGGTTGTCTCTTTCATCCAGCAAAGGTTGAATGGCAACTGTTGTTCCGGTGAAACCAACACCTCATGGTAATTTGGTGAATGAACCAAAGAGGAATAGATAAGATGCCTTGTCAATCACATCAACTCTCAAATAAGCACCCTTCTCTACCAAAACTAAAACCCATTTAGTTTGACTGAAGCGATAACAAAGGAGACGAGGAAGCTAAAGCAAAAGAAGAAAATGGAGAAATAAGGTCTGGTCCTCCCTTTTTAAGAAAGGTTTAAAGATTGGTCAATCTTGCTTCTCAACAAGTCTTTCCCAACCCCATTCAGATGAACCAGATCACACCAAAATTCGGTTTCTTTCTTGATGGAATTCAGCCTAATTTTTCATTAACATCGATTGGTGTAGAGATGGAAACTAAGCTATAAATAATTTGGCGGAATTCGAGGACAGTGCCTCCGAGCCAATTTTTTTTAATACTTTTATACTTTCAGATCACATATATATATATATATATATATATACACTATATTATAATGACAATATAATAAGTAATAATATATGGTATATATACACTATATTGACTCATAATAGACTTTTTTAATCACAACTGTTCATAAGTAATTAATTCATTAATTATTTTTAAAAATAATATAAATTAGATTATTATTTAGTTTAAAATATTATAGAGATATACATATATTGAGAGGATGAGTCATATGTGGTTAAAATTTGATTGAGAAAGTTACAAATTTTCAATTTGACCCCGTATAATCGAAAATTTATAAAATTTTAGTGAGGTCAATTTATATATACTACCTCTGTCCCATAATAAGTGCTTTATTAGCTTAAATCACACAAACCAATACACAAGCTAAAATGGCAAAAATACCCTTTATATATTTTCTTTGTTTTGTTTGACACTTTTTTTTATTGCCTTTTGGTCTCTCTTTCTCTTTCTTCAACCTTTCAACTTCCCAATAAATACCATTGGATGCATAAGGGCACATATGAGAAAATATTGTAAAAATTGTATTGGAGTTCTAATACATCACTTATTTTGGGAAAAATTGTTAAGCCTAAAAAAGCACTTATTGTGGGACGGAGGTAGTAATACTTAAATTTTTTAAAATTTAACTTACATTATAAAGCAATTGTTTTTTTCAGTGGGGCCAATCCCATATGTACCTTCGCCCTTGGACACAGATAGGGTCGTCACTTTCTGACGACACAAACACAATACGAAATTAGAGAGTTTTGTTGATCCTTACTATTATGTGTCATGTGAAAACAATTTACTATGATTATAAATGATATTATGTGTCATGTGAAAACAATTTACTATGATTATAAATGAGTTGTGTTTGGGTCGTATCAAGTGTCAACCCGCTTAACCCATTAACAATACTTCGTGTGTAATCATTTAGTTGGGCCTTGCACTCTAGAATAAATACAAGAACGAAGGGGGACAATGGGTAATCTGTGACGAACGAGATTTTTGTAATTTAATGTGAATATTTATTGAATTAAATAAATATTTTTAAACGATTTAATTATTAAGTTAAATAATTAATTGATGAATTTGTGGTAGATTAATTTAATTATGTGTTACATTAGTTAAATTAATGTGGAGAATTTTTATATTCAAAGTACGTATTTAATTGAGCTTATTTGATTAAATGAATCATTTAATAAGCATAATGTTATTCTAATTAATTTAATAATTAAGTAGAGATTTAAAGATTTGACATAATTAATAAAGGAGAATTTTAATTATGTGATAATATGATTTAATATGGAGTTATGATATTTTATTTAATTGATTTAAATAAAATTATTCGGTTAATTAGAAATGTAACATTAAAACTATACTACAAAGCTTTTAATTAAATTAATGGGAATGAGTTAGTAAGTGGCCAGCCAAACAAGGCCTTAGAAGGAGTTGGCCAGTTAACCCATAATGGGATCAACTAACCACTACGACATCAATTTCTACACACGTACATTATATATCTATATGTATACTATATTCATATCTGTTATATTATGTAGTTTTCAATCAGAGAAAAACAAAGAGAGAATTTCAGAGAAAAACTTAGAGTGAAATACACAGAGAGAATTGAGAGATTGAGAAGTAGAATCTATATCATCATCAAACAGAGTTAGCAAGGGTAATTCCTTCATCTTTAATTTTAAATCCATGTTTCTCCATTAACGTATGTTCAAGTTCTCTGTAAAAATATAGTGTGATTATTACATAAAGTGATAATATAAGTATTATTGATTAGTCATAACATGTTTTCTAACATGTATTCATGTTTTAAAACCATCAATTTCATAAAATTATGCCTTAATTGGGTTTTGTGAAGTTTTCAGAGTTTCTCCATTTACGTGTTTCAAAAAGTTCTCTGTGAAGGAAAAGTATGATGATTGTTGAAAATATGACTATATATGTGTTACTAATTGTTAATAACATGTTATATACCATGCATACAAGAATTTATAGTGATCACACCATAGAATTTTGATTAAATTGGGATTTTATGTACTACAGAGTATAAAAGTTGTATATATGGCCCTTATGGCCCTTACGAACAATTGTATGCCATGAATGATTTGTTTAACTTAAATTTGACAGTAGATTATGATAATACATGTTAAAACAAAGAAAACAAACTTTGAACGGACGGATTCGGAGTTATAACGAATCCGTGACGTCAAATTTCATGTTTTTCTTCAAAACCGTCAAGAACACCAAGAACGGTGAAATTTAATGATTTGATTCGAGTAATTGCATGATTTAAGGTGTTAAAAACATGTTAGTAACATTGTATGATGTTTCTATGAAGTTCATACTTCATAGAAATCGTTGTGTGAGTTTAATTTGCATTTAATTGGAGTAATTGGGTCAACGAACTGTCAAAATCGCGAACCAGGGAGTGCACCAGCAGGGGGCCCCGCCCCAGCGGGTGTTCATGGGCATAAAGACCCGCCCCAGCGGGTATAGGGGCTGTCCGGGAGTTTTTTTTGTTTCCGAGACTGTTTTGACCTCCTGTAATAAAATAAGCATAACTTTTTCATACGAACTCCGATTAAGGCGATTCAAGATGATTCGGAAAGATAACGAGTAGACCTACAACTTTCATTCTTTAACTTTTTCAATTTGAAATCGTTAAAATGGGTAAAAATGGCCATCTTTGTGACTGATGCGTATTCGGAGGCAATCGGAAGGCTTCGGACATGCACGCACACAAGTGTAGTGCTCTCGATAATAAAAGATGTTCTACGTTACATGCATGAATATTATATGATTTGAAGTTCATGATTAATAAACTAAGTTATTGACATGTATAAGATAATGTGAAGGTTCAAGTTAACGAACTAAGTGCGAACTTGAATATCGTAATTGTAAAACTTGATTATGATTGTTTAAAGGGCTATACATGTGTGATATGCATGTTGTGAGTTTACATTCATGTTATGTGGTTAGCCATTGAGTAATATTGTAAACCAAGTTGTAAGTCGAACTTAAGTGAATAGTTCAACAGTTAAACATGGTAGTTATGAAAACTAATCGATGTCGTATACATAATGTAATGTGTAGGACGTTGAGGAAGTGAATTGTAATTATATTTGTAGCTTGTGCAAGAGACAAGTATCATATCCCTAACTTATTGATTTAGCAAGTTCCCTAAATTCTAATTTATTCATTTATTAAGTCTTAGACTTGTGTTTCTATATCGAGTAAGCTCGTGTTCTTAATTGTTCCAGCTCGAAATTCATATTAGATATTGTAACTCTTTTAAAAGCATGATTCAGTTATACAATACTTATTCGATTGTATACTCTTGAGATTTATTATTCAAGTTGAATATCGATGTTATTGTTGAATCTTATAGGACTAGTGAACCCTTATTGATTCGACTAGTCCGTAGTTGATGAACGTTCTAAATTCTAGAATACTTATTGAGCTTATCCAAACCAAACTTCCTTTGGTGCGAACTCTGATGTCAAAACTGAGATGAACAACCCTGTAAAAGGGGATTATTTACGCTTTAGCGTTGAGGTATTGTGCACAGTATAGTATTAAGGGCTGATCCCCCTAAGTACGAGAAGTAGAGTCCATAGCCTTATGACTGTTAAAGGTTTAAAGCATAAAAACTTTACAACCTAGGACATAGTTCAAGGTCTTATGACCCTCAGACGTTCTTTTGATTCCTGTTATTCATTCTTGAGTCAAAAGTTGAGTTTCTTTATTCAGATGTCTTTGATTCACTCGCATGTTATTATATTGTTGTTGTATTATTATACTTGTGGGCAATCGTGCTCACTCTTGCGTAATAATAACATTGCAGTTAAGAACGAAAGGTCCGACGAGCCTTCTACTAGCAAAGGCAAGGGCAAGGTCAACAAGTGATGAATACTTGTTGTTTATTTTTATATGTTTATGTTTCAGACTTATGTTAAAGTTGTGTAGGACTTATTTATTTGTTTATATTCCGCACAGATGTTTAAGGTTAGTATGACCTGGAATTGTATTTATTATTCAAATGTTGTAACCTCATAAGGGGAAGATATATTTCTATCTATTGCATGGTTTGCATTTATTATGGGGTAGATAGATAGATGATATTTGTACAGTGAACACCAAATCCCGTGGAATTGAAGTACCCAGATTTGGGGGTGTCACATAATCATCCTCACATGAATGATGAATAATTTATTGTGTCATTGTAGCAGTATAAGCAGCATAATCTTTTCGTGGTTGTATACTTGTATTAGCCAAACTTGGCCTCATCTTCCAATGTTGCCCCGCCTCGGCCGAAACTATTGATAAAGTGATCTTGTTTGGCAAATAATATAGGAACCGTGTCACGCTTCTTAACAATGTGGTTGTAGATTAGGTATATTTTCTTTTTTATGTACATTGTGTGTATAAATGTTTTCACTTGGAACCATGGTTCAGGCCCAAAGCAAATCAAGAAAAATAATCTTCTCTCGCTGAAAAACAAATGAGAAATATCAGTTCCTGAAACCCAAGTGTTACGCTCATTCAAATTTCCCAAAGAGCTGAAAAGAATCCATACTTCCAAAACATCTTCATTCCTCAAAAGCTTTTGAACCGAGTTCTCAATAAATCCTCCAACGAAGCAGAACATACCCACACCTCCACCAACAGACCAAAAGTAGAGTTCAACCAAATATCGATTGAATAGATGCAATTTAATTTATGACATAACAGCAACAATAGTTGCAACAGATATTAGAAGTTAAATATGTTGAGTTACCAGTTGCCGTAAAATTTAAATTGTTAGGTTCAGCTTGACAAAACATATTATTCTTTCAACACTCCCCTTGACATGAATGCCACTTGAACATAGAGACACTAACCATGATGCAGCATAAGTGTTTATACTAACATGTGTTAATGCAAGGGAAAGACTTGAATACAAGACCTTGCAAAACTATTTCTAATATCAGCTTAATTTACTAAATCATCAAAAAGGCCAGGCTAATAAAGAACGAGCCCATCAATGTATATTATGCTTTAAAAAAGACATCTCATAAAGTAAAAGTTCCTAAGCACTACTGTCACATCAAACATTGACAATAATACGTGAAACCATATATAGTTCTTAAGCCCTTACACTTATAAATCTGAAAGTGTTGCAAGTAATTTTACTTACCAGAGGTGACTTTATTACAGCATAGGAATCTAGAAGAGCAACTTCTTCATCACAGCGCTTTAGTGAGGAATCACTTTGCAGTATATCCTGCAGAAAAGCATGGCAAATAAAAAGAGTTCAAATAGAAGAAGACCAAACTAAAGGAAATATAATTCCATCCTTTTAAGGACATAAAATAACTTTATGGTAGAGGTACAATTGAATTGGAAAGGGTCTGGCAAAATGAATCCATATGGAACCACATTCACACAAACAGATGTAAACAGTATTAATGACAAAATAGACCAACATATCAGAAAACATAATTTCAATGTGGGAGTACTGTATAGGTATGACCAATTTTTGGTCTGACAAAGAGATACATGCATACTGAAACTCACAGAAGCTTTAGCCTAAGAGAATAAAAAGCACCACAAGGTACTACCTCCTCAATATTATGCAGAAAATGATTTCTCCCGACGTATTGTACAACTGCTCGACACTGAGGACAAAGAACACTAGAATGCTTCTCCTGGGACCTTCTTAACCATTCTGAGAAGCATCCATTGCTGGAAATAACAATAGAAACTTCATAAAATGACTTACTCAACTCAAATATAAACTGCTGTAATTGATAAGGGTTTAAGTCAGAGACCAAAAGTTATGAAGACAGGGAGCAACCGTGACAACGTCATGCCAAATATTCAAACAAATGCTGCATTTTGCATGCTCAACATCTAGGAATATCTGCACAAGCACAGAATAATATTCAGAATACATACACATCAAAGACATCACATTGGCACAACATTTCTTTGTGCCAAAGGCCCAGACACAGTTGACACTTATTCACCTTCAATTTTTTCGTAGAACATTGCTCAGTAGGCATTACTCTAAAAATGTAACTCACAGACCCTGACAAAATCAAAAGAAAGCATGTAAATACAACAATTATGTCAAATCCATGAAATGAATGATATTCAAAAATAATAGAGCATACAACAAAATTTAACATTCAAATTCCTTTGACAAAAAATGATTTTCTTACACTTCTTCCTTTCAGGTTTTTAATATTAACACGAAGAGTGGGTTTCGGAGAACTAGAAGTTGAAACTTGTTGACATAGGACCTTCTTTAGAGTTCAGCACTATGCAACACTGGCAGCAGGACAAAAGGGATTCTATTATAACTTGGTCACCAAAAAAAAAGATACAAAAAATGTGATGTTCTGTTAGAAACAGTGTCACAGTGTTCTTATACAGTGTACAGTGTCCTTATGTTAAGGAAACTGTTCACTGTTTCCCTCCTAGAATTAAGGTTTCATTGCTTACTTCCTAGAAATCCTTTGTATAAATGTAGTATTCAATATACTGAAAATATAATAGAGTATCAATTTCTACATGGTATCAAAGCTTGATTCATTGACCTGCTCTTCATTTATTTATTTTTATTTTCTCTGTTCACTGCCGATCACAGATTTCCTTAGAAATCTTCAAAGATCAGTTTCTTTTGAGAAATTAAACCCATATTAGGTATCTACAGTGCCAGTCGACCAGACCGGAGCTTTTAATTTTCGGACTCACAGCCGCACGCACCCTCACGCGCCGCCTCATGCGCCTGACGCCGACACCACGCGCCTCCCTCTGCCAGCGCATGGGCCACTTTCCAGCCATTTTTTCCGACACGGCTTCTTATTGGCTTGATCGATTCTCTATCCTCTTGCTATCTGCAGTGGTCTTGTAGAGCGATTTTCAGGTTTGATTGGCTGTTGGCTTCCTCCCTGTTCTGCTACTTCGTTTGTCCAACTAAGCTACTGTTAATCCCTTAAAAAGGCTTATGTTCTGCAACTTAACTGAATATAATATGATATTTCACTCTATATATGTAATATGTTGCACCTGAGAACGCGGTAATTAGTTACCCTCTAAAGTTGTTTGTAGAAGAGAACGTAGGCCTGGTCATGCAACACCTTGCTTGTATTGATGGCAGTCACGGACACATCATCAAACCTTAACCACTGCCCATTAGGGTAACGAGCATCAGCAGTATAGTGCCCCTTAGAGGCTTCTCTCCCGTGACGTGTTATTGTTGAAACAAGTTCATATCTTCGGCCCTCAGTAGCCGAGGAAGCCAGCAACTCACGACTCAGCACGAGTTCAAGAGGAAAGCGCACAGGTTTATGCAATTTAGTGCTTCCATGGGTTCCATAGCCAAAACGCATTAGGTGTAGTATCATGATTTTGGGTAGTGATTGAATGCTTATAGATTTTCTGGCACTAACAACTCCAGTCTTTTTGGTTGTTGATGTCCTATACTCCTCGAGTGTTTCTGATACAGAAAATAAACAGAGAGCATCCTCAATAGTACGAACAGCTTCATGGGAAATATCAAGATGAAGCAAAAGAAATGGTTGAATAGTCTTGCCTTCACCAGACTTCTTAATTGTCCTCCAAAAATTGCACTTCGATCTGAAGGAACAAAAGTTTGGGTTCTTATTACTGCAGACCAAGTGTTCTCATTCGACTGAAAATACCTTTTGCAATATTGATTATTTTTCAGTTTGCAAAATCCATTGATTATAGTGCTTGCTGCTAATTGAAGTGGTTCACTTAGGAGTGTCTCTTTTAAGTGTAGTACAATTAATTGTACTCCCTTGGTTTTCCTAGAAACACTCCCTGCCATTTTTTTGAGCTTTATATTATCCTTGTTGATATTTCCTTGGATATTTTTGTTGCTCCATCATGGCAGAATTCAGTTCCATTAATAGTGCTGGTACTATTTTTTATTTTGCACAATCAGGTGTAAACTCTTGTGTTTTTAATGTCTAATCTACTTACCCTAGTTGGATTATAGACACAGGTGCCTCTGATCATATGACTAAGTCTTCCAAACTCTTTACTTCATACACGCCCCGATCTGGAAAAGACAAAGTTCGAGCAGCTGATGGCTCTCTGTCTTCTATCTCCGGGAGTGGTTCTGTCGTTTGTACCTCTTCATTAAAATTATCTGTTCTCCATATCCCTTCATTTACTGTAAATTTATTATCTGTTCAACGTCTTTCTGAATCTCTACACTGTTCCGTAACCTTTTTTCCAGATCATTGTGTTTTTCAGGACTTGGTGACGGGACAGAGGATTGGCAATGGTAGTGCAGTTGACAGTCTCTACTATTTAGATGTTCTCTCGTCCAACAAGCCCTCTACTCAGGCTCTTCACTCTACTTCTCACCTATGTCTGACCTCTCTCCATCAATGGCATCGACGTTTGGGACATCCTTCTTTTTTAGTATTGGAGTCTTTATTTCCATCTTTAGTTAAGCATTGCAACAGAACTCAGTTTTTGTGTAAACCATGTGAATTGGGTAAACACAAACGTTCTACTTATTCTGCTACTAACAGTTAACATTCTGAACCTTTTGCCATTATCCATACTGATGTGTGGGGACCCTCTCGAGTTGTCTCCCTTTCTGGTCATAGATGGTTTGTTAGCTTTATTGATTGTCATTCTCGTGTCACTTGAATTTACCTTCTACGATCCAAAAATGAGGTGTTTGGTTGTTTTCAAGACTTTCATAACATGATTCAAACCCAATTCGACGCTAAAGTCAGAATTCTCCATAGTGACAATGGTTGTGAATATAGTAATAATAATGTTTTTGCATCTTATCTCTCTTAGCATGGCATTATTCTTCAAACCTCATGTGTCAAAACCCCAAAACAAAATGGAGTAACGAAAAGAAAAAATCAACACTTACTAGAGGTTGCCCGCACTCTTATGTTCACTATGTCAACAACCCCTAAATTTCTTTGGGGCGATGCGGTTCTGACTGCTGCATTTCTTATAAATCGCCTTCCTTCTAGAGTTCTTAGAACAAAAGCCCCGTCTCCTTTCTCCAACACACGACCAGTCCTTCTCCTTCACCTCGAGTTTTTGGTTGTGTGTGCTTTGTTCATGATAAATCTCCCACTCGGGGAAAATTAGATCCCAAAGCAATTAAGTGTGTTTTCATTGGTTATTCTCCAACCCAAAAAGGTTATAAATGTTATCATCCTCCTTCTAAAAAAGTCTGTCACTCGGGATATCACTTTTTGGGAATTGGAACCTTTTTATTCTTCTTCCCCTTCTCCTCAGGGGGAGAATGTTATGAATGAGGAGAAGCTTCCTGAGGCTAGTATTACAAGCTCTACTTTCCCTGTTACTCTTCCTGTTCCTGTTGTTGTTTCCGATAATTTTACACAGGGGGAGTTACAGTGTATTAGACAGAATGAGCCTCCTAAGCCTGAGTTGAGGACCTATGCTCGAAAAGGCAAGAATAAGATTACCGTTTCTGCACCACTACACCAACCTTGCTCAGATCTTAGTCTTGATAATGCTAATGGTGAGAATCTTAATCCTACCTGTTCTTCTGATAATACTGACATTCCTGTTTGTTCTTCTGATAATACTGACGTTTCCATTGCCCTTAGAAAGGGAGTTAGAGCTTGTACTCAACATCCTATTTCTAATTTCGTAGCCTATAATAAATTATCTGCATCCTACCTCTCCTTTGCTTCCTCCTTGTCTTTAATATCTGTTCCTCAGGGGTGGAAAGAAGCAATGAGCAATGAGAATTGGAAACAGGCTATGATTGAAGAGATGAATGCCTTGAAAAAGAATGATACATGGGAACTAGTTACTCTTCCTTACGGAAAAAAAAACAGCTGGTTGCAAATGGGTATATACAATCAAACAGAAGTCAGATGGGACAGTTGAGAGACTCAAAGTCAGGCTAGTTGCAAAAGAAACAGAAGTCAGATGGGACAGTTGAGAGACTCAAAGTCAGGCTAGTTGCAAAAGGGTATACTCAAACTCATGGAATTGATTACCAGGAGACATTTGCTCCTATGGCAAAGATGAATTCTGTTCGTACCATAATTTCATGTGCAGCAAACTTCGGCTGGAATATTCAACAACTGAATGTAAAAAATGCATTCCTTCATAGTGACTTGGAAGAAGAAGTATACCAAGGGTAAGGTTTGCAAACTGCGAAATGCGTTATATGGTTTGAAACAATCTCCCAGAGCCTGGTTTGGTAGATTCCACAAGGCAATGATAAGATTTGGGTACAAGTAAAGTCGAGCAGATCACACTCTATTTGTCAAACAGATAAATGGTAAGACTACCATTCTTATTGTTTATGTTGACGACATAGTGGCGACAGGGGATAATAGAGAAGAGATAATTAACCTCAAAGCAAGTCTGGCTAAAGAATTTGAGATCAAAGATCTTGGTCATTTGAAATATTTCCTTGGTATTGAAGTTGCAAGATCTTCTAGTGGGATTTTTTTTATCTCAACGGAAGTATGTCCTTGATCTCTTATCAGAAACTGGCATGCTAGGATGTAAGCCTTCCGATTCTCCTATTCAAGTTAATCATCATCTAGTAGGCGACACAGAACCTACGGTTGATAAAGAAAGATATCAACGTTTGGTGGGACGATTGATATACCTTTTTCATATTAGACCCGATATATCTTATGCTGTGGATATAGTGAGCCAGTATATGCATGATCCTCGACATTGTCACATGGAAACTGTTTACAGAATTCTGAAGTATCTCAAGTCTGCTGCTGGAAAAAGTTTACTGTTTGCACCAAATGGTCATATGAAAGTCGAAGTTTTTTCCGACTCAGATTGGGCTGGCTCTAAAGAGGATCGTCGGTCTACATCAGGCTACTGTTCATTTGTTGGAGGTAATCTTATTACGTGGCGTAGTAAGAAACAGTCTGTGGTGGCAAAATCCAGTGTTGAGGCTGAATATCAAGCTATCGCCTTGGGTATATGTGAACTAATGTGGCTTCGAACCTTGTTAGAAGATGTGGGTGTTACATCTAAAAGGCCTATGCAGTTATTTTGTGATAACAAGACAGCCATTAGTATTGCAAACGATCCAGTACAACATGATAGAACAAAACACATTGAGATTGACAGACACTTCATTAAAAAAAAAGTTAACTAGTGGCCTTATTTGCTTACCCTTTGTAAAATCAGAACACCAACTTGCTGATATTCTAACTAAGGGTCTTAGTAATAAGATGTTTCATCCACTGTGTGTCAAGTTGGGTATGCGTGACATCTACACACCAACTTGAGGGGGAGTGTTAGAAACAGTGTCACAGTGTTCTTATATAGTGTACAGTGTCCTTATGTTAAGGAAACTGTACACTGTTTCCCTCCTAGAATTAAGGTTTCATTGCTTACTTCCTAGAAATCCTTTGTATAAATGTAGTATTCAATATACTGAAAATATAATAGAATATCAATTTCTACAAGTTCTTCAAGTGTGCTAAGGGGTAAAGAAAAAATGAGTTTGATGCCTATTATGACTGCAGCGAGAAGAAATATGACCAGTAAATGAGAGATCATTGATAACCTTAAGTGCTAGCATGTCTGGTAAAAACGTAAAGGAAGTTGTGAAATAGTGCGTTAACGGCTCCTTTGGTCACAGAATATAATAGTCATTCGAATGTTTCTTATACCTTCTTGTTTTTTGTTAAGCAAAGTAAGTTATTTGGGACACTACTTTTATGGGTTGATCAAGGGACTAAAAACGTATTAAATTGACGGTTACTATGTACCCTCAATGTAAAACAAAATCCGGAAAGACACTGTTTCTGAAGGTAAAAACACACTAGAAAATGATGTTTTGACAACGGCAGAACACAAACACCATAGAGCTGCACCATGAAATGGAATCAACTTCAAACGTCCATCTTTCTTAATCTTGCTTTCCTTAGCCTCTCTATCTGTAAATTGAAGAACTATTTGAACAATCAAAAGCTTTTGGATTTACTATGCAAACTCTATCTCAAAGTCCCTCTGTAAAACCTTTCTCAATCCCCTAGAAGATCCTAACCTCAACTCAATCAATAAGATTTTCTTCAAGTCTCAATTCTTAGGATTTTGTTGACTCTCTTGCGGTCCCAAAAGGAGACACCAAAGACCCCTTTCGCCATAGAACCTAAGATGGAACAACTCGAATTCATAACAAAGTATGAGAACCAAAACCATAGTGGAACAGGAAACTCAAATTATCAATGGAAAAGAATTCAAGTCACATCATAACTATATATATACACTAAAATATGGAGAAGAACAAGTTTCATAGATGTAGAGACACTGATGAGACTTCTGAATGATATCATTGATATGAGATAACCAAAAAAAAGAAAGAGAATTAACATAAAAATGCTAACCATCTTCAACAAGACCCGGAATAATTTCACTTCCACACTTGATGTGACAAGTATCTTCAGTTTGAACAATGGTCCCATCAACAAGTACTACATTTGAACTGTATAAACAAAAAAGAGAAGTTATTCATAAACATTTATGTTGAAAGAATGTAACTGATGTGGATCACAAGAAACAAAAGATAAAGCAAGTTTAGAAGGAATTTTTTTTTGAAGGGCTCTATGTAATTCGCAGCAGCTCTGTGTTGGATTGTGCAATACAAATCTTAACCTTAGGTGCAATGCCTAAGAATTCCCTAGGTGTGATGCCTAGTTTCACCTTCTATCCTTTTCTTTTTTCTTTTTCTGATAAGAGGGGGAAAAAAAGAGTATATTTTATTAAAAGGAATTAGAGAATACAACTAAAAAAGGGACAAGAAGTCCACCCTCACCGGACTAGAGAAAACAAGACAAGAACAAGGCTTAAAAAAGTGCACCCCTCCATTCTCTACGTGAAAACCCTAAAGGTCCACATAAGCAAAAACCTAAAGGGATGCAAGAAGAATAACCCTCTCCCTCAACAAATTAAAAGGATAAGTAGCTTCCTCTAAACAATCTAGCATTACAGTCATTACA
This sequence comes from Panax stipuleanatus, assembly GCA_020205555.1. Classification (NCBI taxonomy): domain Eukaryota; kingdom Viridiplantae; phylum Streptophyta; class Magnoliopsida; order Apiales; family Araliaceae; genus Panax; species Panax stipuleanatus. Next base: position 14,874,890 of record CM035118.1, on the reverse strand, counting down.
AATTCACCATAAATCTGAGAAGAAAACACACTTCAGTAGCATTTTTGCATCCTTCTAGCTTCCAAAATCTCGAAGCGAGTTAACAACATATCTTTGAACATGACAGGGCATACCCATTCTTCCAATACTCCAAAGATAGAGTTCCACATACCCCAAGCAAGACAACAATCCAAAATAAATTGCAACGAGTCTCATTCTCCGCTTGCACATAACACAAATATCCAGAGATAGGGCTTTATAGGATCTACTATCCTGATATGGATCTTGAGAATTCAATTTTTCTAAAACTACACACAAAGGACCTTGGGCTTCCAAATGTACAAAACCAAAGACAACCAAATATGTATTAGCAAAAAAATATAAAGAGAGGAATAACTCATAAGAAAATTTCAGCAGAATCGAAAGTCCATATATGCTTATCAAAAGAGGCGCATAATTGAACAAAATCCAACATATTGCATCATGTGCTGAAAAATGAAAATCCTAAGAAATAGAATTCACATCATTTTTTTTGAAACTGAAAATGAGAGCTTCGTGTAGCAAAGAAATGTGACAAACAATTAGAAACTAGAGAAAATTGATCTCGCACCCAAGCGTTTTCCCAAAACTGAAAGAGATAACCACATCTTTTAGATGACGAACAAAAGAAGAATATCCCTAGGAGTTAAATTTCCAAGCACTCGCATCAATTTGGCGTTAGGAAAGTTGAAAGTGTTTTGCAGTAAGTTGATGTTGTGGTATTTGTGCAACCCACTAGAAAAGGGAAGGGAAGATTTTACTCTTTCTTGGCCTAGAATGGTATGGTTAATAGTGATTAGTGAATAACAGCTTAGAGTGCATCGTGACATACCTCTTGTTTTGCATTGTAGCTGAGCATAAATCTGAATTTCTTGTTATTTTACACCATTCCTGCTTTTCAGGTGAAGGCACTTTAACCTCTGAGCAGACTACCATCTCATCTGACATCAATTCTACATCTGAATATCGCGAGTCTGATGAAACTGCAACAAGAAGATAATTGTTGAGCCATAGAAATCACTCCACATGCATAATGAGGACTGTAAAGTTATTAATGCAAATCAAAAAGATATTCTTATTTTTAATTATTAAAAAAAAATTAGGTAATGAAAGCAGACACTCAAATTATGGTGTACTACTCAACTAGCATGTTATCCTAATTACAATTTGGTGACAAGGAGGGGGGATAACCAGCCTTTTGGGGATAACCAGATAAGACATGAAACTGATTCACAATTTCCAGTCCTCAAAATGTAAGAGATATATTGTATTTAGAATTTTCCAATCTTGAGATGTTCAAATATGCAATCAACACATAAAATCTGGATTATTTTTCTTCTTTTTTGTGGTTTAAATAAAAGAAAAATTTAATCATGAATAAAGAAGAAATAAGGCATGTGGAGGACCAGTTCTGCCAAAAGAAAATATAATAATAAGGGGGGGGGGGAATCACAGCTACCACTGCCAATCTCTATGTAGATCTGAAAGAAATTTCTTGAAAAGATCCCAAAGAATGAGCCCAAGCCCCACAGATAAGCAAAGAAAAAGACTCAAAAAACAAATCTATATTCATTGCCCAATCACAAAAAAATCCTACCATTCTTCTCAATTTAAACTCCAAACAAAAATGACAAAACAAGCACATCTCAAAAGAATCCTACTATTACTCGTACTGCCAAAACCCCTCAATCTGCATAAAAGAAGATCTTCCACCAAAGACAAATTCAGTATTCGCCCAACACGCCAAACAAGTAACACCACAACAGCCAAGCCAATGGAAAGTGAACAGATGAATAAAGATGAAAATGAGACTCATTATCCGGCACACATAACAAATCTAAGGATAAAGAGTTGTAAGGCATACGGCTCTAACGCATGTTGTTAGTGTTAAGCTAGCTAGGGCCAAGGACGACACAAAAGCCTTAATTTTCAAGAGAACCTTTGCTTTCTAAATTAAAGAGGCTAAAAGATGGTGCACTGGATGATAATCCAGTAAGTGAAAAAAGACAGACGAGAAGATTCCCTGTGAACCAAAAACCAAATACGCCCAAGACTGAGTCACTGAAATAAAGGTTGAATTAAGAAGCTCAATAACTAAAGAGAATCCCTTTGCCTACCTATCATTAAATTTTGGGAAATGAAAATTCCTAACAATTGTTTCACCCTCCCAATTATCAAATAGACAAATACCAGCAAATTTGCACAGATAGAATTTTACCATAAATAGCTATCCATGAAAGAAAAAATGGTTTATTATACAACTATTCCATTTTAATATGCCATACATATATCATCTTCAAAGCAGATCAAAAGATGAATTCAATTTCCACAATTTAGGGATGAAATTGCAAACATTGCTTCCAACTCTATGACTTGCAGAATAAAAAAGTTCACAAATGCATATTAATGGATATCAAGAAAAGTGCTATTCACTGAATAAGACTTAAATTTTGCTATATTAAAATGCCATACAATACCATCTTCAAAGCGGGTTATTGGAAATCAAGAGAAGTGGTATCCACTGTATAAGACTTAAATTTTGCTCTATTAGAATGTCATACATATATCATCTACAAAATGGGTCAAAGGATGAAATTCAATTTCTATAAATTAGGGGCGAATTAGAACAATGATTTCCATTCTAGGGTTAGAAGAACAAAAGGGATTCAAAAACACATTAGTGGAAATCAAGAAATATGGTATTCACTGAAAAGACTAAATTTTGCTATATAAAAATGCCATACATATATCATCTTCAAAATGGGTCAAAACTCAAAAGATACATTCAATTCAATTTCTATAAATTAGGGTCGAAATTACAACAATGCTTCCTATTCTAGAGCTTGCAGAACAAAAGGGATTCACAACCAACATATTAATGGAAATCAAGAAAAATGGTATTCACTGAAAAGACTAAATTTTGCTATATAAAAAATGCCATACATATATCATCTTCAAATTGGGTCAAAAGATAAATTCAATTTCTATAAGTTAGGGGTGAAATGACAACAATGATTCCCATTATATGGATTGCAGAGCAAAAGGGGTTCACAAACACATTAATGGAAATCAAGAAAAGTGGTATTTAAAGACTAAATTTTGCTATAGTAATTATTACCAAGTTTGGCCCATATATCATCAGAGGGCTTCGAACCAGAACTTTGTCCGCTTTCCATCTTCTTGTTAATCTGCTTCTGTAAACTCCTGATTTTGTTTCTTTTAGCGAAGTGATGCAATGTAGCAAGACACAGAAACAAAATACATATAGGGATTTAAATTCGACCGAGTAAAATAGCTTTCGAAACCAAGGGACTCATCGTCAGTGGACCGTTTTCAAAAATTGTTTCAGTACCAAAATGACTCAATTGCCACATTTTATTTCTGTTTCTTTTTTTGGGAAAGCTTGTATAAAATAAAATATTTATAAAATTTAGAGGATTAAATAAAAAAAATTAATTTTAAATAAAAAAATAAAATACTAATGAAATAAATTATATACTGATAGCCTATAAAGTTAAAGTTTTACACTTTTTAATAACACTATGTCACGTGGGGAATTTATGAGAAAATCAAGAGATTTAAATTGTATTAACAGATTTTATATTTATTATTTTAGCAGGTAAAAGTGTTTAACTAATCATATTAGATTTCAAATTCTTGATTTTTTTCTAAATTAATTCTCTACGTGGCATGTGTTAATGGAGGGTGTAAAACTCTAATTTTATCGGTCATCTGTATATAATTTATTCTTTATAACTAAACTTGTACAGACAAAAAAAGAAAAAAATTATTGTGACCCAATTAAATTAATGGCATCAACAACTTAGGAGAGACGCTTTATAATAAGAGATAAATTTAACTTAAAATTCTATACTTTTATAATTTAATTTTAGTCAATACTATTAGGGTTAAAGTAACTTAAGGAAGGATAGGTATGTGATCGTTTTTTTTTTTCTTCTTTTTTTTTTTGTTAGTTTTAGCTGAAATTTTAATATTCCTATCTTATGAAGGAATGGATCTCAAGACCTATTGCACCCAAACTCTTACGAGTAGTTATTTTATCATTGAGTCTGACTTTCCGAAAGGATAAATTTGAGCATGTGTTCTTACATAGTATAGGTAGAGGTCTTACTACTATGTTTTGCTATTTTTCATATAAATGATGGTATTATACATTAGGTATGAAAATTTAAATACCCTAAGGGTTATAATATTGAAGAATGTTAGTACTTAAAATATATACTAACCCTAATAAATTTATTTTATATATCTCAATTAATTAATTTTATAACCTAATTAAAGCAAGTCTAATTGGGTTAAGAAATTAAATGTATATGAGTAATGATTTGAATTACAAATAGGGGGAATGAAAACTCTAATTAAATAGTTTGGGTAAGATAAAAATTAGCTATTGGATGATGTCATTTTACATGGCCCAAACTAATTAATTTAAAAGCTCAAACATTTAATAAAGTGGCCCAACATTTAGCCCAATTGAAGAGGGACATTTTGGACATTTGATAAGCTAAATTATTGCAATAAAAATAATACAAAAATGGAAAAGAAAAGGGCCTAGAATTCGGCCACAATGAGAGAAGAGAGAATGGGAATGTATGTAATGATTATATCACTTTATTTGGTTACAAAATTCTCACCAACTATGCAAGGTGTCACTTATTTATTTATCCACCCTATTTATCCAAGTGTGCAAGCAAAGTAATGTAAGAAACAAGAGAGAGAACAAGATATGTTGGAGATTGTAGATAAATATGCATGATATATCTATTTACCAAACACACTTATATTTTCATAAACCACTTTTACTACATTTTAGTTTTTACTTCCAAGTTAGCTATCAAAACAAAATTAGAAAGGAACAAGAGAGAGAGAGAGAATTTCGGTTGGAAGGGGGAAGAAGAGAGAGAGGAGTTTGAAGCTTATGCATCCAAGGTTTATCACCTATTTTGGGAAAGTAAGAAGAACATCCCATAAATCAAGGTATAAAACCCTAAAATAACTCAAAGTTTTGTTTACTTTCTTTTGATGGATTTTGATGAAATAAAGAGCTTGTGTTCTTGAACTTTAAAATTCTTGATTTACATGAGTATGAGTGTTTCACATATGGATTTAGCTATTTTTGAAGCTAAAAGTTAGATCTAAAGAAAGAAAAAGGAAACTATGTTTTGAAATTAAAGCGAGAAAAACCCTAACTTTCTATTCCTTTTATCAACCACTATTTTAAATCTACACCTTCTTTTTTTTGCAATCCGTCAAAGAGGAGTACTAGATATATAAGTTAACTAGTAAATCCAAGTGATATCACTCAAAAATAATATTTTTACAAGTTCTGGTGACTGTTTTAGTCAAAACAGTCCAGATTTTTCAAAAAAGGGTATAAAATCTTGCTGACCAGCCACTTCCAGGGGATTTTTCGTCATTTTTCTGAGCTTTAAAAATTATGAGAAAATTTGGAGTGATAATATGAGAAGTTATCTGAGTCCTGTCAAAAGATTGGAACTTTTAGCCTTGTATAATGATAGTTATGAATTGTACGGTAAATGATTATTTATAAAAATAAAATTGAATAACTCTTTGTGGTTAACTCCAAAACTTATTAACGTTTTACTGGAAGTACATATATATAACAGGAACATACCCTGTAAGTTTCAAAATATTTGGACAAAGTTTCGATTTATGATAAATGTAGCAAGATTTGGCTGATTTGGACTATTTACAAATAGTAAATGATTTTCAAAAATTTCAGAAAAAATATATTTTCATAAGAGAACTATATCCTCTTTATTTCCAGAAAAGAAATATTTTTGGAGATGTTTTACTATTTTGCATATAAATGATAGTATTATAGATAAATGAATTAAATATATTATGTGATGTTAAAATCATAATATTATGATAGTATTATGATTTTATGGCTTGTAAACCCTAAATATAGTATATGTAGATTTTTATGGGGTTTTTGGTCATTTATGATGAGATATTATGTTTATGACATTTTAGAATGATTAAATGAATTAATTAGTAAAGAAAAAATAATTAAAATAAATTATTTATTGATTTAATAAATTATTAAAATATTATTAAATAATTAATAATATTATATTAAAATATTATTAATATAATTAATAATATTAGACAAAAATATTATTAAAAGATTAATAATATTAGCTAAAGATATTATTAAATAATTAATAATATTAAAAAGAAAGATTAAAATGAATAATATAGAAAAGTAAAGTTATTTTAAATATAGTATGTTAGGAATATACATGAGAATGTTATTCCTATTTATATAAGATTTGATTATGAACTTAATGAATGAATATGCAAATATGTCTTTATTGATGAAAGCTGTAAAGTCCTTTGTAGATGATAGACTTATATGTACAAGGACTTAGACTGAAAAGATCAAAAGTGTTAGGTTGATCCTACATAAGTGAACAGCTTTGTGAAGTCCTTCAAAAAATTATAATGTACAAGAACTATGAATAGAAAGATCAAGCTTGTTAGGTTGATCTTATAAAATGTAATAGATAGGCTTGTCTGATTGTAGAGCACTGCACCAGCAATCGAAGTCATCTGAGAGAGTAAAGGCAGGATCGTAGTCTATCAAGGCAGAACCATAGTCTGTAAAGATAGCAACTCTCGAAGTCGTAGTCTGCCAAGAAAAGACAAGGCAGAATCGTGGTGTGTTGAGGAAGACTTTCTCGGAGCCATAGTCTGTGGAGGAAGCCAAGTTCAGAATCGTGGAGACAGCCTGTCGAAGTGCCTGCCGAGCAAAGTTAAGAATAATAGGCTTCACTCGAAGACGTGGAGTCTGCAGATCATAACCAAGGCAGAAATCGTAGTCGGGCAGATCTGTCAAGTGACTGCAGTTGTTAAGGCAGAGATCGTAGTCTGTCATATGATCTACTCTCAGAGTTGCAGACTACACTCAGAGTCGCAGTGTTTGCAGAGCTAGAGCCAGAGCCAGATCGTAGTCTGCAGAACCAAAGCCAAATCGAAGTCTGCTAAACAAATGCCAAAACTTAGTCAGTCTAATGCTCACAACGCCAAGAAAGAATCGTAGAGACTACACGATTCTCAACAGTAGAGCATTCCTGAAGTATACACAAAGACCTCACTCTGGTAGGAGTAGTCAAGGTTCAGAAAGCAGTCTACCTGAAGAGTACCAAAAAGCACCCTCTGAATAGCCTGAAAGCAATCAGAAGATCGAAGCACCAACTCTATCAGCAAAGCTGATTGAGAAGTGAAGAGCCATTCAGGAGAAGTCTTCTACAAGCATCCACTAGAAGACAATGAATGAAGTGACTGTCAAAAGGAAGACAACGATTGCAGTGTCTGTCAAACCAACAGAAGACAACGATCGTAGTGGTGACTAGGATCGTGGTGTTTGCCAAACGAGCATTAGAAACTGATGAAGCACATACAGAGATATTGACCAACCTATAGAGAATAGACGAAAAGGATTGTTTATGCTCAGCCTCACCATGAAGAGTGAATGGGAGATCACAGAGCAGAAAGTTGAGAGAGCTAAGCATGAATAATCAGAAGAGTCTTGTAAACCAGAAGGGCCAAAGCAGTCAGTCAAGTTATCAGTTCCTGATGCAAGTCTAGGCAAGCAGAATCGAAGAAGCACTACAACAGTGAAGAGTAAGAGGTTCTACATTGTCAGATCATAGAACGCTCTTAGGATCGTAGTGTTGTCAAAGCCAGACAACTTATAACATCCACAGATAAACTACGATCAAGCACATGAACATCTGCATCAAAATCGTGGAGTTCGGTCGTCTGATTATTGAGTCTTAGCAATGTCTCAATATGAATATTGAATCTCGAACGTTGTTGATTGAGAGCATCGATGCAGTAATTCAACTCCTTTGATCTGGATCAAAGAAACATAAAGGAGAAATAAATGTGACTGCCAAATTGACTTCTGAATGTGACTACTTAGAAGTGTTAGGTGAAATAGCAGACTGTTATGTCAGGAAAGTCAAAAAGGTGATGTCACGTCAAGTCAGCAGTCTGCACCAAATAACACAGAATCCTTGAGTCATTTCAAATAGCTTCCAATGCTATATTCCAACGGGAATCTGATGGAGGAAGTATATAACAACTGAAGCTTCAAAGATGAAGTGTTGTTGACTCTACGAGAGTTCTACAGAGCTATAACTGAAAATGTCTCAGTGGCAGTGAGACTACCATAGTAGGAGTGAAGCAATTATGATGAAGAGCTTTAACTGCTACTGGCTTCACTCAACACCAAGGAGAATGCCAACCACAATGGCATCTGTGCTGAGAGCCGAGAAAGCCAAGAAAATAAGAGATAGAGTGGCAGTCCAGAAAGCAGATATCCAGAGCCACTCTACGATTCACCATGAACAACCTGAGCTGAAGAGAAGTAGATGCAGAGAAGAATCTGTACACAAGACAACCAGTGTTCAAAGGATGCTAAACACCAGAAGAAGTCTACCTGAAGTGCAAAGACTTAGCAGATCCTCAATGGTGACAGTGTGCCATGCTGAAATCAGATGAAGTCAAGCATCAACAACAAAGATCAGCTGCACCAAGGAGATGTGATAGACTTCTAAGTACTCAAGGATGTCGAGCCTCATGTACATCTTAGAAGTCCATCAGTGGTGATCCAGTCTCGATGCAGAATGCTAGAAGATCACACCAAGCTGCTAAGTATCAGAAGATGAACAAGATTAATTTCATCTTAGCAGCTCAACACCAACAACAACAAACTAACAAACAACCTAGGCCTGAAGGGTCCTTGTCTTCGTGACTAAATCAAAGTTAAGTCTGCTGGGCTTGCTGAGTACCGGAGGGTACAAGAGATTCTAAGTCTGCTCGGCTTAGTCTATAGTTCCAAGTCTGCTGGGCTTGAAGAGTTCTTAGTGAACTAGAGTTCCAAGGCTGCTGGCCTTGAAGGAATCTTAGTGATTCAAGAGTTACCTCTTCTTTAGTGGAATCTGTAATACCCGAGAATTTTTGAATATTATTAATGAATAAATTAATGGAAATGAATATTTATTCGCATATAAATGTTTGTGTGTTATGAGATGAGTTAGTTCAAACAATTTCAAATTTGAATTTATGTTAATTAAGAGAATGTGGAGTTACGATAAACCCGTGGAATGCGTTGCGTGGCACGAGAATGAAAGCGTTAAAAAGCTTAACGAAATGCTTATATGAATTGCCTAGTGTGGCAGAGTGATTAAATAAGAAAGTTATTAATCAAAACAATAAAGTAAGTAAATTATCATAATTTTCCCCAGAGTGGCGCAGCTGTGCCACTTCTGTATAGTAAACCAGCGCAGCTGCGCCGGTAGTAAGACTTGGATAGTAATATCTGCATGCATAAATTTTAAGGATTTATTTCCAATATTAATTCAAGAATGAAATTGGTAAGTGAAGGACCAATCGATAGTATTATTGATTAAGTGATATTTTGAGTAATTAATCGATAGCGTGTTGTTTAATTGTTATTATGAATAATAGAATATTAATGAGTAAATGATTTGTAAATATAATAAGATTATATTTACTCGATTAATTGTTATGTGCAAAATATGCGATAATTAAACATATAATATATAGTAGTTACCTCTATATTACAAAGTGTAATGTGACGTTTAATGTGACTATATTATATATAGAAACTATATGTTATGACTAAATAAATTATATGAGTACATAATGAGGTTATGTGATAATATGAGTGTGTGAATGTTAATAAGTACCTCATGAATATTTTACTAAGTAAACAATTGTTGATTGATGATTTCTTCAATATTTTAATATAATTGAAATAATAGAGTAGGATAATGAATGTGATAATACCCGATTAAATTATATTCGGTGTGGGGTACATGAATTATATGTTGATATATATGTACCCCAACGTATTACATTGTAATATTATCACTTCCTTTTTGAAATTGCATTGTGACTCTAAATTTACTTATAACCTAAGTGTATATAATGTATATAACCTAAGTGTTGGTATTCATTTGTTTACAAATTTGCAAGTGCTGAGTTTCATTGCCTTGTCCCAATATGATAGTCATTCTCTCCTCACGTGTATGGCAAAAGCTAGTTTATTCCTATATCATTAAACTCAGCAAACATAGATAGTTTCATCAATGGGGGAGTGGCTCCAATAGTGATAATCACCAACTCCACCAACTACCTAATGCCCATCAAACTCTCCTTCAATCCATTGGTTTGAGTTAGTGGAAGATTTCATTGACTGGACATTCAATTGATTATAAATGTAGCTTCCTTCCTTCTCATTTCTTTTGCTGAGATTTTTCCTAAGTATAGAAGTGAGAGTAAGTTATATATCAGTGATAGCATTATAAGAATTGGAGAGATTTCAGTTTAGCAACAAGTTCCTATTCAAATTGCAGAGGTATAATCCCCATTCATGTTCTTCATTCTTAAATTCCAAATCCTTGATTATGTTTGAATTCATGATAATTGGGTTGGAGAATGGTTATGAAGTGTTATATAAGTTGATATACATGTTAGTAAGACAATGTAGCTTGTCTGGAATCGAATTTGTTGAGAAATCTTGATTTGGGTTTGCCTTCTGCCGAAGCAGAAAGCTTTCTGGTTATGGCCGAGACACGGCGCAGCTGATGAGTGGGATTTATACCCGCGAATAAGATACTTTATGGCTTAAATAGTTGCCTAGTCTTCGTAGATTTTATATAGTTTTATATGATTATAGTATTATTATGCTTAACCGATGTATTGCAGGGCTTTATAGAACTTTTCTAGCTTTCAAGGGGCAAAACGGGCAATTTACATACACTGGAGCCGCAGTGCCAGAGCCAAGGCTTAAGCTCGCGCAGCAGTGCCACTCCCCTATCCAGCCTGAAGTCACCTTGGCACTGTCGCGCCCCTGATCCTTCATGGACTCGCGCTGCAGTATGACCTTCGGTCTTTTGGTGCTAACCTGGTGCCGCAGCGCCGCCTATAAGCCCTATTTCTCGCGCCGCAGCGCGACCTCCGTTGCCCAGGCAGAGAAGACTTGTTTTTGACCTAGCTAAAAGGGGCAAGTGATATATATATATATATATATATATATATATGTGGAGTAGAGCCTCAGTCGAAAAAAGAGATGGAGTGGGATATAGCATGGAGATATTCGGATAGCTTAGGATAATATAGTTCTCTCTCTCCTCTTTTGTACTCTCTCTCTATTTCTTAGTTAATGTTTGTAAATATAGATTAGGTAGATTAGGAAAAAGTCTGGGATTTCCTTGGAGCAACAAGAGCAATGAGCTACAAGGATTGGAGAGCTTGAAAGGAGCGGAATGCTTGGAGACTGAAGAGCCTTGACAGAGTTTATTCTTATCCATTTATTTCCTCTGATTTTGTAATCCATAAATGTTGTCTTTATTGCTACTTATATTTTGTTCAATAGCTATGAACTAAGTATTGGTTCTAAGGTTATAATGGAACCCTTTGTTATTTAAATTGACTGTGTTATTTCTTTGGTTGGCGCCATATGGTTTGGTTTAATATATTCATGCTTAATGATTCTCGCTAAGATATTAGTGATGATTTTGGTAATCTACATGATATTGAAAGAAGGATTATAGATTTACACCTAAATATATTGGCATATGATTATGGGGTTCGACTGCATAAGTTGTGCATAGAATAGACATATATCTGTGCGCCACATGTGACCTAATTGAGAACTTATACTTAAATCCTTGTTAGGTTAATTCGCATAGACATGTGTAGGATTATCACCTAGCTTGGACGTTCTTTTCTGTTCTATTCCCTATCGGGTGGATCTGAAAAGGTTATGTTTGTGCATACCTCGACAGAGGTGTACGAGCACCTGTGTGTTCTCGGTCGACAAACTGTCGTGACCATTAAGACTAAAGAGAGATGGGTAGGAAGTTTGATGAAGCATAGCACGCAAGGTGTTCGACAGAATGCCTGTGTGGGGTGAAGTTGTAATCTTAGCTTGTAATTTCTTCGATTGCCATTAGTTATCCATTTACTTGCTTTGATAATTAGTTATAACTAGATTAACCACACTCCTATTAGTTTGCTGTTCGAATAAGACTTAAGTGATACAAAGTTGGTATTTGGTAAATATTAGTGATAGTTCCTTGTGGGCACGACACTTCCCTTATCACTGTATTACTTGTTAGATCGCGTATACTTGCGCGTGTTTAGTGATCGATTTTCTGACCAACAGCAGATGCGCCAGTTTTGTACTACTGGCGCAGCTGCGCCTGTGTTAGTTTCCTATTTCTGCTAAAATCTGCTATGTGCTAACATGTTAGTATCGCTTTAGACAAGCATGAGAACATGATTAACATGTATATATGAGTACATAGACCTAGCATGAACATGTTTGACTATGTTAGTATACATTATTGATGGAAAGACTTATAATTTGGAAGTGAACTTTGATATACACATACCATGTTTACATTCTAACTTTTGAGCATGATTGTATGGTTTAGTTAAGCATGAAAAGTTAGTCTAAAGTGTTGAGATTACACTAGCATACATGGTTCACGTTTAAAACGATTTCAAAAGCTAAACTTGGAAGTTTTAGAAAGCTAAAGTTGCATGAACATGGTAGAATAGCATTCTGATATTTTGACGTACATGATAGTGCTTTAACATCACTTAGATAGCCTACATGTACACATACTATGCTAGACACCATGAAAGTTAGTTAAACACGAATAAGATATGAGTTTAGGTGAGTTTTCAAGCAATAAACACTACTAGTCATGCGTGAATGATATGAATACTTGTGAGTATGCCAACACAGATTATGTGACCACTTTATATGTATAAATGACAAGCATGATAGCCTATATGATTTCATAACGTTGTATGACCTTAAAGTATTAAGGGTGTTAATCTAGAACCATATCATAAAAGGTTGGACGTAAATGGAATGGGCAAGCATGAAAAGACCTTTAACATGTATATATACTATGTGGCATTGAATGTTTATAATTTGGACAGAAGCAGCAGATAAAAGCCCAACCCTGGTCTGGCCAGGGGACAGCGCAGCTGCGCCGTCCCTAGGCTTAACCAGGGCACAGCTGCGCCAGGCTATTTTCAGGATTGGTGCAGTCTGCTTGTTTTCTGATTGTGTTAGTTGACTTGTAATGTTATCTAAGCTACTGATCAGAGTCTAATCACTACTGATATGCATTTATATGAGATGACAATATAACATAATGATGTTTAACTTGTAAAAAGGAGGTCAATAGATAAGAATGTCATAACCAATTAAGCGTTATGAATTGCTATAATGCCATAAATGATATAACTATGTTACGTGATTGCATAAACTGATTTCGTGCTACGTGTGTACAAGTACGTATAGAGTTATATGACTAAAGTAGAATCATATGTGTATATTCAACTTACATATCAAGCTTGTGTACCGATTATACTTAACTAATGAATATCCTATACATAAATATATTACGATAGGAATCCGAAGTGTTGATAAGCTTTACTTTGGTAATCTACGCTTAAGGCAAGTATCCTAAACCCTTGCATTACTTTATTTAATGGATATTGTAAGCAAGTATTCGAACTCTATTCTTATTGAACATTATTGAACTTGTGCTATTATTGTTGTACAAGTAAGCTATTGGAATTGAAATTCATGTTTTATTACTTAAATACTTCGTGGATAAAGATAAAGTCGATTTATATTCTTCGAACTTTAAATCTTGAGTTTTGAACTTATGATTGTTCTTATATACCTTGAAAGAGCGGTCTATGCCATTTGATTCGGCTAGACCTATATTATGTATTTGAAAAGCGATCCAAACCAATTGATTTGGTGCGGAGTCTTATGTTGACTAAGATGAACAACCTTCTTTGAAGGGAAACTATATATTTGTCGGGAGACCGATTTGCGCACTTGAAGTACGATTGAACGATATGCATAACGTAGAGTACTTTAGGCTGATCACCTGTTGTACTTATTTTATTGGATTATCAGTATATTTCTGTTAATTCTAGTAGAAGTTTATAGTCCTTAGTGACTGCTCAGTATTCATTTTTCTTGAACTGTGAAAAGGTTAAACCTTGAATCTTATTGTTATCTTGAGTCCTTAGTGACTATTGTTGAAAACTATTGATACTTCTTGTTATCCTTGAACTATCATCTATTGTTGTACCCTTGAGAACTAAAAACTATACTGATCCCCTTATTATTATATTACTTGCTGAGCAAACTTGTTGCTCATTCTTGCTTTTCCTAAAAATATTTCAGTTAAGGCAGAGCAGGGTGGACCTTCGGGCGTTGATAAGGGCAAGGGCAAGGCTACGGAGTAGCTTTATTTTATAATGTTATAATAAGATACTATTCTATTATGTATTAGTTAAGTTTATATATATGATAGTAGTGTGCATACAAGCCAATCATGTATGATGATAAAGCACATACTTTGTAAACAATCTTATTTATTTATTAATAAAATATTCATTTATTAAAGGCATTTAATTATCTATATGGTGCTGTTTTTATAATATGTAAATAACCCATAGTTTTAAGCAATGCTTTTAGAATCATGATGATGATCATGCTAATGAGATCTAAATTCTTAGAAAGCTCTAAAACTAAAATAGTTCCCAATCGTGGGATTACTAAAAAGGGGATTAGTAAATCCGGATAAATTGGTATATATGTTGCTTGCTCATTGGATGAGGATGATTGATCTCATGATCATTTGTGTGGAGACACTAATGCAAGTATGTAGGTGCTTATTGGAGAATAAGTTTACTGAACGTGACTCGCAATGGAATACCTAATGGAGTTTTACTCGCCTGTCAATAGGAATTCCTAATGTGATAGTAGTACAAGTGATCCTTGGACTTGAGATCATCATAGTATCTTGTATGTAACAAATTATATTTTGACTTATTCCTTAAGACCTTTTAAGGCATATATAGGGTATGCTTGGGTATAATGAGTTACATATGGAGATAATGAATGATCAATAAAGAATCTACCACCTCTAGTAAAAGAGGAGATATGTCTTATGTGATTCGTTAAATGACAACCCAGGAATCCTTGGCCAAGGTGGAATAAAATTAGAAAGAGGTTTCTAATTTGCATTAATCGGAGTTGTACATTTTCTAATCAAAATATATATTATTAAATAAAATAAGACTTGATAGTAAATCCATGTCTTATATTTAATTGGGACATTATATGGTGGAAGGATTGAATTGTACGGTAACTATTTACTCACAGGTTCTTTTATGATTAATGTTGAAATCTATATTATCTGGAAAGTCGTTGATCGCTAGGGAGGCTTATCCCTATTGTAGAATAAATATTATTTATTTAAATAGATTATTAGTTTAATTTATTTATTTAAATAAGATTAGAATTGTTCTAATTGATTTATTCACAACCGGTTTAATATGGAGAACCTAAAGGGTCACACCATAAAAGGAAGAATAATTATTTAAGTAGGTAATGGTATAATCGTAATAATACATTAAGTGTAATTAATTTAATCTATGGTGATAGAATAAATTAAATAGCTTAATGTTTATTATTTAATATTTTAGAAATATTAATTATAAATTAATAAGAGGAGTCTTATTAATGCTATTACAATTATTATTATTTTAATTTCTAAAGGAGTTTAGTAATTAATTTAATATTAGTACTCTCATTTATTCCTAATAAGATTAGGAAATAAATTAATTAAATGAATTTAATTAATTATTCCCAAAGTGGTGGGAAGCCTAAATTAATTAAAGGAGTTTAATTAATTAAATGAAATTCCATATCAAACAGGATTAGAAGGGTTGACCAATATCTATATAAGAGGAGTCTTATAATAGATATCAGTTGATGAAATTTTAATTGTTGGAGAGTACTCCTTTTCTATAGAGGATAAAAAATTAAGCTAATCACCCTCCTTCTTGATAATTCATCTTCCTTGGTGGATCACCTCTAAAGGCCAAACACTTGGGTGGCTAACGTTAATCAAAGGAAGTAATCTAACCCAGAAATTCAAGGAGATCACGAAGAACAAGGAGTTGAACTGGTACCTGTGAAAGCTTCGTTATACAAGGGTATGATTCCATAACTTCTTATTTATCGTTTTAAATTAATAATTTGCGTAAAGGATGATCCGGGTAATGATTTTATAATTTTTTTTAAACTCTAATATACCATACTTTCGCTAATTTTTGCAATTTGATTGCGTCACGATTTCGTATAAACCCAACAGTGGCATTAGAGCCAAACCTTTATGCAATTATTAATTGTTTTAATTTCATATATGTATGGGTATGTATTTAGAATAATTTATTGAGCATAATTAATTTTATAAAATTATTTTTTATGGAAAAAAAAAAACGAAAAAAACCTGTCGAATTCCCACGAATTCAATTTTAAAAAGGACGTAGGAGATAAAGCAGCTTGCATTCAAGTTAAAAGGGAGGTGATTACTTTTTTTTTTAAAACCCACCAGGAGATTCACTTTCACAAATTATATAAAGTGATTCTGCAGGATGGTGCCATATATATATATATATATATATATATATATAAGATATATGTTATATATATATAATATATATGTTAAAATTATATATATATATAATATCTGATATATATATATATATTATATTCTTAATAATTTTTTAATTAAAATAAATAGTTTATTTTAATCTTGAAATTGAATTTCATGCAATTTAAAATTGCCCATTAAATGATACTCATATATATATGGATTGTTTTAATTCATGAGATGAATATTTATTTATTGATATATATGGTGATATGTATGATAATAAATGGGGATTGATTATGAACTATTTGACCAATGTGATTGGATTTTATTTTAATTGAATGCTTGAATGAATGGGTTTTATTAAATGGGGTCTGCGTACCTCGTTTTCTCTAATTTTTTTCTTGATGTAAAATTCTATCTCCCTCCTATGTACTTCCCCTTGACTGCTGATCAAGGTTTCTATTTAAATTAAATAGTTTAATGTAATAGAAATAGTTAGAATTATCTTGAAGAAATTGGAGACCAAGGAGCAAGGAGCGCGTGAAAACCCGTTTGTATGGAGCCCGGGTTTAAATGTAATAGTTACGTTTAAATTTAAATTCTTGCACTCCTAGGTTTGACCTTTTGGTTCACTTGGTGGCTCTAGTGAACCAAACTAGAATAAAAGTCCATAATCAATCCGGTTAGAATATAGTATTCTATATAGCATGCTAAATATTATATATATAATATTTTATGCAAACATGCTTCGCATGTTTAATAAAATGACGCGTATTTTATATATATATGTGCATGCGCGCTAAACAAGATGAGACAAATAATAACAAATCCCTCAAAGAAATAATATTAAGTCCGAAGCGTTCAAAGATATTTAGAATATCGAACGTCGCCTTCTAGCATGATAAATTAATAGAGTATTAAATATTTAATATGAGCTTGTTGTGCTATCCACAAGGCGAGTATTGAGTATTTAAAATGTTAATTAATCACATTTGATGCTTATCAAGAAAATTAAACGATCTAGTCTTGTTGTGCTATCTACAAGGACGAATATTTTTCTTTTTTGAATTTATGAAAGTGCTACGCTGGACTTAACTTAAATTATTTTAGTTCGGATGTGCACACACTTGACCATTATGATTTAAGAGGCAAAATAAAAGGAATTACATGGTGATGTAATTGACAAGAGTTGTCTACCTATTTATTTGTATATCGCTTGTTGTGCTATCCACAAGGTTATATACATTTGAAATGGGATCCTTATTCTCACTAGCAAATCTTTAATTAGATGTTGCTGAACTATATAAGTGAGGGTAATATAGTTTGATGAAAATAGTAGGAGATACCAATTTAAAATAAAGACCTAAATTTATTTTGGTATGCAAAGTTAATAAAATGAATGTTTGCTGAAATGTTGTTTTCTTTCACATGCAGAATTTTAAAAATGTCTAAATCACTAATCTCACTACGAAGCATACTTGATGCAAATAAGCTTACCGGGCCGAATTATGAGGACTGGCTAAGAAATCTGAGAATTGTTCTCACTGCTGAAAAGATTTCTTATGTCCTAAATTCAACTGTCCCTGAATCTGTTTCGGAAACAGCCTCTGAGAAAGAGATTGCCACTTTCAATAAGTGACAAGATGATGCATCTGTGGCTCAATGCATCATGCTCGCATTCATGAATAACGAGCTTCAACGTCAGCATGAAAAAATGGATGCTCTTACTATGCTGCTTCACCTCAAGGAGTTGTATGGTGAACAGAGTAGGACTGCTAGATATGAGATATCTAAGGAGCTCTTCCGATCTTGGATGACCGAGGGTACTACCGTCGAGACTCATGTCCTGAAAGTGATCAATTTGATTGAACGCCTTGGACAGCTTGGGTTCGTCATGGATGGGGAGTTGAGTTAAGACTTGGTCTTGCAGTCACTCCCTGAGACCTTCTCGCAGTTTGTGGTTAATTTTCACATGAATAAGCTAGATGTCAGCTTGCCTGAGCTGCTTAACATGCTAAAAACTACAGAAGGTCACTTCCCATCCAAGAAGAACTATATCTTGATGGTGGATTCTTCCAACAAAAGGAAGAGACCCAAGGTATCTTCTGAAAAGAAGAAATCCAAGATGGCTAAGGGAAAGGGGAAAGAAAAGGAACAAAAGAAACCTGAACCAGCTAAAGGAATGTGCTTTCATTACAACAAGCCGAGACATTGGAAAAGGAACTGCAAGAAGTATCTAGTAGAGAAGAAGATTGGAGAAGCTTCGACTTCCAATCAAGGTTTGTTTATGATTGAAATTAATTTTTTTGAAAGTCATAATTCTACTTGGGTATTGGATACCGGCTGTGGTTCTCACATATCTAATACTGTGCAGGGACTGGTCAGAAGTAGAAAGATGAACAATGATGAGGTGATCCTACGAGTGGGGAATGGAGCAAAGGTTGCTGCATTAGATGTAGGAACTTATTATTTAGCAATGCCTTCGGGCAAGTCCATTTATCTTAATAATTGTTATTATGTTCCAAATATTATTAAAAACATTATTTCAATTTCTGTATTGGATATGGAAGGATTTAACGTTGTTATAAAGAACAATAGTTGTTCTATTTATAAGGACGATGTTTTATATGGTATTAAAAATTTGCGAAATGGACTTTATACACTTGACTTACAAGAAAATATATTTCAAATTGAACAAACTAAGAAAAAGAAAAGAGATGATATTAATTATACCTACATGTGACACTGTAGACTTGGTCATATCAATGAAACAAGATTATCCAAGTTGCATAAAGTTGGGCTCCTCGAGCTATCCGATTATGAATCATATCCAACTTGTGAATCTTGTCTCATGGGTAAAAAGACTAAATCTCCTTTTAGTGGAAAAGGATAAAGAGTTACAGAGTTGTTGGCATTGATTCACACAGACGTTTGTGGACCTATGACAACAAGTGCACGGGGTGGGTATTCTTATTTTATTACTTTCACTGATGATCACTCAAGATTAGGATATGTGTATTTAATGAAATACAAGTCAGAATCATTTGAAAAGTTCAAAGAGTTCAGAAGTGAAGTAGAGAAACAAACGGACAAGAGTATAAAGATACTTCGATAAAATCGAGGTGGAGAATACTTAAGCGTTGAGTTTCTCAATTGTCTCAAAGAAAATGGTATAATCTCACAATGGACTTCTCCAGGTACACCACAGTTAAATGGAGTATCTGAAAGGAGAAATCGAACACTGTTGGACATGGTTCGATCCATGATGAGTTTTACCGACCTTCCAATTTCCTTCTGGGGATATGCCCTAGAAACGGCTGCATACCTACTTAACAAGGTACCTACCAAATTCGCCCCAAAGACTCCATATGAGATGTGGAAGGGGAGGAAACCAAATTTTAAGCATGTTAAAACTTGGGGTTGCCCAGCTTATGTCAAAAAGTTTGAAAATAATAAGCTACAGACTAAATCCGATAAGTGTAGATTTGTGGGATACCCTAAAGAAACTTTAGGGTATTATTTCTATCATCCAACTGATCAAAAGGTGTTTGTTGTGAAACATGCTGCCTTCTTGGAAAAGGAGTTTATCCATGAAGGGGTCAGTGAGAGTAAGATATATCTTGAAGAATTTAAGAACCACAAATTACCACGGATCAAAGTCAGGTACCTGACCAAGTAGAATAACCTACTATACCACACCCTGTTCGTAAATCTGGAAGAGTACCGAAGATACCTGAGAGGTATGGATTCGTTATAAAGGATGACGATGAGGTACATATCATGAATGATGATGATCCATTAAATTACGAACATGCTATGAGTAATAAAGACTCAGGGAAATGGCTTGAAGCCATGAAATCCGAAATGGACTCCATGTATGAAAATAAAGTATGAACTTTGGTTTCACCACCAGAAGGCATTAAGCCTATTGGGTGTAAATGGGTTTTTAAAAGAAAGACTGGAGCAGACGACAAGGTAGAGACCTATAAGGCCCGACTGGTTGCAAAAGGTTTCAAACAAAGACAAGGAGTTGACTATGATGAAACCTTCTCACCAGTAGCTATGCTCAAGTCCATTCGGATTTTGCTTGCTATTGCAGCTTATAACGACTATGAGATCTGACAAATGGACGTGAAAACGACCTTCCTCAATGGAAAACTTTAGGAGGATGTGTATATGACACAGCCAGAGGGATTTATTTCAAAGGTTGGAACAAATCAAGTCTATAAGCTGCAACGATCCATTTATGGATTGAAGCAAGCTTCTCGTAGATGGAACATTCGTTTTGATGAGACAATCAAAGAGTTTGATTTTATCAAAAATGACGATGAACCATGTGTGTACAAGAAGGTTAGTGGGAGCGCAGTTTCATTCCTTGTATTATATGTTGATGATATATTACTGATAGGGAATGACATTGCTATGCTACAATCGATTAAAATCTGGTTATCTAAACACTTCTCCATAAAGTACTTGGGAGAAGCATCCTATATTTTGGGGATAAAGATCTATAGAGATAGATCTAAAATGATGCTTGGTTTATCCCAAGGAACGTACATTGATGCGATGCTAAAGAGGTTTAGCATGAAAGATTCCAAAAGAGGTCTCATGCCGATGAGCCATGGAATACATCTCTCCAAGAAACAGGCCCCAAAGACACCTGAGGAGAGAGACCGTATGAGTAAGATCCCTTATGCTTCTGTAATAGGATCTATCATGTACGGTATGATATGTACTAGAACGGATGTTGCCCATGCACTTAGTGTAACGAGCAGATACCAGTCGAATCCTGGAGAAGAGCACTGGAAGGCAGTAAAGAATATCTTAAAGTACTTGGGAAGGACTAAAAATATTTTTCTTGTCTACGGTGGGTCTGAATTAAAACTCGGGGGATTCACGGACTCAAGTTTTCAAATAGACCAAGATGACTGTAAATCTGTTTCAGGGTATGTGTTTACCTTAAACGGAGGCGCAGTGAGTTGGAAGAGTTCCAAGCAGCAAATAGTTGCTGATTCAGTGACAGAGGCAGAGTATATAGCTACAAGTGAAGCTGCAAAGGAAGCTGTTTGGATAAAGAAGTTCATAATTGAACTTGGTGTGGTTCCTAGCATTGGAGAAGTAATTCCCATTACTGTGACAACACAGGAGCAGTTACACAGGCTAAGGAACCCAGGTCTCATTAGAAATCTAAACACGTGTTGCGGCGATTTCATTTGATCAGGGAGATCATTGAAAGAGGAGATGTCACTTTGGAGCGTGTAGACTCTCAAGACAACATTGCAGATCCATTTACTAAAGCTTTAACACAAGAGCAGTTTGATCGTCACTTAGAGAAGATGGGTATGAGATACTATGGCGATTAGCTTTAGTGCAAGTGGGAGATTGATAGTAGTGTGCATATAAGCCAATCATGTATGATGATAAAGCACATACTTTGTAAACAATCTTATTTATTTATTAATAAAATATTCATTTATTAAAGACATTTAATTATATACATGGTGCTGTTTTTATAATATGTAAATAACTCATAGTTTTAAGCAATGCTTTTAGAATCATGATGATGATCATGCTAATGAGATCTAAATTCTTAGAAAGCTCTAAAACTAAAATAGTTCCCAATTGTGGGATTACTAAAAAAGGGATTAGTAAATCCGGATAGATTGGTACATATGTTGCTTGCTCATTGGATGAGGATGATTGATCTCATGATCATTTGTGAGGAGACACTAAAGCAAGTATATAGGTGCTTATTGGAGAATAAGTTCACTGAACGTGACTCGCAATGGAATACCTAATGGAGTTTTACTCGCCTGTCAATAGGAATTCCTAATGTGATAGTAGTACAAGTGATCATTGGACTTGAGATCATCATAGTATCTTGTATGTAACAAATTATACTTTGACTTATTCCTTAAGACCTTTTAAGGCATATATAGGGTATGCTTGGGTATAATGAGTTACATATGGAGATAATGAATGATCAATAAAGAATCTACCACCTCTAGTAAAAGAGGAGATATGTCTTATGTGATTCGTTAAATGACAACCCAGGAATCCTTGGCCAAGGTGGAATAAAATTAGAAATAGGTTTCTAATTTGCATTAATCGGAGTTGTGCATTTTCTAATCGAAATACATATTATTAAATAAAATAAGACTTGACAGTAAATCCATGTCTTATATTTAATTGGGACATTATATGGTGGAAGGATTGAATTGTACGGTAACTATTTACTCACAGGTTCTTTTATGATTAATGTTGAAATCTATATTATCTAGAAAGTCGTTGATCGCTAGGGAGGCTTATCCCTATTGTAGAATAAATAGTATTTATTTAAATAGATTATTAGTTTAATTTATTTATTTAAATAAGATTAGAATTGTTCTAATTGATTTATTCACAACCGGTTTAATATGGAGAACCTAAAGGGTCACACCATAGAAGGAAGAATAATTATTTAAGTAGGTAATGATATAATCGTAATAATACATTAAGTGTAATTAATTTAATCTATGGTGATAGAATAAATTAAATAGCTTAATGTTTATTATTTAATATTTTAGAAATATTAAATATAAATTAATAAGAGGAGTCTTATTAATATTATTACAATTATTATTATTTTAATTTCTAAAGGAGTTTAGTAATTAATTTAATATTAGTACTCTCATTTATTCCTAATAAGATTAGGAAACAAATTAATTAAATGAATTTAATTAATTATTCCCAATGTGGGGGGAAGCCTAAATTAATTAAAGGAGTTTAATTAATTAAATAAAATTCCATGTCTAATAGGATTAGAAGGGTTGACCAATATCTATATAAGAGGAGTCTTATAATAGATATCAGTTGATGAAATTATAATTGTTGGAGAGTACTCCTTTTCTATAGAGGATAGAAAACTAAGCCAACCACCCTCCTTCTTGATAATTCATCTTCCTTGGTGGATCACCTCTAGAGGCCAAACACTTGGGTGGCTAACGTTGATCAAAGGAAGGAATCTAACCCGGAAATTCAAAAAGATCACGTAGAACAAAGAGTTGAACTCGTACCTGTGGAAGCTTCGTTCTACAAGGGTATGATTCCATAACTTCTTATTTATCGTTTTAAATTAATAATTTGCATAAAGGATGATCCGGGTAATGGTTTTGTAGAAATTTTTTAAAACTCTAATATACCATGCTTCCGCTAATTTTTACAATTTGATTGCGTCACGATTTCGTATAAACCCAATAATATATGCTTAAGATATGTTTAAGCTATGTATAAGATGTTTTAGTTACGAACTCTTGGGACATGAATGGTTATATTAAATAAATATAATCTATTCGTAGTATTTCGTGTTATTCCGCTGTGCGATGCGATATTTAGTCGTATTATCATGTTAGATTGTAGAACGTGACGGACCGAATTCTAGACGACGTGGCGGTTCGAATTTGGGGGCGTCACAGAATCCCTACTTGGTGAAGCAGAAGAGTGGAGTAGGAGCTTGAGTCTCTGAACCACTTAAAAATCCCTTGTGTCTTTTACTTTATGTCATTTACATTATGCACTATAACTGCTATAACTGCTATAACCACTTACACCTAAACTAACATTAGAACTATGTTTATCAAGATATCTTTGAAGGGGATCTTTAACTTATTTTGTTGTGCATGAACTGATTCTTATGTTTGTCATCTGCTAATTACTTAGCAATACAAAAGAAATGGAAAAAGCTTTTAAAATAAAAAGGATCTATTCAACCCCCTTCTAGATCTATTGTGTGCCCTCTGGGAACTAACAATTGGTATCAGAGCAGGTTCTCATGATATATCCAAAAGCTAACGGTTTGAGTTTGGTCCTAGACACAAACAAGTTCTAAACTTAGTTTTAGTAGTAAGTCACTTCTGAACGAAGATGAGCTTACACATTGATAATTGTACGTACAGGTGAATGTGAATATATACCTGAAGCTGTCCAAATTAGTCCCTGTCCTTATTTGCTATTGCAATCAGACCAATCGCTACCCATAGCCAATCAGCAGTCTACAGTTTACTGATGGAAAGTCAAGAAACATCAAGAGTTAAAAACCTGACGTCCACTATTCTGAAAGATGAAATGCCTATACATGCAATAAGATGCTCATCTAGAGGAGAATACTTCAAATATGTACTTGACTAATTTCATATATCTGAACCTTGAGGTTCGAAGGCGTCAAAGAGTTCAAGCTGTCAAGACTTTCCTCTGATCATAACTCCAAAACTTTGCTTGATTGATCTAAGGCCATATGAAGCAACAAGTTGTCAGTACTAAATGCAAAGATATGCACATCAATGCCTAATATCATTGTGCATATAAGTAGGACAAATAACTGTCAAGAATCTGACAGTGTCTTTCCTCATATATTACGTGCATCATACTGCATCACCTTATGTGCTATAACAATATTCTTTCAAAAGATCATTTTCTTCCTAAAAAGGGAAAGAGAGAAAGTACATTTAAGGTTGGAAATTGATTGCTAACAAACTCTCTCACCAACCATGTTTTAGGTTGAAAATAAATTTATGAAGGAAATCTGATATATGCCTTAAGTTTATTACAAACTAATAATTTTAAGTTGCTCGACCTTTGCTAATGAGTTGGTATATTTGTAAATTCATACAAGCCAATGTTTTGTGTTTTTGATAATACGTAGAGTATGATCAACACTAAAGGTGTATCTTGAAGGTTCTTAGAAACTGATCAACTCCACGAACCAACCAAATGCAAATAATTAATAGAGCTGATCCTCACTTTGTGAACATTCAAAATCTGTGAACATGGCAAAGCAAAGAGTGTAACAACCAAAGTAAAAGATTATCATATCAAAATGCTTAATCATACACACACTCACAATCATGCATTATAACTGTTATATCTAAATTTGATATATGTATAAATATGATTGTTGATGCTTATATGATGCAAATCCAAGAATATGAGGAACTGAGATTTTAAGAAAACTAACCTAGCAGGACCCAAGTAACCATGGGTACTGATAAGTAGATTTTATACCTACTTATTGGCTATTAACTTACTATAACTATAGCTTAATCTTAAGTATTTTAGTTATTTTTTATGCGTTTTATCTTCATTTTGTAGTTTGCATAGCGAAAACTCTATTGTTAGCATTGTGGTTGGAAATGGCATGGAACCGACATGATGGCGAGCTTTAGGCTTGTGGTGGAGTGAAGGTGATCCCGACATGTGAAAAGGGCATCTGATTAGTGGCATGTGATATGGCAAGGGAAAGAAGAAGGAAGATGAAAGCAACAATAGCACACCAAAAGCACACCAGCAGGAAGCTTGTAGCAGCCTGCAGGAAATTCAAGCATCGCGGCCGCTCCAGTATAAAGCACAAAAATAGCGTGCCCGCGCCACACCAGGAGCAGATTAGTAGCCGGCGCACCCGCGCCCCAATTGGCTTGCGGGGCAGCGCGGCCGCGCCAGGCTGGTCAATGGCAGATTGACTTTTTCATTAAAAATCTTGTTTACGTGTTTTTCCTTTAAAGGGTGTATTTGCAAGTTGAGATACTATCTTTTGAATGTTATTCTTACTTTTTAGGGTTTTGGAGAAGGATAGAGAGCTAGTAGCCTACTCTTCCTACATTTTGGCTTCTCTCTTGATTTCTCTTAGATTTCAATACATTTTGCATAGATTAGGGTTTAGATTGGATGTTTGAAGAACTTGGCTCCACATTGATGGTTAATCTTTGAAGTAGAGATTTCAAATTTGCATTTTCTATCTCTTAGCTTCTCTTTACTTCTCTAATTGTTTTTCAATGTATGAACAAGTTATGATAATGGTTTTTGCTTCGGTTATGAACTAATCTCCATTATGGGATTTTAATGGATCTTTTTTCTTAAGTTCAGATTTGTACGCTTCTATGTTGAGCTCTAGTTGATTATATATGGATTGCCTAATATGGTTTGTCTTGCTTGTTTAGATGCTTGATCACCATCTACCGTTATAACTTGTATGAAATTGGAAAATGAATTATAAGTTGAGATATGGCCATATTAGCATGTGTTCATGATTTTTACATGTGATAGACTTCATGTTTCGTAATCCGGATAGACTTATACCGTATTACCGCGTGTAGTAATTTGAGAGAGCTTGTGCTTAAATCTGTATTACTTTTAAGTCACATAGAAATACAGTGGTTTAGGTAATATTGGGTGTTCACATATATTCTATCTCTTTTGTGGATTGTGTGCGATATGAGCATGGTATATCGAGAGATAGCCATATCATACTTTTGTGCTCTCGACTAGCAATTCAAAGTAATTAAATAGGCTTGGCAAGAGATATTTAATCTGAATGTGGCATTAAGTGAAGTTAGAATCCCATATCTTCCTTTTCTGAATCATTTACTTGATAATTAGTTAGTATTTGTTAATCTTTAGTGTTAGATAAATCACATTTTGATCAATCATTTAAGCAGCCTAAAACAACTAAAAAAACTGTTGTATGTTAGATTATAAATATTCATATATCTCCGTGGGAACGATCATCTACTTACTCTATATTACTTGTTGACCGTGTATACTTGCACGTGTGTGTTTAATTTGATTAACACCGAAACAAGCCAACAGGTACCAGGATAGAAATTCACTTAACCTGCAGGTACTTAGTCTATCTGACCTCACTAAGGAAAACTGAAGCACATGGCTTCAGTCACAAAGACTCTACTAGCTGCAAGATCAAGATCCCCCAGCAGTGCTCTTATTCAAGGTCATCCAATGCCAAATCCTTCTCCCAAAGATTTGCTGAGGCCCCAAGAATGAAGATCACATGAACTAAAATGGATTCCAAAATCCTTAGTTGATTCTCAAAAGGAAGTTGGCTATTCATGTCAAGATGTAAGAGACCTTCTATGCTTATCCATGCAAAGCATATCATCTCAAAAGGAACAACAAGGAAGATCATATCAAGAGATTCTCTCACAATGATGATGAAGTATGCATCATAGAAGTAAAGCTCCACGAATACAGAAGATGCTAGAGTCTGAATGACAGAAACTACGTTCGTAGTGTCTAGTTAGCAAATCATGGAGTACCCAATTTTGAAGAAAATACTCTATGATCAAATGGAGCTGATTCTACCATGAAGATTCCAGCTAGAAGGAGATATGTGAGGAAATCTTACTTATGCATGAACAAAAGAATAGCCCATCTTTCTCTGAGAAGAAAGTATCAATTATGGGGGAGCAGTGATCTGCTATGTGTAGCAGCACTAATATTGACAAAGGAGCACAATGAAGCAAATCCTTTAGATCTTCCAACCAATGAATATAGCTATACTATATGAGAAGGAAAGAGCAGCTGAAAAGATATGGAGGTGGTGGAGTTTAAGAAGAAATTGAAGAAGTGTGATTCTTGCTAGAAGTCCTGAGATAAGCTCAGATGACAGGTCAACCTTTATTGCATGTCTGTTGACCACTCCACGAATATCATGTCCACTCCTGTTAAGTTCCCTAAACAGATGCTTATCCAAACATCCACATCCCAGTTACAGAGTTCCAAAACTCTGTGAATGATGAACCAAATAAATCTTCATCCCCAGTAGTACCGTCCCAAAACGTGCTACTTATAACTATATCAGTCAGCTACCCCAATTGTGGAGTACCTACGATCGAACACCTGACCGTAGTGTAAGAGCATGCTGAACCCACGATCGCAGTCTAGACAGATACCAACATCAACGAATATTCAATGTTGGTAAGTGAATCTCATGGCAGAGAAGCCCACTGTGATGACATTGTTGCCACCATGTCTAAGGAGATCTTCTTCTAATAAGCGCCTCAGAGACAAACCTCACCCTAAGTTTTATACTAAGAGGCCAACCCTTTTTGAGCACCCTTAACCCAGAAGAAGTGCTGATATTAAATGCATCACAAGGACCTCTACAGAAGCATATAGTAACCCCTCAGAAGAATACAAGCTGCTGATGAATCATGCAACTCCCTTTTGGAGATTAATGAAGAGTTGTTTGTCGAAGTATGGCTACAGATGACAATCTTCGAGTGGACAAAGAGATCGTCAACCAGACAAAGAAATCGTGGAGTACTAATCTATGTCATTAGGCTACTCCACGAACTGAAGTAGTCAGCGGTCAACAAAAGGAAAGTTAAATCTGAAAAGCTGATTTGTTAGAAGAAGTTACAGATTGTAACATATTAGACTCTTATATTTGTCCCATTGAAACATGGAGGGAACAGTTACAAGAAGGAAAATTCAAATCAGTGGCAGTTACACTTACGAGAGTTTACCAAAAAGCCGCAAGCCTCTCTAATCCATCTTCTCTCTCTGAAGCTGAAACCCTAAACACTCTCCAAAAGCCTAAAACTCTAAAACATCTATCCATCCTCAAATCGCTTTCATATACCTCCTGCAATACTCCTAAAAGCAAACACCCAGATACTCCTAACCCTTCAAATGAAAGATTGGCGTGTCGTCACGGGTATTCAATTCGGCACCAAGAGATTTGAAAGATCAGAAAAGAAGTTCAGAGACACTCTTGAAATCGTGAAGAAGGCTGGGTTTTCTGAATGTCTTAAATCGAACACCCGTATATATACCGACCTAGTGAAAGAGTTCTACTCAAATTCAACCATAAGTTCTGGGCTTCTATCCATAAAAGTCAAAGGACTAATTCTAAAGATAAAACCTACAGACATCAATCAATGCTTAGGTTTTCCTGACCTGGGTCTGAAGAGTCTTGAAGAAGTTGACATTGAAGAAGGAAAAAGGGTTATGCGCTACAAGAGGAACCCTAGTCTGAAGGACATGAAGAAGAAGGAGTTCCCTGAAGTATTTGAGTTCCTTGTTGAGATTGTAGGGAAGTGTATACTAAGCAAGGATACTGCACATGATACAGTGAGTGATTAACAGTTGAGAATCATGTCTGCCATTGTACTGAAGCAGCGAATTAACTTTGGAGCCATACTGTTCGACTTAATGTCCAAGTGGCTAAAAAAGGCAAAGAAGAAGAAATCAACTGACAAACCTCTCACGAAGGTTTTCCATGTGAGATTCTTAAGCATCATTTTGAAGAAGAAATTGAAAAATAAGATAAAGGATGATGAGGGTGAACCCCTAAATATTCATAAAGTGTTGTCTCCCAAGCTGTTTGACAACTGGAAGAAGAATCCCATGGAGAACAAGAAGCTGAAGACGTATGGTAGCAGCAGCAAAAGCACTACAAAGAAGAGGAAGGCTAGCATTGTAGAGGATAAGCTGTCTCACTCTGATGATTCCAAGGTTCCAGAGTCCACTTCCGAAAAGCCATCCAAGAAGAGAGCCAATGTGGTGAGAAAGTCACCAAAGGTCCCCCAAAGAAGTCTTTCTGCTGAAGAAGAGGAAGCAGAATCAGAAGAAAAAGAAGCAACCGGAAGTCCTATTGCTGATCCCCCAAGTAGTCCTTCTACTGATAAGGAAGGATTAGAATCAGAAAAAGAAGAAGCAACTGGATCTCCTACTGATAAACCCCCAAGGAGTCCTTCTGCTGATATAGCAGAATCAGGATCCAAACAAAAAGATGAACCTGAACCTCCTGTTGCTGAACCCCCAAAGAGGAGAAAGAGTAATAGACTACTTCTCAAGCCAGGCCTCAAGAAGAATGAAGGATCTTCAGCAAAGATCATTAATCTTAGTGATGATGATGATAGTGATGAGCCTGTCACCATGGAAGTAGATTCAAAAGGGAAAAGGAAGATGTCTAACAGTTCCAGCAGTGATGAAAATGAAAAGACTGCAAATGGATCTGAATCAGAAGAGGAATATATTGATGAGTCAATTGAAGGGAGCTTGCACCAGTATGACTCTAGATCAGGACATGAAGGAAAAGAAGAAGACTCTAATTCTAAATATCAAGAGCCAGATGACTATCATATTCCTTCTCTTGCAAATGTTAAAACAAGAATAGTGGTGGAAGTATTTGATGAACCACAAATGTGCTACTAGGTAGATGGGTAGACCATGGCAATAAAAGACTCGACGTGGTAAGGATGTCCACAGTCGATCTACTCAATAATCTTCAAGATATGGAGTTGGACCATACAACCGTGCTATATGATTCTGAGAATCATCTGATAAGGTGGTTCTACCCGTTAATGCCATGGCTGAAGGCCTACACTGATGGAGATAAAAACTACTTCAGATGGTGCTTCTCACACTTTCCCAACCTGGAGCTAATTTCACAAAATTTTCCAAGGGTTAAGACCTTTCCTACCAAGCTGATCAGAGACCAACCTCACTTCAAAGTCTACCAATAAACCAGCAACATCTACATTCCCTGCGATCTTCGAGAAAGCTTAGATGGTGGAAGGATCACATCAAAGTCCACGATCATAGAGCCTCTGCACTCTACCACTGGAAGTGATCTAGCTCAGTCTGAGAAGTCAAACCTTGCTCCAACAATCCTATCTGATATCCCTTCTTCTTCCAACAGTGACTGGTATTCAAATCTATATGAGATTCTCACTACTTTTGAAAGCCTCTCTAAGGGTGAGAAACGTGGTGTCCAACCAGCTGCTCAGCAGGAGGCTGTCCAACCAGATAATTAAATTCTTCAAGAGCAAAAGTTACTGAAAAACTATGAAGAATTGATTGAAAAATTCTCTCTCATTACTGAAGATGCTAATGTCCTGTCAGGAGGAGAAAACAATGAGTTTCACAACAAGCTTCAGGCTGCAATCTCAGATATATCTCTCAAGCTTCAACAGAGAGATCAAATCTATCTGAAGTTCATAAGGGATTAGAGGGAAGAAGCTCTGCTAGCTCAGAAGAAAAGTGAAGAATCTATTTTGTCTCTCTTTGAGAAAATAGACACTCTCAACCAGTCTCTATCCCTAAAGCTAGAGCTCAGCCAACAGGAACTCAAGATTGAAGTTGGCAACACATCTCACCTGATGAAGCAGCTTATGTCTAATGTCCAGCATCTCTCTCAAGTGATTAATGACAAAAAGGCATTCAAGGAGGCAATCTAAGAGAAGAATGAAGACAGAGGAGAAGAGCAAGAGCAAGAGCAAGAGCAAGAGCAAGAGCAAGAGCCGGAGCAGCAAAGCAAAGGACCTAAAGGGGAAGTAGAAGAAGGAAGCAGCAGTGGAGTCATCATCTGAGGTGGAGTCATCATCTGAGGGGGAGCCAAAATGAGATGACTCCATGAAGACAAAGACTGAGGGGGAGCCAAAGCTAGATGATGAAATGATGTATTCATCTGAGGGGGAGCAGAATCAAGAAGACATACAAGATGAGTAGCTGAACGAAAAGTACATCCAGAAGACATATAAGAAGCAAACAATGAAAAAGAGAAGGTATATCTCTAATTGTAATAGTATGTTCTGGATCCAGGATGTAGAGTGTCATGTCATTTGTAAGTTAAATTTTCATTAATGACAGTCATGATTATCTGTTCTAGTAATACAACAGCTCACTGTATATTAAGATTCATTCATCTCATACATATGCATTTAATGTTTTTGTCATAATCAAATAGGGGGAGATTGTTAGGAATATACATAAGAATGTTATTCCTATTTATATAAGATTTTATTATGAACTTAATGAATGAATATGCAAATATTTCTGCATTGATGAAAGCTGTAAAGTCCTTTGTAGATGATAGACTTATATGTACAAGGACTTAGACTGAAAAGATCAAAAGTGTTAGGTTAATCCTACATAAGTGAACAGCTTTGTGAAGTCCTTCAAAAGATTACAATGTACAAGGACTATGAATAGAAAAATCAAGCTTGTTAGGTTGATCTTATAAAATATAATAGATAGGCTTGACTGATCGTGGAGCACTGCACCAGCAATCGAAGTCAGTTGAGAGAGTAAAGGCAGAATCGTATTCTATTAAGGCTGAACCATAGTCTATAAAGATAGCCACTCACGAAGTAGTAGTCTGCCAAGAAAAGACAAGGCAGAATCGTGGTGTGTCGAGGAAGACATTCTCGGAGTCATAGTCTATCGAGGAAGCCAAGTTCAGAAACGTGGAGACAGCCTGTCAAAGCGCCTATCGAGCGCCTGCTGAGCCAAGTCAAGAATAATAGGCTTCACTCGAAGACGTGGAGTCTGCAGATCATAACCAAGGCAGAAGTCGTAGTCGGGCAGATCAGTCAAGTGACTACAGTTGTTAAGGCAGAGATCGTAGTCTGTCATATGATCTACTCTCAGAGTCACAAACTACACTCGGAGTAGCAGTGTCTGCAGAGCTAGAGCCAGAGCCAGATCGTAGTCTGCAGAACCAAAGCCAAATCGAAGTCTGCAGAACAAAGGCCAAAACGTAGTCATTCTAATGCTCACAACGCCAAGAAAGAATCGTAGAGACTACATGATTCTCAACAGTAGAGCATTCTTGAAGTATACACAAAGACCTCACTTTGGTAGGAGTAGTCAAAGTTCAGAAAGCAATCTACCTAAAGAGTACCAGAAAGCACCCTTTGAATGGCCTACAAGCAATCAGAAGATCGAAGCACCAACTCTATCAACAAGGCTGGTTGAGAAGTGAAGAGCCATTCAGGAGAAGTCTTCTACAAGCATCCACTAGAAGACAATGATTGAAGTGACTGTCAAAATGAAGACAACGATTGTAATGTTTGTCAAACCAACAGAAGACAACGATTGTAGTGGTGACTACGATCGTGGTGTTTGCCAAACGAGCAGTAGAAACTGATGAAGCACATACAGAGATATTAGCCAACTTATAGAGAATAAACGAAAAGGATTGTTTATGCTCAGCCTCACCATGAAGAGTGAATGGGAGATCACAAAGCAGAAAGTTGGGAGAGCTGAGCATAACTAATCAGAACAGTCTTGCAAACCAAAAGGGCCAAAGCAGTCAGTCAAGTTATCAGTTCCTGATGCAAGTTTAGGCAATCAGAATCGAAGAAGCACTGAAAGAGTGAAGAATAAGAGGTTCTACATTGTCAGATCATTGAACGCTCTTAAGATCGTAGTGTTGTCAAAGCCAGTCAACTTACAACATCCACAGATAAACTACGATCAAGGACATGAACATCTGCATCAGAGTCGTGGAGTTCGGTCATTTGATTATTGAGTCTCAACAATGTCTCAATGTGAAGATTGACAATCGAACATCGCTGATTGAGAGCATCGATGCAGTAAGTCAACTCCTTTGATTTGGATCAAAGAAACATAAGGGAAAAATAAATGTGATTGCCAACCTGACTTCTGAATGTGACTGCTCAGAAGTGTTAGGTGAAATAGCAGACTGCTGTGTCAGGAAAGTCAAAAAGGTGATGTCACGTCAAGTCAGCATTCTACACCAAATAACTCAGAATCCTTGAGTCATTTCAAATATCTTCCAATGCTATATTCCAACGGGAAGCTGATGGAGGAAGTATATAACAGCTGAAGCTTCAAAGATGAAGTGTTGTTGGCTCTACGAGAGTTCTACAGAGCTTAACTGAAAATGTCTTAGTGGCAGTGAAACTACCATAGTAGGAGTGAAGCAATTATGATGAAGGGCTTTAACTGGTACAGGCTTCACTCAACACCAAGGAGAATGCCAACCACAATGGCATCTGTGCTGAGAGCCGAGAAGGCCAAGAAGACAAGAGATAGAGTGGCAGTCCAAAAAGCAGATATCTAGAGCCACTCTACGATTCACCATAAATAACTTGAGCTGAAGAGAAGTAGATGCAGAGCAGAATTTGCACACAAGATAACCAGTGTTCAAAGGATGCTAAGTACCAGAAGAAGACTACCTGAAGTGCAAAACTTAGCAGATCCTCAATGGTGACAGTGTGCCATGCTGAAATCAGATGAAGTCAAGCATCAACAACAAAGATCAGCTGCACCAAGGAGATGTGATAGACTTCTAAGTACTCAAGGATGTCGAGCCTCATGTACATCTTAGCAGTCCATCAGTGGTGATCAAGTCTCGATGTAGAATGCCAGAAGATCACACCAAGCTACTAAGTATTAGAAGATGAACAAGCTTAATTTCATCTTAGCAGCTCAGCACCAACAATAACAAACCAACAGACAACCAGGGTCTAAAGGGTCTTTGTCTTCGTGACTAAATCAAAGTCAAGTCTGCTGGGCTTGCTGAGTACCGGAGGGTACAAGAGATTCTAAGTCTGCTGGGCTTAGTCTACTGGTCCAAGTATGCTAGGCTTGAAGAGTTCTTAGTGAACAAGAGTTCCAAGGCTGCTGGCCTTGAAGGAATCTTAGTGATTCAAGAGTTACCTTTTCCTTAGTGGAATCCCTGCTTGGTGAAGCAGAAGAGTGGAGTACGAGCTTGAGTCGCTAAACCACTTAAAAATCCCTTGTGTCTTTTAATTTATGTCATTTACATTATGCACTATAACTGCTATAACCACTTACACCTAAACTAACATTAGAACTATGTTTATCAAGATATCTTTGAAGGGGATTTTTAACTTATTCTGCTGTGCATGGACTGATTCTTATGTTTGTCATCTGCTAATTACTTAGTAATACAAAAGAAATGGAAAAAGCTTTTAAAATAAAAAGGATCTATTCAACCCTCCTTCTAGATCTATTGTGTGCCCTCTGGGAACTAATAATTGGTATCAGAGCAGGTTCTCTTGCTATATCCAAAAGCTAACGATTTGAGTTTGGTTCTAGACACAAACAAGTTCTAAACTTAGTTTTAGTAGTAAGTCACTTCTGAACGAAGATGAGCTCACACGTTGATAATTGTACGTACAGGTGAATGTGCATTTATACCTGAAGATGTCCAGATTGGTCCCTGTCTTTATTTGCTATTGCAATCAGACCAATCGCTGCCCATATCCAATCAGCAGTCTACAGTCTACTGATGGGAAGTCAAGAAGCATCAAGAGTTAAAAACCTAACGTCCACTATTCTGAAAAATGAAATGTCTAGACATGAAATAAGATGTTTATCTAAAGGAGAATTCTTTAAATATGTACTTGGCTAATTTCATGTATTTGAACCCTGAGGTTCGAAGGCGTCAAAGAGTTCAAGCTGTCAAGACTTTCCTCTAATCATAACTCCAAGACTTTGCTTGATTGATCTAAGGCCATATGAAGCAACAAGTTGTCAGTACTAAATGCAAAGATATGCACATCAATGCCTAATATCATTGTGCATATAAGTAGGACAAATAACTGTCAAGAATCTGACAGTGTCTCTCCTCATATATACACGTGCATCATACTGCATCACCTTATGTGCTATAATAGTATTCTTTCAAAAGATCATTTTCTTCCTAAAAAGGGAAAAAGAGAAAGTGCATTTGAAGTTGGAAATTGATTGCTAACTAAAGAGAGAAAATGCATTTGAAGTTGGAAACTGATTGCTAACAAACTCTCTCTCCACCCATGTTTTAGGTTGAAAATAATTTTGTGAAGGAAATCTGATATATGCCTTAAGTTTATTACAAACTAATAATTTTAAGTTGGTTGACCTTTGCTAATGGGTTGGTATGTTTGTAAATTCATACAAGCCAGTGTTTTGTGTTTTTGATAATACGTAGAATATGATCAATACTAAAGGTGTATCTTGAAGGTTCCTAGAAACTGATCAACTCCACGAACCAACCAAATGCAAATAATTAATAGAGCTGATCCTCACTCTGTGAACATTCAAAATCTATGAACATGGCAAAGCAAAGAGTGTAACAACCAAAGAAAAAGATTATCATATCAAAATGCTTAATCATACACACACTCACAATCATGCATTATAACTGTCATTTCTAAATTTGATATATGTATAAATATGATTGTTGATGGTTATATGATGCAAATCTAAGAATATAAGGAACTTAGATTTTAAGAAAACTAACCTAGCAGGACCCAAGTAACCATGGGTACCAGGATAGAAATTCAATTAACCTACAGGTACTTGGTCTATCTGACCTCACTAAGGAAAACTAAAGCACATAGCTTCAGTCACAAATGCTCTACCAGCTGCAAGATCAAGATCCCCCAGTAGTGCTCTTATTCAAGGTCATCCAATGCCAAATCCTGCTCCCTAAGATTTGCTGAGTCCCCAAGAATGAAGATCACATGAACTAAAATGGATTCCAAAATCCTTAGTTGAACCTCAAAAGGAAGTTGGCTATTCATGTCAAGATGTAAGAGACCTTCCATGTTTATCCATGCAAAGCATTGTTGGGTTTGTATGTAACGCAATCATGCAATCAAATCACATAAATGGGGCGGAAGCGTAAAAACTAGGTTTTCAAAATTTATACAAACCCATAACCATGATCATGCTTTGTGCTTGTTATCAATAACAGAAAAGAGAGAACATGGAATTATACCTTTGAAGATCTAAGCTTCCTCAGGTACAAGTTCTACTCCTTTGATTCCTTTGATTCCTCTGATAGTGGCTCCTTCCCTTGAATAATGTCAGCCACCCAAATGTTTGGCCTCTAACGGTGATCCACCAAGGAAGATGAAGAACTCAAGAAGATGGGTTATTGGCTTAACCCTTGTTTCTATCTCTATAGAATATGTGTACTTCCAACTCTTGGAAAATTTCACATCTCTACCTTATTTCTGATATAAGACTCTCTTATATAGATATTAGGTTAACCCTCCTAATCCAATTAGAATAGGATTTTATTTAATTAATTAATTAAATACTTTTAATTAATTTATATCCTAATCTTTATTAAGATTGAGAGAGAGTACTGATATTATATTAATTCCTAAACTCCTTTAGAATTAAAATAATAATAATAATAATAATATTAATAAGACTCCTCTTATTAATTTATATTTAATATTTCTAAAATATTAAATAATAAACATTAAGCTATTTAATTTATTCTATCATCATAGATTAAATTAATTATACTTAATGCATTATTACTATCATGCCATTTTCTTCTTAAATAATTTTTCTTCCTTTTATGGTGTGACCCTTTAGGTTCCCCATATTAAACCGGTTGTGAATAAATCAATTAGAACAATTCTAATCTTATTTAAATAAATAAATTAAACTAATAATCTATTTAAATAAATAACATTTATTCTACAATAGGGATAAGCCTCCCTAGCGATCAACGACTTTCCAGATAATATAGATTTCAACATTAATCATAAAAGAACCTGTGAGTTAATAGTTACCGTACAATTCAATCCTTCCACCATACAATGTCCCAATTAAATATAAGACATGGATTTACTGTCAAGTCTTAATTTATTTAATCATATGTATTTCGATTAGAAAATGCACAACTCCAAATAATGCAAATTAGAAACCTCTTTCTAATTTCATTCT
Source organism: Panax stipuleanatus (assembly GCA_020205555.1). Lineage (NCBI taxonomy): Eukaryota > Viridiplantae > Streptophyta > Magnoliopsida > Apiales > Araliaceae > Panax > Panax stipuleanatus. Next base: position 14,837,028 of record CM035118.1, on the reverse strand, counting down.
ACCTTGGCCAAGGATTCCTGGGTTGTCATTTAACGAATCACATAGGACATATCTCCTCTTTTACTAGAGGTGGTAGATTCTTTATTGATCATTCATTATCTCCATATGTAACTCATTACACCCAAGCATACCCTATATATGCCTTAAAAGGCCTTAAGGAATTAGTCAAAGTATAATTTGTTACATACAAGATACTATGATGATCTCAAGTCCAAGGATCACATGTACTACTATCACATTAGGAATTCCTATTGACAGGGGAGTAAAACTCCATTAGGTATTCCATAGCGAGTCACGTTCAGTGAACTTATTCTCCAATAAGCACCTACATACTTGCTTTAGTGTCTCCACACAAATGACCATGAGATCAGTCATCCTCATCCAATGAGCAAGCAACATATGTACCAATCTATCCGGATTTACTAATCCCCTTTTTAGTAATCCCACGATTGGGAACTATTTTAGTTTTAAAGCTTTCTAAGAATTTAGATCTCATTAGCATGATCAACATCATGATTCTAAAAGCATTGCTTAAAACTATGGGTTATTTACATATTATAAAAACAGCACCATGTAGATAATTAAATGCCTTTAATAAATAAATATTTTATTAATAAATAAATAAGATTGTTTACAAAGTATGTGCTTTATCATCATACATGATTGGCTTGTATGCACACTACTATCAAGCATATCATCTCAAAAGGAACAACAAGGGAGATCATATCAAGAGATTCTCTCCATGGTATCTCATACCCATCTTCTCTAAGTGACGATCAAACTGCTGTTGTGTTAAAGCTTTAGTAAATGGATCTGCAATGTTGTCTTGAGAGTCTACACTCTCCTCTTTCAATGATTTCTTTAATCAAAGTGCCGCAACACATGTTTAGATTCAAGATGAGACTTAGGAACTATTCCTAGTTCTGTAATGAACTTTTCATCTAAAACATCAACTTGCAGCTTCACTTACAGTTATATACTCTGCCTCTGTCACTGAATCAGCAACCGTTTGCTGCTTGGAACTCTTCCAACTCACTGCACCTCCGTTCAAGGTAAACACATACCCTGAAATAGATTTACTGTCATCTTGGTCTGTTTGAAAACTTGAGTCCGTGAATCCCTCGAGTTTTAATTCAGACCCATCGTAGACAAGAAAAATATCTTTAGTCCTTCTCAAGTACTTTAGGATATTTTTCACTACCTTCCAGTGCTCTTCTCCTGGATTCGACTGGTATCTGCTTGTTACACTAAGTGTGTGAGCAACATCCGGTCTAGTACATATCATACCGTACATGATAGATCCTATTGCAGAAGCATAAGGGATCTTACTCATACGGTCTCTCTCCTCAGGTGTCTTTGGGGCCTGTTTCTTGGAGAGATTTATTCCATGGCTCATCGGCATGAGACCTCTGTTGGAATCTTCCATGCTAAACCTCTTTAGCATCGTATCAATGTACGTTCCTTGGGATAAGCCGAGCATCCTTTTAGATCTATCTCTATAGATCTTTATCCCCAAAATATAGGATGCTTCACCCAAGTCCTTCATGGAGAAGTTTTTAGATAACCAGATTTTAATGGATTGTAACATAGGAATGTCATTGCCTATCAGTAATATATCATCAACATATAATACAAGGAATGATACTGCGCTCCCACTAACCTTCTTGTATACACATGGTTCATCCTCGTTTTTGATAAAATCAAACTCTTTGATTGTCTCATCAAAACGAATGTTCCATCTACGAGAAGCTTGCTTCAACCCATAAATGGATCGTTGTAGCTTACAGACTTGATTTATTCCAACTTTTGAAATAAATCCCTCTGGCTGTGTCATATACACATCCTCCTCAAGTTTCCCATTGAGGAAGGCCGTTTTCACGTCCATCTGCCAGATCTCATAGTCGTTGTAAGCTGCAATCGCAAGCAAAATCCGAATGGACTTGAGCATGGCTACTGGTGAGAAGGTTTCATCATAGTCAACTCCTTGTCTTTGTTTGAAACCTTTTGCAACCAGTCGGGCCTTATAGGTCTCTACCTTTCCGTCTGTTCCAGTCTTTTTCTTAAAAACCCATTTACACCCAATAGGTTTAATACCTTCAGGTGGTGAAACCAAAGACCATACTTTGTTTTCATACATGGAGTCCATTTCATATTTCATGGCTTCAAGCCATTTCCCTGAGTCTTTATTACTCATAGCCTGTTCGTAATTCAATGGATCATCATCATTCATGATGTGTACCTCATCGTCATCCTCTATAACGAATCCATACTTCTCAGGTATCTTCGGTACTCTTCCAGATTTACGAACATGGTGTGGTACAGTAGGTTCTTCTACTTGGTTAGGTACCTGACTTTGGTCCGTGGTAACTTGTGGTTCTTGAACTTCTTCAAGATATATCTTACTCCCACTGACCCCTTCATGGATAAACTCTTTCTCCAAGAAGGTAGCATGTTTCGCAACAAACACCTTTTGATCAGTTGGATGATAGAAATAATACCCTACGATTTCTTTAGGGTATCCCACAAATCTACACTTATCGGATTTAGTCTGTAGCTTATCATTTTCAAACTTTTTGACATAAGCTGGACAACCCCAAGTCTTAACATGCTTAAGATTTGGTTTCCTCCCTTTCCACATCTCATATGGAGTCTTTGGGGCGGATTTGGTAGGTACCTTGTTAAGTAGGTATGCAGCCGTTTCTAGGGCATATCCCCAGAAGGAAATTGGAAGGTCGGTAAAACTCATCATGGATCGAACCATGTCCAACAGTGTTCGATTTCTCCTTTCAGATACTCCATTTAACTGTGGTGTACCTGGAGGAGTCCATTGTGAGATTATACCATTTTCTCTGAGACAATTGAGAAACTCACTGCTTAAGTATTCTCCACCTCGATCTAATCGAAGTATCTTAATACTCTTGCCCGTTTGTTTCTCTACTTCACTTCTGAACTCTTTGAACTTTTCAAATGATTCTGATTTGTATTTCATTAAATACACATATCCAAATCTTGAGTGATCATCAGTGAAAGTAATAAAATAAGAATACCCACCCCGTGCACTTGTTGTCATAGGTCCACAAACGTCTGTGTGAATCAATGCCAACAACTCTGTAACTCTCTCCCCTTTTCCACTAAAAGGAGATTTAGTCATTTTACCCATGAGACAAGATTCACAAGTTGGATATGATTCATAATCAGATAGCTCGAGGAGCCCATCTTTATGCAACTTGGATAATCTTGTTTCATTGATATGACCGAGTCTACAGTGCCACATATAGGTATAATTAATATCATCTCTTTTCCTTTTCTTAATTTGTTCAATTTGAAATATATTTTCTTGCAAGTCAAGTGTATAAAGTCCATTTCGCAAATTTTCAATACCATATAAAACATCGTCTTTATAAATAGAACAACCATTGTTCTTTATAATAACGTCAAAACCTTCCATATCCAATACAGAAATTGAAATAATGTTTTTAATAATATTCGGAACATAATAACAATTATTAAGATAAATGGATTTGCCCGAAGGCATTGCTAAACAATAAGTTCCTACAGCTAATGCAGCAACTTTTGCTCCATTTCCCACTCGTAGGATCACCTCATCTTTGTTCAGCTTTCTACTTCTGACCAGTCCCTGCACAGTATTACATATGTGAGAACCACAGCCGGTATCCAATACCCAAGTAGAATTATGACTTTCAGAAAAATTAATTTCAATCATAAACAAACCTTGATTGGAAGTCGAAGCTTCTCCAAGCTTCTTCTCTGCTAGAAACTTCTTGCAGTTCCTCTTCCAATGTCCCGGCTCATTGCAATGAAAGCACATTCGTTTAGCTGGTTCAGGTTTCTTTTGCTCCTTTTCTTTCCCTTTTCCCTTAGCCTTCTTAGATTTCTTCTTTTCAGAAGACACCTTGGGCCTCTTCCTTTTATTGGAAGAATCCACCATCAAGACATGGTTCTTCTTGGATGAGAAGTGACCTTCTGCAGTTTTCAGCATGTTAAGCAGCTCAGGTAAGCTGACATCTAGCTTATTCATGTGAAAATTAACCACAAACTGCGAGAAGGTCTCAGGGAGTGACTGCAAGACCAAGTCTTGACTCAACTCCCCATCCATGACGAACCCAAGCTGTCCAAGGCGTTCAATCAAATTGATTACCTTCAAAACATGAGTCTCGACGGTAGTGCCCTCGGTCATCCGAGATCGGAAGAGCTCCTTAGATATCTCATATCTAGCAGTCCTACTCTGTTCACCATACAACTCCTTGAGGTGAAGCAGCATAGCAGGATCATCCATTTTTTCGTGCTGACGCTGAAGCTCGTTATTCATGGATGCGAGCATGATGCATTGAGCCACAGATGCATCATCTTGCCACTTATTGAAAGTGGCAATCTCTTTCTCAGAGGCTGTTTCTGAAACAGATTCAGGGATAGTGGAATTTAGGACATAAGAAATCTTTTCAGCAGTGAGAACAATTCTCAGATTTCTTAGCCAGTCCTCATAATTCGGGCCGGTAAGCTTATTTGCATCAAGTATGCTTCGTAGTGAGATTAGTGATTTTGACATTTTTAAAATTCTGCATGTGAAAAGACAACATTTTAGCAAACATTCATTTTATTAACTTTGCATACCAAAATAAATTTAGGTCTTTATTTAAATTGGTATCTCCCACTATTTTCATCAAACTATATTACCCTCACTCATATAGTTCGACAACATCTAATTAAAGATTTGCTAGTGAGATTAAGGATCCCATTTCAAATGTATATAACCTTGTGGATAGCACAACAAGCGATATACAAATAAATAGGTAGACAACTCTTGTCAATTACATCACCATGTAACTCCTTTTATTTTGCCTCTTAAATCATAATGGTCATGTGTGTGCACATCCGAACTAAAATGATTTAAGTTAAGTCCAGCCTAGCACTTCCATAAATTCAAAAAAGAAAAATTTTCGTCCTTGTGGATAGCACAACAAGACTAGATCGTTCAATTTTCTTGATAAGCATCAAATGTGATTAATTAACATCTTAAATATTCAATACTCGCCTTGTGGATAGCACAACAAACTCATATTAAATATTTAATACTCTATTAACTAATCATGCTAGAAGGCGACGTTCGATATTCCAAATATCATTTGAACGCTTCAGACTTAATATTATTTCTTTGAGGGGTTTGTTATTATTTGTCTCATCTTTTTAAGCGCGCATGCACATATATATATAAAATACGCGTCATTTTATTAAACATGCGAAGCATGTTTGTATAAAATATAATATATATAATATTTAGCATGCAATATAGAATACTATATTCTACCCGGATTGATTATGGACTTTTATTCTAGTTTGGTTCACTAGAGCCACCAAGTGAACCAAAAGGTCAAACCTAGGAGTGCAACAATTTAAATTTTAAATGTAACTATTACATTTAAACCCGGGCTCCATACAAACGGGTCTTCACGCGCTCCTCGCTCCTTGGTCTCCAATTTCTTCAAAATAATTCTAACTATCTCTATTACATTAACTATTTAAAATTAAATAGAAACCTTGATCAGCAGTCAAGGGAAAGTACATAGAAAGGAGATAGAATTTACATCGAGAATAAAACAAGAGAAGACGAGGTACGCAGACCCCATTTTATAAAACTCATTCATTCAAGCATTCAACCAAAATAAAATCCAATCACATTGGTCATAGTCCATAATCAACCCCATTTATTATCATACACATCAACATATGCATCAATAAATATCCATTCATCTCATGAATAACAATGCTATTCCATATATGGATCGATGTTATTTAATGGACAAAAGTTTTGGTAAATTTTATTTTTGAAACAAAATAAACTCTTTTATTTTAATCAAAAATAAATCCAAATTAAACTCCTTTAATTTTAGCATTCTGAAATCATATTTCAGATAAAATAAACTTCTTTATTTTAAAACTTTATCAATTAAATAAACAGTTTACTTAATTAATTAAAATCAATTTTCAGGGTCTGTCCAGGTACCGGCGCAGCTGCGCCAGTAATGAACTGGGTAGCTGCGCAGCTGCGCAGGTAGACGGAAGCAGCAGTTTTTGCAGACCGGCGCAGCTGCGCCAGTAATGAACTGGGCAGCTGCGCAGCTGCGCCGTTCGCAGCAGAAACTTGCAGAAAACGATTTTTGTCCAGAAAAACGATCCAATTCTCACATCAATTCATACATGGAATTATAAAATTGATAATTAGCACAAAGTTAGGCTCTGATACCACTGTTGGGTTTGTATGTAACGCAATCATGCAATCAAATCACATAAATGGGGCGGAAGCGTAAAAACTAGGTTTTCAAAATTTATACAAACCCATAACCATGATCATGCTTTGTGCTTGTTATCAATAACAGAAAAGAGAGAACATGGAATTATACCTTTGAAGATCTAAGCTTCCTCAGGTACAAGTTCTACTCCTTTGATTCCTCTGATAGTGGCTCCTTCCCTTGAATAATGTCAGCCACCCAAATGTTTGGCCTCTAACGGTGATCCACCAAGGAAGATGAAGAACTCAAGAAGATGGGTTATTGGCTTAACCCTTGTTTCTATCTCTATAGAATATGTGTACTTCCAACTCTTGGAAAATTTCACATCTCTACCTTATTTCTGATATAAGACTCTCTTATATAGATATTAGGTTAACCCTCCTAATCCAATTAGAATAGGGTTTTATTTATTTAATTAATTAAATACTTTTAATTAATTTATATCCTAATCTTTATTAGGATTGAGAGAGAGTACTGATATTATATTAATTCCTAAACTCCTTTAGAATTAAAATAATAATAATAATAATAATATTAATAAGACTCCTCTTATTAATTTATATTTAATATTTCTAAAATATTAAATAATAAACATTAAGCTATTTAATTTATTCTATCATCATAGATTAAATTAATTATACTTAATGCATTATTACTATCATGCCATTTTCTTCTTAAATAATTTTTCTTCCTTTTATGGTGTGACCCTTTAGGTTCTCCATATTAAACCGGTTGTGAATAAATCAATTAGAACAATTCTAATCTTATTTAAATAAACAAATTAAACTAATAATCTATTTAAATAAATAATATTTATTCTACAATAGGGATAAGCCTCCCTAGCGATCAACGACTTTCCAGATAATATAGATTTCAACATTAATCATAAAAGAACCTGTGAGTTAATAGTTACCGTACAATTCAATCCTTCCACCATACAATGTCCCAATTAAATATAAGACATGGATTTACTGTCAAGTCTTAATTTATTTAATCATATGTATTTCGATTAGAAAATGCACAACTCCAAATAATGCAAATTAGAAACCTCTTTCTAATTTCATTCTACCTTGGCCAAGGATTCCTGGGTTGTCATTTAACGAATCACATAGGACATATCTCCTCTTTTACTAGAGGTGGTAGATTCTTTATTGATCATTCATTATCTCCATATGTAACTCATTACACCCAAGCATACCCTATATATGCCTTAAAAGGCCTTAAGGAATTAGTCAAAGTATAATTTGTTACATACAAGATACTATGATGATCTCAAGTCCAAGGATCACATGTACTACTATCACATTAGGAATTCCTATTGACAGGGGAGTAAAACTCCATTAGGTATTCCATAGCGAGTCACGTTCAGTGAACTTATTCTCCAATAAGCACCTACATACTTGCTTTAGTGTCTCCACACAAATGACCATGAGATCAGTCATCCTCATCCAATGAGCAAGCAACATATGTACCAATCTATCCGGATTTACTAATCCCCTTTTTAGTAATCCCACGATTGGGAACTATTTTAGTTTTAAAGCTTTCTAAGAATTTAGATCTCATTAGCATGATCAACATCATGATTCTAAAAGCATTGCTTAAAACTATGGGTTATTTACATATTATAAAAACAACACCATGTAGATAATTAAATGCCTTTAATAAATAAATATTTTATTAATAAATAAATAAGATTGTTTACAAAGTATGTGCTTTATCATCATACATGATTGGCTTGTATGCACACTACTATCAAGCATATCATCTCAAAAGGAACAACAAGGAAGATCATATCAAGAGATTCTCTCACAATGATGATGAAGTATGGATCATAGAAGTAAAGCTCCACGAATACAGAAGATGCTAAAGCCTGAATGATAGAAACTACATTCGTAGTGTCTAGTTAGCAAATCATGGAGTAACCAATTCTGAAGAAAATACTCTATGATCAAATCGAGCTGATTCTACCATGAAGATTCCAGCTAGAAGGAGATATGCAAGGAAATCTTACTTATGCATGAACAAAAGAATAGCCCATCTTTCTTTGAGAAGAAAGTATCAATTATGGGGGAGCAGTGATCTGCTATGTGTAGCAGCACTAATGTTGACAAAGGAGCACAGTGAAGCAAATCCTTCAGATCTTCCAAACAATGAAGATAGCTATACTAGATGAGAAGGAAAGAGTAGCTGAAAAGATATGGAGGTGGTGGAGTTTAAGGAGAAATTGAAGAAGTGCGATTCTTGCTAGAAGTCCTGAGATAAGCTCAAATGATAGGTCAACCTCTATTGCATGTCTGTTGACCACTCCACGAATATCCTGTCCACTCTTGTTAAGTTCCCTAAACAGATGCTTATCCAAACAGCCACATCACCATTACAGAGTCGCAAAACTCTATGAATGATGAACCAAATAAATCTTCATCCGCAGTAGTATCGTCCCAAAATGTGCTATTGATAACCATATCAGTCAGCTACCCCAATCGTGGAGTACTTACGATCGAAAACCTGGCCGTAGTGTAAGAGCATGCTGACCCCACGATCGTAGTCTAGATAGATACCAACATCAACGAATATTCAATGTTGGTAAGTGAATCTCATGGCAGAGAAGCCCACTGTGATGACATTGTTGCCACCATGTCTAAGGAGATCTTCTTCTGATAAGCGCCTCAGAGACAAACCTCATCCTAAGTTTTATACTAAGAGGCCAACCCTTTTTGAGCACCCTTAACCCAGAAGAAGTGCTGATATTAAATGCATCACAAGGACCTCTACAGAAGCATATAGTAACCCCTTAGAAGAATACAAGCTGCTGATGAATCATGCAACTTCGTGTTGGAGATTAATGAAGAGTTGTCTGTCGAAGCATGGCTATAGACGACGATCTTTGAGTGGACAAAGAGATCGTCAACCAGACAAAGAAATCGTGGAGTACTAATCTATATCATCAGGCTACTCCACGAACTGAAGTAGTCAGCGGTCAATAGAAGGAAAGTCAAATCTGAAAAGCTGATTTGTTCGAAGAAGTTACAGATTGTGACATATCAGACTCTTACATATGTCCCATTAAAACATGGAGGGAACAGTTACAAGAAGGAAAATTCAAATCAGTGGCAGTTACACTTACGAGAGTCTACCAAAAAGCTGCAAGCCTCTCTAATCCATCTTCTCTCTCTAAAGCTGAGACCCTAAATACTCTCCAAAAGCCTAAAACTCTCAAACATCAAGCCATCCTCAAATCGCTCTCAGATACCTCTTGCAATAATCCTAAAAGCAAACACCCAGATACTCTTAACCCTTCAAATGGAAGATTGGCATGTCGTCACGTGTATTCAACTAGGCACCAAGAGATTTGAAAGATCAGAAAAGAAGTTCAGAGACATTCTAAAACTCGTGAAGAAGGCTTGGTTTTCTGAATGCCTTGAATTGAACACCCGTATCTAAACTGACCTAGTGAAAGAGTTCTACTCAAATACAAAGATAAGTTCTGGGTTTCTATCCATAAAGGTTAAAGGACTAATTCTGAAGATAAAACCTACAGACATCAATCAATGCTTAGGTTTTCCTGACCTGGGTCTGAAGAATCTTGAAGAAGTTGACATTGAAGAAGGAAAAATGGTTATGCGCTACAAGAGGAACCCTAGTCTGAAGGACATGAAGAAGAAGGAGTTCCCTAAAGAATTTGAGTTCCTTGCTGAGATTGTAGGGAAGTGTATACTAAGTAAGGATACGACACATGATATAGTGAGCGATCAACAGTTGAGAATTATGTCTGCCATAGTACTGAAGCAGCGAATCAACTTTGGAGCCATACTGTTCAACTTAATGTCCAAGTGGCTTGAAAAGGCAGAGAAGAAGAAATCAACTGACAAACCTCTCACGAAGGTTTTCCATGGGAGATTCGTAAGCATCATTTTAAAGAAGATATTGAAAAATAAGATAAAGGATGATGAGGGTGAACCCCTAAATATTCACAAAGTGTTGTCTCCCAAGCTGTTTGACAACTAGAAGAAGAATCCCATGGAGAACAAGAAGCTAAAGACGTATGGTAGCAGCAGCAAAAGCACTACAAAGAAGAGGAAGGCTAGCATTGTAGAGGATAAGCTATCTCACTCTGATGATTCCAAGGTTCCAGAGTCCACTTCTGAAAAGCCATCCAAGAAGAGAGCCAAGGTGGTGAGAAAGTAACCAAAGGTCCCCCAAAGAAGTCTTTCTGCAGAAGAAGAGGAAGCAGAATCAGAAGAAAAAGAAGCAACCGGAAGTCCTATTGCTGAACCCCCAAGTAGTCCTTCTGCTGATAAGGAAGGATCAGAATCAGAAAAAGAAGAAGCAACTGGATCTTCTACTGATAAACCCCTAAGGAGTCCTTCTGCTGATACAGCGGAATCTGGATCCAAAGAAAAAGATGAACCTGAACCTCCTGTTGCTAAACCCCCAAAGAGGAGAAAGAGTAATAGACTACTTCTCAAGCCAAGCCTCAGGAAGAATGAAGGATCTTCAGCAAAGATCATTAATCTTAGTGATGATGATGATAGTGATTAGCCTGTCACCATGGAAGTAGATTCAAAAGGGAAAAGGAAGATGTCTGACAGTTTCAGCAGTGATGAAAATGAAAAGACTGCAAATAGATCTGAATCAGAAGAGGAATATACTGATGTGTCAATTGAAGGGAGCTTGCACTAGTCTGACTCTAGATCAGGACATGAAGGAAAGGAAGAAAACTCTAATTCTGAATATCAGGAGCTAGATGACTATCATGTTCCTTTTCCTGCAAATGTTAAAATAAGAATAGTGGTGGAAGTATTTGATGAACCACAAAATGTGCTACTAGGTAGATGGGTAGACCATGGCAATGAAAGACTCGACGTGGTAAGGATGTCCCACAGCCGATCTGTTCAACAATCTTCAAGATATGGAGTTGGACCTTACAACCGTGCTATATGATTATGAGAATCATCTGATAAGGTGGTTCTACCCATTAATGCCATGGCTGAAGGCCTATACTAAAGGAGATAAAAGCTACTTCAGATGGTGCTTCTCACATTTTCCCAACCTAGAGCTAATTTCATAAAATTTTCCAAGGGTTAAGACATTTCCTACCAAGCTGATCAGAGACTGGTCTTACTTCAAAGTCTATCGAAAAGCCAGTAACATCTACATTCCCTGCGATCTTCGAGAAAGTTTAGATGGTGGAAGGATCACATCAAAGTCCATGATCATAGAGCCTCTGCACTCTACCACTGGAAGGATCTAGCTCAGCCTGAGAAGTCAAACCTTGCTCCAACAATCCTATTTGATATCCTTTCTTCTTCCAACAGTGACTGGTATTCAAATCTCTATGAGATTCTCACTACTTTTGAAAGCCTCTCTAAGGGTGAGAAACGTGGTGTCCAACCAGCTGCTCAGCAGGAGGCTGTCTAACCAGATAATCAAATTCTTTAAGAGCAAAAGTTACTGAAAAACTCTAAAGAATTGATTAAAAAATTCTTTCTCATTGCTGAAGATGCTAAGGTCCTGTCAGGAGGAGAAAATAATGAGTTTCACGACAAGCTTTAGGCTGCAATCTCAAATATATCTCTCAAGCTTCAACAGAGAGATCAAATCTATCAGAAGTCCATAAGGAATCAGAGGGAAGAAGCTCTTCTAGCTCAGAAGAAAAGTGAAGAATCTATTTTGTCTCTCTCTAAGAAAATTGACACTCTTAACCAGTCTCTATCCCTAAAGCTAGAGCTCAGCCAAGAGGAACTCAAGATTGAAGTTAGCAACACATCTCACCTGATGGAGCAGCTTATGCCTAATGTCAAGCAGACTACTCTCAGAGTCGCAGACTACACTCGGAGTCACAGTGTCTGCAGAGCTAGAGCCAGAGCCAGAGCCAGATTGTAGTCTGCAGAACCAAAGCCAAATCGAAGTCTGCAGAATAAAGGCCAAAACATAGTCAGTCTAATTCTCACAACGCCAAGAAAAAATCGTAGAGACTACACGATTCTCAACAGTAGAGCATTCCTGAAGTATACACAAAGACCTCACTCTGGTAGGAGTAGTCAAGGTTCAGAAAGTAGTCTACCTGAAGAGTACTAGAAAACACCCTCTAAATGGCCTGCAAGCAATCAAAAGATCAAAGCACCAACTCTATCAGCAAGGCTAATTGAGAAGTGAAGAGCCATTCAGGAGAAGTCTTATACAAGCATCTACTAGAAGACAATGAATGAAGTGACTGTCAAAAGAAAGACAACGATTGCAGTGTCTGTCAAACCAACAAAAGACAACGATCATAGTGGTGACTATGATTGTGGTGTTTGCCAAACGAGCAGCAAAAACTGATAAAGCACATACAGATATATTAGCCAACCTATAGAGAACAGACGAAAATGATTGTTTATGCTCAGCCTCACCATGAAGAGTGAATGGGAGATCACAGAGCAGAAAGTTTAGAGAGTTGAGCATGACTAATCAGAAGAGTCTTGTAAACCAGAAGGGCCAAAGCAGTCAGTCAAGTTATCAGTTCCTGATCCAAGTCTAGGCAAGCAGAATCGAAGAAGCACTGCAAGAGTGAAGAGTAAGAGGTTCTACATTGTCAGATCATAGAACGCTCTTAGGATCGTAGTTTTGTCAAAGCCAGTCAACTTACAACATCCATAGACAAACTACGATCTAGCATATGAACATCTGCATTAGAATTGTGGAGTTCGATCGTCTGATTATTGAGTCTCATCAATGTCTCAATATAAAGATTAACAATCGAACGTTGCTGATTGAGAGCATCGATGCAGTAAGTCAACTCCTTTGATCTGGATCAAAGAAACATAAAGTAGAAATAAATGTGACTGCCAACCTGACTTCTGAATGTGACTGCTCAGAAGTGTTAGGTGAAATAGCAGACTGTTGTGTTAGGAAAGTCAAAAAGGTGATATCATGTCAAGTTAACAGTCTGCACCAAATAACTTAGAATCCTTGAGTTATTTCAAATAGCTTCCAATGCTATATTCCAAAGAAAAGCTGATGGAGGAAGTATATAACAACTGAAGCTTCAAAGATAAAGTGTTGTTGACTCTACGAGAGTTCTACAGAGCTTAATTGAAAATGTCTTAGTGGCAGTGAGACTACCATAGTAGGAGTGAAGTAATTATGATGAAGAGCTTTAACTGCTAAAGGCTTCACTCAACACCAAGGAGAATGCTAACCACAATGGCATCTGTGCTGAGAGCCTAGAAGGCCAAGAAGACAAGAGATAGAGTGGCAGTCCAGAAAGCAGATATCCAGAGCCACTCTATGATTCACCATGAACAACCTGAGCTGAAGAGAAGTAGATGCAGAGCAAAATCTGCACACAAGATAACCAATGTTCAAAGGATGCTAAGTACCAGAAGAAGTCTACCTGAAGTGCAAAGACTTAGCAGATCCTCAATGGTGACAGTGTGCTATGCTAAAATCAGATGAAGTCAACCATAAACAACAAAGATTAGTTGCACCAAGGAGATGTGATAGACTTCTAAGTACTCAAGGATGTCGAGCCTCATGTACATCTTAGCAGCCAAGCTGCTAAGTATCAGAAGATGAACAAGCTTAATGTCATCTTAGCAGCTCAGCACCAACAACAACAAACCAACAAACAACTAGGGCCTGAAGGGTCCTTGTCTTCGTGACTAAATGAAAGTCAAGTCTGCTGGGCTTGCTGAGTACCGGAGGGTACACGAGATTCTAAGTCTGCTGGGCTTTGTCTACTGGTCCAAGTCTGCTGGGCTTGAAGAATTCTTAGTGAACTAGAGTTCCAAGGCTGCTGGCCTTGAAGGAATCTTAGTGATTCAAGAGTTATCTCTTCCTTAGTGGAATCCCTGCTTGGTGAAGTAGAAGAGTGGAGTAGGAGCTTAAGTCTCTAAACCACTTAAAAATCCTTTGTGTCTTTTACTTTATGTCATTTACATTATGCACTATAACTGCTATAACCACTTACACCTAAACTAACATTAGAACTATGTTTATCAAGATATATTTGAAGGGGATCTTTAACTTATTCTGTTGTGCATGAACTGATTCTTATGTTTGTCATCTGCTAATTACTTAGCAATACAAAAGAAATAGAAAAAGCTTTTAAAATAAAAAGGATCTATTTAACTCCCCTTCTAGATCTAGTGTGTGCTCTCTGGGAACTAACATAGTATGTTGAATTAGACATTCAATAGGCTATATTAAGTATATAATATGCTGGAAAGAGGAATCCGGGTTGCTGTATTAAAATCTAATTTGCTGGATTGACATTTGGTTTGCCGTATTAGTATTCGGTCTATCGGATTATAAAGAGAAACTTATAAAATAAAAGATTAAGTGATGAAATGATTGAAATATTATCAAAGGATGATAATAATATTAAGACTTTGATGTAATGTCTACTACTTAACTATGTGACTGACTGTTATACAATTTAGGATAGAGTAATGATATTATAAGTGAGTATATGCTTTGACTAAATGAAAGATCAATTATAGGTCTTTCCACTAAGAAGTTAAACTAAATTGCGTAGCAGTAGACCGCAATCGAGGCAAGTTCTCTAACTCAAACTTGAGTTATTATTTTCAAAGCATGTTAGTGAATAATTATTATTAATTATTCACATTTATAATGATTATTGATATTCGCACTTTGTGCAATTGAATTCCTGTTCTATTATTATTGAACTGTGAATTAGTTAAAGTTCTTTCCTTCATGAACTGTTTATGATATAGATCTATGCTAGTTGTATTAGCTAGATCAAGCATGTTAAATTTGTTAAATCAAATACAATTGAAAAGTTATTCCTAACTAATTGATTTGGTAAGGACTCTAAACTGAGAAAAAGAACAATTTGATTAAAGCATTATTGGAAAATAGTTGTTGCTCGTATATTGAGTGTTTATGCATAATACACCAGGTATGGAAGGCTGATCCCTTTGCTTACCAAAACTTATTAAAAGGACCAGTTTAAATACTGACAACCTTCGCATATGTTCATGGTTATTTTGACCACTCAGCATATTATTCAATTCTTTGAATATTCAATTATCGAGATTTATTTCATGTTCTTTCACAATCAGATTATATTGTTGAACGTTGAAACTTAAATTAATTTCTAATCATGATATACCTTCTATGTATTTAAACTTGCTAAGCAAATTAGTTGCTTACCCTTGCTATATCATGACATTTCTTTCAGCTAAGCCAGAGACGTCCAAGAAGGACAAAGGCAAAGAAAAGGCCCAGGAATAGTTAGTGAGAATATTTATGTATTGTATTACGTTATGTAAATTAGTATTGTAAACATGTTGTGTTACTAAGTGTAACTTAAGTAAGGTATGCATTTAAGTTAAGGTTAAGAAGACCTTGGGATTTATGTTATAGAACTTATTTTAACGAACAATATATGTTTATTATTCCGCAATAGTTTATAGAATGCTTATGATGATGATGGATCGTGAGCACTGAATCTTAGGTTAGAGAACTTGGATTTGGGGGCGTCACAGGTTGGTATCAAAGCTGTAGGTTGTAAACATTAGGATGCGAAACCTAGGTTACAACCTTAAAAGAAAACTCATATAGAGTATGTTAGGATATGGATGATGGAGATTCACCTAGTATAGATTGTACATAATAAAATATCATTTCATTTTATCAATGAATAAATTTTATTGTGATACTGATGTTGTCCTTGTTTGTTTATATGATGTCTGAGGAGAGACATGATAGCCATACTGTGGAGCAGGAGCCAAGGAATCCTGTTGAGGAGCACATTGAGAGTGAGGACTATGATGAGGATATGATGGTGGTAGATTTGTTTGAGGAGAATGTAGCATTGGGAAATAGAATTGCACAACTGGAGGAAGAAAACTCAACCCATCAGTTTAATGAGACGCAATATAAAGTGTTAGCTTATCAGGCTCAATCCGAGCAAGCAGAGGTAAAGATGTAGTTGCAAGGGCAGGTGACATCGGCTCAGAAAATGGTTGCTACGAATGCGGAGCTGAGGGAAAGATTGGAGCAGGAAGAAGTGAAGTTGGGAGTGCTGAGAGTTGAACATCAGGCGATGCAATTTGATTTCGATTTGGAGATCGCTGACAAGATTCAAGTTGAGGATGCCTGGATCCTAGCAGCGAGGAGAGTGGACCAGCTAGAGGCAACTTTGGAGGACAAGGAGGTCAGGATAGAGTCTCTTGGACGGGTTTTAGATGTAGCATATGCGAGCCCCATGGTTAAAGATAGGAGGCATCACTTTGAGATCGGCGAGTCGAGCCATTTCGTGCGACGTCATGAGGATGTAGGTGCACTGCAGGAGCAGGAGCATGTCCATACTGTAATACCCGAGAATTTCCATATATTATTAAATAAATATATTAATGGAAATGAGAATTTATTTGAATATAAATGATTTTGTGTTATGAGATGAATTAATTCAATTATATATAATTGAATAATTATAATAATTGAGAAATTGGTGGAGTTTGTGATAAACTCGTTGATTGCCTTGTGTGGCACAGTGACGTAATATAAGAATGATTATATTAATTTAAGCGAACAATTAATCTATATTAATTGTTAATCGAAGAATATTAATTAACTGTTATAAAATACTAATGAGGATTGATTAATAATATGTGATTATTATTATTGCAAGAAACATAATAATAATGAGCAACGTGTTTATAAATATAATAAGATTTATATCAAAGTGATAATTAATCATATAAGGGTTAATTAAATTGTTATGGAGGTTAACAATTATATTGATTGATGTAGGATATGTGTATATTATTAATTTATATTCAATTTATAAGATGAGAAATTATATGTGCAAGCATGCGAATTAAATGTGTAGCATATATTAGTTGACTATGTATTATGTGAAGTGTAATATGACACTATTATATGGTAAGGCTTATTAAACCATGTGAGCTACTTGATTAATAACTTGTGTGACAATAAATATGTGGGTATACATTGTATAATATATCATGAACATATTGTAAACAATTAGTTTTAATAAAGGAGACAGTGTAATGTGTTAACATCTGATTAGATTATATCCGGTATTAACAAAATGTACATGGTTTATACGTGTCAATTTACACTTACTACAGTATATGAATTATTGTGACATTTCAATTAAAGACCTAAGTGTCTAAATATGTGTGTGTATATAACCTAAGTATTAACACTAGTTTGTTTACAAATTGGAAATGCTGAGATTTTTATGCCTTGTCCCATATTAATAAGACACAAACCTTGTACACGTAAAACACTCATGAAGCTAGCCTACTCCTACCTTCTCAAACTCAGCATTCTAGCAAATCATGATACGGGGAGTGGGCACAACAGTGTTCTTCAACCACTCTACCAACTCTTCCTTAGCTGATATACAAAGCTTCAATCTAGTGGTTCAATTTAATGGACAATTGCATTGTCTGTGTAAGGATTCTTCTATAAATAGCAGCCATGTTTCTTCGTTTTCAATTTGCTGAGAGTTTGCATAAGTGGTGAGTGAAAGCAATATACATATATCAGTAGGAGAAGTTGGATTAGCAGCAAACTATATTTGAATCCTAGTAGAGGTATAATCCTTCTTCCTTTGTTCTTCATTTTCGTTTTCTGTTTCCGAAGTTTCCTTCAAATTTTTGATTATGCCAAATTGGTTCATGATTGGTTTGTAGAACCCTTATATTGTTGTTATATGAACATACATACGTGATGGAACCACTATATAGCTTTCTTGACTTTCATTTCCATTGTTGCTCTGTAATTTCTGTAAAGCATCGAATTCGTGAAATTAGTTGGAGTTCATGAAATTGGGAATCGTTTGGGCGATTAACTGTTATATAAGCATATATATGTGTTAGTAAGTTAAAAAGGTTAGTCTAATAGCATATGGGTATGTCGAGATTGATAAAATGGGAGGTTTTGGGTCGGTTTCGCTGCAGTCTGAACTGAGGAACTGTCCCCACGCCGCAGCGCCGCAGCCAGCGCCGCAGCGCCGCAAACCGCGCCGCAGCGCCGCAGCCCGCGTCGCAGCGCCACCCGCGCCACAGCGCCGCAGCCCGCGTCGCAGCGCCACCCGCACCACAGCGCTAGAATATGGCTGCTGTTGCCGCGCTGCAGCGCCGGCCTCTGTGTGCAGTTTTCTGCATTCTGCAACAAAACTGTTATATACCAATTGTTTGATTTTTGTTTAAACAAGCATGGGAGCATGATTAATACATATATATAAACCTAATGAGGCAATGTAAGCATGTTTTACTATATTAGCATGCATGGTTAACCAAACGACATATAGTTTGAAAACAAACTTAAAGTTTCATAAACGAACGTTAACATATATAAAGCATGTTAATATTCTGATTTTTCAAGGCATGTCGGTATGAGGTAGAGATGTATGAAAGACATATTAAGTTATGTATATATGGTTCATAGTATGACAAGAGCCTGTTAGACCTCACTATTGAACATATCTAACAAAAATACAAGTTTTGAAGGTTGATATTGACATGTAAAGACCATGTATACATTCTGACTTTTCGAGCATGTTTATAGGGCCTTGAAATGCATGAAAAGTATGTTAACTTGTGTATATGGGTTTCATAAGGAAGCATGAACATGATAGACCTTATTAATGAACTATACTAACAAAGTATAAGCTTTGAACGTGAACGTTGGTATGTTATGACGAGAATTAGAATCTGACATTTATGGACACATGTGATAGTACTCTTAGACTCATTCATGTGTCACGCATGTATATATACCATGATTAGTTGCCGTGATTAAAGTTTAGCATAAACAAAGCATGTTTTCAAGATAATAACAATGCTAGCTACATATATGCAATACGAGTACTCATGAGCATGACTAATACAAGTTATATGAATATCTTATGTGTTTAAAAGCGACCATGTTAGACCATATGAGTTCGTGTCCTTGAATGACTTTAAGTATTAACTTAAGAACCTATACCATGTACGATTGGATTTGGAAAAGTTATACAAGCATGAAAGTATCCTTTAAATATGAATACATGCTACGTGATATTATATGATGTTACTTGAACCCGATTTTGACGGTTAACTTAAGGAGATGCCGTAACTTGCTAAAATGAAATATATTTAGTATTGATTGTGGTCTTATGTGATATTAATAATATGCAAGCATGTTTGCTAATTGTTGAGATCTTATATAATATGAGAATGCGTTTAAACTCTAAAGAAGGAACGTTAAGGATAGAAATTATATTCTATATAACTGTGTAGCTAGGTAAAACTTACCTTATGTGTTGATCGTATATTCAAAGAGAAAATGTGCAAGTTAAATTATATGACTAATGAATATCATATATATACGTAACTGTATTACGATAGGAATTCGAAAGTGTTGATTGCTTTTCGTGGATAAACTACGCTAAAGGCAAGTTCTCTTACTTACACTCTTTTAAAGTGCAAGTATCCTAACCGACGCATTTACTTTATGCAAGGAAATCTATGATTGTGAAAGTTTCCTAACTTATACTCTTTTACTATGCAAGTATCCTATCTTGTGTATTGCGAACTAGTTTCCTATTTAATCGGTTGAATTGAATTAGCATACTTGAACTCTTATTTCATTAAAGCTATTATTCATGTTGAACTTAGTATTGTTCTTGAATATTGTGAAAGTGTCTATGCCATTTGATTCGGCGGGACTTATGTTATTGAAAAGCAACCCAAACTAATTGATTGGTGCGGGATCTTGTATTTGACTGAGAAGAACAACCTTCTTTGAAGGGAATATATAAATTATCGGAGAACCGACGTGCACACTTGAGTATGATTGATTGTTATGCATAACAAGGGTACTTTAGGCTGATCACCTGTTGTACCTGTTTTTGTTGGATTTTCAGTTTATTACTGTCAATTCTAGTAGAAGTTCATAGTCCGTAGTGACTACTCAGTATTCAATTATTTGAAATCTTGAATTGACTTATTATTGAATCATATTGATATTATCCTGTCCTTAGCGACTGTTATTGAGAACTGTTGATATTCTTGTTATTCTTGAACTATCAAATCTTGCTATACCCTTTCGAGAATTGAGAATCTTATTATTCACCCTTATTGTATATTACTTGCTGGGCAATTTGTGCTCATTCTTGCTTTCCCTAAAATATTTCAGTTAAGGCAGAGCATGGCGAACCTTCGGGTATTGATAAGGGCAAGGGCAAGGCTACCAACTAGCTTATGTCTGTTATGTTTCAAATATATTAATATTGTGTGAAGATGATGTAGTAAGACTGGATTTGTTTATGTTTAAGCTTAAGTTAGATTATATAACAAGTCATTAATTGATATTGCTATGTAATCTATTAAGTACTGTAGGTTGCGAGACTTGGGGGAATAATTATAATAAATCATTGTAAATTATTATAGAATAGATTTTTCGCTGTGGTTGTGTGATATTTAGTTATCATTATTGCGATGTATTATCATGAGCACGTGATGAACCGAATTCGAGAGACCAAGTGGCGGTCTTGGAATTTGGGGGCGTCACAGGTTGGTATCAAAGCCGTAGTTATAAACCTTAGGAACGAGTGTCCTTAGACTATAACTTAGGCGAACTTAGAAGTTAGGAAGGAGATAAAACTCATGTAGAGTTTTCCTTGAGAGGCTTAGTCTGTTATGAAATGTAACTTCATTTTATACAATGAACTTATATTTTGTTTAACATTCTAATGGAGATGCTATTTCTTGTCTTGTGTTTATGATTGTAGGATGACAGACACAGGAGTACCTAGTAGAGTGGCCAAGGAGGAGCCCAGGGATATACATGTAGTGTACGAGGCACCTCTAGAGGCTACACCAGTGCAGGCTGTTGCACCGTTCGAGTCCGACGACGAGGACGAGATTGAGATAGAGTCTGATCCAGAGGAGGAGCCGATGGAGGATGAGCCAGTAGAGGACTCTGATGAGGCTACTATAGAGGAACAGATGTTAGGCGAGTACGAGGAGCGTATTCTAGAGTTAGACTGCAGAGTCCAGGAGCTGGAGGCAGAGGCCCACGAGAGAGAGTCTGAGTTCCAGAAGCTGAGGGACGAGGACCACCAGAGGAAGCTGGCTATGCAAGAGTTAGAGGTGGAGATTGCCTACCGTAGGGAGGCAGGGATCCAGATGGGGACTCTATTTCACAGGTCAGTGGCTAGGAATGTAGATTTGGCAGAGAAGCTAGAAGAGGTTGAGCAGAGGGAGCTGAGTGAGAAAACTGAGAAAGAGGCACTCCGTACTCAGCTAGAGTTGGAGGTGATGGATAGGTTACACTTTGAGGAGAAGTGGGAAGCGTCCAATGAGAGAGCTGACGACCTTGAGGACGAGGTCAGGTGCAAGAAGAGAAAGATGAACAAGATGGGGTATGTGTTCCGTTCAGCTTTTGAAAGGGTGATTGATGGTGTGTACCACTACCCGGCAGAACAGGGACAGACTCTACATACCTTGAGCCGAGAGCTGGTTGCGTATATAGCACAGTTGGAGTACAAGAGCGCAGTGGAGCGCGGGATGATGGGATGAGATTTCCTTAGTCAGTCTAGTGGTAGTACTAGTTGTGTCTTTATGTATTGTATATACTATGTTGTAATCCCGATCTTTTGTGTAAGATGTGGGATGATGATGTAAACCCCGAGTTAGCTTTTGTTAGAGGGGTAGTATGGTAGTAGGTTGGTATATTCCCCGTCTTTTGTGATATTAGGGGATATATGTGATAACATTTATAGCAGTATGCTAGGAAAATCATGTAATGAAATAAAATGGCATATGAATATAAATGGAGTTGATTTTAGAAACGTGTTATAAATTTATTCTTTTAGTATTAAAAGAAATACTTAAGTGATATACTTGAATAATAATAAAATGAAAAATTGTGATGCAGATAATGCCGCCCAGACGTAGATTGACTGCACCCGAAGAATCCGTTAACAATGAGAGAGAACAAGTAGACCCGATCCAGAAACTGGTAGACTTGTTAGGAGAAGCCTTAAGGGGAAGGAACAATGAACCCGTTCGCCCGAACCCTCAAACTGTGCCAGTAACAACCTTTAAAGACTTTAAGAGTGTAGGACCCCCGGAGTTCGAGGGAACTACCGACCCAATCGTCGCACAAACGTGGATCAAAGAGATCGAAAAAGCTTTCACTATAGCTAGCGTAGGCGAAGATCAGAAGACGGTGTTTGCCACGTACATGATGAGGGGAGAAGCGAACTACTGGTGGGAGGCTAATCAACAAAGAGCTGGAGAAGGGATAATAGCTTGGGATAAGTTTAAGACACTGTTCTTCGAGAATTACTTTCCGAAGAGTATGAAGAATAGGATGGAGGTGAAATTCCTAGAGTTAAAACAAGGTGAGATGACGGTGGCGCAATACGCGGCTAGGTTTAACGAACTAGCGCGATTTGCGGAGCACCAAGTTGGTGATGAAGAGAGGAAGGCTAGACACTTTGAACAAGGGTTGAAGCCATGGCTGTTCAATAAGGTATCAGTTCTTCAAATTGATTCCTTTGCAACATTACTGGAGAAGGCAATCATTGCGGAAGGCGGCAGTGAGGCCTTAAGTCTGTATAACAAAGAAAAGAAAGGAAAGAATACTGGAGGAGAGAATCGTACGGGAGGAAGCAGTAGCGGAGGAAGCAACTTGGGAAAGAGAAAGTGGGAGAACAACAACAACAACAAAAACAACAATAATAATCAATCAGGGAATTTTCGTGGAGGTTTCAAGAAGAGGGCTGAAGGATGCCCGAAGTGTGGGAAGAATCACCAGGGCGAGTGCTGGAAGGGACGTGGCACTTGCTACAACTGCAGACAGGAAGGGCACATCTCGCCTAACTGTTTGAAACCGAAAAAGATACAAGGATGCTTTGCGTGTGGCTCGATGGAGCACCGAATTAAGGACTGCCCAAAGAAGGGAAGTGGCGGGGGTAGTAATCAGCAAGGAGGCAACAAGCTGATGATCGGTGGACCGGCACAATCCAACCGCCCAACCGCCAGAACCTTTAACATGACCGTCCAAGAGGCAGTGGCTGCGAAGGATGTGGTGTCAGGTATAATCCCAATCAATGATATAAATGCTTATGTATTATTTGATTCGGGTGCCACCTGTTCTTTTGTATCTGAAGAATTTGCTAGTAAACTTAGTACACCCCGAGAACTTTTAGAAAATCCTTTGATCATAGAAGTTGCTAATAAGGAAGTGATCCCTGTAGAATACGTTTATCAAAATTGTCGCGCAAGTATTAGTAAACATGAACTGAGCGTAGACTTGATTCCTATTAGACTGGGAGAATTTGACGTAATACTGGGAATGGATTGGTTGTATAACCATGCTGCGATAATTGACTGTCAGAACAAATGTGTGAACCTTCAGACTCCGAGTAAGTCTAAGGTAGTGTTTTATGGTAGCTCATCGCTTAAGCAATCGTGTTGCGTTACGATGATGCAGGCCAAGAAATTGTTAAGGAAAGGATGTGTAGGATATTTAGCTTACATCGTTGATACTCGGAAAAAGGGAGTAGAAATTAAGGATATATACGTAGTTAATGAATTCCAAGATGTGTTTCCCGACGATCTGCCTGGTCTTCCGCCAGACAGAGAAATCGAATTCGTAATAGACTTAGCAC
The DNA here is from genome assembly GCA_020205555.1 of Panax stipuleanatus. Classification (NCBI taxonomy): domain Eukaryota; kingdom Viridiplantae; phylum Streptophyta; class Magnoliopsida; order Apiales; family Araliaceae; genus Panax; species Panax stipuleanatus. Next base: position 14,813,073 of record CM035118.1, on the reverse strand, counting down.
CGGGAATGGCACCGATTTCGAAAGCTCCATATCGTATGGCGCCAGTAGAAATGAAGGAATTGATGATACAATTACAAGAATTGTTGGATAAGGGTTACATTCGACCGAGTGTTTCTCCTTGGGGAGCACCAGTACTATTCGTTAAGAAGAAGGACGGATCGATGAGGCTCTGTATCGATTATCGAGAATTGAACAGAGTAACGGTCAAGAACCGGTATCCGCTACCGAGGATAGACGACTTATTTGATCAACTGAAGGGAGCAAAGTGTTTCTCAAAGATCGACCTACGAACAGGATATCATCAACTGAAAGTGAGGGATGAGGACATACCAAAGACTGCGTTTCGAACCCGTTATGGACACTACGAGTTTTTGGTAATGTCATTCGGATTGACTAATGCTCCGGCAGCATTTATGGACTTGATGAACCGAGTTTTCAAGCCATACTTGGATAAATTTGTAGTGGTTTTTATCGACGACATTTTGATCTACTCAAAGACAGAGGAAGAACACGCCGAACATCTGAAGATTGTTTTGGAGGCACTAAGGAAGGAGAAGATGTATGCAAAATTTTCTAAGTGCGAATTTTGGATAGAGAAGGTTCAATTCTTAGGCCACGTGGTGGATAAGAATGGAATCTCAGTAGACCCTGCAAAGGTCGAAGCAGTAAGTAATTGGGAACAACCGAGAACACCGACGGAGGTGAGAAGCTTTCTAGGGTTAGCTGGGTACTATCGAAGATTCATCCAAGATTTTTCTAAGATAGCAACCCCGTTGACCAATTTGACTAGAAAGACGGTGAAATTTGTATGGACCGACAAATGCGAAGAAAGTTTTCAAGAACTGAAAAGGAGATTGAGCGAAGCACCTGTGTTATCATTACCAGATGATGCGGGAAATTTTGTGGTGTATAGTGATGCATCGCACAAGGGGCTTGGCTGTGTGCTCATGCAACATGGCAAGGTTATTGCATATGCGTCACGACAATTGAAGGATTACGAAAAACGATACCCCACTCACGACTTAGAGTTAGCGGCAGTAGTTTTTGCGTTAAAGATATGGAGACATTATCTATACGGAGAAAAATGTGAGATATACACGGACCACAAAAGTCTGAAATATATCTTCACACAGAAGGAGTTAAACATGCGGCAGAGAAGGTGGTTAGAATTAATCAAAGACTATGACTGCGATATTCTTTATCACCCGGGAAAGGCAAATGTGGTTGCCGACGCTCTGAGCAGGAAAGGAAGGGTGAAGTTGTTTAATTTGACGACTCAGGAAGAGTTGATAAGAGAGATGGAGAAATTGGAGATAGAAGTGAAAGGACCAGAAAAGTCTGGTGAGAAGTTAATTGTAATGGAAGCTTGTCCGACGTTGTTGGATAGAGTAAAGGAAGCTCAGGAAAAGGATGAAGAGTGTGAGAAAATCTGAAAGAGGATCACAGAAAATGAGGAAGAAAAATTTCGAATGGATAAAGACGGTATTTTGAGATTTGAAGGGAGAGTGTGGGTACCAGCGGTAACCGAGTTGAGGGAAGAGATTTTGCACGAGGCACACAATACGACATATTCCGTTCATCCGGGAGGCACAAAGATGTACCAAGATCTAAGGCAACATTTTTGGTGGCCCAATTTGAAACGGGAAGTCGCAGGAGTGCGTCAGTAGATGCTTGACTTGCCAACGCGTTAAAGCAGAGCATCAGCGGCCGAGTGGTTTACTACAACCGTTAGAAATACCAGAGTGGAAATTGGAGCATATTACCATGGACTTCGTGGTAGGACTTCCAGTTACACAGAAAGGTTATGATGCTATTTGGGTTATCGTGGATCGACTAACGAAGACCGCACACTTTCTACCAATCAAGATCCGCTACAGTTTGAACCAATTAGCAAGCCTATATGTAAAAGAAATTGTTTCACGACATGGAGTGCCGGTGTCAATTGTCTCTGATCGAGATCCGCGCTTCACGTCCAATTTTTGGAAGTGTTTGCAAAAAAGAATGGGAACGCAGTTGAGGTTGAGTACAGCTTATCATCCTCAAACAGACGGACAAAGTGAGCGAACAATACAAACGCTAGAAGACATGCTTAGGACTTGCGTGATGGATTTTAAGGGAAATTGGGACGGCCACCTACCCTTAGTAGAATTCGCATATAATAATAGCTACCATGCGAGTATCGGCATGCCACCGTACGAAGCTCTTTACGGGAGAAAGTGCAGAACGCCGTTATGTTGGGACGAAGTCGGAGAACGACGAATACTCGGACCAGAGTTAGTTCAACAAACCGCAGACGTGGTGACAGTGATAAGAGCCAGACTTGTAGCAGCTCAAGATCGCCAGAAGAAATACGCAGATTTGCATCGGCAGGACCGAGACTTCAAAATCGGCAGTTTCGTATTCTTGAAGGTATCTCCATGGAAGGGAAAAATCCGTTTCGGCAAGAAAGGAAAATTGAGTCCAAGATTCATAGGACCGTTCGAGATACTGAAGCGAGTGGGCGAAGTGGCATGCAAAGTTGCATTGCCACCCGAACTGGAGCACATCCACAACGTGTTTCACATTTCCGTATTGGGACCGTACAAGGCCGACTACAAGCACGTGATTTCTTACGAGCCCATTCAAGTGGAGAAGAACTTGGCGTATGGAGAAATTCCTGTCCAGATATTAGATAGGAAAGAACAAACTTTGAGAAATAAAGTTATTTCATCTGTAAAAGTACTTTGGCGTAACCACGATGTCGAGGAGGCAACGTGGGAGTTAGAAGATAGGATGATGAGGGACTATCCCCATCTATTTGTGTAACCTTGTAGCAATTCCGGGACGGAATTTTTATAAGGGGGGGAGGATGTAATACCCGAGAATTTCCATATATTATTAAATAAATATATTAATGGAAATGAGAATTTATTTGAATATAAATGATTTTGTGTTATGAGATGAATTAATTCAATTATATATAATTGAATAATTATAATAATTGAGAAATTGGTGGAGTTTGTGATAAACTCGTTGATTGCCTTGTGTGGCACAGTGACGTAATATAAGAATGATTATATTAATTTAAGCGAACAATTAATCTATATTAATTGTTAATCGAAGAATATTAATTAACTGTTATAAAATACTAATGAGGATTGATTAATAATATGTGATTATTATTATTGCAAGAAACATAATAATAATGAGCAACGTGTTTATAAATATAATAAGATTTATATCAAAGTGATAATTAATCATATAAGGGTTAATTAAATTGTTATGGAGGTTAACAATTATATTGATTGATGTAGGATATGTGTATATTATTAATTTATATTCAATTTATAAGATGAGAAATTATATGTGCAAGCATGCGAATTAAATGTGTAGCATATATTAGTTGACTATGTATTATGTGAAGTGTAATATGACACTATTATATGGTAAGGCTTATTAAACCATGTGAGCTACTTGATTAATAACTTGTGTGACAATAAATATGTGGGTATACATTGTATAATATATCATGAACATATTGTAAACAATTAGTTTTAATAAAGGAGACAGTGTAATGTGTTAACATCTGATTAGATTATATCCGGTATTAACAAAATGTACATGGTTTATACGTGTCAATTTACACTTACTACAGTATATGAATTATTGTGACATTTCAATTAAAGACCTAAGTGTCTAAATATGTGTGTGTATATAACCTAAGTATTAACACTAGTTTGTTTACAAATTGGAAATGCTGAGATTTTTATGCCTTGTCCCATATTAATAAGACACAAACCTTGTATACGTAAAACACTCATGAAGCTAGCCTACTCCTACCTTCTCAAACTCAGCATTCTAGCAAATCATGATACGGGGAGTGGGCACAACAGTGTTCTTCAACCACTCTACCAACTCTTCCTTAGCTGATATACAAAGCTTCAATCTAGTGGTTCAATTTAATGGACAATTGCATTGTCTGTGTAAGGATTCTTCTATAAATAGCAGCCATGTTTCTATGTTTTCAATTTGCTGAGAGTTTTCATAAGTGGTGAGTGAAAGCAATATACATATATCAGTAGGAGAAGTTGGATTAGCAGCAAACTATATTTGAATCCTAGCAGAGGTATAATCCCTCTTCCTTTGTTCTTCATTTTCGTTTTCTGTTTCCGAAGTTTCCTTCAAATTTTTGATTATGCCAAATTGGTTCATGATTGGTTTGTAGAACCCTTATATTGTTGTTATATGAACATACATACGTGATGGAACCACTATATAGCTTTCTTGACTTTCATTTCCATTGTTGCTCTGTAATTTCTGTAAAGCATCGAATTCGTGAAATTAGTTGGAGTTCATGAAATTGGGAATCGTTTGGGCGATTAAATGTTATATAAGCATATATATGTGTTAGTAAGTTAAAAAGGTTAGTCTAATAGCATATGGGTATGTCGAGATCGATAAAATGGGAGGTTTTGGGTCGGTTTCGCTGCAGTCTGAACTGAGGAACTGTCCCCACGCCGCAGCGCCTCAGCCAGCGCCGCAGCGCCGCAAACCGCGCCGCAGCGCCGCAGCCCGCGTCGCAGCGCCACCCGCGCCACAGCGCCGCAGCCCGCGTCGCAGCGCCACCCGCGCCACAGCGCTAGAATATGGCTGCTGTTGCCGCGCTGCAGCGCCGGCCTCTGTGTGCAGTTTTCTGCATTCTGCAACAAATCTGTTATATACCAATTGTTTGATTTTTGTTTAAACAAGCATGGGAGCATGATTAATACATATATATAAACCTAATGAGGCAATGTAAGTATGTTTTAGTATATTAGCATGCATGGTTAACCAAACGACATATAGTTTGAAAACAAACTTAAAGTTTCATAAACGAACGTAAACATATATAAAGCATGTTAATATTCTGATTTTTCAAGGCATGTCGGTATGAGGTAGAGATGTATGAAAGACATATTAAGTTATGTATATATGGTTCATAGTATGACAAGAGCCTGTTAGACCTCACTATTGAACATATCTAACAAAAATACAAGTTTTGAAGGTTGATATTGACATGTAAAGACCATGTATACATTCTGACTTTTCGAGCATGTTTATAGGGCCTTGAAATGCATGAAAAGCATGTTAACTTGTGTATATGGGTTTCATAAGGAAGCATGAACATGATAGACCTTATTAATGAACTATACTAACAAAGTATAAGCTTTGAACGTGAACGTTGGTATGTTATGACGAGAATTAGAATCTGACATTTATGGACACATGTGATAGTACTCTTAGACTCATTCATGTGTCATGCATGTATATATACCATGATTAGTTGCCGTGATTAAAGTTTAGCATAAACAAAGCATGTTTTCAAGATAATAACAATGCTAGCTACATATATGCAATACGAGTACTCATGAGCATGACTAATACAAGTTATATGAATATCTTATGTGTTTAAAAGCGACCATGTTAGACCATATGAGTTCGTGTCCTTGAATGGCTTTAAGTATTAACTTAAGAACCTATACCATGTACTATTGGATTTGGAAAAGTTATACAAGCATGAAAGTATCCTTTAAATATGAATACATGCTACGTGATATTATATGATGTTACTTGAACCCGATTTTGACGGTTAACTTAAGGAGATGCCGTAACTTGCTAAAATGAAATATATTTAGTATTGATTGTGGTCTTATGTGATATTAATAATATGCAAGCATGTTTGCTAATTGTTGAGATCTTATATAATATGAGAATGCGTTTAAACTCTAAAGAAGGAACGTTAAAGATAGAAATTATATTCTATATAACTGTGTAGCTAGGTAAAACTTACCTTATGTGTTGATCGTATATTCAAAGAGAAAATGTGCAAGTTAAATTATATGACTAATGAATATCATATATATACGTAACTGTATTACGATAGGAATTCGAAAGTGTTGATTGCTTTTCGTGGATAAACTACGCTAAAGGCAAGTTCTCTTACTTACACTCTTTTAAAGTGCAAGTATCCTAACCGACGCATTTACTTTATGCAAGGAAATCTATGATTGTGAAAGTTTCCTAACTTATACTCTTTTACTATGCAAGTATCCTATCTTGTGTATTGCGAACTAGTTTCCTATTTAATCGGTTGAATTGAATTAGCATACTTGAACTCTTATTTCATTAAAGCTATTATTCATGTTGAACTTAGTATTGTTCTTGAATATTGTGAAAGTGTCTATGCCATTTGATTCGGCAGGACTTATGTTATTGAAAAGCAACCCAAACTAATTGATTGGTGCGGGATCTTGTATTTGACTGAGAAGAATAACCTTCTTTGAAGGGAATATATAAATTATCGGAGAACCGACGTGCACACTTGAGTATGATTGATTGTTATGCATAACAAGGATACTTTAGGCTGATTACCTGTTGTACCTATTTTTGTTGGATTTTCAGTTTATTACTGTCAATTCTAGTAGAAGTTCATAGTCCGTAGTGACTACTCAGTATTCAATTATTTGAAATCTTGAATTGACTTATTATTGAATCATATTGATATTATCCTGTCCTTAGCGACTGTTATTGAGAACTGTTGATATTCTTGTTATTCTTGAACTATCAAATCTTGCTATACCCTTTCGAGAATTGAGAATCTTATTATTCACCCTTATTGTATATTACTTGCTGGGCAATTTGTGCTCATTCTTGCTTTCCCTAAAACATTTCAGTTAAGGCAGAGCATGACGAACCTTCGGGCATTGATAAGGGCAAGGGCAAGGCTACCAACTAGCTTATGTCTGTTATGTTTCAAATATATTAATATTGTGTGAAGATGATGTAGTAAGACTGGATTTGTTTATGTTTAAGCTTAAGTTAGATTATATAACAAGTCGTTAATTGATATTGCTATGTAATCTATTAAGTACTGTAGGTTGCGAGACTTGGGGGAATAATTATAATAAATCATTGTAAATTATTCTAGAATAGATTTTCCGCTGTGGTTGTGTGATATTTAGTTATCATTATTGCGATGTATTACCATGAGCACGTGATGAACCGAATTCGAGAGACCAAGTGGCGGTCCTGGAATTTGGGGGCGTCACACATACTGAGGTGGCTCAGCCTGACAGACAGTGATGTGTTGGTTTGGTTGTGACGTATATAGATGCATTAGTACCCTTTTATTTAGTAGGGTTATGTTACGTATGATGTAAACCTCAGGATGTATGAGGTAGTATGTAAATATGATGTATTCCCATCTTATATGTATAGGGGAGTATATCTTTTGGTAGATCCCATCTCTTGATGTTTAGAATGGGATAGTTAGCATTTATAGAAATATGCCAGGCATGTAAGTGTAAGACACTAAGATTTGATATATAAATATAAATGCAATATTATGATTATATATTTGATTAAGTAGATAAGTTTTGAGGATTAAGCTGACTGTCTGATAATTTGAAAAATCATTAAATTGAATTTCTTAATTCAGTAAACTGAATCTGTTGATTCAACAAGCTGAATTTGTGAATTCAGCAAGCTGAATTGGATAATTCAGCAAGCTGAATTAGTCAATCCAACATTATGAATATATAATTGTAAGAGTTTAGATTACATATTATATTTTAAACACTTAGAAGATATAACATATAATGAAACTCGAAGTAATAATGTAAGATTTTGTTTAACCAGATAACGCCGCCAAGACGACAAAACCTAAACCAAAGGGAGGAACGGCCTGTGAATAATGAAAGAGATCAAGCGGACCCAATGCAGAACTTTGTAAACATATTAGCTTAAGCTCTGCATACTAGAACACCAGCATCAAGAAATCGAACGGATAATAGATTGGCGAATTTTAAAAATTTTAAAGCAGTAGGATCGCCAGAATTCAAAGGAACCACTGACCTTATAGAAGCTCAGACATGGGTGAAAGAGATGGAAAATGCTTTTGTTATCGCTAGGGTAGCAGAGGAGCAAAAGACAGCTTTTGCTACCTACTTGATGAAATGTGAGGCTAACTACTGGTGGGAGTCAAACCAGGCTAGATCCGGAACAGCAGTAGTAACCTGGACAAGGTTTTAGGAATTGTTCTTTGTGAATTATTTCTCGCCGAGTATGCAAGCCAGGATGGAAGTGAAGTTTTTAGAGTTGAAGCAAGAAAATATGACAGTTTCAGAATATGATGCAAGATTTAACGAGTTAGCTAGATTCGCTCCACATTAGGTGGACATGGAGGCAAGAAAGGCACGTAGGTTTGAAATTGGATTAAAACCATGGATATACAATAAGGTGGCAGTTTTGCAGATTGCTACGTTTTCAGCACTGTTGGAGAAAGCTATCATTGTAGAAGGTGGTAGCGAAGTAGTATCTAAATACAATCAAGAAAAGAACAAGAAGTGGAAATCAGGGTGCCAATAGTTATGGAAGTAACTATGACGCCCCCAAAATAGGTCCACATAACCCATTCTAAGTCGCCAGAAATACACACAACAAAAATCCAACTACAAATCTTCCCATTTTAACTATTAAACTATCATGCAAAATACTAACATACAAACTGTGAGCTTCAATAGAAATAACAGTACTCATACTCCTTATCAATAATATGTTACATAAAGGTACAGTCAATAACTGTTTTAAGAATTAAAATCTTTGGAAAATGCTCAAGGAAACCTTCGTACATGGGAGGCCATGCATCTAAGTTATAATAGATATCATAGGACTTGAGAACTAACCTTGGTTAAACCAATAAACCCCAAAGAAGAATGAGAAGATTACTATCGTGTTCATCCAATGGTGTGTATCTTCTTGCCATATAATTATCTCCATTTTCTCAAACTGGAGATTATATTCCAACCATACTCTAAGATTATATAAATAGTGCTCATAGATGTAATCAGCAAGTGGATGTGCACAACCATATCTTATGATAACACGAATTCGTATGTCTTTAGACATCTTGTATGATAGTGGCAACACACCCTTCCAAAGTCGGGTTCTGATCACCCTATTGTTGTTAACCAAAATCAACTATTAAATGACGTATAAAATACGACACACACATGTTAAGTCCTCAATACAATTATCACCATACTGTTTTATGAGAAACTTCAACAGTCATAGACTATCACTTTATTCCCCTGTTATCCCCACTCGACTCAGCTACACTTTTATTACCTGAAAGGAATTGTGAATCAAAAGGATGAGCACAAATAGCTGTAAGACCCCAAATTTTACGAATAAGATTTAATTTTTTTTATATATTATTTTGAAATAGTAAGGTATTGATTTGATAAATGTGATAAGTTATGGGTGAAATGTGCAAAGTTTACAAAGTAAGCAAGTGGTTATAAAATATTCGTTTTGTCGGGAAATATTCGTTTGGTCGAGGAATATTTTTTTTGTCGGAGAATATTTGTACGACGGCGCAGTCATTGGTGGACCCCACAACGGAATGAATGTCGGATATAGAAAGCGACAGAAGTAACTTTTTTATAAAAATAACGGTAAAATTATTATCGTTAGTACTGTTGAAATACCCGGTGGTTAAAATACAGTAATACGTGGTGTTGCACAATAGCACACGGTATTGCACAGTATTTTAAATTATTGATTCTTACGTAGGAAGGCACTTACTCAATAATTGTTAAAGTAACTACTGTTCAATATTTTATATTATTGATTCAATAATTGCATAATATTTTATTGGTTCAATATTTGCTACGTTGATATTTTATATCAATAAGTGCTACTTTGCTATTTTATATTATTGATTCAATAATTGTCATTGCACATTATTTCAAATTATCAAATCAATAATTTATATTATTTGAATAATATTATTAGATAGCATTATTGGCAATGTCTAAGGAAGTTCTGTCTAGGAAAGGGATTGATTAATTGTGCGCCAATAAGGAGAAATCCTTATCGAAAGGCCCCCCACTTTCCTGGGAACGACCTGGTTGTCAATATTGTAGTTCTGTAATATTATTTATGAATAATTAATTTTTGATATATATGATAAGGAAATATTTATTCAATGTGGATATAAACGGAGGAATTTTTAACATGTGATATTTGTTGAAAGTTGGTATTTTATCTTGTCTGATAAAATAATTCATTCAAATATATTATTATAATATTACATTATAGTAGTATGATGTGATTATATAATAGTATGATTTTTATAATTTGAATGGTAACATTATTATAGTAAATTCATGGTATAAAAGTTAAATGAGGTAGAAGAGTGCAAATTGAATTTGAACTCTTATGATGCAAACAATGATGTCATCGGAGCGATGAGGTAAGCAAGGATGTCATCAGAGCGAAGAGATAAGCAATAATGTCATAGGATCGATGATGTAAGCGATGATGTCATAAATTATGACAAGAAGACTATTTTACCCTTACTCTGCCGAGCCTATAAATAAAAGCTCATTTCTTTATTATTTCTCACCAATTCACTAAAGCTATAGAGAGAGAAAGTATAGAGAGAATAAGAGAGAAAGAAGAAGAGTATTCTGCTATTACACTAGTGCAGTCTCCAAATTTTTAGGGTAAGGGGTATTATTTCTTTCGTATTCATGAAGATAGTTATTTTCTTTCAATATTCGTAAGGGTTGTTATTCCATGCTTTATTATTCTGTTGGAATAACTTGTCTACGCAGACTACCGCATGCATGGTGAAATCCTGTTGTTATTCCATTATTTATTATTCTGTGAGAATAACCTATCTACGCGGATTACCGCATGCCTGGTGAATAACCCTTCGTATTCAGTTGTTATTAAATTGTAGAAATAATCTGTCTGAGCGGACTACCGCCAGACGGGTAAAAATTTAATTGCAGTTTCGTATATTGTTTCATTTCAGATTCCTAACTCTAAACTTACTACGGTAAGTATTGCTTCTAGAATTCCTGAAATGATCAGAAATTCCTTGAGTTTTGCGCTTCATCTAATATTATTTCACTGGAATATTGGTCTGAACTTTGTTGTGAAATTTTTATCTTTTCATGTCGAGTTACTATTCATGAGTTACTATTCACGGGGTACTATTCACGGTAAAAAAAATATTTTTTTTCTTCTTTCCAAATCATCTTTGATTAGATCCAGGTTTTGATCTTCATTCTTGAACTCTAGATAAATTCTCTAATATTTGTCATTTATCTCACTGGAATTGTTATTTGTATTATTTTCATCATCCTCAGTCCTAAATGGTGATATAACTGAATATCTTTGGCCTGTAGTGCAAAGATGAATGATTACTTGATGAATATCTTTGGCCTGTAGTGCAAAGATGAATGATTACCTGATGAATATCTTTGGCCCGTAGTGCAAAGATGGACAGGTGTTGAGATGAACATGACCAACTGGTGATACAAATGAATATCTTTGGCCGTAGTGCAAAAGATGAATATTTGATTCGAGATGAATATTGATTGATGTTACAGGGATACAATATTGATGATAGACTTTTAAATTATAGAAGATAGTAGACATCATTCTCTACTTAACTCTTCTAATGAATTGTCATTTTCGCTGCAGTTGTTGATCTAAAACTGGTTGTCCATAATATTTTATCTGATTTGTTAAAGACTAGCGATAATTTATTCTTCATTATCTTAGTCATAATATTTTTTACTGGGCTAATTGAGCTCACCCTTTTCTCCCATTGTTCTCTTTAGAAAATGAGAATATCGCGGGTACTAGTCGGGGAATAGAGTGATGGTCCGAGTTAGAGCTGTAGAAGTCCTCACTATTTTTTTTTATAAAAATAGTGTGATAATAAATGTAATGAGGACTTAGTTTGAATGTTAATATTTTCTACATGTCTGTATTGACACTCACAGTTGTGTGGTCGTATTTTGCATGACCGTTTGATATGAAAGATTGTATTTGGATTATGTACCATGTATTTGGCAACTCAGAATGGGTTGAGTATTAAACCTATTTTGGGGGTGTCACAATAGCCAGTAAAAAATATTCTGACTAAGATAATTAAATTATCAATAGCCTTCATAAAAAAAAATTCAGATATTTAGAACATATGGTAGATGATATAAGTTTTCAACCATAGTTGCAGCGGAACAAGCAATCCATTAGAAGAGTCAAGTAGAGTATAAAATCTACTATCTTCTCCAAATTAAAAGTCAATTATCAATATTTTATTCCTGCAACACCAATCAACAGTTCTTCATTGTACCCAAGACAAGGAGAACTTTCACCACCTGTCTTTACCTGTAACACCAAAGCTTATAGTTAAATTCATAATTTATGTTCATAATCATGTAAATCAACAGTTTCTCCTTTCCACAAAGGCTTAATAGAACTTTCACTCAATGTCATTGCCACAAAGGCTAAAGACACTCAATAATCATATCGTCTTTACACCCTACTCCAAAGACATTTAAATGTAACGACAATGGTCATGATCATACCAATCAATTGTTTATCTTCGCACTACGGGCCAAATATATTCAACTGTATCATTAGTGGTCATGATCATGCCAGACACCTGTCCATCTTTGCATTACAGGTCAAAGATATCAATCAACAGTTTATCTTTGCACTATAGGCCAAAGATATCAATCAACAGTTCATCTTTGCACTATGGGCCAAAGATAACTTTCATCACAAGCCTTTATCTGTAACACCAAATGTCATGATTATACTAATACACAGTTCCTGGTCATAATCATACCAATCAACAGTTCATCTTTTCACTACGGGCCAAAGATAACTTTCATCACAATTTAAGACTGAAGATGATGAAAAATGATATAAAGAACGAATCAAGTGAGATCAAGGACAAATATTAGTGATTTGTAATTTAATTTATCCAAGTTCAAGAATGCTCAAATTGTCAACATAATATTCAGTTGTGGAGTAAAATTCAAGAATGATATTCATATATCAAAAATAATTTGGACAGAAAAGAAACTAATTTTTATCGTGAATAGTACACTGTATGAATAGTACCCCGACATAAAAATATTAAATTTTGATAAAAAAGTTCAGAACAATATTCTGGTAAAATGATATTAGATGAAGCGCAAACCTTAAGAAATTTCTAATCATTTCAAGAATTTTAGAAGCAATACTTACCATAGTAAGTTTAAATTTAAGAATATGAAATGAAATAATATCACTTTCATAATATGGAGTATGAAAAAAAATGATATTTCTTACGAGTAATGAAATAAAATAATATCCTTTACGAATATTGAAAGAAAATAACATTCTTTACCTTAGTAGAAAACTAGATTTGACTGGTATACCGTATGTTATTCTGAGAAAATCTTACACTATAACTACACTCAAAGTATTCTTATACTCAAAAGAAATACTCATAATATTATAGTAGGAACATTTGTATTTTCTGGTATCTTAGGATGAAGGGGTAACCCCTCCTTTTATAGTGCAACCTCGGAGGAAGAAATCAAATGAGCTGCCTAACTTTGCCTAACTATCCTTTTTTTTCTTCTTTCTCTGCCTAACTGTCCTTTTTCTCCATCTAACTTTATTTCTTTCTTTCATATTGGTTGAGGGCCCACACATTTAGAAAACATGGTTTGCAAGAGAAGTATTTCACCCATTAGGAAAAAAATAAGTGTATGGGAAGTTTAAAAAAAACTTAACAATCTGACAAAGTTAATATAATATTATAATATTATATTATTATAACATTATATTATTATAATATTATATTAAAAAAAATATATACTATTATAATATAATATTATAATAATATATTTGAATGAATATTTTATTGGAGAAGATAATTATAATTCCATAGAAAAATATGTCAAACTTTCAACAAATATCTCATTTTAAATTCCTCCATTTGTAATAAAAATTGTATAAATATCTACTACATAATAATTATTTACAATTAATATTATAAGCTCACAATATTGACAACCAGATCGTTCCTAAGAAAGAGGGGGCTTTCCGATAAGGATTTATCCTTATTGGCGCACAATTATATAACCTAACCCTTTTTCTTGGCAGAACTTTCTAGACATTGCCAATAATGCTATATAATAATATCATTTAAATAATATGAGTTACTGTGTTGTGAAAATTATTGATTTGATAATATAAAATACTATGCAATTATCACTATAGCAATTATTGAATGAAATACTGAGTGACTTCTTACGTAAGCATCAATAATCAGAGATATTGTGCAATACAGTGTGCTACTGTGCAACAACTCGTATTACTATACTTTTATCACCGGGTATTTCAACAGTTAGCGGTAAAAGTTACGCTGTTAATTTTTAGAAAACTTATTTTTGTCATTTTTTTCATCCGATAGTTATTCTGTTATAGGGCTCACCAATGATTGCGCCGTCATACGAATATTCTTCGACAAAAAGAATATTCCCCAACCAAATGAATATTTTATGACAACTAGCTTACTTTATAAAATTTGCACATATCACCCTTAACTTTAATCTTTTATCAATTTAACCATTTACTGAATAGAAATATAAAAAAATTGAATACTTTCATTTCATAAAATTCGAGGTCTTACAATCTCCCCTCATTATAAAATTTCGTCCACGAAATTTACGTACCTGGTAGTTCGAAGAGGTGAGGATACCTTACTTTTATTTCAGATTTTATCTTTTCAGTCATTTCCTCTGTATCATGATTTCTCCATTGCTCATCTCTTAGATTTCAGATATCATTCCAGAATACAGCTTCAAAACAAAGGTTAATTGACATATCACAATTTGTCAACTTATTAATTAAGAAAATTCAGCTTAGTTAGGACACACTCTAGCAAAAGATATTACTCGTCTCTCCCCTCCTAGTGCTAGTCTCAGATCTCTGCCAGAGACCATATCCCTAAGCTTTGATACCAACTGTGACGCCCCCAAAATAGGTCCACACAACCCATTATGAGTCTCCAGAAATACACACAATAAAAATCCAACTACAAATCTTCCTATTCCAACTATTAAACTGTCGTGCAAAATACGACCACACAAATTGTGAGCTTCAATACAAATAACAGTACTCATACTCCTTATCAATGATACGTTACATAAAGGTACAGTCAATAACTGTTTTAGGAATTAAAACTTTTGAAAAATGCTCAAGAAAACCTTCGTACATGGGAGACCATGCATTTAAGTTATAATAGATATCATAGGACTTGAGAATTAACCTTGGTTGACCCAATAGACCCCAAAGAAGAACGAGAAGATTACTATCGTGTTCATTCCAATGGTGTGTATCTTCTTGCCATATAATTATCTCTATTTTCTCAAACTGGAGATTATATTCCAACCATACTCCAAGATTATATAATAGTGCTTATAGATGTAATCAGCAAGTGGATGTGCACAACCATATCTTATGATAACACGAATTCGTATGTCTTTAGACATCTTGTATGATAGTGGCAACACACCCTTCCAAAGTCGGGTTCTGATTACCCTATTGTTGTTAACCAAAATCAACTGTTAAATGACGTATAAAATACGACACACACATGTTAAGTCCTCAATACAATTATCACCATACTGTTTTATGAGAAACTTCAACAGCCATAGACCATCACTCTATTCCCCTGTTATCCCCACTCGACTCAGCTATACTTTTATTACCTGAAAGGAATTGTGAATCAAAAGGATGATCACAAATAGCCAGTAAAGAATATTCTGACCAAGATAATTAAATTATCAATAGCCTTCATCAGAAATAATTCAGATATTTAAAACATATGATAGATGATATAAGTTTTCAACCATAGTTGCAGCGGAACAATCAATCCATTAGAAGAGTCAAGTAGAGTATAAAGTCTACTATCTTCTCCAAATTAAAAGTCAATCATCAATATTTTATTCATGTAACACCAATCAACAGTTCTTTGTTGTACCCAAGACAAGGAGAACTTTCACCACCTGTCTTTACCTGTAACACCAAAGCTTACAGTTAAATTCACAATTCATGTTCATAATCATGTAAATCAACAGTTTCTCTTTGCCACAAAGGCTTAATAGAACATTCACTCAATGTCCTTGCGACACTCAATAATCATATCGTCTTTACACCCTACTCCAAAGACATTCAAATGTAACAACAACGGTCATGATCATATCAATCAATTGTCTATCTTTGCACTACGGGCCAAAGATATCTTTCACCATAATTTAAGACTGAGGATGATAAAAAATGATACAAAGAACGAATCAAGTGAGATCAAAGACAAATATTAGAGATTTGTAATTTAATTTATCCAAGTTCAAGAATGCTCAAATTGTCAACATAATAATCAATTGTGGAGTAAAATTCAAGAATGATATTCATATATCAAAAATAATTTGGGAAGAAAAGAAACCAATTTTTATCGTGAATAGTATCCCGTATGAATAGTACCGTATAAATAGTACCCCGAAATAAAAATATTAAAATTTGATAAAAAAGTTCAGAACAATATTCCAGTAAAATGATATTAGATGAAGCGCAAACCTTAAGGAATTTCTAATCATTTCAGAAATTATAGAAGCAATACTTACCATAGTAAGTTTAAATTTAAGAATATGAAATAAAATAATATCACTTTCATAATATGGAGTATGAAAAAAATGATATTTCTTACGATTAATGAATTAAAATAATATCCTTTATGAATATTGAAAGAAAATAACATCCTTTATCTTAGTAGAAAACTAGATTTGACTGGTATACCGGATGTTATTCTGAGAAAATCTTGCACTATAAACTACACTCAAAGTATTCTTATAATTAAAAGAAATACTCACAATATTGCAGTAGGAACACTTGTATTTTCTGGTGTCTTAGGATGAAGGGGTAACCCCCTCTTTTATAGTGCAACCTCGGAGGAAGAAATCAAATGAGCTGCCTAACTTTGCCTAACTGTCTTTTTTTTTTCTTCTTTCTCTGCCTAACCGTCCTTTTTCTCTGTCTAACTTTATTTCTTTCTTTCATATTGGTTGAGGGCCCACACATTTAGAAAACATGATTTACAGGAGAAGTATTTCATCCATTAGGAAAAAAAGAAGTGCACGGGAAGTTTAAAAAAAACTTAACAATCTGACAAAGTTAATATAATATTATATTAAAAAAACTATACTATTATAATAATATATTTGAATGATTATTTTATCAGAGAAGATAATTATAATTCCACAGAAAAATATGCCAAACTTTCAACAAATATCGCATTCTAAATTCCTCCATTTGTAACAAAAATTGGATAAATATCCACCATATAATAATTATTCACAATTAATATTATAAGCTCACAATATTGATAACCAAATCGTTTTCAGGAAAGAGGGGGCTTTTCGATAAGGATTTATCCTTATTGGCGCGCAATTATATAACCTAACCCCTTTCCTTGACAGAACTTTCTAGACATTGCCAATAATGCTATCTAATAATATCATTTAAATAATATGAGTTAATGGCATCATAACCTTTCTGCGTGATTGGAAGTCCCACCACGAAGTCCATCGTAATGTGCTCCCATTTCCACTCTGGTATTTCCAATGGTTGTAGTAAACCACTCGGCCGCTGGTGCTCTGCTTTGACGTGTTGGCAAGTCAGACATTTACTAATGCACTCTGCGACTTCCCATTTTAGATTTGGCCACCAAAAGTGTTGCCTCAAATCTCGGTACATCTTTGTGCCTCCCAGATGAATTGAATACGTCGTATTGTGTGCCTTGTGCAAAATCTCTTCTCTCAATTTGGTTACCGCTGGCACCCACACTCTTCCTTCAAATCTTAAGATACCATCTTTATCCATTCTGAATCTTTCCTCTTCATTTTCTGCGATCCTCTTTCTGATTTTCTCGCACTCCTCATCTTTCTCTTGCGATTCCTTTACTCTATCCAACAAAGTTGGATGAGCTTCCATTACAAATAACTTTTCGTCAGATATCTCTTATCCTTTTACCTATATTTCCAACTTCTCCATTTCTCTTATTAACTCCTCCTGAGTCGTCAAGTAAAATAATGTCTCCCTTCCTTTTCTGCTCAGAGCATCGGCAACTACATTTGCCTTTCCCTGGTAATAAAGAATATCGCAGTCATAATCTTTGATCAATTCTAACCACCTCCTCTGACGCATATTCAACTCCTTCTGTGTGAAGATATATTTCAGACTCTTGTGGTCTGTGTATATCTCACATTTCTCTCCGTATAAGTAATGCCTCCATATCTTCAACGCAAAAACTACTGTCGCTAACTCTAGGTCATGAGTAGGGTATCGTTTTTTATAATCCTTTATTTGTCGTGATGCATACGCAATGACCTTGTCGTGATGCATGAGCACACAGCCAAGTCCCTAGTGCGATGCATCACTATACACCACAAAATTTCCTGCATCATCTGGTAGTGATAACACAGGCGCTTCGCTTAATCTCTTTTTCAGTTCTTGAAAACTCTCTTCGCATTTGTCTGTCCATGCAAATTTCACCGTCTTCCTCGTCAAATTGGTCAACGTGGTGGCTATCTTAGAAAAATCCTGGATGAATCTTCGATAGTACCCAGCTAACCCTAAGAAACTTCTCTCCTCCATTGGTGTTCTCGGCTGCTCCCAATTACTCACTGCCTCGACCTTTGCAGGGTCCACTGAGATTCCATTTTTATCCACCACGTGACCTAAGAATTGGACCTTTTCCATCCAAAATTCACACTTAGAAAATTTTGCATACATCTTCTCCTTTCTTAGTGATTCCAAAATAATCTTCAGATGTTCGGCGTGCTCTTCTTCTGTCTTCGAGTAGATTAATATATCGTCGATGAAAACTACTACGAACTTATCCAAGTATGGCTTGAAGACTCGGTTCATCAAGTCTATAAATGCTGTCGGAGCATTAGTCAATCCAAATGACATTTCCAAAAACTCGTAATGTCCATAACGGGTTTGAAACACAGTCTTTGGTATGTCCTCATCCCGTACCTTCAGTTGGTGATATCCTGTTCGAAGGTCTATCTTTGAGAAACACTTTGCTCCCTTCAGTTGATCAAATAAGTCGTCTATCCTCGGTAGCGGATATCTGTTCTTGATCGTTACTCTGTTCAATTCTCGATAATCAATACAGAACCTCATCGATTCATCCTTTTTCTTAACGAATAACACAGGTGCTCCCCAAGGAGACACACTAGGTTGAATGTAACCCTTATCCAATAACTCTTGCAGTTGTATCATTAACTCCTTCATTTCTACCGGCGCCATACGGTATGGGGCTTTCAAAATCGGTGCCATTCCCGGTGCTAAGTCTATTACGAATTCGATCTCTATGTCTGGCGAAAGACCAGGCAGATAGTCCAGAAATACATCTCGAAATTCATTCACTACGGATATATCTTTAATTTTTACTCTTTTTTTCTGAGTATCTATAATGTAAGCTAAGTAACCTACACATCTTTTCCTTAACAATTTCTTGGCCTACATCATCGTAACGCAACACGATTGTTTAAGCGATGAGCTACCATAAAACACTACCTTAGACTTACTCGGAGTCTGAAGGTTCACACATTTATTCTGATAGTCAATTATTGTAGCATGGTTATTCAACCAATCCATCCCCAGTATTACGTCAAATTCTCCCAATCTAATAGGAATCAAGTCTACGCTCAGTTCATGTTCTCTAATGTTTGCGCGATAATTTTGATAAACGTATTCTACATGGATTATTTCCTTATTCGCAACTTCTATGTTCAAGGGATTTTCTAATCTTTCTCGGGGTGTATTAAGTCTACTAGCAAATTCTTCGGATACAAAAGAACAGGTGGCACCCGAATCAAATAATACATAAGCATTTATATCATTGATTGGGATTATACCTGACACCACGTCCTTCGCAGCTACTGCGTCCTGGACGGTCATGTTAAAGGTCCTAGCGGTTGGGCGGTTGGATTGTGTCGGTCCGTCGATCATCAGTTTATTTCCCTCTTGTTGGCTACCTCCGCTACTTCCCTTCTTCGGGCAGTCCTTAATTCGGTGCTCCGTTGAACCACATGCAAAACATCCCTGCATCTTTTTCGGTTTCGGGCAGTTGGGCGAAATGTGTCCCTCTTGGCTGCAGTTGTAGCAAGTGCCGCGTCCCTTCCAGCACTCACCCTGATGATTCTTTCCACATTTTGGGCATCCCTCAGCCTCTTCTTAAAACCTCCACGAAAATTCCCCGATTGATTGTTGTTATTTTTGTTGTTGTTGTTGTTGTTGTTTTCCCACTTCCTTCTTCCCAAATTACTTCCTCCACTGCTGCTACCTCCTCCACGATTTTCTCCTCCAGTATTCTTACCCTTCTTCTCCTTGTTATAAAGACTTAAGGCCTCACTGCCACCTTCCGCAATGATTGCCTTCTCTAGCAATGTCGCAAAGGAATCGATCTGAAGAACTGACACCTTATTAAACAGCTAAGGCTTCAGTCCTTGTTTAAAATGTCTCACCTTCCTCTCTTCATCTCCTACTTGGTGTTTTGCAAACCGCGCTAGTTCGTTGAACTTAGCCGCGTACTGCGCTACCGTCATATTACCTTGCTTCAGTTCTAAGAACTTCAACTCCATCCTATTCTTCATGCTTTTCGGGAAGTAGTTCTCGAAAAACAAAGTCTTGAATCTATCTCAAGCTATTATCCCTTCTCCAGCTCTTTGTTGATTAGCCTCCCACCAGTAGTTGGCTTCGCCTCTCATCATATATGTAGCGAATATAGTCTTTTGGTCTTCACCCACACGAGCAATAGTGAAGGCCTTCTTGATATCCTTAGCCCATGTCTGCGCAATGATTGGGTCGGTAGTACCCTCGAACTTTGGGGGTCCTACACTCCTAAAGTCCTTAAAGTTTGTGACTGGTACTCCTTGAGGATTGGGGCGAACGGGTTCGTTGTTCCTTCCCCTAAGGGCCTCTCCTAACAGATCTAGTAGCTTCTGGATCGGGTTTACTTGTTCCCTCTCATTATTCACTGACTCCTCGGGTGCAGTCAATCTACGTATGGGCGGCATTATCTGCATCATAAATTTTCATTTTATTATTACTCAGTTATACTACTTAAGTATTTCTTTTAATACTAAAGGCATAAAATTTTATAACACATTTCTGAATAAGCTTCATTTATATTCATATGCGAAATCGTTTCATTACATGATTATCCTAGCATATTTCTATAAATATTATCACATATCCCCTAATATCACAAAAGACGGGGAATACTAACATACTACCCCTCTAACAAAAGCTTACTAGGGGTTTACATCACTATCACATATCTTACAAAAAAGATTAGGATCTAAACATAGTATATTCATCACATAAAAGACACTACTAATACTATGGCTATACAGACTAAGGAAAGCTCATCTCATCATCCCACGCTCCACAACGCTCTTGTACTCGATCTCTGCTATGTATGCTATCAGCTCTCGGCTCAAAGTATGTAGGGTCTGTCCCTGCTCCGCTGGGTAGTGGTATACACCATCGATCACTCTCTCAAAAGCTGAACGGAACACATACCCCATCTTGTTCATCTTCCTCTTCTTGCACCTGACCTCATCCTCTAGGTCTTCAGCTCTCTCGTTAGCCGCTCCCACTTCTCCTCGAAGTGGATCCTATCCATAACCTCTAATTCTAGCTAAGTACGGAGTGCCTTCTTCTCGGTTTTCTCACTCAGCTCCCTCTGTTCGACTTCTTCTAACTTTCCTGCCAGATCTACATTCCTCGCCACCGACATGTGGAATAAGGTTCCCATCTGGATCCCTACCTCCCTGTGGTAAGCAATTTCTACCTCTAGCTCCTGTATGGCCAGCTTCCTCTGGTGGTCCTTGTCCCTCAGCTTCTGGAACTCAGACTCTCTCTCATGGGCCTCGGCCTTCAGCTCTTGTACCCGACAGTCTAACTCTAGAATACGCCCCTCGTACTCTTCTAGCATCTGCTCCTCTATGGTAGCCTCATCAGAGTCCTCCACGGGCTCATCCTTGGTAGGTTCGTCCTCAATAGGCTCCTCCTCTGGATCAAACTCCACCTCGATCTCATCCTCGTCGTCAGACTCGAATGGTGCAACTTCCTGCACTAGCACAGCCTCAGCCTCTGGAGGTGCCTCGTATACTACGTGTATATCTCAGGGCTCCTCCTCGGCCACTCTACTAGATACTCCTGTGTCTGCCATCCTACAATCACAAACATAAGACAACAAACAGCAACTCCATTAGAATGTTAAATAAAACATAAGTTCATTGTATAGAATGAAGTTATATTTCATAACATACTAAGTCTCTCAAGAAAAACTCTACATGAGTTTTATCTCCTTCTAACTTCTAAGTTCTCCCAAGTTATAATCTAAGGACATTTACTCCTAAGGTTTATAACTACAGCTCTGATACCAACCTATGACGCCCCCAAATTCGGACCGCCACAGGGTCACTCGAATTCGGTTCGTCACGTTCTAAACTCTAACACCATGATAATAATATTACGACTAATTGTCGCATCGCACAGCGAAATAATTCACAATACTACTACTGAATAGATTACATTTAATTAATATAATTTATTCACGTCCCAAGGTCTCGTAACTTAAACACTGATTACATGACTTAAGCATACATAACCTTAACTAGTACATAACAGAATAAGTTCTTCTAACAATCATAAGTCCTACATAATATTAAGCTACTCAGTAGCCTTTCCCTTGCCCTTGTCGGTGCCCGAGGGTCCGCACTGCTCTGCCTTAACTGAAATATTTTATGGAAAGCAAGAATGAGCAACAAGTTTGCTCAGCAAGTAATATAACAATAAGGGTGAGTAATATAGTTCTCGAATCCCAAAAAGGGTATAGCAAGGTATGATAGTTCAAGGATAATAAGAATATCAATAGTTCTCAATAACAGTCGCTAAGGACAGAATAATATCAATATGATTCAATAGTAAATCAATTTAAGATTTCAAGATAACTGAATACTGAGTAGTCACTAAGGACTATGAACTTCTACTAGAATTAACAGAAATATACTGATAATCCAATTAAAACAAGTACAACAAGTGATCAGCCTAAAGTACTCTACGGTATGCATATCGTTCAATCGTACTAAAGTGCGCACGTCGGTCTCCTGACAATATATAATTTCCCTTCAAAGAAGGTTGTTCATCTCAGTCAAATACAAGATCTCGCACCAATCAATTGGTTTGGGTCGCCTTTCAACAATATAAGTCTAGCCGAATAAAATGGCATAGATCGCCAAATTTTAAGTCCAAATCTCAAGATTTAAAGTTCGAAGAATATAAATCGACTTTTATCTTATCTATGAGATATATAGTTATAATAACTGAATTGCAAATCCCAAAAGTTTACTTGTACGACAATAATAGCACAAGCTTAATGAACGCTCAATAAAGAGTAGGGTTAGGAACTTGCTTACAACATTCCTTGAATAAAGTAAACACAAGGATAGGATACTTGCACCGTAAAAGAGTGTAAGTTAGAGAACTTGCCTAAAGCGTAGTCTATCCGCGTTAAGTAAATCAACACTTTCGAATCCCTATCGTAATATAGTTATGTATATATATGATATCCATTAGTCATATATTTTAACATCATATCTTATCTTGGGTATACGATCAACACATAAGCTAAGTTTTAACCTAGCTACACATTTATACCATGTATAGTATCATATTTAATTCACAAGTCTCGACTAATATAACCTTTATTGTCTTTTATCCTTAACATTCCTCTTTTCAAGTTAATCATCTTCATATATCTCCATTATCACATAAGACCATAATCAATTCCAAACATATTTTATTTAGTAAGTTATGGCATTGTTATAAGTTAACCGTCAAAATCAGATTCAAGTATCAACGTATGATATCACATAGCATGTATACATATTAAAGGTTACTCTCATGCTTGTATAACCTTTCCATGTTCAATCATACATGATATAGTTTCTAAGTTAATACCTTTAATAACTTAAGGCCATTCAAGGTCACGAACTCACAAAGTCTAACATGCTTGCCTTTTAAACACATAAAGTATTCATATAACTCGTGTTAGGCATGCTCATGAGTATTCACATCGCATACACGTAGCTAGCATCGTTATTAGTTTGAAAATATGCTTCATTTAGGCTTAACTTGATTTCACGACATCTAATCATTGTAGGCATACATGTATGATACATTAGCGAGTCTACGAGTACTATCAAACATGTTCATAAATATCGAAATCCAATTCTCAATGTAACATGTTAACGTTCACGTTCAAAGCTCATATTTTGTTAGTATTGTTCACTATTAAGGTCCACATGATCATGGTACATTATAAAACCCATATACATAAGTCAACATGCCTTTCATGCATTCTCAAACCATACTAATATGCTTGCAAGATCAGAACATCAATATGGATATAACATGTCAAAGTTTGCTTTCAAAACTTACATTTTCGTTAGGAATGTGCACTAGTGAGGTTCGCATGTTCATATTACATTATGGAACCTATATACATAAGTTAATATGTCTCTCATGCATCTCTAAGTCATACTAACATGCCCACAAAAATTAGAATGTTAACATGGCATGCATACATATCGAGTTCGTTTCCAAAATTCTAAGTTTATCTTGAAGTCTATAACTTTATCATTCATGCATGCAATCTTAGTAAAACACGTTCTCTTTTAGGTCTAGGTATACTTATACATATGTTACTCATGCTAGCAAGCTGGTTCAAGTAGTAATCTAACTATCTAGCACTCACAGCCTTAACAAAAATCAGAATCTGGTGCAGGGTACCAGCGCAGCTGTGCTGCGCCTCAATTCACAACCCGCGCAACTGCGCCGTTGCCTGAACCGAAATGAAATCTTCTGCTTCGGCAGAGAGCAAAGTCAATTTCCAAATTCCACAACCAATTCGATTGTAATTAGTCATATTACTTTTTAAACATGTATATAAGCTAATATATCAACTATGTAACAACTAACAAGCATTACTTGATCGCATAATCATGAATTCCATACTCAATTCAAGAATCACAGTTTTGACAAAAAATAAGAATCGAAGAAATGGAATTGTAGTATACCTCTGTTATGTGAATTAAGCTAGCTCAGCCGAACTCTCTCAAATGCTATCACTGATATATATATTAGATTTCAACTCAATATTTAAGAAATCTCAGCAAATGAAAATGGAGAAAGAGAGTTCATATTTATAGAAAAACCCATATCCAGACAATGCTTTTCTCTCCCAAATCAAACCAATGGAAGAATAAATTGCATGGTAGTTAAGAAGGAGTTAGTAGATGGTAGTTGAAATCAATCATGAAAACAACTCCCTTGCTCATCATTGCTATGAAAGTTTGCTGAGTTTTAAGGTTATAGGAATAGACTAGCTTGGAGTATATCACGTGAAGAGAATGAGACTCTCAATATGGGACAATACAATGTATCTCAGTATTCTAACAAGTGTTGTAAAATACGATGTTATAACATGTAAGCATAACATATATTATCTACACTTAAGTTATAATTGAAATGTCACAATGCAATTCACCTAATGTAATTTACAAACATATAATCCATGTACATTTTATCGTACCGGTATAATCTTCTCAAATATTATCACACTACACTGTCTCCTTTATTATCAAATTCTACTATTCAACAATTGTTTATAATATATTCGTGATGTACTATTTTAATATATACTCACACACACAATTGTCACATAGGCATTATTCATGTAGCTTTCACAACTCAATAACTTTACTATATAGTTTATGTATAATTGTATAGTCACATTGCACTACACCTCATATAATATATAGGTAGCTACTATACTTTATACGTTTAATCATCACATGCTTGCACATAACAATTAATTGAGCAAATGTTTAATTAAGTAATCACTATATTATCAATTCATTTCCATAACAAAATTATTAACAATTTAATTATTGCATTCTTCAATAATTAAATAAATATAATCTTATTGTATTTATAAACAAGTTACTTATTATTAGTCTATTTCTTGCAATAATAATAATTAACATATTATTTATTAATCACTATTAATATTCTATTTCTCATGATAAAAATTAACAATTAATATAGATTAATTGTTCGCTTAAAAATTTCTTCGTTGATTAATATAATCATTATTATTTCTCATCACTGTGCCACACAAGGCATTTAACGAGCTTATCGCAAACTCCATATTTTCTCAATTATTATAATTATTCAATTTAATATAATTGAGTTAACTCATCTTATAACACTTACACATTTATATTCAAATAAATATTCATTTCCATTAATATATTCATTTAATAATATTTAAAAATTCTCGGGTATTACATATAGTAACGGTATTTTGGATGGTTATGTATATTTAGGTGACATAATACATTAATTCATAATTTTAAATGACTTTATTTGTTTTGTTCTTTTAGTTGTAAATGTTATATTCAGATTGTATAGTATGGTATGTTATATTCAGATTATAAGTTTCTCTTCAGATTGTATGGTATGGTAGTGAAGAGAAACTATAGTTAATGAGTTATCAGATTGTATAGTTAATGAGTTATCTCAGATTGTATAGTTAATGATTTATATTCAAATTGTATGGTATGGTTTAACTGCAAAACAATAGCAGCTATTTTGTTCTGTATAAAAGAAATACAAAAACACTGCAAAATAATAGTAGCTATTTTTTTAAAAAAAATGTGGAAATGATATAGCGACGGTCGCCGACCGTTGGTATAGAACCTAGCCATTCGAACAAAAAATTCCATATAGCGACGGGCATGATCGTCGCTATAGTGTCCAGCTGTTTCGCGCCAAATTGCATATTGCGACGGTCAGGACCGTCGCAATAGATATGTGATGACCGTTGGCAAAAATCTTCAAGCGCGTTTCTGATGTGTTTTCTAGCTACGGTCTGGCCATCGGTATAGATAAGAAGGACCGTCGGAATAGATTTTAGCGATGGCTCCTACGGCGACAGGTGCCGACCGTCGCTATAGGATATAGCGACTGTCGGCAACCGTCGCTATAGCTTGATTTTCTAGTAGTGCTTCTACTAAGGTAAGGGGTATTATTTCTTTCGTATTCGTAAAGGATGTTATTTTCTTTCATATTCGTACATGATAGTACTTCATACTCATAAGGGTTGTCATTCTATTCTTTATTAATCTGTGGGAATAACTTGTCTACGCGGACTACCTCATGCCTGGTGAATAACCTTTCGTATTCATTCTATTCCTTATTAATCTGTGGGAATAACCTGTCTACGCGGACTACCGCATGCCTGGTGAATAACCCTTTGTATTCATTCTTTATTAAGTTGTGAAAATGATCTGTCTACGAGGATTATCGCATGACGGGTAAAATTCCATTTGCAGTTTTGTATATTATTTCATTTCATATTTCTAAATCTAAACTTACTATGGTAAGTATTGCTTCTATAATCCTTGAAATGATTAGAAATTCCTTGAAATTTGCGCTTCATCTAATATCATTTCACTGGAATATTGATCTGAACTTTCTTATAAAATTTTTAATCTTTTCATGATGGGATACTATTCACGGGATATTATTCACGACAAAATTGGTTTCTTTTTTACTGTCCAAATTATCTTTTATTCATACAAGAGTACTATTTATCCGGGGTGCTATTCATACTAGAATACTATTCATCTGGGGTACTATTCATACCGGAGTACTATTCACGATGAATTTTAGTTTCTTTTTCATTGTCTAAATTATCTTTTAGGAATCTTATTCTGAAGTTGAATCCATGTTTGTATCTTCATTTTGGACATTATTGATGTAGACACTTGAAATTTCGTTTCCCTGTTACTAACATTGTAGGAGGGTTAAACTGTCTTTTCAAATCAACCTCAGTTTTAGTACCGGGTCATCAAATCAACCCCGGTCTCAATACCGGGCCATCAAATCAACCCCGGTCTCAATACCGGGTCATCAAATCAACCCCGGTCTCAATACCAGTCCATCAAATCAACTCTGGTCTCAATATCGGACCATCAAATCAACCCCGATCTCAATATTGGGCCATCAAATTAACCCCGGTCTCAATACCAGGCCATCAAATCAATCACGGTCTCAATACCGGGCCATCAAATCAACCCAGGTCTCAAAATCGGGCCATCAAATCAACCCCGATCTCAATATCGGGTCATCAAATCAACTCCGGTCTCAATATCGGTCCATCAAATCAACCTCGGTCTCAATACTGGGCCATTAACTCAACCTCGGTCTCAACCTGGGAGATACAGGTCGGCCCCGATCTCAACCCAGGAAGCACAGATCAGCCCCGGTCTCAACCCGGGAGGTACAGGTCAACCCCGGTCTCAACCCAGGAGGTACAGCTCAGCCCCGGTCTCAACCCGGGAGGTACAGGTCAGCCCCGGTCTCAACCCAGGAGGTACAGGTCAGCCCCGATCTCAACCTGGGAGTATAGGTCAGTCCCGGTCTCAACCCGGGAAGTACAGATTAGCCCCGGTCTCAACCTGGGAAGTACAGATTAGTCCCTGTCTCAACCCGGGAAGTACAAGTTAGCCCCGGTCTCAACCCGGGAGGTCAGGTCAACTTTGGAAACAATCCTGAAGCATCACAACATCTCCAGAGAAAAACCTGGAAGGACCAAGTCAGTCTCAGAGACAACACTGAGGACAAACAGACTTGAATGGGATCCATACCTTGGAAACAACCCTAGGAAGTCAGCCAAAGGCCGTGCCAGCAGTAAGGGCGACCCCGGGAGGGATAAAATGGTCATTTTACCAACTTGAAGATGATTCGGTCAAACTCAATCCGAATTGTTTCCACTAAGGTCAGAAAAAACCATAACAATGATCCCGAGTGGAAACAGCGCAAGACAGCTCAACGGATAAACTGCGAGGAATCAAAGACCCGGGTATGAACCCGTCTTTTTGGACTCGAAAAAGGTTTTCTCCCATGTCATTGCGACGCGCTCAGAGAGGGCTTTCTAAAAAGGTATCGCACGGATGCTCTAATCAAAAGTTAGAAAGTTTCTAATCGGACCTCATATTGCTCAAGTGCACGTACTTCAAGATGACGGGACCCACCATGGGACCCCTGCCACATGGAGCCGCACCTCTACCTGTGGCAGCAGCAGGTAGAGCTACTTCTCCTGGGTCTATATATATGAGGTGACCCCCAGCTCATTTTATAATTTGAAAACGCTCTGAACCCCTGCCCGTTTGGTTTTCCAGCCATTTTCTTGTCTTCCAAACCCAAATTTTTCACTCTAACACGTAGATATACCTACATACTACCACATATCAAAAATTAACCTGTAGATTTGGACGTTTGAAGCCTATGATTTGGCAAAAAGCCAGCGTAGCAGTCCATTTAATAAAAGCTACCTCGTGTCCCTTAGATTGCTATCTAGTGGGAACAAGATGCTTCGGCCATGTGCGAGCCAGGATTTACTGATGAATCCTTGGTTCTGAAGATATTGGGATGTAAATATATATTTGTTGTGCATGATCAAACAGATCAGAATCTGATTCCCACGATGGACAAAATCCACTTTACAAATATACCCTGCCAGTTTTATGTAAAAATGTACATACAAAAGACCTTAAAACGATTATCCAGATTTAAGGTTTCAACATAGTGAAAACATAGTTTGTCGTGTCAGAGTCACTCCGATGGCTGTCATGCCCATGAGAAGAACGACATTTGTATATATTTTATGGTTGAGGATGCTTCGCAGCCCGACAATCACCATTTAAATTGAGCC
Source organism: Panax stipuleanatus (assembly GCA_020205555.1). NCBI lineage: Eukaryota > Viridiplantae > Streptophyta > Magnoliopsida > Apiales > Araliaceae > Panax > Panax stipuleanatus. The sequence goes on along the minus strand of CM035118.1, from coordinate 14,783,336 downwards.
AAAAGGCTAAAAAGATAAAACCGAAGTATCGATATGCTTCAATTCCTATATTAGCATAAGGGTTTGAAAACCTGCTTTCAAAATATCATTTCAATAATCTTATCGGAAAAAAATCTTTTCAAATCAAATCAAACACTTTTGCAAATCAAATCAAAGACTTTTTGCAAATCAAATCAAACCCTTCGTATATAGGTTCAACGATGCATAAACATACTTTCAATCAAAACAGAGGCCCAATTTTCTTTCAGCATTCACACACACATTGCAGATTTAAAAGGGAAATATTAAAAAGATGCGGTATTAAGTTTACACGGGAGTTGTGGGGTGCCTAACACCTTACCCACACTTAACCAAGCCCCCGAACTCAAAACTTCGGTTTCAAAGATCAAGTTTTGACAGTGTCCAGCAATTGGGCTTCTTTCAAACAAAACTCGATTGAGTTGGTACAACCATTTCAAATCTACCAACTGGTGACTCTGCAAAACATTCAATCATCGACATGATACATGTTGGCATTTTCCTAAAAAACCCTTCAAAACCTTTTTCATAATAAAAAGAGTAAGGGTAGACATAATTTAGGAAGAGAGAAAGATCACGGTTGTAACCCGACCAGCGGATTTTTTCCTGACGTCGACAGGTGGCGACTCTGCTGGGGACAGTAGAGGGCTTAGGCCGCGTTCAAATATTTTCAAACATTTACCTTTTAAAATCCACGTATGTGTGAATGCTGCGTCTTCACATTGAATGAATGCATGAATGTTGCGTCTTTACATTGAATGAATGTGAATGAATGCTTTCCTGCTTTTTAGTGCTTCACACCCATATTAGTGTTTCGCACCTATGTCATCATATCCATAATGGTGAGGCATGATGTATGTGAATGTATGTTGTGTGATTCCTCCACCAGGAAGCAAACCCATCGGTGATAAGTAATGTCTTCGAGGGCGACTAAGTCTTCGGGGCTCATGAAAAAGCACCACTTAGATTCGCTCCAGTTGAAAGATTAGATTAATTTCCCCTCTAGTAGATTGCGATGATCTGAGGACCTTCATGCCAAAAAGCCGCGAGAGTAGCCTAAGATAGGTCAGCCTCTGATTAACCAAATCCGACGGGAAGCTTCTTCATGCCTTCCTCTTTTAATTCAATGTCAAGTTTTCAATTCCAAATGTAAAGGAACACAATGTAAATAATAAAATTTTACATTCCTTATTATATACAACTTGTCATCCTGTCATCAAAAACAATTAACCTCTGTCTTGCAGGATAAGATTAAAAAACCACAAAACACATCATGGCATGCATCCTATCCCTACCTCCTTCAGGAAATTGACACACCTACGTTTTGTTGTAGGTGAAAAAAATTGGTCCTGTTACTAGATCTAAGTCTAAGAAAGCACTAAGTCCATCCACGGACATGACTTCCAATGCTCAGCCAGAGTCTACCCTTGTATCTAGGGAAGAGTTTAAAGGACTGAAGAATAAGATAGCCGAATTGGCCAATTTCTTGAGAGAACAAAGTAAGGCTCTTTAATGGAAGCAAGCCCAAGCTCACACAAAACCAGGAACACCTGGTGGTAGTGGTGGCAGTCAAGAGACCGAAAAGACAGATACTCAGATTTCTGGACCACAAATCCAGGACACAACCAACAAAACCCCTGAAATCACCACCCTCAACAAAGAACAAGAAGCTGGTGACATTCTGAAAAAAGTACAACAGATGGAAGAAACCATCCGGTCTATTAAAGGGACTGGGGCATTCGGCAATGTCAATTATTCAGACTTCTGTATTTTCCCTGGGCTCGTTATCCCAAAAAATTTAGAACTCCTGATTTTGAGAAATACGATGGATTGGGAGACCCTTACACATATTTAAAAGTATTCATCGAAGAGCTCGAATCCTATGCAGAAGACGAGAAACTATGAATGCAGTTATTTCAGAAGAGTCTAACAGGAGAGGCTAGAGCCTGGTACGCCTATCTAGACAACTCCGAAATTCACAGTTGGGAAGAGTTGGCCCATGCTTTCCTTAGTTAATACAGTTTCCAGTCTCAGCTGGCTCCAGACAGATACCAGATTTCAAAAATCAAGAAACAAAGTACTGAATCATTCAGAGAGTATGCTCAACGGTGGAGACGGGTTGCAGTACAAGTCACCCCATCTATGACGGAGTCTGAGATAGTCATGACCTTCATTGATATTCAAGACGCTCCATATTACGAGAGGGTCCTAGCAAGCATAGGAAAACTATTCTCTAAGATGATCAAGCATGGAGCGATGGTCGAAATGGGGTTGAAGTCTGGAAAGATAAAGGACCTGACTGCCTTGGAAGCCGTTACCGAACATATCCAGTCAGGAAAATACGGGAGTAACCCCTGGAGGGTACATAAGAAGAAAGATGAAGAAGTGTCCTTAGTGCTACAAGGACAGAATATAAAGGGTGATACAAGCAATATGCCCATTCCAAGAGGAATTATACCCCTTTTCAAGCTCCTGCACAGCCTTCAAACACTCTATTTCAGATGACAATGGAGGCCAGACGCCGGAGAACATTCACCCCGTTAGGGGATTCACTCGAGAATATGCTGAAACTATTAACCACACAGAAGAAGATTGTGCAACTCCTTCCACCAACCAATACTGGTGGACGAAATTTTGATCCAAGTAAGAAATGTGCCTACCATTCTGGAGCTTTGAGCCATGACACACAAGACTGTTGGTCCCTCAAGCACAAAATTCAAGACTTGATTGACAACGAAGAGATTGTGGTAACAAAGCCCGAGCAACCGCACGTGCAGGATAATCCCCTCCCTCTGCACAAAGAGGAAAATGTCAACATGATCAACACAGGAAATGGAGAAGGATCCAAATACGTCCATTATATAGGAGAATCAACTCCATCCAGCAACAACAGCCCAGACAGTTGGGAAGTCTCAAAAAGGCGATTCCTGATAGAACAAGAGATCAAGTCTTTCAAGAAATAAATTGAACAGTTAGCCAGACAAATGATGAACCAGACCAACCAATCTGATGCTAGTCCTCCCACACCAGAGATTAGTCCCATCCTCATGAGGGATCACTACCAGTCTCATGAACATGAACCCTGGGATGACAAGATGGCCAAAGCGGAGAATTGCCAAGCTGGTAGGAAATTCGCCTTTCAAAGGAATTTCACTAACCTGAACTAGCAGATGAAGGAAATCCTCCAGATGTTAATCAACGAGGGAATGATTGTAGATTTATTGCCTCCATTAAACCCGCGATCCAGGAAATTCAAGCCTGACCAAACTTGTCAGTACCACTCCAATGCACTCGGCCATGATACTGAGGATTGCTGGGCACTTCGTAACATGATTCAGAATATGATTGAAAGCAGTGAATTGATAAGAGGGAATCAGGATTATGGACTCCCAGATGAAGAAACTTTCTTTATTCCCACTGTGTGGAATTAGGATACCGTGGCGGTTATTTCATGTGATAAAGAGTCATCTCTCACACCCTTAGTACTGCCATGTAAAGGGGTCCAAGAAACACAAAATCCTGTTAAGGTGGCCGCACCCGAGCCTTTAATATTATCCTTCAGACCTCAGTATCCAGTTATCAGTCTGAAGAGGGTCCCATAGAACTACGGGAATGACGAAGGTTCCACCTCAAACAACATTTCCATTGTACCAAAGGATAATCCATTATACCTGCCTCAGCGGGTGATCAAATCAGTCATCAAAGCCAAAGAAAAGGTGGCTGAAGAGAAAATCGAAGAGTTCCTCAAAAAAATGGGACACAATAAAATCCAGGTGGTACAAAGTTTGAAGGATGCACCCAAGCAAATGTCCATCCTAGATTTGGTCCTATCATCAGTGGAGCATCGTGACATTCTAGTAAAAGTACTAGAAGAATCCCATCAACCACATACCGTGGATACCGAGAAATTTCAACACGTAGTAGAACATATTTTCAACAGCAATGTGATATCTTTCACTAAAGATGATATACCTGCAGAGGGGACGGGTCATCGCAAGTCATTACACATAGCAGTGATGTCTTCTTGGTATATGATCGGAGGTGTGCTTATAGAGGGAGGATAATCCCTCAACATCTGGAGAGAATGAAGATTAACCCAAACCGGATCAAAACCAGTCATGTGGTCATCCGAGCTTTCGATGGATCTCGTTGACAAGCTATGGGAGAAATAGAGCTTCCACTAGAGATTGGTCCACACACTTTCTATGTGTCCTTTCAGGTGCTCAACATTGCCATTGGATATAACTTGTTGCTGGGCAGGCCATGGATCCGCATTGCAGGGGCAGTGCTATCCACCCTCCATCAATAACTCAAATACATTATCAATTGCAACCTCATCACGGTGAATGCCGAGCCGGAATACCCTGTCTGCATACAGGGAGACATGCCAGTAATCAGCCTGGATGCAGGGATTGAACCTGCTAGTTTTCAAGCCTTGGAGGTAAGTGATACTCAATATCTACCAGTTGGGGCACCAGCCTTGAAGCCTAGAGTCTCCCCTGAAGTTATGACAGTGGTCCAGGAGATGGTATCTTTGGGTTTCCAACCGGGGAAATGATTAGGAAAGAATCAGGAAGGTATTGCAAGTCCAGTCCAAGTCCAGAGCCAGTCAGGGAGAGCCGGATTAGGTTATTCATCCTGGTTAAGCCGTCAAAACCCACATAAGCACCCTAAGACTCATGCTTCCACCATACTGTTGCCAAATCTCACTGATGATGGCTTCGTAAATCCAATAAGGAAGATCCCCGCTATTATATCAACCATGCTGTTTCCTCCAATTATACAGCCGGGGAAAAGAAATCCCCAAAGCCTGAGGGTGATAGCAAAAAGGGAAAGGAAAAGTTCCTGTATGAAGGACGAGACCCATTTGCTAACATGCGGGTTATCATAAACTACGAGGGTATGAATGATGAGATCCCAGATAATGACGACGAGGAGCAGATTCAAAGTTCTCGCATCAAGAAGGGAAAAGGGGGTAGTTCAAAGAAAAACCCCGGCCCTATTGTAAAGGATATCTCAGTCATTATCCGAGACAAAGCAGACGAGCACAATTCCTTGATCCTCCCTGTTCATGAGGATCTAACCCTGGATAATTGGAGCAGCGTCTCTTGCCTCAGTCAAAAAGGGTAAAGGGGCAGAGAGTCCGTCTGCCCTGTAACATGCTTTCATTTACTGCTTACTTATGATTGCACAGCTATTGAAGTAACTTTTGTCATGCTTTGACAAATGCTTTGTATGTTTAAGCAGTTGCATATATTAAGGTGAAAGAATTTTGTTTTCAGGACTCCAGAATTGGATTTGTTTGTTACTGCTGATGAGATGCCAAACTGTTACAGTGACTACAACTTTAATGTAGAACTAAACTTCGACTTGATGGATATTGATCAAGAAAAGGAAGATGACTATGGGGTGCCCGAGGAGATCAAAGAATGGGTCAAAGACAAACCAAAACCAAACCTCGACCAAACCACCACTATCAACATAGGAACCTCCAAAAACATCAAATAAATCCAGATAGGCAAAGACCTCACACAAGACCAAAAAACCGACCTGATCGAACTCCTAATACAGTTCCAAGATGTGTTTGCATGGTCACACAAAGACATGATTGGCCTATCTACTAACATTGTCATCCATCGAATGCCCATCAAAGATAGATTCAAGCTAGTTAAGCAGAAGCTCAGGCGTTTGAAACCTGAATGGAGTCTGAAAGTCAAAGAAGAGGTCGTTAAATAATTCAAAGTCGGTATCATCATGGTATTAACATTCCTGGAGTGGTTGTCAAACATAGTTCCCGTACTTAAACTCGGAGGGAAGGTATGAGTATGCGTGGATTACCTGGATTTGAACAAAGCCTGCCTCAAGGAAAATTTCCCAGTACCTTTTATCCACATCCTGATAGATAACACGGCGCAGTACGGCATGTATTCTTTTATGGATTGCTTTGCTGGTTACCACCAGATCATGGTTGCTGAAAAGGACAGGGAGAAAATAGCTTTCATCACTCCCTGGGGAACCTTTTGCTATAAACGACTATCCTTTGGCCTCATCAATGCCGGAGCCACGTATCAGCGAGCCATGATGGCCCTGTTTCATGACATGATGCACAAGGAGATAGAGGTTTATGTGGACGACATCATTATCAAATCCCAAAGGGAGGATGATCACCTTGATCATCTCAAGAAGCTGTTTAACAGGTTGCGTAAGTACAACCTCAAGCTAAATCTCGCCAAGTGTGCTTTTGGCGTCAAATCAGGCAAGTTGTTGGGATTCTTGGGGAGTAATCGAGGCATCGAGCTAGACCCTGCCAAGATCAAAGCCATCACTGAGATGTCAGTACCTCGAATAGAGAAGGAGATATGTGGGTTCCTAGGAAGGATCAATTTCATAAGCAGGTTTATTTCCCAGCTCACAACAACTTATGAACCCATCTTCAAGCTACTAAGGAAGAATTCCTCCACCAAATGGAATGAGGATTTTTAGAAAGCCTTCCTTGCCATCAAGAAGCAGCTGATTGAAGCACCAGTCTTGGTACCCCCAAGGGATGGAGTTTCCCTGTTCATGTACCTATCAGTTAATGCCAATGCAATGGGCTGTATGCTGGGACAGAAAGATGATAGTAGCAAGGAGAGAGCCATCTACTACATTAGTAAAACATTCAACAGTGGTGAACAGAAGTACACCCTGATCGAAAAGACGTGTTGTACGTTAGCATGGGCCGCAATGAGGTTACAACATTACCTCCATGGGCACACGACCTACCTCATATCCTGCATGGATCCACTGAAGTACGTATTCAATAAGCCAATGTTAAATTATCGACTATCCAAATGGCAGTTGATCCTACAATAGTTTAACGTTATCTACGTAACTCAGAAGTCCATCAAAGGTCAAGGCATTATAGATCAATTAGCCGAAGCACCATCAGGAGGGTTCGAGCCCCTGGAAACTTATTTCCTAGATGATGGGATCATGACAATTCAACAACTCCAACAAGAGAATACAGTCCAACCATGGAAAATATATTTTGATGGAGCGGTAAACATGGAGGGTGCTGGAGCTGGGGCAGTTCTTATCTCTGGTACAGGAGAGCAATATCCTGTGGCTACTAAATTATAATTTGGCAACACCAACAACATAGCCGAGTATGAAGGTTGCATAATGGGGTTGAAGTTAGCCCAATCCATGTGTATCAAACATTTATTAGTCTTCGGAGACTCCGAATTGGTCATCAGACAAACCACTGGGGCATATCACACCAAAGAACTGCATTTGCTTCCCTATCATCGGCAGGTCATCAAAATATTCGTGGAATTTGAAGACATAACCTTCATCCATATTCCTCGAGGTAGGAATAACTTCGCTGATGCATTGGTGACGTTGGCTTCCTTGATCCATATATTTGATTGAAGTGGGATTCTCGACATCAAATTCACAAGTCAGAAGTCCCCGACATATGGGAATTACATTGGAGATATATCAGATGAAATACCTCCTATCAAACAGCCTTAGTATCAAGACATCAAGGAATATCTCTGAGATAGATCTACACCCGCTGGGGCAAGCCAATCCAAGAGGAAGCGAATTCACAAGATGGCCCTGAAGTTCTATCTAAGCGGAGATACACTATACAAAAGGGATACTGGAAAAGGCTTATTAAGATGCCTCGATAAATAGCAAGCCCAAAGATTAATGGATGAAGTCCACGGTGGAGTCTGTGGTCCACACATGAGCGGTCATCTACTGGCCAAGAAGATATTAAGAACAGGACATTATTGGATCTCTGTTAATGCTGACTGTGACGATCATGTCAGGAGATGCTTTCAATACCAAATATATGGAAATGTCATACACGCTCCTCCAAATGAGCTACACAACATGAGTTCACCATGGCCTTTCTCCATGTGGGGAATGGATCTGATCGGTCCAGTAGAACCAAAAGCTAGCAATGGTCATCGATTCATCTTCACCATGATCGATTACTTTACTAAGTGGGTTAAAGTTTCCTTCTTTCCCAAAGTCACCAAAGAGATCATCATTGGTTTCATCAAAAATAATGTCGTCTGTCGATCTGGACAACCGGAGGTGATCGTATCAGACAATGCCAAGAACCTAAAAAATTAGATGATGAGAGAACTATGCAGCAAGTTCCACATCAAGCAGCTCAATTCTGTCATCTATTAGCCCAAGATGAATGGTGCTGTCGAAGCGACCAACAAGAACATCAAAAATATCATGTAGAAAATGTCCGCCAATCACAAAGATTGGCCTGACTTGTTGTCTCTAACCCTTTTAGCATACAGGATATCAATGCGTACCTCTACTGGGGATACCCTCTATTCATTGGTCTATGGCATGGAAGCAGTCCTTCCCATAGAAGTAGAGATGGAGTCCTTGCGAGTGTAAATCGATGCTCAGATGGACAAAGATCAGTGGTTGCAAGACCGGTACCACCAGCTGTCCCTGATAGATGAAAAGAGGGCTACAACCATTTTCCACGTGCAGTTATATCAACAAACGATTGCTCGATCCTACAACAAGAAAGTCTGAATACTGTAATTCAAAGAAAATGACTTGGTGCTAAAGAAAGTTTTGGCCAATCTAGATGAAGCCAAAAGAAAGTTCGTCTCTAATAGGGAAGGCCCTTTCATTGTCAAGGAGGTGTTGACGGGAGAAGCTATCCGATTGCAAGAAGTGGATGGGATCAAATTTCCCCAACTCATCAACTTAGATACCATAAAAAGGTACTATGTCTGAAATGTATGCATACTCGCATTCTGATCCTACAAATCAAATCAGGTTCGATTTTCACTAGAAGCCGGAACTACGAATTACCTAATCTCCCTCCACCCGGGAGTACGTAGGCAGCCATTTCTGGTGCGGTCAAACCAAACAAAAAATTCAAAAACTCATCAAACCAAACTTAAAATACAAGATAAATACTTTTCAAACCTCTCTTATACCAAAACTGAACTACAAATGACCTGATCTCCCTACACCCGGGAGTACATAGGCATGCCATTCGTGGTGCGTTTTGACCTTCAAGAAAAACAAAAACCAATGAAAAACCAATCCAAGACACCGAAACCATATGAAACCTAAAAAACTATCAAGCCTCCTTGGTCAGCGGGCCAATCTGAAATACCCTCTGACATCTTACTGTCAGTCCATCAAGGAGAAGCTCAAGATACATCATACATCAACAACAACAAGTCATAAAAGAAGTGGTAATCACTCAGCAATAACAATACATATCCAAATAGGGAAGTGAATCAGAATATATTTATTTGATATATAATACTGTTTGATATATATAGTGTCCTGTACATGACAAAAAATGGCTGATCTAGTATGTGCAGGGAAAATAAAGCTAGTCTATGGACCCAAGGACAAGATGGACAGCAATGCCAACATGGCATCTCTCTTTGAAGATGGAGGAGCTGCTGCAAGTGCAATACCCTCAGCCTCCATATGGGCCAAAACATCCACTGTCATCTGCATAGTAGCACTGTGATCATCAATGTAAACACTCATCTCGACAACCGGACCATGAGTATATGATCGGAGAGAAGTACTGTCGATAATGTGGAAATCTCGAGAAGTTATGGCCTCGTCCCTCTCTGCAAAAGCAGCATCCCTGGTAATCAAAATCTCCTTAATCTCCTCGTAAGCTGCATCTCTGGCAGACCAGATCTCATCCGTCGCAGTAAAAGCTGCGTCCCTGGCAATCAAAGTCTCCTTAATATCGATAAAAGCATCATCTCAAGAAGATCGAGCCTCATCTCTCTCGACCAATGACATATCTCGAGTGGCTCGAGCCTCATCTCTCTCCACAAAAGCTATATCTCTGCCAGACAGGGCAGTCAACATCAGCGCCCTAGCCTGATCTCTCTCAAAGGTCATCCTAGCTAGTGAATCTGCCAAAGTTGGATCTGTCTCTGTAGGAATGATTGGCGGATCACTAACTAGTGCTGCTATCAAACCCATGAACAACTCATCTTTAGTATGAGAATCAGGATCCTCCATAAGCTCCTCCTCGTCTAAATCCCCTATCGGAGCTGACTTGATGAATGCAGCTGATGCTATATCTGCCTCCAACCATGCTGAGTACTCTGGAGAACTACCCGAATGGCTATTGGAGAAATTGGCCCTCTCTCTATGAGTCCAACACTCATACACTCTGATCAAATCGGCAGATGACATAGACAAAGCTGACATCCTCTGATCAATAGCCCCCTCAAACTGAGGCAGGCTCTAGAACTGATCGAACTGGCCCATAACAGCCAGAGGATGGTAAGTAGTCACTCCCCTCAATCCCGCTAGGGGAAAATAGTCCATGCCAGATGCTTGGGTGATGAAGCTATAGGAAGAAACTAGCCCTGAGCATGGCAGAATCGAGAATAAATGAGAAATATCAGACAAAAATGCAGACTATGTCTCTGCATCGGTACACTCTGCTGGCTGAAAGGAGTAAGACATGGCTATCTCACGGGTGAAACAATACCCCTCGTGTCAAAAAAATCCAATTGGTCGTAAATGGGACATGAGCCATACGTATAGCAAGACCAAACTGCCTCTGAAAAATCCCTCCAGGTGGGTACTGCAGTGGGTGGTTGCTCTCAGCGTCTTGGCCAATATCATCAGAAGGATGGTGCTACCCTGTCTAAGGGCCCGCACCACGACCATCAATCAGACATCCAAGTGGTCTAAGTGAAGGGTCATATAGACGTAGGCTACTATACACATCAGCAAAACATCTATCTTGGCTAAATGCCATGACTCTGCCAAAATAATAAAATCTCCAGCATGATGATCGTAACTGTCCAGCCGGCCAAAGCGATCGATTAAAAAGTCTATAGAGATCACAAGTCCATAAATGATCTCATCTAAAACTGCACTATAACGTAGACCAGACATCCGTAAGAACGGTCTCCTCATATCGATAACTGCAATACGAGTGTAGGAAAAGTCTAAAGCCAAGCCAGTGAACCGCTCATACTCCTCTAAAGTCAGAGTCAGCTCGTGCTGCCCAAAGCAGAAAACCTATCTCTCGAGTATCCAAAAGGGTAAAAGGCCATCTATGAACCCGTACGGAACCTGAAATTCTATGAGGGCCAATAAATACCCTAACATCTGATCCAATGCCCCTCTGGCTGGGAAGGGCACGCTCTTATACCACGATCTCAAGGATGATGCCACCACAGATGGTGGTAAATGCTAAATACGACTGACGGTGGATGACGACATCTGTATCACCGTATTATAAGACCATCCAGGGGTCAAATCTAAACTCGTCTGTCTAAATGCATATATATGACATAATACATGCATAATAACAATGATAAATATGATACGATAGATAGGAAATATCATGCATATCTGTAATAAACTTTCTACTACAAGAATCATCCCAGTCTGATAAATATAAAATAAAATAAAACGTACAAGAATATGGGGCACCACCACCCAACTACTAACAGTGGTCTATCAAAATGAGGCACAGCCGCCCAAAAGCCAAAACAGTGGCCAACCAAAAGATATAACTACAATATCTATCTAAAAAGATCCAAAATATCTACGCTCAGGTGGTTAACCTTCTCCATCTCCTCCGTCGATATAAAGTCGCGGTCATTAGGCATGTCTGGGCGGTATAAGGGAGGATCAGCCCCTGCAAAACTGCTGGAAAATGGACCTGATGAGGAGCCCACTCTTGAGCTGGAAGGGTCAAAAGAAGATGCCTCTGATGGATCTCGACCAAGATGCCTGATAAATAAGTGAGCTCTCTCGAACTCCTGGGTCAGCCCTATAATTTGGTTAAAGTGAGTAGGCTCCCTGAGGCAAGCTATCCAATCTGTCATCATCACAGACCCAGGCACCATGTCTGCCATAAACTAGGTAGCACGAGTCTGAGCTCCAATCGTGCGAGGGCTCCACCAACTACTGAATGCCTCCTAGTTATATGGACCATCTGACATGGTAAAGTCGTCTACGCCCTCCATAGGGATATCTGTCAGTGGTTGGGTCAATGGCCAATGATGCCAAGCCGAAAGAACAAACAAAATGAGGATCTGACCTGTGGTACTTTGGATAACACGCTCTCCTAGATAGAGCTCCCAGCCTCCCTCTATCAAAAATGAGACTCTGCGGGTTAACAAGGCAAACTCCCGACCAGTAGGGATGCCTCCCTCAAATCTAATAGTTAAAAACTCGGAGGTATATGGGATAAACGAGATCGCTTTGGCTTTCAAAAGCTCCAATTGTAGGCGGGAATGAGTAAAGCCCTCAGCAACAGGGACCCCCATCAGAGTGGAGTGATGCTAACGCCGTCCTCAGGGATAGGTATCTAAACCTAAAGCAGTGGTGGGCCGTAGGCAAGGCAGCATCTCATACGCCCAGAACTGGCCATATAAGTATCAAAAGTCCTCAGTGACCAAGACTGACAAATGTAAATGCAAAAATTAAAAAGGTACGAGAAAGATGTACTCACCAGCAGAAATGGGTAGAACCCTAATAAAGCCTCCGTCAAACCCTCCTAGTGCATGCGTATACCCCGGATAAAATAGGCAAAGGTGTAGGAACCCCAATCAAAGTTACTGAGGCGCTCTACGTGTCGGGTGGCACTGACCAGGGCAAAGGACACAGTTGATGAGTTATCTGCCAGAAAATAACCCCTGATGATCACCAAAAACAATCACCTTAGGATGCGATCCCTAACCCTCTGATCATCGGGCGGAGGCTCAAGTAAAGCCCCACTCTGGGCATTTTTTCTCAAGGGACCATATCGGACCGTCCGACCCTTGAGCGCTAACAAAGGAACTCCCAGCAGGGATCTAACGGCAGTGGGCGAAATGTCAGCCACAACAGGCACGGGCTCACCCTAGAACTCTATGCCGATGATGAACCTCCAATCCATAGGCATCATCCTCACCTCACAGTCTAAAAAGTGAAGAGACTGAGTCTGGTGGAACTAGAACTTAGATAAAGCCCTCATATAACCCCAGGGGCAACGGCGGGGAAGAATAGAGAAGAAGGCCTGAAACCCCCAGTCGTCAACAATATCCCTGTACTCCTAGTGCAAAGTGTGGTAGAGGGAGTACACGTTAAACCAGTTCCCTCTGGGCTGTATAAAACTGGGAACCTTCATCAAAAAACCAACCCATATCAGAAACCTGTGCCCTAAGAATGGCAAAAGAAAGAAAGAGAATCTAGAGAGAAGAAAACTTTAAGTTACTTCATTGGCATGAAGAAATCACGATGGATGACGACTCAAGTCTCCTAGCAACTCTTGGGTTTGCACAATAATGCCCGGAAGCTCCGCACGTGGGGGCTTGACCTTGGGACGGGAGCAGCAAAAGGAGCCTCCTCATTATCTATATCAATCGGCGGCTCGTTCTGGGCTGGGCGAATCACCGACTCTGCTAATCTGCGAGGCGGCCGAGCTGGACGTGGCAGAGGAACATCAGAAGCTCTCCTCCGTCTAACTCCTGAAACTACCCTGCTAGCACTGGCGGGTCTATCTCGATCCATCACCTGGACAAAGTTTCTAAATCACCTCAGAAAAGGTGTGGTAAGACTAAAACATGTGGCTTATTAATTTAAATCAGTATTTTATGCATTTCTAAGTCTTAAAACATGCATGAGTTAGTCAAAAATCCCCAGTAGAGTCAAAATTGCATGTATATTAAATGCTCGGGCTTTTGAAATTTTTTTGCCAGAGTTTTCTTTGTAAAATGGATTGTCCGCATGCACAGGCATGACTAGGTGGCCATTCAGTAGCACACCTTCCCAAAAATAGGAATAGTTCATATTTACGAAATAAAATCAAAAGTAAACTTCACATGGTAGCCAAATTACCATGGACATTTTTTAGTTGAAAATCTAGGCTCACTAGGCCCCAAAAAGGATAAGTAAACTAATCAAAAAGAGCAAAATATGACTGTCTCACAATCTAATTTTTCATACATCAAAATGTGCATTACAGTAAAATATGCATACTTGTGAAGTCAGAAAATTTTTAGTAGGTCATATAAGCATACATTTTTCATACATTGCGACTAAAAGCACCCTACGTGGTTTACATTCTTTTAAAGGTCAAAACTTGCGAAAAAAGAATGTAAAACGTTACTTGCAATGCGCTGAATGGGTGGGAGCTGACGAAATCTGAAAAAGATTGCCTGAACTCCTTAGATTTGAAAAAGAAAATCGAATTCCGTTTAAAACTCGAAATGAAACTGATTTCAAATGACTCCCGCTGCCCAATATAAAAACGCAGGTAGAAGCGGGACCACCTGCGACAGCCGCACCTCTAATTGCTGCTCCCCAGGGTGGGTCCCACCCCCTCTGACTCGGTTCGGTTCGAGTTGAAACGAAGTTTATATGAGCTAAAAAGTCAAATCTGAGAAAAAATCGCTACGCGATTGAGCGGTTTGTCCTGAAATCCTACGTTTCAGCAGTGGAATCCTGATAGAAAGGGTAACTTCCTGAAAGCCATTGGTATTCATCTTGAAGCAATGTTCGAGGACCAATGATGAATAATGCTGAAAAACTACCGAAAATTGTGCAAAACTGCCAAAAAACAGCGCAAAACTGCCGAAAACTGTCACTTTTGAAGCGTCGGGTACTGAACGGTGATAGTTCAGCCGTTCGCACAACCTGTAACGATTGAGATTTTATATAATAATTTTAAATATTTATTGAGTTAAATAAATATTTTGTGTGATTTATTTATTGAGTTGAATAAATAAATTATGCGATTTTGTGGAGTGATTTAATTAAGTATTATATATTAATTAAATGAATATTTAATATTTAATTTAATTAATGTATATTAATTTTTAGTACAGTTCTAATTTAATTGAGATAATTAAATTAGATGAATTATATGTTAAGTGTTACATGAATTATAATTAGCGAGTAATTATAATTATGTGACAAATTTGTATGTGATTAATTGATGTTAGATTTTAATTGATTAAATTAGATGTTAAAAGATTTAATTAATTAAAGTGTAACATTAAAGTATGTGTTAAAAGAATTTATTAAAATAAAAAAAGAGTTTTTAAATGGTTTTAACCAAACAATGCCCTTACTTTTGTTTTAAAAGGTTTTGCCAAACAGGTCCCTTGCACTAGCTTTAAACCTAAATTACCCAAGCAAAACTTTAGTTAATTAAACTAGTTCTAAATTTACCTGTTGCCAAACAAAGCCTTATGGCTTTTGATTTTCAAAAATTTTGTGATTGCTATATATTAAGTAGAGGTATAATTATTTAGCAGTTATATATTATATAATTATATTTTATATTATATACATATATCAGTTATGTATATGTTATATTACGTTAGTTATAGGATAGTCAGTGTTAGAAAAAGAGAGGAAAGAATACAGAGAAAAAGATAGAGAGTTAGAGAAAAGAGGAGAGAAGAAGAAAGAGGAGGAAACCTTGTTAACCAAAACAACCATCATCATCTTCATACTCTTCTCCTAATCAACAAAGGTATAATCCTAACTTGTAGTTTTAGAAATTATGTGTTGATGTTCTTCGTAGTGATAGTTCTCTGTAAATATGAATTTCATGAAAACTTTATAAATACGAATTATATGTATAATTTGTATTTATAGCATGCTTAGATATGAATTCTATGCTTAATTAATTATTTAATTCATATACATGTGATGAATATGAGGAGTTCATGATCATCAATGAGTTACAGTGAGAGTCTTTTGAAAATTTATATATATATATATATATATATATATATATATATAGTTTTCTCTTAAAATCAAAGGAATTCATGTTTGATTGATCATCTTAGTTTAAATTAAGTATTGATGATGATAGCATGTTTAGAAATTGATTTGCTATGCTTGAAATTGGGTGAATTGGTTTAAAAACAGTAGTATAGTGTTCAATTTCATGAAGAACACTTATCAATGGCTTTTCTTCAAAATCATGAAATTGGCTGTTTCAATTATGTGTTATAATGTTTATGTATGTTAGAATCATGTTAGAAGCTTTAAGTTTATGTTTTCTATGAATTGATATGAATTGCATGAACTGGAATTAGAATTTGGTGTGGAGAAATAAGTCAAATTAGCTTTTTCTCTGCACAGTTCTTGAACTTGTCTGCGTTCGCTGAAAGGGGCCCGCCCCGAAGGGCCTATCATGAGGAAAACCCCCGCCCCGGCGGCGGGGGGGGGGGGGGGGTGGCAGGGAAAAAGAAAACTTGTTTTTTTTTTTGTATTTTGTAAAGCTAATTTTATGTAATAACTTTTATAGCATGATTAAGCATACATTAAAATATTTAATGAATATTAATAAATTATATTAATAAAATATAATTTGTGATTATAATTTTGAATAATTATAATTAGAGTAAAGGTTTAATTTAAATTATAATTTTGTTAAATTATAACGATTATAGTTGATTAATTTTAATCAAGTGAATGATAATTTTAAATTTAAATCAAGTAATTATAATAAATTCATGATTAATTATAGATTAAAATCTTGTGTATTATAATTCAATATTTGCATGATTAATTATAAATTATAATTTGTGTAATTATAATTTAGTAAATGCATGATGTAGTTATTTAATTATAAATTATAATTTATTTATAATTTAATTAAATAAGATGTGATTATAATGTGAGTAATTATAATTATATTAAATGTTTAAATTATAAGTCATTTAATTATAACTAATATGAATTACATAATTATTATTTGATTTAATTATGTGAGCATGCTTATGTGATGTAATTAAAGTATGTGGTTATTAATTATTAAACTTAATAATTAAATAAAAATGAGTTAACCTAGATGGTTTAACTAATTATGTGAATTAGTTACATGTTAACTAATTTAGGTTATTGTGATTAAATATATATGTGTAGGAATTGTTAGAACGTGATTTTATTAGTAGCTTGCGCTTGGGGCAAGTTTTCTAAACCTTCATCTTGTATTAATTTTTATGCAAGTCTTTTATCCCTGAACTCGTTAAATTTTATACAAGTTCTTCAAGTTCATATACTCATTGTTTGAGATTGTCCTTTTTATTCTGCGATGGATAAGTATTTAATTTAAGTTCATGATTTAATGTGATCTTGACTTATTGTTCAAGCAAGGTATATATATTCTTTTTAAATGCTTTAAGTTTAATTCTAAAGCATATGTTAATTCATAATTCTTTTATTTATGAATTATTCTTGATTGTTGTAAGTCGATTCAACTATTCCTTAGTTGATGAACGTTGAATTCTAAATTACCCTTTTAAGTTTATTCAAATCAAACTTTCTTTGGTGCGGACTTGTATTCAAATATTGAGATGAACAACCATATTTACTAGGAGAGGTTACCACGCAGAAGCGTTAAATGTAGTGCACGTACATGGTACAAAGGGTTGATCCCCCTAAGTACGAGTTGAGGTCCATAGTCATAATGACTGTTAAAGGTTTTAAATAGAAATATTTATAATCTAGGACAAAAGTTCAAGGTCTTACGACCCTCAGTTGAATTCTATATTGGAATTTGTAATGTTGATAGAGAATTATTATTCAATTCTTTATCGTTGTGAAAGTAAAAGTTATTCAAACCTTTTAAAGATATTCTTGTATGTTTTATATATTATTGTATTCCAGTGAGCTATTGTTTGTTCACTCTTGCATTAAATAACCATTGCAGCTAAGATTGAAAGTGTTGATGCCCCGTCAACGAGTAAAGGCAAAGGAAAGCTAAACAAGTGAAGATTTGTTTAAATTATTGAATGATTGTAATAAGATATTTTAAGTTATGTTTTTATTTCTGCATTAAATGTTATGTTAAGGTTAGAGTAAACCCTGGGATTTGTTTTGAAAAGTTGTAATCCTTTTTATAAGAAAATTTTTATTATTTATAAAGGTTGTAATTTATTTTATAATTATTTATTATTGGATAGATGTATGTTATATTTAGAAAGTGAACACTAAATCATGTGAAAGTGAAATACCCGGATTTGGGGGTGTCACAGGTTGGTATCAGAGCAGTAGGTTATGAACCTTAGGTGGGGGAAAAACCTTAGGTAGTAGCCTTATAGTAAGATCGAAAAGATAGATGTGATAGGTAAAGATAATAAACTACTTTATGTGCTATGTGTTTACATTTAGGTATTCGAAGAGTGACGACTCGATATCACGTAATAATGAACTTTAAAATTCTTTTGTCAGGATGACGAACGTTGGAGAACCTAGTCAGGCTAGAGAGGATATACCTCAAGTGCCTAGAGAGGAGGAGCCCCGAGACATCTATGTTATCTGGGAGCAGCTGGTTAGGAGAGAGCCATCTCTAGTGATCACCATAGCTGGTCGGGAACGTGAGCTGACACCTATTCCAGAGGAAGAGGATGAGGACGAGTCTGAAGAGGAGGAAGAGGATCCCGAAGAGGAATTCCCACCTCACTCTACTAGTGCTGAGATGTACGAGGCAGTCTACGACAGTAACGTGGAGCTTCATGGACTAGTCAGAGAACTCGAAGAAACTATCTAGCAGCAAAATGAGACTATCGAGGATATGGCTAGTGATCTAGGAGAAGTGCAGTGGAAGTTAATCCACGTAGAGAATGATAGAGACGCGGCTAGAGCCGAGATAGCGAAGCTGAAGCCAGACATCCAGGAAGAGTCGACCAAATGTGCCAGAGTTGAGGAGATAAGCTTAAGGGCTACTCAACGAGCCGATCGAGCTGAAGATGAAGCCGAAGTCAAGAGGGCCAAGCTGAGGGAGACAGAGTATGCTTTCCACACGGCAATAGATAGGGCCCAGGATTGTGTTTTCTATTACCCAGCTCAGTTCCAAGGTTTGCCATGATATGTGGTGGACCGAAGGACGGTGTTTCGGGTGATGGAAGAGGAGCGCAGAGAGGCTGTGCGACGCCTTAATATGCCTAGGCAGTAGAGCTTTTATTTGTGTTGCTTTTTGTATTAAATGATGTAATCCCATAATTTGAGATAAGAATTAGATGAGTTAATAATGTAATCCTACAACTTTTTCAGTTCAGGAAGGAGGATGTAAATAGCATAAATGCTATCTAATTGATGTTTTGAACTACGAGTAATGAATAAAAGAAGTTTATTGACGTGCTATGTGTTCTATGTGAATTGAGTTATTCAAACGTTTAAGTATGAACCTGAATATTTAAAAATTGAATAAAAGATCTAATAATAATATTTTTTTAACAGAAAATTCCTCCTAGAAGAAGACCAACACGTCAAAACCCCGAGGGTTCGACGAATAACAACAATAACGATGGGACGAATCCCAACTCGGTTCAGCAGTTGGTGAACCTATTAACAGGAGCTCTTGCGAATCAGCCGCAAGTGCAGGGTACTATGTTCAAGGAATTCAAGGCAGTAGGACCGCCTGAATTCAAGGGATCGACAAACCCTATCGAGGCCCAGACATGGGTGATGGAAATGGAGAAGGTCTTCGACGTAGCGAGAGTAAGTGAAGACCAGAAGACAGCGTTTACGGCTTTCATGTTAAAGTCAGATGCTAGCTTCTGGTGGCAGGCTAATAAGACCCGAGAGGGAGAAGGAGTCATAACGTGGGAACGTTTCAAGGAAATGTTCTATGAAATGTACTTTCCAGTGAGTTCGCAGGACCAGATGGAGGTCCAATTCCTAGAGCTTAAGCATGGAGGGATGATGGTATCCGAATACGCCGCGAAGTTCAACGAACTGGCCAAGTTCGCTACATACCAGGTTAGTACTGATGTAAGACCCGAACTTTTATGAATAAAGATTTAATTTTCTTTATATATTATTTCGAAATAGTAAGGTGTTGATTTGATAAATGTGAAAAGTTATGGGTGGAATGTGCAAATATTTCAAAATAAGCAAGTGGTTATTAAATATTCATTGTTGTCGGGGAATATTCGTTTGGTCATGGAATATTCTGGTTGTTGGGAAATATTTGTATGACGGCGCAGCCATTTGTGGGCCCCATAACAGAATAATTGTCGGATATAGAAAGCGACAGAAATAACCTTTTTATAAATAACGGTAAAACTGTTACGGTTAAACTGTTAAAATACCCGGTGATAAAAATACAGTAATACACGGTGTTGCACAGTAGCACACGGTATTGCACAGTAATTCTAATTATTGATTCTTACGTAAGAAGGCACTTACTCAATAATTGTTACAGTAATTACTGTTCAATATTTTATATTATTGATTCAATAATTGCTACAATTGCATAATATTTTATTAGTTCAATAATTGCTACGTTGATATTTTATATCAATAATTGCTACGTTGATATTTTATAATATTGATTCAATAATTGTCATTGCACAGTATTTCACATTATTAAATCAATAATTGTCACTCTTATTATTTGAATAATATTATTAGATAGCATTATTGGCAATGTCTAAGAAAGTTCTGTCTAGGAGGGGTTATTTAATTGCGCGCCAGTAAGGAGAAATCCTTATCGGAAGGCCCCCTTTTTCCTGGGAAGGACCTGGTTGTCAATATTATAGTTCTGTAATATTATTTGTGAATAATTAAATTATTGATAAATATGTTGAGGAAATATTTATTTCAATTATGATATAAAGGAAATTTTTTTTAGTAAAAGACATTTGTTGAAAGTTGACATTTTATCTTCTCTGATAAAATTAATTCATTCAAATATATTATTATAATATTACATTATAAAATTATAATGTGATAATATAATAGTATAATTTTAAGAAGTGATATTATTGTAATAAATTTATGGCATAAAAATAAAATGAGATGGAAGAGAAAAGAATGAAATTGGAATTCTTTTAATATTTATAATTGTTTTAATATATATATATATATATATATATATATATATATATATATATTATGTAATCATGTGGTTGGTGGGGGAGTATTCCTTTTTGGTAGGCTAGAATTTTCAATATGGTATGCTGAGAAGAAAAAAAAGCCACCGAGTGTGTAAATTGTCAAAGGTGGCAGGCTAAGCTTTTCCTATAAATAGGGTGCTTAGTTAGAAATGAAAATCACACTAGAATCAGAAAACTTTCTCTCTATAATATCGAGCGTATTTCTTGTGAGTATAAGGATAGTTTGAGTGTGGATTACGGTGAAAGTTTTCGTCCATATAATATCTGATATTCCAACTAAAACTACTCTTCTGTTAAGGTAAGGGATGTTATTTTCTTTCGTAAACGATGTTATTCTTTTCAATATCATTATACCAAAATATTGTCATGAATTTTATTATGAAATTCTTACTTTTTTCGTCGGAGTTACTATTCACGTATACGACACTATTCACGAAAAAAATTAAATTTTTTTCTATTTGTCCAAGTTGCTTGTTAAGGTTCCTATCTTTGATTGGATCCAAGTTTTGATCTTCATTCTTGAATTTTGCTCCACAAAGTATTATTATGGAATATTCTTGAACTGGGATAAACTAAATTACGAATCCCTAATCTTTGTCCTTTATCTCACAGGATTCGTTATTTATATTATTTTTCATCATCCTCAGTCCTAAATGGTGATATAACTGAATATCTTTGGCCTGTAGAGCAAAGATGAATGATTACCTGATGAATATCTTTAGCCCGTAGTGCAAAGATGAACAGGTTTGAGATGAACATGACAACTGGTGATACAAATGAATATCTTTGGCTCGTAGTGCAAAGATGAATATTTGATTCGAGATGTATATTGATTGATGTTACAAGGATAAAATATTGATGATGGACTTTTAAATCATAGAAGATAGTAGACTTCATTCTCTACTTAACTTTTCTAGTGAATTGTTATTTCCGCTACGAATATTGATCTAAAACTTGTTGTCAATAATATTTTATCTGAATTGTTGAAGACTAACGATAATTTATTTTCCATTATCTTAGTCATAATATTCTTACTGGGCTAGTTGAGCTCACCCTTTTCATCTATTGTCCTCTTCAGGAAATGAGAATGTCGCAGGAACTAGTCGGGGGATAGAGTGATGGTTCGAGTTAGAGTAGTAGTAGTCCTCACTATTTCTAATAAATAGTGTGATAATAATTATAATGAGGACTTAGTTTGAATGTTAATATTTTTTACATATTTGTATTGACACTCACAGTTGTGTGGTCGTATTTTGCATGATATATAAGATTGTATTTGAATTCTGTACCATGTATTTGGCGACTCAAAATGGGTTGGGTTGACTGGACCTGTTCTAGGGGCGTCACAGTTGGTATCAGAACTTAGGGATATGATCTCTAGCGGAGATCGGGGAATAGAACTAGGAGGGGAGAGACGAGTAAATCCTTCACTAGTATGTCCTACCTAAGCTTACATGGTATTTAATTGGTCAGTCGGAGCATAGGATTATTATGTGATATGTTAGTTTATTTAATTAACCCTTATTTTATGGCAGTATTTGAGAATGGCAGCTGAGAATGTTAACAATGGAGTGAATGAGACCGTGGAGACACCTTTAATCACCAACCAGGAGAACGTGCAATAGAAAGGCAATGTTCATCCTAAAAACAACACTGATCAGACGATAAACGATGAGATATTTAGAAGTTTTTTGCAGTTCATTCAAAACCAGACGAGGGAGACTCGTGTGCATAATACAGGTGGAAATAATAATAACTCGCGGCTTGTCACTGCCAAGCAGTTCAAAGAGTTGGGACCACCAGAATTTCAGGGAAAGCCAGATCCAATCAAGGCAGAGACGTGGGTTAAGCAAATTACCAAGATATTTGATGTCTTGGGATGCACGGAGGAACAGAAGGTTCCATTCGTCACCTTTATGTTCCGTGGAGAGGCTGATTACTGGTGGAAATCTGTGAAGCGTACCCAGCCTGCCGCACTCAAGATGTCTTGGGAGGCATTCCTGAAATTGTTTAATGACAAGTACTTTCCAGAAAGTATTCGTCATATGAAAGAGGTAGAGTTTATCAGACTGGAACAAAACAATATGACGGTGTCCCAGTACGAGGCTAAGTTCGCGGAGTTGTCCCGGTTTGCACCTCATTTGGTGGAGAATGAGGAACGTATGACGCGGATGTTTCTGAGAGGTTTGAAACCAGAAATTCGTCAATACCTCATTTCTCACAAATTTTCTCTATATTCGGATGTAGTGAACAGGGCCCAGTTATTAGGACGAGATAATGATTATGTTCAACCAAGGGACAACAACCAAGGTCGTACCGGTGGCAGTAGTCATCGGAATAATGACAACCAGCAGGGAGGAAAGTATCATAACAGAAGCGATAACCACCTCGGTGGAAATCGTGGCCATGATAGAAGAAGTGAGTCGGGGGGAGATTTCAAGAAGAGAAGGTACAACAATGAGAACATGAAAACATCGACAGCAGCACCAACATCAACTGTTTCTAGGGAAAGAGAACGACCGCCGGTCGTATGCTATAAATGCGGGCAAGAGGGATACATCAGTCCCAACTGCACACAACAATCTAAGGTATGCTATAACTGTGGAAAGGAAGGACATATAGCTCGAGTGTGTTCTGTAGCAAAACCAAGTCCAGCAGGGGTGGTGATTCCTAAGGCAGTTCCGGAAAAATCAAAGTCAGTGGTTCCTGGAAGAGCTTTTGTCGTAACCGCCCAACAAGCGAGGAAGCCGAATGAGGTTATTACGGGTAAGCTAATCATAAACTCTTGCGAAGTCTATACCTTATTAGATACCGATGCTACCCATTCTTTTATTTAACCTGCTTGTGCTCAACGTTTGAACTTGACTTTTGAGAAATTAGACTTTGACTTATCTGTTGAAACTCTGTTGGGAGAAACTTTTGTTACATCTACAGTTTACAAATCTTGCTTGATTCAAATTGGTACCCTCACCCTACCTGTTGATCTTATATCTTTGAAAATACTTGCATTTGACGTGATTTTAGGAATTGACTGGTTAACCACTTATCATGCGAAAATTAATTATTTTCACAAGGTTGTTAGTTTTCAAATTCCTAACCAACCTGTTGTGCGAATTCAAACCACCAAACCACTAAAATCAGTTAATGTCATTTCAAGTCATAAAGCTATTCGTTTATTGAAAAAAGGATGTCAAGCTTTCTTAGCACATGTCATCTAAACCAGAATACGTTAGATTTGAATGATATTTCTTTTGTTAATGAGTTTTCGGATGTATTTTCCGAAGAACTTCCCGGTCTACCCCCAGAATGTGAAGTTGAATTCTTTATTGACCTTGAACCCGGTACAAAACTCATTTCTAAAACCCCATATCAAATGGCTGCTATTGAACTTCAGGAGTTAAAGGTCCAATTATAGGAATTGTTAGACATCAATTTTATTCATCCTAGTACGTCTCCTTGGGGTGCTCCTGTTTTATTCGTAAAGAAGAAAGACGGGAGTATGCGACTTTGTATTGACTATCGGGAGTTGAACCATGTCACCATCAAGAATAGGTATCCGCTACCTCGTATTGATGACCTGTTCGACCAGTTGCAAGGTGCACAATTCTTTTCAAAGATTGATCTTCGTTCTGGATATCATCAGCTAAAGATTAAAACTGAGGATATTCTGAAAAATGCTTTCAGAACTCGGTACGGACATTATGAATTATTAGTCATGTCTTTTGGATTGACTAATGCTCCTGCTGCTTTCATAGATATGATGAACCGTGTATTCAAGGAATATTTGGATCAGTTCATGGTTGTCTTTATTGATGACATCCTCATCTATTCCAAAAGCCGTGAAGATCATGAGCACCACCTGAAGCTGGTACTCCAAAGGCTTCGTGATAACAAGCTTTATACCAAGTTGAAAAAGTGCGAGTTCTGGCTTGAGGAAGTAGCATTCCTTGGACACGTGGTATCAAAACGTGGAGTACCTGTTGACCCGACAAAGATTGAAGCAATACAAAGTTGGGAGCAACCGAAGTTGGTGACCGAAGTACGTAGCTTTTTGGGCTTAGCTGGTTATTATCGCAGATTCGTGGAAGGATTTTCTCGAATTGCTACTCCATTAACTCAGCTGACTCGGAAAGATACAAAATTTATATGCGAGGAATGTGAGAAGAGCTTTCAAGAGCTCAAGAGGAGACTCATTTTGTCACCTGTTCTGACGATACCATCTGGTTCGGATGGATTTGTCATTTACAGCGATGCTTCAGGTAAAGGGTTAGGATGTGTTCTCATGCAACATGGAAAAGTCATAGCCTATGACTCACGGCAACTCAAAGAATATGAGAGGAATTATCTTACTCATGATCTAGAGTTGGCAGCAGTCATTTTCGCGTTGAAGATCTGGAGACACTACCTGTATGGAGAGAAAGTGGAGATTTATACGGATCATAAGAGCCTCAAATATTTCTTCACTCAAAAGGAACTCAACATGCGACAACGACGTTGGCTTGAGCTGTTGAAAGATTATGATCATACCATCCAATACCATCCTGGAAAAGTAAACATGGTAGCTGACGCGTTGAGTAAAAGATCATATGCGAGAACGAATGTGATGCTATCAAGGCCTATTTTGTGTGATTTACCAAAGATGAAGATAAAGTTCAAGACTCCGGGGACCCATGCGATGATGTCAAGTATACGCGTAGAACCAGCTTTGATTGATAAAGTTAAAGTTGCTCAAGCTACAGACACGGAGCTGATGAATATGAGGAAGAAGGTACAAGAAGGTGCTATTCTAGAAGAAAAGATTGATGAAGAAGGAATACTTCGAGTCAACTCCAGACTTTGCGTTCCTAACGATTCTGACTTAAAGTATAGAATCATGATGGAGGCACACAACACACCGTTTGTAATCCATCTTGGGAGTACCAAAATGTATCGTGATCTTTGACATACATTTTGGTGGAGCAATATGAAAAGAGAGATCGCGGAGTTCATCTCGAGGTGTTTAACGTGTCAACGTGTCAAGGCGGAGCATCAAATGCCAAAGGGTCCATTGCAACCACTTGAGATTCCAAATGGAAGTGGGAACACATTATGATGGATTTCGTTAAGGGTCTTCCCAAGGTTTCTCAAGGCATAGATGAGATTTGGGTTATTATTGATAGATTAACCAAATCTGCTCATTTCTTGCTGATACGGGAAACTTATTCCCTTGAACGTCTTGCTCGTATATACTTGAATGAGATTGTGAGATTGCATGGCATGCCAGTATAGTTTCGGATCGTGACCCAAGATTCACTTCACGATTTTGGGTCAGTTTGCAGAAAGCTATGTGCACTGATTTACGATTCAGTTTGGCATATCATCCTCAAACGGACGGACAATCAGAAAGGACTATTCAAACTCTTGAAGATCTATTGAGACTCTGTGTTTTAGACTTCAAAGGGAGTTGGGATAAGTACTTAGCATTGGTGGAATTCTCCTACAACAACAGTTATCAGGCAAGTATAGGCGTGGCTCCTTTCGAAGAGTTGTATGGACGAAAGTGTCGCTCTCCAGTATGCTGGGACGAGGTGGGTGAAGCAACATTGTTGGGACCGGAGTTAGTACGTATGACTACGGAAAAATTCAAATGATCTGACAACGGATACAAACTGCACAAGATCGACAAAAGAGTTATGCGGATCTTCATCGAAAGGACGTGGAATTTAATGTTGGGGACCATGTGTTATTACGTGTTGCTCCATGGAAGGGAGTTTCGAGGTTTGGCAAGAGAGGAAAGCTCAATCCACGATTCTTTGGTCCATTTGAGATCCTTGACCGAGTTGGAAAGGTGGCCTATAGACTCGCTTTACCTCCAAGCATGTCTCGTGTTCATAACGTTTTTCACATATCCGTGCTTTGCAAATATATGAAGACCCAAACCGCATTATTGAGTTAGAACCAGACGAGATAGCCGAAGATTTAACGTACGAAGGGGTACCTGTCAAGATCTTGGATAGGAAAGAACATGTTCTACGCTCAAAGGTTAAACCTCAAGTCAAAGTTTTATGGAGAAACCATGAAATTGAGGAAATGACTTGGGAGTTGGAATCGGAAATGAAAACGAGGTATCCTCACCTTTTCGACATACCAGGTACGTACGTCAATTTTGAGGACGAAATTTCATAAGGAGGGGAGGTTGTAAGACCCCAACTTTTATGAATAAAGATTTAATTTTCTTTATATATTATTTCGAAATAGTAAGGTGTTGATTTGATAAATGTGAAAAGTTATGGGTGGAATGTGCAAATATTTCAAAATAAGCAAGTGGTTATAAAATATTCATTGTTGTCGGGGAATATTCGTTTGGTCATGGAATATTCTGGTTATCGAGGAATATTCGTACGACGGCGCAACCATTTGCGGGCCCCACAACGGAATAACTGTCGGATATAGAAAGCGACATAAATAACCTTTTTATAAATAACGATAAAACTGTTAAAATACCCGGTGATAAAAATACAGTAATACACGGTGTTGCACAGTAGCACACGGTATTGCACAGTAATTCTAATTATTGATTCTTACGTAAGAAAGCACTTACTCAATAATTGTTACAGTAATTACTGTTCAATATTTTATATTATTGATTCAATAATTGCTACAATTGCATAATATTTTATTGGTTTAATAATTGCTACGTTGATATTTTATATCAATAATTGCTACATTGATATTTTATATCAATAATTGCTACATTAATATTTTATATCAATAATTGCTACGTTGATATTTTATATTACTGATTCAATAATTGTCATTGCACAGTATTTCACATTATTAAATCAATAATTGTCACTCTTATTATTTGAATAATATTATTAGATAGCATTATTGGCAATGTCTAAGAAAGTTCTGTCTAGGAGGGGTTATTTAATTGCGCACCAGTAAGAAGAAATTCTTATCGGAAGGCTCCCTCTTTCCTGGGAATGACCTGGTTGTCAATATTATAGTTCTGTAATATTATTTGTGAATAATTAAATTATTGATAAATATGATGAGGAAATATTTATTTCAATTATGATATAAAGGAAATTTTTTTTAGTAAAAGACATTTGTTGAAAGTTGACATTTTATCTTCTCTGATAAAATTAATTCATTCAAATATATTATTATAATATTACATTATAAAATTATAATGTGATAATATAATAGTATAATTTTATAATTTTAAGAAGTGATATTATTGTAATAAATTTATGGCATAAAAATAAAATGAGATGGAAGAGAAAAGAATGAAATTGGAATTCTTTTAATATTTATAATTGTTTTAATATATATATATATATATATATATATATATATATATATATATATTATGTAATCATGTGGTTGGTGGGGGAGTATTCCTTTTTGGTAGGCTAGAATTTTCAATATGGTATGCTGAGAAGAAAAAAAAGCCACCGAGTGTGTAAATTGTCAAAGGTGGCAGGCTAAGCTTTTCCTATAAATAGGGTGCTTGGTTAGAAATGAAAATCACACTAGAATCAAAACATTTTCTCTCTATAATATCGAGCGTATTTCTTGTGAGTATAAGGATAGTTTGAGTGTGGATTACGGTGAAAGTTTTCGTCCACATAATATCTGATATTCCAGCCAAAACTACTCTTCTGTTAAGGTAAGGGATGTTATTTTCTTTCGTAAACGATGTTATTCTTTTCAATATCATTATACCAAAATATTGTCATGAATTTTATTATGAAATTCTTACTTTTTTCGTCGGAGTTACTATTCACGTATACGGCACTATTAATGGAAAAATTAAATTTTCTTCTATTTGTCCAAGTTGCTTGTTAAGGTTCTTATCTTTGATTGGATTCAAGTTTTGATCTTCATTCTTGAATTTTACTCCACAAAGTATTATTATGGAATATTCTTGAACTTGGATAAACTAAATTACGAATCCCTAATCTTTGTCCTTTATCTCACTGGATTCATTATTTATATTATTTTTCATCATCCTCAGTCCTAAATGGTGATATAACTGAATATCTTTGGCCTGTAGAGCAAAGATGAATGATTACCTGATGAATATCTTTAGCCCGTAGTGCAAAGATAAACAGGTGTCGAGATGAACATGACCACTGGTGATACAAATGAATATCTTTGGCCCGTAGTGCAACGATGAATATTTGATTCGAGATGTATATTGATTGATGTTACAGGGATAAAATATTGTTGATAGACTTTTAAATCATAGAAGATAGTAGACTTCATTCTCTACTTAACTCTTCTAATGAATTGTTATTTCCGTTGCGTATTGATCTAAAACTTGTTGTCAATAATATTTTATCTGAATTGTTGAAGACTAACGATAATTTATTTTCCATTATCTTAGTCATAATATTCTTACTGGGCTAGTTGAGCTCACCCTTTTCATCTATTGTCCTCTTCAGGAAATGAGAATATCGCAGGAACTAGTCGGGGGGACAGAGTGATGGTTCGAGTTAGAGCAGTAGTAGTCCTCACTATTTCTAATAAATAGTGTGATAATAATTATAATGAGGACTTGGTTTGAATGTTAATATTTTTTACATATTTATATTGACACTAACAGTTGTGTGGTCGTATTTTGCACGACCGTGTGATATATAAGATTGTATTTGAATTCTGTACCATGTATTTGGCGACTCAGAATGGGTTAGGTTGACTGGACCTTTTCTGGAGGCGACACAACTGACACTAGGAAGGCAAGGAGGTTTGAGCGGGGACTAAAACCCTGGCTCTACAGTAAGGTTTCCATGTTCCAGTTGAACACATTTGCAGCTGTGCTGGAGAAGGCTATACTCGCTGAAGGAGGAAGCGACGCGGTGACGAAGTTCAACCAAGACAAGAAGAAGAAGAATGAGATTGAAACCAAGGCTGGTGGGAGCAGTGCTGTAAACCAGAAGAGGAAATGGAATGACAACACCTCTATTGGGAGTCAGCAAGGAAGCCAACAGAAGAGGAAGTTCGAAGCATGTGCTACATGCGGTAAGAATCACACTAACGTGTGCATGAAACGGAAGCGGGTGTGCTTCAACTGTGGTCAGGAAGGCCACATTGCGCCTAATTTCCCAAACCCAAAGAAGGGAGCTTGCTACACATGTGGATCCAAGGATCACATGGCTCGCAGTTACCTTAAGAAGCTAACGGCAAGGTCAACATGGAGCGAAGGAAATGGAAGCGGCAGTACCGTTACTATCGCTACACCAGTGCAAGCTGTTCGACCCACTACATGTACATTCAATATGACGGTGCAAGATGCTATGCAATCAAAAGACGTGGTGGCAGGTATTATTCCGGTCAATAGTATAAATGCATATGTATTATTTGATTTGGGTGCTACTTGTTCATTCATATCTGATGATTTTGCTAAAACCCTAGACTTACCTATAGAGGAGTTATTTTACCCCTTGAACATAGAGATTGCGAATAGGGAGGTCATTCCTGTTAGGTGTGTTTACAAGAACTGTAGATTAGACATTAAGGGTCAGGAGCTGAGGGTAGATTTGATTCCTATAAAACTTGGGGAATTCGATGTCATACTGGGTATGGATTGGTTGTTCAACCATGTGGCGATAATCGACTGTCAGAAGAAGTCGGTAAACCTTACGACTTCATCGAAATTAGTGTTCTATGGTAACAAATAGCCTAGACAAGCGAGTTGTCTGACGACTATGCAAGCCAAGAAACTTTTGACGCAAGGCTGTGTAGGATATCTAGCCTACATAGTAGATACGCGTAAGGAGGGCCCAAAGATAGAAGAGATATCTGTGGTTAGGGAGTTTGTGGACTTATTTTCGAGCGATTTGCCAGGACTTCCACCAGATAGGGAGATAGAGTTCGTGATCGACTTAGCGCCGGGAACTGCTCCAATTTCGAAGGCTCCATACAGAATGGCTCCAGTCGAGATGAAGGAACTGATGGTTCAATTACAAGAATTGCTAGACAAGAAGTATATTCAACTGAGCGTTTCGCCATGGGGAGCGCCAGTCTTATTCGTGAAGAAGAAGGATGGATCGATGCGTCTTTGCATTGATTATAGGGAGTTGAACAAAGTTACGATCAAGAATAGGTATCCTTTACCTAGGATCTATGACTTGTTCGATCAATTGAAGGGTGCTAGGTACTTCTCAAAAATCAATTTGAGAAGTGGGTATCATCAGTTGAAAGTGAGAAGGGAATATATACCGAAAACGGCTTTTAGGACTCGATATAGTCATTACGAGTTCTTGGTGATGTCATTTGGTCTCACGAATGCCCCAGCTGCATTTATGGACTTAATGAACAGGGTGTTTAAGCCATTTCTAGATAAGTTCATAGTGGTGTTCATAGATGACATTCTGGTTTATTCCAAGATCGAGGAGGAACACACAAAACACCTAAGGTTGACCTTAGAATCGCTAAGACGAGAGAAGCTTTATGTGAAATTCTTGAAATACAAATTTTGGTTGGAACTTGTGCAATTTCTTGGCCACGTAATCGAAAAGGATGGTATTTCGGTAGATCCGTCGAAGGTTGAAACTGTAATGAATTGGGATCAGCCGAAGACGCTGTCTGAAGTGAGAAGTTTCTTGGGATTGGCAGGTTATTACAGGAGATTTATCCAAGACTTTTCGAAGATCGCAACTCCGTTGAAGAATTTGACTCGTAAAACGGT
Source organism: Panax stipuleanatus (assembly GCA_020205555.1). Taxonomy (NCBI): domain Eukaryota; kingdom Viridiplantae; phylum Streptophyta; class Magnoliopsida; order Apiales; family Araliaceae; genus Panax; species Panax stipuleanatus. Next base: position 14,751,764 of record CM035118.1, on the reverse strand, counting down.
TAAATTTGTTTGGACGAAAAAGTGTGAGGAAAGTTTCAGAAACTGAGGAAGAGGTTGAGTACTGCGCCTGTATTGTCTTTGTCGGATAGTACGGGAAATTTTGTAGTATATAACGATGCCTCACATAAAGGGTTAGGCTGTGTGCTGATGCAAAGCGGCAAAGTCATTACCTATGCGTCACGTCAGCTGAAGGATTATGAGAAGGGGTATCCGACCCATGATTTAGAATTGGCGGCAGTGGTGTTTGCCCTAAAGATATGGAGACACTACCTTTATGGAGAAAAGTGTGAGATATATACAGATCACAAGAGTCTGAAATATATTTTTACCCAAAAGGATTTGAACATGAGCCAAAAAAGATGGTTGGAACTGATCAAAGACTATAACTGCGAGATACTTTACCATCCGGGTAAAGTTAACATTGTCGCCGACGCTTTGAGCAGAAAAGGTCAGGAGAAGCTGAACGTGTTAATTGATCAGGATCGGTTGATAGAACAGATGGCTAGATTAGAGCTGGAAGTGAAGTGTTCGAAGGAATCGAATGAGATGTTATTTCAAGTAACTACTGGTTCTACTCTGGTAGACAAAGTGAAAGAAGTACAACTTCACGATGAGGAATGCGAGAAGATTCGAAAAAGGATAACCGTTGGCGAAGATTTCAAGTTCAAGATCGATAATGAAGGACTGTTACGGTTTGAAGGGAGAATCTGGGTACCACCAGTAACAGAAGTCAAAGAGGAGATTTTGAGTGAATCTCACAGTTCTAGATATTCTATTCACCCTGGGAGTACGAAGATGTACCAGGATCTCTGGCAGCATTTCTGGTGGCCAAATATGAAGAGGGATGTTATTGAATGCGTTGCGAAATGTCTAACGTGCCAGAGAGTTAAGGCAGAACACCAGAGACCAAGAGAGTTGCTACAACCGTTAGAAATTCTAGAGTGGAAGTGGGAACACATCAACATGGATTTCATGGTAGGTCTTCCAGCGTCTAAGAAGGGATTTGATGCGATATGGGTTATAGTGGATTGACTGACGAAGTAACCCACTTTCTGCCTATCAGGGTTAAGTACAACTTGGACCAGCTAGCGAAACTATATGTGAAGGAAATTATTTCTCGACACGGCATTCCGGTGTCGATTGTGTCTGACAGAGATCCACGTTTCATGTCTAATTTCTGGAAGCGATTGCAAGAGTATCTGGGAATGCAATTGCGAATGAGTACAGCGTACCATCCTCAGATTGATGGCCAGAGCGAGAGAACAATACAGACGCTTGAGGATATGCTGAGAGCTTGTGTGATGGACTTCAAGGGAAGCTGGGATGATCATCTACCATTGGTGGAGTTCGCCTACAACAATAGTCACCACGCGAGTATCGGCATGCCACCTTACGAAGCGTTATACGGCAGAAAATACAGAACTCCCTTGTGCTGGGATGAAGTCGGTGAACGTCAACTGTTGGGACCGGAACTGGTACAACAAACCGCCGAAATTGTGAAACTGTTCAGAACGAGACTAGTTGCTGCTCAAGACAGACACAAGAAATATGTCGATCAACATCGCCAAAATAGAGAATTCTTACCAAGAAGTTTTGTTTTCCTGAAAGTATCTCCCTGCAAAGGGAAGATTAGATTCGGCAAGAAGGGAAAGCTAAGTTCCCGATTTATTGGACCTTTCGAGGTACTACGAAAGGTGGGCGAGGTTGCTTACGAGGTTGCATTACCTCCGGAGCTCGAGAATATACATAACGTCTTTCATATTTCTGTGTTAAGACCTTACAAGCCCGACTATAAACTTATAATAGAATACGAGCCTTTACAATTCGATAAAGACTTAACATATGAAGAAGTGCCTGTCCAAATAGTTGATAGAAAGGAACAAGTGCTTAGAAATAAAGTGATACCTTCTGTTAAGGTAATCTGGAGGAACCACAGTGTCGAAGAAGCTACGTGGAAACTTGAAGATGTTATGATGAAATCTTATCCGCAATTATTTGCTTAGTTTTGTGTAACCCTTATGTACTGATTCTGGGGACATAATCCATTTAAGGGGGAAAGAATGTAATAGACAATAAATTTTTTTTATGTGTGATTCTGGGGACAGAATCCTTTTAAGGAGGGAAGATTGTAATGATTGAGATTTTATATAATAATTTTAAATATTTATTGAGTTAAATAAATATTTTATGTTATTTATTTATTGAGTTGAATAAATAAATTATGTGATTTTGTGGAGTGATTTAATTAAGTGTTATATATTAATTAAATGAATATTTAATATTTAATTTAATTGATGTATATTAATTTTTAGTACAGTTCTAATTTAATTGAGATAATTAAATTAGATGAATTATGTGTTAAGTGTTACATGAATTATAATTAGCGAGTAATTATAATTATGTGGCAAATTTGTATGTGATTAATTGATGTTAGATTTTAATTGATTAAATTAGATGTTAAAAGATTTAATTAATTAAAGTGTAACATTAAAGTATGTGTTAAAAGAATTTATTAAAATAAAGAAAAGAGTTTTTAAATGGTTTTAACCAAACAAGGCCCTTACTTTTGCTTTAAAAGGTTTTGCCAAATAGGGCCCTTGCACTAGCTTTAAACCTAAATTACCCAAACAAGACTTTAGTTAATTAAACTAGTTCTAAATGTACTTGTTGCCAAACAAAGCCTTATGATTTTTGATTTTCAAAAGTTTTGTGACTGCTATATATTAAGTAGAGGTATAATTATTTAGCAGTTATATATTATATAATTATGTTTTATATTATATACATATATCAGTTATGTATATGTTATATTACGTTAGTTGTAGGATAGTCAGTGTTAGAAAAAGAGAGGAAAGAATACAGAGAAAAAGATAGAGAGTTAGAGAAAAAAGGAGAGAAGAAGAAGGAGGAGGAAACCTTGTTAACCAAAACAACCATCATCATCTTTATACTCTTCTCCTAATCAACAAAGGTATAATCCTAACTTGTAGTTTTAGAAATTATGTGTTGATGTTCTTCGTAGTGATAGTTCTCTGTAAATATGAATTTTATGAAAACTTTATAAATACGAATTATATGTATAATTTGTGTTTATAGCATGCTTAGATATGAATTCTATGCTTAATTAATTGTTTAATTCATATACATGTGATGAATATGAGGAGTTCATGATCATCAATGAGTTACAGTGAGAGTATTTTAAAAATTATATATATATATATATATATATATATATATATAATTTTCTCTTAAAATCAAAGGAATTCATGTTTGATTGATCATCTTAGTTTACATTAAGTATTGATGTTGATATCATGTTTAGAAATTGATTTGCTATGCTTGAAATTGGGTGAATTGGTTTAAAAACAGTAGTATAGTGTTCAATTTCATGAAGAACACTTATCAATGGCTTTTCTTCAAAAATCATGGAATTGGTTGTTTCAATTATGTGTTATAATGTTTATGTATGTTAGAATCATGTTAGAAGCTTTAAGATTATGTTTTCTATGAATTGATATGAATTGCATGAACTAGAATTAGAATTTAGTGTGGAGAAATAAGTCAAATTAGCTTTTTCTCTGCACAGTTCGCGAACTTGTCTGCGTTTGCTGGAAGGGGCCCGCCCCGGCGGGCCTATCAAGAGGAAAACCCCCGCCCCGGCGGAGGGGTGGCAGGGAAAAAGGAAACTTGTTTTCTTTTGTATTTTGTAAAGCTAATTTTATGTAATAACTTTTATAGCATGATTAAGCATACATTAAAATACTAAATAAATATTAATAAATTATATTAATAAAATATAATTTATGATTATAATTAGAGTAAAGGTTTAATTTAAATTATAATTTTGTTAAATTATAATGATTATAGTTGATTAATTTTAATCAAGTGAATGATAATTTTAAATTATAAATTATATAATTATAATAAATTCATGATTAATTATAGATTATAATCTTGTGTATTATAATTCAATATTTGCATGATTAATTATAAATTATAATTTGTGTAATTATAATTTAGTAAATGCATGATGTAGTTAATTAATTATAAATTATAATTTATTTATAATTTAATTAAATAAGATGTGATTATAATGTTAGTAATTATAATTAGATTAAATGTTTAAATTATAAGTCATTTAATTATAACTAATATGAATTACATAATTATTATTTGATTTAATTATGTGAGCATGCCTATGTGATGTAATTAAATTATGTGATTATTAATTATTAAATAAAAATAAGTTAACCTAGATGGGTTAACTAATTATGTGAAATAGTTACATGTTAACTAATTTAGGTTATTGTGATTAAATATACATGTGTAGGAATTGTTAGAACGTGATTTTATTAGTAGCTTACGCTTGAGGCAAGTTTTCTAAACCCTGATCTTGTATTAATTTTTATGCAAGTCTTTTATCCCTGAACTCGTTAAATTTTATACAAGTTCTTCAAGTTCATATATTCATTGTTTGAGATTGTCCTTTTTATTCTGCGATGGACAAGTATTTAATTTAAGTTCATGATTTAATGTGATCTTGACTTATTGTTCAAGCAAGGTCTACATATTCTTTTTAAATGCTTTAAGTTTAATTCTAAAGCATATGTTAATTCGTAATTCTTTTATTTATGAATTATTCTTGATTGTTGTAAGTCGATTCAACTATTCCTTAGTTGATGAGCGTTGAATTCTAAATTACCCTTTTAAGCTTATCCAAACCAAACTTCCTTTGGTGCGGACTTGTATTTAAATACTGAGATGAACAACCCTATTTACTAGGGGAGGTTACCACGCAGAAGCGTTAAATGTAGTGCACGTACATGGTATAAAGGGCTGATCCCTCTAAGTACGAGTTGAGGTCCATAGTCTTAATAACTGTTAAAGGTTTTAAATAAAAATATTTATAACCTAGGACAAAAGTTCAAGGTCTTACGACCCTCAGATGAATTCTATATTCGAATTTCTAATGTTGATAGAGAATTATTATTCAATTCTTTATCGTTGTGAAAGTAAAAGTTATTCAAACCTTTTTAAAGATATTCTTGTATGTCTTATATATTGTTGTATTCCAGTGAGCTATTGTTTGCTCACTCTTGCATTAAATAACCATTGCAGCTAAGATTGAAAGTGTTGATGCCCCGTCAATGAGTAAAGGCAAAGGGAAGCTAAACAAGTGAAGGCTTGTTTAAATTATTGAATGATTGTAATAAGACATTTTAAGTTATGTTTTTATTTCCGCATTAAATGTTATGTCAAGGTTAGAGTAAACCCTGGGATTTGTTTTGAAAAGTTGTAATTCTTTTTATAAGGAAGATTTTATTATTTATAAAGGTTGTAATTTATTTTGCAATTATTTATTATTGGATAGATGTATGTTATATTTAGAAAGTGAACACCAAATCATGTGGAAGTGAAGTACCCGGATTTGGGGGTGTCACACAACCCTAGCGAAGCATCGAGTACTGATCGATGACAGATCAGCCGTTGGCACAACCCCAGCAATGCGTCGGGTACTGATCAATAACAGATCAGCCGTTGGCACAACCCTAGCGAAGTGTCGGGTACTGACCGATGATAGATCAGCCATTGGCACAACTCCAGCGAAGCGTCGGGTACTGACCGATGATAGATCAGCCGTTGGCACAACCCCAGCGAAGTGTCGGGTACTGACCGATGATAGTTCAGCCGTTGGCACAACCCCAGCGAAGCGTTGGGTACTGACCAATGACAGTATCAGCCGTTGGCACAACCCCAACGAAGTATCAGCCGTTGGCACAACCCCAGCGAAGCGACAGGTATAGACCGGTGACATTTCAGCCGTTGGCACAACTCCAACGAAGTATCAGTCGTTGGCACAACCCCAGCGAAGCGTCGGGTACTGACCAATGATAGATTAGCCATTGGCACAACCCCAGTGAAGCGTCGAGTACTGACCGATGACAGTTCAGCCGTTTTCACAACCCCAACGAAGCGTCGGGTACTGACCAATGATAGTTTTGCAGTTGGCACAACCCCAGCGAAGCGTCAGGTACTGACCAATGACAGTTCAGCCATTGGCACAACCCAACGAAGCGTCTGGTACTGACCGATGATAGATCAGCCGTTGGCACAACCCCAATGAAGCGTCGGGTACTGACCGATGACAGTATCAGCCGTTGGCATTGTGATAACCCGAATAATTTTAGATGGTGAATTATGTACGAGTAGAATATATAGTAATGATCCTTGGAAAGGAAATGAATGAATTAAAGAAGATATATAATATTTGATATATGATTGTGTTTGATTGAAGGTTAAGTAATAAAACCTTAACCTTGTTGAAGAGGTGAATTTAGTAGAGATATATGTGTAGTTTATATAAATGTCGTTAAGATAATGAGTTGAAGTTATTCAACAATAAAATTGTGAAAGAGATTTTTGTGAAAACCTGAGTAACGAAGGTTTCGTTGATTCCGAGGACGGAATCCTTCTAAGGAGGGAAGGATGTGACATCCCAGATTTTTAGAATTTATAAATGAGAATTTAATAAATAAAATTCTTATTATCTGATGTTTTGAGTTTGAGTATGTGAATACGTGTCATATATGGTGAAATATGTGAATTTATGTGAAGATAATTTAAATATTAATTTTAATATTTATTGGAGTAAATAAATATTTTAATTGAATTATTTATTGAGTTAAATAAATAATTATGTGATTATTATGGAATAATATAATTAAGTGTAGTATATTAATTAAATGAATATTTAGTATTTAATTTAATTGATATAATAATTTTATGTTATAGTTCTAATTGAATTGAGATAATTAAAATTAGATGAGTAATGTGATGAGTGTTACATGCAATTATAATTAGCAATTAATTATAATTATGTGATAATTTTATGTGCTTAATTGATGTTAGACTTTTAATTAATTAAATTAGAATGTTAAGATTTAATTAATTAAAGGGTAACATTAAAGTATGTGTTAAAAGGATTTATTAAAATAAAAAAATGATTTTTTAAATGATTTTTCCCAAACAAGGCCCTTACTTTTGTTTTAAAACTGTTTTACCCAAACATGGTCTTAACTACTAAAAATCTGTTTTTAAAATAACTTGTTTTGCCAAACAAACCTTAGGGCTTTTAAAATTCAAATTTGTAACTTCTTTATATTAATTGCAATTATGATATTAAATGGGGAGATTAAATATTGGGAGTTATATATTATATAATTATACATATAATATATATCATTTTAGTTATATGTTAAAACTACGTTAGTTAGAAAGACAAAAAAGGTTAGTCTGTGTTAGAAAAAAATACAGAGAACCTAGAGTTAGAGAGAAGAAGAAGAGGAAAGGAGGAAAGCCTTGAGAGAGTCATTGCTAAATCTCACCATCTTCTTCCTCACTAAGCATTAAGGGTATGATTTGAACCCTTGTATTTTAAAGAGTTTGTTTTATATTTTTCATTGTTAGTTCTATGTTAATTGAACTTCTATGAAAATTGGTATATACATGATTATATATACATAACGTGTTCATGAGTTTTTATGAATGAATTGATAGATGTTGTAATCCCTTACATATGTACTATAAACAATTTTTCAGAAATTAAAGTATTGTAAAAATAAGTTTCTAATGGAGAATTTGTGTTCTTATGGGTTTATGTGTTTTGGTTGAATTTTAGAATGAAAATTGATGATGTATCATGATAGTACTCGAAAAAACGAAAATAACCCAAGTTAAACGAGTCAAAACGGATGTAAAACGAATTCGTAGTGATTGAATTCGCTAAATATATGTAAAAACATGAAGAATTAGCATGAACACTGAATTGGAACCCTTAAAAGGAATTGTTAATGTTTTTGAAGTGTTATAATTATCAAGTAGATGTGTAGTTCTATGAATTACGAATCCATAGAGTCGAAAACGGACTCAAGCGGATGTGTATAGCTTGATTTATGATGATTGGAAGGAGGAAAGGGTTAAAAAATTTGCCAGAACAACATACTGGAGGAAACAAAGTTGCATAACACGCTGCCAGGGGCGCAGTTGCGCTGTCCCCAAGGCTGGTTGGGGCGCAGCTGCGCCGGGAGGAAAGTCAGTCCGGTACTGTTTTGACCTCCTCTGGTAAAACAGTCATAACGTTTTCATACGAACTCCGATTGAGGCGATTCAAGATGATCCAGAACGAGCACGAGTAGACCTATAACTTTTGTTCTTTACGTTTTTCAATTTGAGGTCGTTAGCCAGGGTCAAAATGGTCATTTTTGGGACTGATATGTTTTTAGAGGCAATCGGGGGGCGTCGGGCATGCACGTATGCACATGTAATGCTCCCGACCATGTAAAATGATGTTCTAACTTCCATAACATGACTATTAGGTATTATAATGTTACTTAGCATTAACCCTGGAGTATTAGACAATTCAATTGGGCGTGCTAAGCGTGCGCAAATGCGTGTCGTTTGGGCGTCCGAATAGGCAAGTTTGGCATACGGACGTGCAAGCGTTTCAACGCCGCATCGAGTGTGTATGACCTTGTTTAATATTATATTTTTAATAAGAATAAAATATTATAGAGTAATGTAACCCAATCTAGGAGCATGCAAAGCACATGCAAAAGAGGCGAGTTAGGCGTGTGACGTATAAACGTCGAAACGCCGTGTAATGTGATAATACACTTAAATAGTGTTTTGATTATAATGAAATGAATATTATAAGATATAAAATGGGGTTAGTATAAAACCAATAAGTAGTCCTAGCAAGACTTAAACACTTGAATAAATTTCAAATATTACGAAAAATAAATATAGTGAAATATAAGTCGATAGTTAACATAATCAAGTTGAACATTGTGTATTGATAATAGGAAGGGTTATGAGATGTAGAGTAAAGTTTACATTACAACTAATATGCTTTGCTATGTGACTAATATATTATGTGAATGATTATATAATTGTGTAGGGCACGTGAAGTGCAGATATCTGTAAGCTGTTAAACTGTTATTGGTAAATAACGATCAAGGCAAGTCTTTCGGTTCCTATTTTCTATGTGAACTTGATGATATTATAAACTGTTTTAAATTGTATTGCAAAGAGTATGCTATGTTGTATATGTTGCAAGCATGAAATGTTAAAGTCAATTTATGACTACATTGATTGATTTAATAATGTTGATTGAGTAAGGAACTCAATCTTTATATTTGTTATGTGATTAAAGCATGTATGCCATGTTACTTTAATGTTGAGCATGTTAATTATGTGCTATGTGATGTATGAAAACTGTTAGATCTTGCTGAGCTGTCGAGCTCACTCTTGCCAATAACCATTTTTGCAGGTCAAGGATGCAAGGTAAAGATACGTGTTAAGTGATTTATAGAGATCAATGTTCAAGAATATTAATTTTGTTAAATTTCAAATTGTAGTTGATGTTTTCATTGTAACTTAATTGTTAAGTTGTAAGTTGAGCTATCTGACGTATAATGGATATTGCTTAGTGATGTAAGACTTTGTATAGTCCTTTCGTTGTAGCGATTCATGTAATAGAATTGAATCAAATATTTGTAATGTTAAGGTTGCGATTCAGGACAATATAGAAAGAAAGTTTATAAAAATTTTAAATATTCCGCATTTTTAGTGATTTTAATATCGAATAATGATGTAAAGATAGATTAAAGATGTATTGCTAACGAAAGAGGATGAGAATTATATTGTATGAATTTTGGGGTCGTTACAGGTATAACCCCAACGAAGGATCAGCCGTTGGCACAACCCCCATGAAGCATCGAAAGTGATCCGGTAACAGAAGCAATATAATAATCCATTCATGATGATGGAATCTGTTATACACATCCTCAGAGGGAGTACCAAAAAGGATTGGTTATTCAAACCCCTATTGCCAAACTACCGATGTAGATTATCATCAAGATTGTAACGAACGAGATTTTATAATTTAATTTGAATATTTATTGAATTAAATAAATATTTTTTGATGATTTAATTATTGAATTAAGTAATTAATTAATGAATTTGTGGTAGATTAATTTAATTATATGTGTTACATTGATTAAATTAATGTGGAGAATTTTATTATTCAATGTATTAATTTAATTGAGCTTATTTGATTAAATGAATTATTTAATAAGCATAATGTTATTCTAATTAATTTAATAATTAATTAGAGATTTAATGATTTGACATAATTAATAAATGAGAAATTTAATTATGTGACTATGTGATTTAATGTGGAATTATTATATTATATTTAATTGATTTAAATAAGATTATTTGACTAATTAAAAGTGTGACATTAAACTATATTATAAAGCATGTAATTAAAAAAAAGAAGAAGGAAGAATAAAGAGTTAGCCAAACAAGGCCTTAGTGGGGGTTGTGGCTAGTTAACCCATTATGGGATTAACTGACGACCCATGGCATTATCAGTTATATAATATATACGTATATCTTATATTCACATTCATATTTTATATCATATCTGTGAGAGAAGCTTAGAATACTCAGAGAGAATTTGAGAGGAAATTGAGAAGAAGAGTTGTAGATTCTAAATTTCATATCATCATCAAAAAGATTTCAAGGGGTAATCTCTTCAACCCAAACTTTCAATTCACGTTCTTATATTTTTATGAAAAACTGTTTAAGTCCTCTATGATTGAAGAGATTGATAATTGATGAGTATATGATGATATATATGTTAGTATATGTATATTATATGGTTTATATCATGTATTCCTATGCTAGAGTAACCAATTTCATATAGACATGCCATAATCATAGTTTTCCATTAACGACTATTTTGAGTTCTCTGTAAAATAATTATTTTGTGATTAATGCATGAATTGATGATTTATGTGTATATAAATGTTAAGATATAATCATAACATATTTTCTACCATCTATGTATGTTTTCAAACCATCAATTTCATGTAATTATGTTTTAATTGAGTTTTTCAAAAGTTACAGAGTATAAAAGTTGTATATATGGCCCTTATGGCCTTTACGAACAATTGTATGCCATGAATTGTTTGTTTAACTTAAATTTGTTAGTAAATTATGATAATACATGTTAAACCAAAGAAAACAAACTTTGAACGGACGGATTCGGAGTTATAACGAATCTGTGACGTCAAATTTTGTGTTTTTCTTCAAAACCGTCAAGAACACTAAGAACAGTGAAATTTCATGATTTGATTCTAGTAATTGCATTATTTAAGATGTTGAAAACATGTCAGTAACATGGTATGATATTTCTATAAAGTTTATACTTCATAGAAATCACAATGTTAGTTTAATTTGCATTTAATTGGGCTAAAAATTGTCAAAATCGCGAACTATTGCTGAACCGCAAGGGCATGCCTAGCCCCAGCGGGCCCCATTCAGATTTTACAACAAGGTAACATCCCCATCAAAGTCATTGGTCTCAAACCAAGGTAACATCAATAATGTCATCCCCATCAAAGTCAACACAGCTATCACGAAGTATGTCATCCCTAGCAGAAAGTAACAAGAACAGTCTGTGATAGTTTAACTCTGATGTCCTACTAGCGACTGCATGATAATGCTACAACAAGGGTTATCACGGGTAACGTTATCCCCAACAGAAACTAACGCAATCAATTAGTGATAGCCCTACCTCCTCGAAGGTATCTAGCATTCATTGCATATTATCCCATGCATTGCATTGCCTGTGCATTTGCATTTCTAGTGTCTAGCAATCTTTCTCCTGTTCATTTGCATTTCTAGTGTCTAGCAATCTTTCTCCTGTTCATTTCATTGCATTGCATGAACATGATAAAGAGGGACATCTGTAGACACTCGAAATTTTGTTTCCCTGTTACTAACATTATAGGAGGGTAAAGATGTCTTTTCAAATCAACCCCGGTCTCAATACCGGGTCATCAAATCAACCCCGGTCTCAATACCGGGCCATAAAATCAACCTCGATCTCAATATCGGGCCATCAAATCAACACCGGTCACAATATCAGGCCATCAAATTAACCCCGGTCTCAATATCGGGCCATCAAATCAACCCCGGTCTCAATACTGGGCCATTAAATCAACCTCGGTCTCAATACCGGGCCATCAAACCAACCCCAGTCTCAATACCGGGCCATCAAATCTAGGGGTGTGCAAAAAAACTGATTTTTTTGGTTTTTCAGTTTTTCGAGCCGGTCCGAACCGATCTATTCGGTATAAAAAAACCGGTTCAGTACCGGTACAAAAAAACCAGTTCGGTACCGGTACAAAAAAACTGGTATATACCGATTTTTTGGTACCAATTTCGGTACCAACTTTTTTGGTTCGGTACAAACCGAACCGAACCGGTATATACCGGTTTTCTATTTTTTTAAATTTTTTTATTAATAAATAAATAATAATAATAATACTAAAAATAATAATAATATTAATAAAATAATGATTATAATAATAAAAATAATATTAATATTAATAAAAATAATAATAAAATAAAAATAAAAATAATAAAATAATAATTACATTAATTTTTGGTTTTTTCGATAAAAAACCAGTACCGAACCAGTTCCGAACCGATAAACCGATTTGGTATACTGGTCCAACCGGTACCGATATCGGTACTGAAATTTAGCTAATTTCGATACAGGTTCGTTCGGTTCGGTACCGGTCTGGTTCGGTCCGATAAAAATCGGTTGCACACCCCTAATCAAATCAACTCCGGTCTCAATACTGGGCCATCAAATCAACCCCGATCTCAATACCAGGTCATCAAATTAACCCCGATCCCAATACCGGGCCATCAAATCAACCCCGGTCTCAATATCGGGCCATCAACTCAACCCCAGTCTCTACCCGGGAGATACAGGTCAGCCCCGATCTCAATCCAGAAGGTACAGGTCAGCCTCGGTCTCAACCCGGGAGGTACAGCTCAGCCCCGGTCTTAACTTGGGAGGTATAGGTCAGCCCCAGTCTCAACCCGGGAGGTACAGGTTAGCCCTGGTCTCAACCCGAGAGATATAGGTCAGCCCCGGTCTCAACTTGAGAAGTACAGATCAGCCTCGGTCTCAACACAGAAAGTACAAATTAGTTTCGGTCTCAACCCAAGAAGTATAGGTTAGCCCCGGTCTCAACTTGGGAGGTACAGGTCAGCCCCGGTCTCAACCCGGGAGGTCAGGTCAACTTCAAAAATAATCCTGAAGCATCACAACATCTCCAGAGGAAAACCTGGAAGGGCCAAGTCAGTCTCAGTGACAACACTGAGGACTAACAGACTTGAATGGGATCTAAACCTTAGAAACAACCCCAGGAAGTCAGCCAAAAGCTGTGCCAGCACTAAGGGCGACCCCGAGAGGGGCAAAACGTTCATTTTACTAACTTGAATACGATTCGGTCAAACTCAATCCGAATTGATGCCACTAAGGTCAGAACAAACCATAACAACGATCCCGAGTGGAAACAGCGCAAGACAGCTCAATGGACAAATTACGAGGAATCAAAGACCCGGTTATGAACCAGTATTTTTGGACTGGGAAAAGGTTTTTTCCCATGTCATTTTGACGCGCTCAACGAGGGCGTTCCGAAAAGGTATTGCACACCTCAAACGGATGCTCCAATCAAAAGTTAGAAAGTTTCTAATCAGACCTCACATTGCTCGAAGTGCATGTACTTTGAGACGACGGGACCCACCATGGGACCCCTGCCACATGGAGCCACACCTCTACCTACTGCAGCAGCAGGTAGAGCTTCTTCTCCTGGGTGTCTATATATGAGGTGACCCCCAGCTCAATTCATAATTTAAAAACGCTCTGAACCCTTGCCTGTTTAGTTTTCCAGCCATTTTCTTGTCTTCCAAACCCAAATTTTCACTCTAACACGTAGATATACCCACATACTACCACATATCAAAAATTAACCTGTAGATTTGGACGTTTGAAGCCTACGATTTGGCAAAAAGCCAGTGTAGCAGTCCATTTAATAAAAGCTACCTCGCGGCACTTAGATCGCTATCTAGTGAGAACGAGATGCTTCGGCCATGTGCGAGCCAGGATTTACTGATGAATCCTTGGTTCTGGCGATATTGGGATGTAAATATATATTTTTTGTGCATATTTGAGCTGTATAGGTTTATTGGCTTCCCTATGTGAGCCTAGGAATCGTGGGATTCATGATCAAACAGATCAGAATCTGATTCCCACGATGGACAAAATCCACTTTACACATGTACCCTGCCAGTGTTTCTGTAAAAATATACATACAAAAGTCCTTAAAATGGTTATTCTGATTTAAGGTCTCAACATAGTGAAAACATAGTTTGTCATGTCAGAGTCACTCCGATGGCTGTCATGCCCATGAGAAGACCGACACTTGTATATATTTTGTGGTCGAGGATGCTTCGCAGCCCGACAATCACCATTCAAATTAAGCCAAAAGGCTGAAAAGATAAAACTAAAGTATCGATATGCTTCAATTCCTATGTTAGTGTAAGGTTTTGAAAACCTGCTTTCAAAATATCATTTCAATAATCTTATCGAAAATTTGTAAATCAAATCAAACACTTTTGCAAATCAAATCAAAGACTTTTTGCAAATCAAATCAACCCTTCGTATATAGGTTCAACGATGCATAAACATATTTCCAATCAAAACAGAGGCCCAATTTTCTTTTAGCATTCACACACACATTGCAGATTTAAAAGAAAAATATTGAAAAGATGTGGTACCGTGTTTAAACGGGAGTTTTGTGGTGCCTAACACCTTTTTCACACTTAACCAAGCCCCCGAACTCAAAACTTTGGTTTTAAAGATAAAGTTTCGACAATGTCCAGCAATTGGGCTTCTTTCAAATAAAACTCGGTTGAGTTGGTACAACCATTTTAAATCTACCAACTGGCGACTCTGTAAAATATTCAATCGTCGACATGATACATGTTGGCCTTTTCCTAAAAAACCCTTCAAAACTTTTTTCACAATAAAAAGAGTAAGGGTAGACATAGCTTAGGAAGAGAGAAAGATCCCCGCAAATTTTTTTCCGACGTCGACAATTGAACTCTGGATAAATTGAATTATAAATCTCTAATATTTGTCCTTGATCTCTCTTGATTAATTCTTTATATCATTGTCATAATCCTCAGACTTAAATTGTGGTTAAAGTTATCTTTGGCCCGTAGTGCAAAGATGAGCTGTTGATTGATAAATATCTTTAGCCTTTGTGGTAAAGATGAAATGTTGATTGGTATAATCATGACAATTGATGTTACAGTTGTATGTCTTTGGCCCGTAGTGCAAAGATTAACTGTTGATTGTTGTCTTTGGCCCGTAGTGCAAAGATGAACTGTTGATTGATATCTTTGGCCCGTAGTGTAAAGATGAACTGTTGATTGATATCTTTGGCCTGTAGTGCAAAGATGAATTGTTGATTGATATCTTTGGCCCGTAGTGCAAAGATGGACAAGTGTTTAGCATGATCATGACCACGGATGATACAAATGAATATCTTTGGCCGTAGTGCAAAGATAGACTGTTGTTTGACATGACCATAACCAATGATATTACAGTTGAATATCTTTAGCCCGTAGTACAAAGATAGACAATTGATTGGTATGATCATGACCATTGTTGTTATATTTGAAAGTCTTTGGTGTAGGGTGTAAAGACAATATGATTATTGAGTGCCTTTAGCATTTGCGGCAAGGACATTGAGTGAAAGTTCTATTAATCCTTTGTGGCAAGGAGAAACTATTGACTTACACGATTCTGAACATAAATTATGAATTTAACTATAATCTTTGATGTTATAGGTAAAGACAGGTGGTGAAAGTTCTCTTTATCTTGAGTACAATGAAGAACTGTTGATTGGTGTTACATGAATAAAATATCAATGATGGACTTTTAATTTGAGGAAGATAGTAGACATTATGTTCTACTTGACTCTTCTAATGGATTGCTTGTTCCACTGCAACTATGATTGAAAACTTTTATCATCTACCATATATTCTAAATATCTGATTTATTACTGATGAAGGCTATTGATAATTTAATTATCTTAAGTCATGATATTCTTTACTGGGTTATTCGTGCTCACCCTTTTGCTTCACAATTCCTTTTAGGTAATAAGAGTGTAGCTGGGTCGAGCGGGGATAATAGGGGAATAGAGCGATGGTCACTGTTGAAGTTTCCCATAATACAGTATGAAAATAATTGTATTGAAGACTTAAAATTTGTGTGTCGTATTTTATACATCATTTAATAACTGATTTTGGTGAACAACAATAGTGTGACGAGAACCCGACTTTAGAAGGGTGTGTTGCCACTATCATACAAGATGTCTAACCACATACGAATTCGTGTTATCATAAGACATAGTTGTGCGCATCCACTTGCTAACTATATCTATGAGCATTATCTTTATAATCTTAGAGTATGGTTGAAATATAATCCTCAGTTTGAGACAATGGAGATAATTATATTGCAAGAAAATACACACCATTGGAATGAATAGGATAGTAATCTTCTTGTTCTTCTTTGGAGTCTATTGGATCAACCAAGGATAATTCTCAAGTTCTATGATATCTATTATAACTTAGAAGCATAGCCTCCCATGCACGAAGGTTTTCTTGAGCATTTTCCAAAGATTTTAATTCCTAAAACAGTTATTGACTATACCTTTATGTAAAGAAAGTATCATTGGTTTGGAGTGTGAGTACTGATATTTGTATTAAAACTCACAGTTTGTGTGGTTGTATTTTGCACGACAGAGTAATAGTTGGAATAGGAAGATTTGTATTTGGATTTTGTAGTGTGTATTTTGGCTACTCAAAATGGGTTGTGTAAAACTATTTTGGAGGCATCACATTACAAAGTATATGCTTTATCATCATACATGATTGGCTTGTGTGCATACTACTTTCAGTAATATCCTGCTAATCCCAAGAAACTTCTGACCTCTGTCGGCCTCTTTGGTTGTCCCCAATTTTTCACCGCTTTTACTTTTGCTGGATTAACAGACATTCCCTCGTTATGGATGACATGTCCCAAATTGAACTCTCTTCAACCAGAATTCACATTTTGAAAATTTTGCATATAGCTTCTCCCTTGTTACTGTTTTTAATACAATCCGTAGATGTTCGGCATGCTCCTCTTCATCCTTCGAATACATCAGAATGTAGTCAATGAACACAACCATAAACTTATCCAAATACTGCTTAAATAATCTGTTTATTAAGTCCATAAAAGCAGCTATCGCCTTTGTCAGTCCAAATGACATCACTAAGAACTCATAATGGCCGTAACGAGTTCTAAATGTTGTCTTTGGTACATCCTTCGTTCTCACCTTCAACTGATGATAACCAATTCTCAAATCAATCTTCAAAAAACATCGTGCTCCTTTAAGTTTATCAAACAGATCGTTTATTCTTGGTAACGGATACTTGTTCTTGATTGTCACCTTATTCAACTCTCTATAATCCATACACAACCTCGTCAAACCATCCTTCTTTTTTACAAACAACACTGGTGCTCCTGACGGAGATACACTAGATTGGATGTACTTCTTATCCAAAAATTCCTGTAGCTGGATCATTAGCTCTTTCATTTCTATCGGAGCCATCCTATACGGTGCTTTTGATATCGGCACTGTCCCCGATACTAAATCAATCACAAATTCTATCTCTCTGTCTGGTGGAAGTTCTGAAAGTTCTTCTGGAAAGACGTCCCCAAACTCATTAACTATAGGTATCTGCCCCATGTTCGAATTCACCATCCGTGTATCCACTACACGAGCCAAATAAACTTCACATCATTTCCGTAACATCCTCCTGGCTGCATCATCGTCAAACAACTCGTTTGTCTAGGCGACTTGCTACCGTAAAATATAAACTTTGACTTATTTGGTGTCTTAAGGCGTATGCTTTTTTTCTGACAGCCTATAACTGCCTCATGGTTAAATAACCAATCCATCCCTAGGATAACATCAGATTCTTTTAAGCGTATCGGAATTAAATTCACGCCTAACTTATGTCCTCTTATTTCCACACAACAATTCCTATGAATAAACTCTACAGGGATCACTTCTTTGTTTGCAACTTCTATATTCATTGGGTTTTCTTACTTCTCACAGGGTAAATTTAATCTTCTAGCAAATTCATCAGACACAAATGAACAGGTAGCTCCTGAATAAAATAATACATATTCAATTATATTATTGATCGGAATAATACCTGACACCACCTCCTTTGATGCAACTACGTCTTGCACCGTCATGTTGAATGTTCGGGCTGTCGGCTTGATCTGCTGTGTTGGCCTTCCAATTGTTAACTTGGTGTTACTACTCCTGTTTCCACTTCCTCCGTAAATATTCTTCTTTAACGGACAATCCTTAAACCGATGTCTCGTTCCTCCACATGAAAAGCAACCTCCTTTCTTTGGCTTAGGATAATTTGGTGAAATATATCCTTCCTGACCACAATTATAACAGACGTTCTCCCCCTTCATACACTCTCCAATGTGATTCTTTCTGCACTTTTCACATGCTAACTTCTTCTATTGTATACTCCCTTATTGAGTTCCTGAGTCGTTGCCACTGTTGTTCCACTTGCGTTTCTTGTTGTTACTACCACCACTGCTGGCACTCTGATTTCCACCTTCAATCTTCTTCTTATTCTTTTCTCGATTGTACTTGGATACTGCTTCGATACCACCTTCTGCAATGATAGATTTCTTCAACAGCGCTGAAAACGTACCAATTTATAACACTGCCACTTTGCTGTATATCCACGGCTTCAATCCATCTTCAAACCTACGTGCCTTTCTTGCCTTCGTGTCCATCTGATGTGGAGCAAATCGGGCTAACTCGTTAACTTTTGTGCATATTCTGAAACTGTTATATTCTTTTGCTTCAACTCTAGAAACTTCACTTCCATCCTGGCTTGCATACTCGACGAGAAATAATTCTCAAAGAACAGTTCCTTAAACCCTGTCCAGGTTACTACTGTTGTCCAGCTCTAGGATGGTTTGATTCCCACCAGTAATTAGCATCACCTTTTGTCAAATAGGTAGCAAAAGATGTCTTTTGCTCCTCTGCTACCCTAGCGATAACAAAAGCCTTTTCCATCTCTTTCACTCATGTCTGAGCTTCAATAGGGTCAGTGGTTCCTCTGAATTCTGGCGGTCCTACTGCCTTAAAGTCTTTGAAGTTTTTCAATCTATTATCCGTTCGATTTCTTGCTGCTGGTGCTCTCATCTGCATAGCTTGAGCTTACATGCTTACGAAGTTCTGCATTGGGTCCGCTTGATCTCCTTCATTATTCACAGATCGTTCCTTCCTTTGGTTACGGTTTTGTCGTCTTGGTGGCATTATCTAGTTAAACAAAATCTTACATTATTACTTCGAGTTTCATTATATGTTATATCCTATAAGTGTTTAAAAATGTAACATATAATTTAAACTCTGACAATCATATTATCATAACGTTATATTAACTAATTTAACTTGCTGAATTATTCAACTCAGCTTTTTGAGTTAACATATTTGGCTTGCTAAATTAACATATTCAGCTTGTTGAATCAACAGATTTAGTTTACTGAATTAACAAATTCAGTTTAATGAGTTTTCAAATTATCAGACAGACAGCTTGCTATCTTAATTTTCAAGACTTATTTACTTAATCAAACATATAATCATAATATTGCATTTATATTCATATACCAAATCCTAATGTCTTACACTTACATGCCTGACATATTTCTATAAATGCTACTATCCCATTTTAAGCAACAAAAGATGAGATTTACCAAAAGATATACTCCCCTATGCACATAAGATGGGGATGCATCCTATTTACATACTACCTCTCACTGCCTGAGGTTTACATCATACTTAATATAGCCCTAGTAAACAAAAGGGTACTAATGCCTCTATATACACAACAACTGAACTAACACATCAACTCATATCCGGCTAAGCCACCTCAGCATGAATATGCTCCTGATCCTGGAATGCATCTCCATCCACACGGCATTAAACATAAAACGGCTCGACTCACCAGTATCAAAATGTTGCCTCCTCTCTCCAACCCTAGGGCTCATATAAGCTGCATCTAAAGCTCATCCCAGAGACTCTATCCTAACCTCCTTATCCTCCAAAGATGCCTCTAATTGGTCCACTCTCCTCGCTGCTCGGATCCAGGCATCCTCAACCCGAATCTTGTCAGCGATCTCCAAATTAAACTTAAATCGCATCGCCTGATGCTCAACTCTCAGCACTCCCAGCTTCACTTCCTCTTGCACCAATCTTTCCCTGAGCTCTGCATTCATAGCAACCATTTGCTAAGCCGATGTCACCTGTCCTTGCAACTGCATCTTTACCTCTGCTAGCTCTACCTAAGCCTGATATGCTCACTCTTTATATTGTGTCTCATTAAACTGATGGGTCGAGTTTTCTTCCTCCAGTTGTGTAATTCTACTTCCCAATGCTACATTCTCCTCAAACAAGTCTACCACCATCATATCATCATCGTAATCCTCACTCTCAATGTGCTCCTTGACATGATTCCTTGGCTCCTGCTCCACAGTATGGCTATCCTGTCTCTCTTCGGACATCCTATAAACAAACAAGGGCAACATCAGTATCACAATAAAATATATTCATTGATAAAATGAAATGATATTTTATTATGTACGATCTATATTAGATGAATCTCCACAATCCATCTCCTAACATACTCTATATGAGTTGAGTTTTCTTCTAAGGTTACAACCTAGGTTTCGCATCCTAATGGTTATAACCTACAACTTTGATACCAACTTGTGACGCCCCCAAAGCTGGGTTCTCTAACCTCGAGTTCAGTGCTCACTATCCATCATCAGCATAAACATTCTATAAACTATTACGGAATAATAAACATATATTGTTCATTACATTATTTCTACATCATAATCCCAAGGTCTTCTTAACCTTAACTTAAATACATACCATACTTAAGTTACGCTTAGTAACACAAAAGGTTTACAATACCAATGTACATAATGTAATATAATACATAAACATTCACATTAACTATTCCTAGACTTTTCCTTTGACTTTGTCCTTCTTGGAAGTCTCTGGCTTAGCGGAAATAAAAGTCATGATATAGCAAGAGTAAGTAACTAATTTGCTTAACAAGTTTAAATACAAGGGAGTTCTATCATGATTAGAAAAGAATTTAGTTTTTAATTTTCAACAATATTAATCGATTGTGAAAGAACATGAATTAAGTCCCAATAATTGAATATTTGAATAATTAAATAATAGATGCTGAGTGGTTTGAAATAACCATGAACATATACTAAGGTTGTCAGTATTTAAACCGGTCCTTTTATTAAGTTTTGGTAATCAAGGGGATTAGCCTTTCATACCCTGTGAATTATGCATAAACACTTAATAATCGAGCAACAATTGTTTTCCAATATAGTGCTTTAATAAAATTATTCTTTTTCTCAGTCTAGAATCCTTACCAAATCAATTGGTTAGGAACAACTTTCAAAACATATTTGATTTAACAAACTTAGAACATGCTGGATCTAGCTGATACAACTAGCATAGATCTATCTTATAAATAGTTCATGAATAAAAGAACTTTAATAAATTCACAGTTTAATAAAAATAGAACAGGAATTCAATTGCACAAAGTGCGAATATCAATAACCAGTATTGATGTGAATAATTAACAATAATTATTCACTAACAAGCTTTGAAAATAATAACTCAAGTTTGAGTTAGAGAACTTGCCTCGATTGTGGTCTATTGCTACGCAATTTAGTTTAATCTTCTTAGAGAAAAGACCTATAATTGATCTTTCAATTAGTCATAGCATATACTCTCTAATAATATCATTACTCTATATTAAATTGTCTAACATTCAGTCACATAATTAAGTATTAGATATTACATTAAAGTATTAGTATTATTATCATTCTTTGATAATATTTCAATCACTTCATCGCTTAATCTTTCATTTTATAAGTTCCTCTTTATAATCCGGTAAATCGAATACCTATACAGCAAGTCGAATGCTAATCCAGCAAACCAAATGCTAATCCAACAAACCGAATGCTTAATCCAACAAACTAGATGTCAATCCAGCAAACTATCTTCCCCTTTTCAGCATACTATATACTTAATATAGCCTATTGAATATCCAATTTAACATTCTATATTTAAAATAACTCTGCTTCTCTATATTATTCATTTTAATCTGCCATTTAATATTATTAATTATTTAATAATATCTTATGCTAATATTATTAATCTCTTAATAATATTTTAGTCTAATATTATTAATTATATTAATAATATTTTAATCTAATATTATTAGTCGTGTAATAATATTTTAATCATTTATTAAATCAATAAATAATTTATTTTAATTGTTTATCTTTTACTAAGTAATTCATTTAATCATCCTAAAATGTCATAAATATAATATCTCATCAAAAATGACCAAAAAACCCATCAAAAATCTGCATATATCTTATATAGGAGTTTTAAGCCATAAAATCCTATTTTCCAAATTTTCAACATCACATAACTAATTTAATCCATTTATCCATAATACAATTATTTATATGAAAAATAGCAAAACATCTCCTAAAATATTTTTTTTTGGAAATCAATATAATATAGTTCCCTTATAAAAATATATTTTTACTGGAATTTTTGAAATTCATTTACTATTTTTAAATAGTCTAAATCAGCCGGATCTTGCTACATTTATCATAAATCGAAACTTTGTCCAAAACTTTTGAAATTTTTAGGGGATGTTCCTGTTATATATATGTACTTTCACTAAAAGGTTTATAAATTTTGGGGTTACACACAAAGAGTTATTCAAGTTTACTTTTTAAAGTAGTTTTTTCTTATAAAATTCATAACTCTCATTCTACATAGCCAAAAATTCTCATCTTTTTACAAGACTCCGTTAACTCATCATATTAACACCCCAAAGTTTTTTAGAATTTTTAAAGTACAAAAAAATAACAAAAATGCAACTGGAAGGGACTGGTCAACAAGATTGTACTTCCCTTTTTGAACAATTCAGACTGTTTTGACTAAAATAGCCACCATGGCTTGTAAAAATATTATTTTTTAGCTCTACCACTTGGGTTTACTATTTAACTTATATATCTAGCACTCTTTTTTTACAGATCGCAAAAATAAGTTATAGATCTAAAATGATAGTTGATCAAAGGGAGAGAAAGTTAAGATTTTCTCAAGATCTTGAACATAGTTTTCATTTCTTTTCTTTTGATCAAATTTTAAACACTCAAATATGTAAGATCAAACATGAAACCATAGAGAACATATAGATCAAGGGTTTTAGACCTCAAGATCATAAACTTTATATCATCAAAATCAAACAAAATAAAAAGGAATAAACTAGTTTAAGTTATACCTTGATTTAGGAGCTACCTTTCTTACTCTTCCAATATATATGATGAACCTAGGATGCATAAGATCAAACTCCTTCTTCCTCTTCTCCTTCTCCCAAGCGAACTCTCTCTCTCTCTCTCTCTTGTCTCTCAATTTCTTTTGTTAGCAACTTAGGAAATGAGATGATATAGAAAATATATTTTATTTGTTGTTAGTAAAATTTGTATAGAAATATTATGTATATCTATATACATCCCCCCATAGTCCTTGATCTTTCTCTCTCTCACTCATTATCTTGTTGCTTGCAAGCTTAGTTAAATATGGTGACACTGTAAAAGAATGATACCTAAGTTGAGTGTTTAAGTAAATTTAGAAAATAAGGGTTTTGGGAATGATTAAGTACATGCCCCCTTTCCTCTCATCATGGCCAAAATTTTGAGTCCTTTTCTTTCCATTTTGGTTTTATTTTTAGTGCTCTATTTAGCTTATCAAATGTCCAAAATGTCCCTCTTCAATTGGGCTAAAAGTTGGGCCACTTTATTTAGTGTTTGGGCTTTTAAATTAATTAGTTTAAGCCATATAAAATGACATGGTCCAATACCTAGTTTTTATCTCACCCTAATTATTTAATTAGGGTTTCTATTCCCCTCATTTAGAATTTAAATAATTGCTCATTTACGTTTAATTTTATAACCCAATTAGACTTGCTTTAATTAAGTTATAAAATTAATCAATTGAGATGTATAAAATAAATCTCTTAGGTTAGTATAATTTTAAATACTATTATTATTCTTTAATATCATAACCGTTAGGTTATTTAATTTTCATACCTAATGTATAATTAGGTTATGTAACCTTCCTTTTTAATTCTCTTTATAAAATAAATAAACATATATACATAGTTACAGTACACACATTTATTTAACCACCTAATCATTCCATATATATCACAAACTTTTCAATATCATTAATATTAAATAATATATCTATTTACATAGTGACTTGGAATTCTTGGTTATTACACTAACTCTAAATTATGAGTGGGGTAGTTCACCTCATAAGGTTTAAGTAGTCTAGAAGCATAACCAATCACCTTAACACGTTGCATCAAAACACACCCTAAGTCCTTCTTAGAAGTATCACTATAAATCTGAGAACCTCATGTCCCCGGTAATGTAAGTATTGGAGTTGTCACAAGTTGTTTCTTTAACTCCTCAAAACTCTTCTCGCGCTCCTCATTCCACCTAAACTTCGTGCCCTTTCTCATCAATTGAGTCAATGGCAAGGAAAGCAAAGAGAATCCTTCCACAAATCTCATATAGTACCCTGCCAAACCCAAGAAACTCCTAATCTCTGTCACCGTAGTAGGTCTCAACCATTTAGTGATAGCCTCAACCTTCGCAAAATCCACCTTAATGCCTTCAGCAGAAATAACGTGGCCCAAAAATGCAATCTGCTTCAACCAATACTCGCATTTAAATAATTTAGCATATAATTTCTCTTTCTGCAAAATCCCCAACGTTGTGCAAAGATGCTCCTATGCTCTTCCCTAGACTTGGAGTAAACAAAAATGTCATCAATAAAGACAATAACAAATTGGTCCAAGTACTCCCTGAACACCCGATATATCAAATCCATAAAAACCACTAGAGCGTTAGTCAACCAGAATGGCATCACCAGAAACTCGTAATGCCCATATTGAGTATGAAAAGTTGTCTTAGAGATATGCTCATCTCTCACCATCAACTGATGATAACCTAACCTTAAGTCTATCTTTGAAAAATACTTCGCCCCTTGAAGTTGGTCAAACAAGTCATCAATCCTCGGTAATGGATACCGATTCCTAATGGTAATCTTATTCAACTCCCTGTAGTCTATTCACAGCCTCATAGACCCATCTTTCTTCTTTACAAACAAAATTGGAGCACCCCACAATGAAACACTTGGACGATTCACACCACGATCTAACAAATCTTGCAATTGCTCCCTCAACTCCTGCAACTCCAACAGTGCCATCTGATACAGCGCCTTAGAGATAGGCTCCGCACCAGGAACAAGCTCAATAGTAAACTCAACTTCCTGCTGCAGTGGCAACCCTGACAATTCCTCAAGAAACACATCGAGAAAGTCACGGACAGCTGAAATATCCTCAATTCAAGACTCACCCTTAGAGGTATCCTTCATAAATTCCAATTACCCCTCACAACCTTTTGCCACTAACTTCCCAGCCTTCAAAGCTGAAATCAACTTCACCACCCTACTCGACTGTGAACCCTGAAACACGAATTCCGAAGACTTTACATCTCCAAATATAACCTTATTCACCGAAAAATAAATAGTGTCCTGGTGCTTATCCAACCAGTCCATCCCAAGAATAACATCGAAATCGTGCATACAAATTGGAAGAAGAATATCCCAACAAATCTTATCCCTAAAAATGGTCGGACACCCTTGATATAAATCAGAAATAACAACAGAAGTCCCCATCGGGGTAGCAATAGACATAAAAAAATCTAAGGACTGAGATGGCACACCCAGGTGTTAGATAAAAGACTGAGCAACAATTGAATGAGTAGAACCAGTATCAAACAAAAAAGAAGCCTCATGATTGCCAACTAAAACAGTGCCAGAAACAGTACCCGGTGCACCTGCTGCCTGGTTATGTGTCAAGGAAAACACCCGACCACCCTGACACTGACCTTCATTACCACCATTATTAAAGCCTCCACTATTACCACGTGGCTCGTTACAATCTCTAACAATATGACCAATCTGTCCACATAAAAAGCATCCGCCGGTAACTCTATAGCACTGCCTCCCCGGATGATTAGCCCCACAAGTTGAACAAGGAGCTATCAAAATATGATTTAAATTACCCCCACCAGCTGGTCCTTGATAACGACCCTGATTCTGCCCCTGCTGATGATTTTGCCATTACTGATGATTCTGACCATGTCAAGGTAGCTGAAGCTGACGATTTTGCCCCTATTGAGGCAACTGTTGATAACCCCTATTCTGATTCTGGCCACGCCATTGCCCCTTTTGGCAACCATGATTCCTATTCCACTGACCACCCTAATTTTTCCCGTGCTGACCCAAAGCTTGACCCTGTTGGTCATCTCTGTCCCTCTATCGACTCCCTTCCGGTTTAGAAGACTGAAAGTCCTGTCGCTCCATCTCAATATTCTTGGTTGCATTAGTCACTGCTAAAACATCTATAAACTTAGTGTTAATGAGATGTTGGTGATACCTGTAATGAATTCTTTACTTAAAATTCTCTGCCTGTTCCGCTGCAGTCCTTGCAAAAGTTCCCTCAAAGCCTGCCAACCTGGTGAACCTCATCATGAAATTCGTGATGGACTCATTATATTTCTGCAGAATAGACAAATACTCTCTAGTATAGGCCTCTTTATCAGCAGTTGGGAAGTACTGCTGATAAAAGACCTCACAAAACTCCGCCTAACTAAGTGTCTCAACATATATATAATCTTTTATTGTTTTTATTACTTTCCATCACCTATGTGCATCCCCCTTTAGCTTGTAATCTGCAAGCAACACTCTCTGATTATCCGAGCACCCCAACACATCAAAGATCTTCTCTAAATGGGCAATCTAAGTCTCTGCATCAATTGGAGTCGAAGCTAGACTAAATAACTGTGGTTTCTACTTCTGAAATCACTCCAACCATACATACATTGGAACCACCTACTGATCAAAACCATCTGCATTCCCTTCCTCACCATTTTTATGCGGACCATTAATTCTCGGGTTACCCTGTTCAGGAATTCCTGGCGTCGGCTGCATTACCTGTACAACATATGCCACCAATTGCGGTAAAGCCTGATTAACTGCCTGATTCACCAAGGCAGCTATTTGAGCATTAATTTGATCATTAGGTTGCTCATTGGGCTGACCAAGAGGACATGTCTGTGGTACCCCTGCAGGTGGTTATAGCTAAGGTATACCCTACGGTATATTTTAAAAAATATAATCTCACAACACATGCGACACAATATCAACACAATGGGGTTCTAATATGTACATGTTAAATTAAAATAAATCATCAACACAAGTCTCCAAAATATATTACATGTACATTTCTACAAATATCAAAATAATTTATAGACATGATATAGTCTAAAGAGTACAAATAGGAGTTCCTATGACGCCCCCAAATTTGGATACCTTCAAACCCTGGATATGGTGCTACACGGTGCTACAATCTACTTATACATTCAATTAAAAGACTTCAATAACATGCATGAGTTTACTAAATATTACATTCTATTAATCTCTTCCCAGGTTCTTCGTAACCATTACATTATTTTGTGTTATAATATCAGTCATTACCATACTAATACTATGATATTACAAGGATTACTATTTGTCCATCTTGGACTTGTTCTTGTCTTTATTGGGTCCTTCGGTCTGTTCGCTCTTAGCTGAAATCAATTAGTTTTAAGCAAGAATGAGCATAAATAGCTCAGCAGTTTCAACAACATATCTTGAAACCACAAAATCAAGAATCATATGACTTTATCTTTAATAACTGTATAATAGTTATGAAGTACTTAAGAATAATCAAAATAACCTTTTAATTCCTTTAAAACCATTCCCAAGGATTTATAGCCTCTTCGAAATCTGTGTTGGTCAACGACCATGAACCATCATTTAGTTCTCATTCATGAAAGGAACAACCTGGCACTGAGGCCGTAAGTTCGATATAGCTTACGAGCACATCCAGGTGATCAGCCTATAGTACTCTATGTTGATCAACACTGATACATTAAACGTATTTACGTTTAATTGGTGGCAACCTCACACTGTCGAATTAACGATGTAAAACATTTGTTTATTTATATTCAGGTTTACCTGAGAATTTGTACCAAGCAATTGGCATAGGATAACCACATTGTAAATATTCTGGAAAGATTTGTGTAAAACCAACCAAAATATTCTAAGTCTCCGTCTAGCAGAATCAAATGGCATCGACTATTCAATAACAGTTTATGCATAAGAAATCATGCATAATGACAGCTTATCCAACACAAGGTATAGACAAGAGTTTAGAAAACTTGCATCAAGTAGAACTTGAACAAGGTTAGAAAACTTGCCTTTGCGTCTTTAAACCTTTAACTGTACGCTACTCGGCCTATACAACTTCTACAAATCATAAACACATAGCATACCAAATGAGAGTCCACAATTGATATCCAATGTTTAACCTATCTTCTCCTCCTTGTATAACTCAGCCGAATTATTAAACTAATAACATCCGTTTAAGTTATTTAACGTTTATTACGGCTTATTAACATCTATATATCATAAATCGACTCTCGTCGATCATCATTAAGCACAATGACGGACAAAATCTTATCCGATTTGTTACGTTAATTACATTCCCATCGGATTCCCATTATCGGACTCCGTATAGAATTTGTATGAGTTTTAACTTCATTTGATATTATTCATGCATTACGTACCTCTATTACATGTTATATAACCTTAAGGCACGCTCACAACTCGATTACGATTCATAGTTCACATTATCAGATTTCGAGTTTTAAATTTTAATACGTTTTATCAACATTTAATTCATAAAACAATTCTTAAACATGTTGTTTAAGTGATTTCTCTTCATGAATATTAACCATATAGTTTCCCCATAATTACCATGTAGAAAGCTAGGTTAAGAAATAATCATTTCAGAATTTTTTTTCTTAAGGGCGCGACAGCGCCAGCCAAAGGATTAAAGGCAGCGCTGCAGCACTATCTTGCAAAATATTTCCCCTGCCTCGGCGCTGCAGCACTGGGAAGCAAGGTCTGGGCGGCACTGCAGCGCCGGGCCCCAGATTCTAAAATTTTTGGATTTCACGTGCTTGTAACACGATCGTTACAACTCAAAATTGGCTCGTTCCAAAGCCATTACTTCACATATGTTATGTTCTACGCTTTCATCAAGTCGAAATTCATTTCTGAATCTGTTGGCAAGAAATTCGCCGATTAGTCCATTTTTACGCTTTCGTTAAACGTTCACGAACGTTCGACATTCAATTCTTCATTTTAAGTCCGAATTCGTTCGTTCGTTCTTGCTCTCGCAAGTCTTATTTACCTAATTACACGTTATGCCATAGAAAACTATCAATTCCGAATCAAACAGTGACTTTTAAATTCTATTCTGAGAAAATTCACGGTTTCGCCGAATCTTCGTTATTCGATATTTTTACTTCGAACCAAATGGAATCAATCCCTTGGTTGTTCATTAGTGATTCTAACCATTCTAAACATCTATGTTTTAATGGTTTACATGCTTATCATGCAAATTCTCAAGAATTTTGATAAGTTCTTCATTAGTTCCTTAATCACTTAATATGATTTCATTACTCATGGCTTATTAGTGTTCTTAATTCACCATTTAGACAACCTTATGACTTCTTATTAATCATACACCACCAATTCACTTCTCTATCAATTCTATTATTGAAAGAAAATGAATTATCATATTTTTCTTATCATTATACCTTTGTTGATCTTTGGTGATTGAATATGAAGATTCAATTACTTCTTAGCTCCTTGGTTTTCTTGATTCTTATCAAAGACACAAGCTAGCTTCTCTTCTCTCTTTCAATATGTTGGTGAAATTGATCAAACAACCAAATGAAGACTAAAGGCCTCTTATTTATAGATTTTGCAAGGCTTAGGGTAGTTTGGTCATTAGGACCAAACCTCATCTTGCCTATGTCTTTCCATGTGAATCCATGTGCTAGAATGTGCTAGCACATGCACCCTACATGCCCACCTTGTCATCTAATGTGCCCATAGGTTGCCCCATGAGTTTAACCCACCCGTTAACCTATAGGTTTTACCCATGGGTTAAGTTATTCAAAGTAATTCAAATTGAACGTATTTACTTCGTATAAAATTTAAATTATGTGTCGTATTAATTCTCGTATCCTCTTCGTATTATACTCGTATAATATCTTGTATTATACTCGTATTCATTCCATATAATAATCATTTAGTATTATACCTAAACAATTATTCTTAGATTTTACTTTTCCTAACCCTTAGGGTTTTAAGTCCGCAAGTGAAAACTTTGCGAGCCATAAATGAAATATTATTACATATTCCATCTCGTATTAAAATCCTATCATTATGCATTTCTCAGAATTTCAATAATAATTCCCTAGCAGAAATGGATGAATAGTGATTTTTTTTCGAGAAAACTTTTCTCGGCTACCTTCACTTTTCACGATATATTACTGTCAAATCTTTTGACAGAATATCATTCCGACATCCCGATCTCCCAAAAAGACTTAGGGTTCTCAAACCCTAACCCTTAGGGTTAGGTCATATGAATAATGCCTATTTCGTCTTTTTCTCGAAAATAATTTTATTCCCGAAAATCTTTTATTTTCGTCTTATAAATTCACATCAATTATTTCTAGCACGTAGCCAGAATCCTAACCATTTCTGCATTCTCTAGGTCATAGAACAACCTTTAATTAACTTGCTCAGTTTAATAAACATTTAATTAAAATTTATTCAATAAATCAAATAAAATTCATTTACATAAACGTTCAATTTTCTCAGGTGTTATATTCTCCCCCCCCACCCTTATAAGAATTCTGTCCCCAGAATTTTGATACAAGTTAGTCAAACAAATGAGGATAAGCCTTCCTAATCTTGTCTTCGAGTTCCCACGTTGCTTCTTCGGCATTGTGGTTCCTCCATATCACCTTCACCAAAGGTATGACTTTTCTTCTCAAGACTTGTTCTTTCCTATCAGTAACTTGAATAGGAACTTCTTCATACGTTAAGTCTTTCTCGACTTGGATTAGTTCATACTCGATTACGTGCTTGTAATCTGGCTTATAGGTATGCAATACCGATACATGAAACACGTTATGGATATATCCCAACTCTGGAGGTAATGCTATCGCATATGCTACCTCTCCTACCCTTCTCAAAGTTTTAAAAGGTCCTATGAACCTAAGACTTAACTTCCCCATCTTCCCGAAGCGTATCTTCCCTTTCCAAGGCGACACCTTCAGGAACGCGTACGAACCGACTTCAAACTCTCTATTTTTTCAATGTGGATCAACATACTTTTTCTGTTTGTCCTGAGCTGTTACTAGCTGCGTTCGTATCAACTTAACCACCTCCGTCGTTTGTTGTACCATCTCTGGTCCTAACATTCGATGCTCTCCTACTTCATCCCAGCACAGTGGCGTTCTACACTTCCGACCATATAACGCTTCGTAAGGCGGTATGCCTATATTGGTGTGATAACTATTATTGTAGGCGAACTCTACCAACGGTAGATGATCGTTCCAACTACCCTTGAAATCCATAATGCAAGACCTTAGCATGTCTTCTATTATTTGAATTATCCTTTCACTTTGTCTATCCGTCTGTGGATGATATGTCGTGCTCAACCTCAGTGGCGTTCCCATCTGTTCTTGCAAGCTCTTCTAGAGATTCGAGGTGAATCGCGGGTCGCGATCTAACACAATCAAAACTGGCACTCAATGTCTTGAGATAATCTCCTTGACATAAAGCTTAATTAGCTAGCTGGTCTAAATTATACTTGACTCTTATCGGCAAGAAATTAGTCGATTTTGTCAAACGATCCACTATTACCCAAATAGCGTCGTATCCTTTCTGCGTCATTGGAAGTCCTACCACAAAGTTCATCGTGATATGCTCCCACTTTTATTCCGGAATCTCCAATGATTTTAGCAACCCACTGGGTTGTTGATGTTCGGCCTTAACTTTCTGACAAGTTAAGCACCTACTAACATACTCTGCTATCTCCGTTCAAAGGTCTTGATAAATCTTGGTACTACCAGGATGAATCGAGTACCTCGAGTGATGTGCTTCGTCCATTATCTCTTCCTTTAATTCCGTATTACAATGAACCCAAATTCTTTCTTCAAATCTTAATAACCCCTCGTTATCAAGACTGTACTTATCCTCTATACTGTCTGTAATTTTCTTTTTTGTCTACTCACACTCATCTGCTCTGAGTTGTACTTCCTTTACCTTCTCCACTATTGTGGGTTGAACTTCTATTACAAACAGCTTCTCCTCTTCCTCACTTGGACATCTTACTTCTATTTCCATCCTTGTCATCTCTATTATCAACTCCTCTTGAGTTGTCAACATTGTCAGCTTTTCCCGACCCTTCCTACTTAAGGCGTCGGCCACCATATTTGCCTTCCCTGGGTGATATAGGATTTCACAGTCATAATCCTTTATCAAATCCAAC
The DNA here is from genome assembly GCA_020205555.1 of Panax stipuleanatus. Classification (NCBI taxonomy): domain Eukaryota; kingdom Viridiplantae; phylum Streptophyta; class Magnoliopsida; order Apiales; family Araliaceae; genus Panax; species Panax stipuleanatus. The sequence goes on along the minus strand of CM035118.1, from coordinate 14,719,106 downwards.
CATCTTCGCTGTCTCATATTCAACTCCTTCTATGTGAAGATATATTTCAGACTTTTATGATCTGTATATATCTCATATTTCTCCCCTTATAGGTAATGCCTCCAAATTTTTAAGGCAAAAATCACTGCGGAAAGTTCTATATCATGAGTAGGGTAACCTTTCTCATATTCCTTTAACTGCCTAGACGCATACGTAATGACCTTGTTATGCTTCATGAGCACGCAACCCTGTCCTTTATAAGAAGCATCACTATAAACTATGAAATTCCTCGTTTTATTCGGTAAAAACAATACCGGTGCTTGACTTAACCTCTTCTTCAGCTCTTATAAGCTGTCTTCACACTTCTCTGTCCACACGTACTTCACTGTCTTCCTTGTCAGATTTGTTAACGGAGTAGCTATCTTCGAGAAGTCCTGGATGAACCTCCGATAGTAACCCTATGAAACTCCGCACCTCAGTCGGCATTTTCAGTTTTTCCCAGTTAATAACTGCTTCCACCTTCGCTGGATCTATTGAAATCCCTTCCTTATCGATGACGTGCCACAAAAATTTCACTTTCTCTAACCAAAATTCACACTTAGTGAAATTTGCATACAACCTTTCCTTTCTTAGTGCTTCCAACACTAATCTTAAATGTTCAGCGTGATCTTCTTTCGTCTTCGAATAGACTAGAATATCATCAATGAACACTAAGACGTACTTGTCCAAATATTATTTGAACACTATGTTCATCATATCCATAAATGCGGCTGGCGCATTCGTTAACCCAAATGACATCACCAGGAACTCGTAATGGCCGTAACGAGTCCTGAATGCTGTCTTAGGTACATCCTCCGTTCTAACCTTCAACTGGTGATACCCCATTCGCAAATCTATCTTAAAAAAATATTTTGCCCATTTTAACTGATCAAAAAGATCATCGATCCTGGGCAATGGGTACTTATTCTTTATCATTAGTTTGTTCAACTCTCGGTAGTTGATACAAAGCCTCAAGGATCCATCCTTTTTCTTTACAAACAATACCGGTGCTCCCCATGGAGAAACACTCGGTTGAATGTACTTATTGTCCAACAGTTCTTGCAACTGAATCATCAACTCCTTCAATTCCACTGGCGCCATACGATATGGTGCCTTCAAAACTGGTGTCATCCCTAGCACAACGTCTATAACGAATTCGGTCTCCCTATCGGGTGGAAGACCTGGTAAATCATTCAAAAAGACGTCTGCATATTCATTGACTATAGGTATCTGTTCCAATGTAGCTCCCAATCGCTGGGTATCAACAACATGGCACAGGTAACCTACACATCCTTTCCATAATAATTTCTTGGCTTGCTTCATAGTTAGACAACAAGAGCGTCTCGGTGATTTACTATCGTAGAACACTACCTTGGGTTTCTTAGAAATCTAAAGGTTTACACTTTTCTTTTGGCAATCTATAATCTCCTCATGGTTAACCAACCAATCCATCCCGATAATTACATCGAATTCTCTCAACTTTATCAGTATAAGATCTACCGATAATTTGTTACCTCTGATATCTATACAACAACTCCTATGAACAAAATCAACAGGAATTACTTCTTCGTTTGCTACCTTAATATTCAAAGGAATTATAAGTTTTTTGGGGAGTAATCCTAATCGTTTAGCAAATTCACATGCTATAAACGAACACGTAGCACCCGAATTAAATAATACATACACATTTATGTCGTTGACCGGGATGATACCTGCTACAACGTCGCTTGATGCAACCGCATCCTGGACCATCATATTAAAAGTGCGGGCGACTAGTCCAATCGCTAGCTTACTACCGCTAGCTCCTTTCCCATCATCCGAACCCTTCTTCGGGCAGTTCCATGCCATGTGGTCCGTAGATCCACACATAAAGCAACCACGATTCTTTTTTAAACTAGGATAGTTAGGCAAAATATGTCATTCCTGTCTGCAGTTGTAACACACCGCCTTGCCATTGAGGCAGACTCCTAGATAAGCCTTCCCGCAAGTTTTGCATGTCTCCATCCTCCTCTTAGGATATTCTTGCTTTACTCCGGTATTCACGAAGTTGAAACCCTTTCTCTTCTGGCCACTCCCGCTAGCTACCTCAATTTTGACTGACACGTCAGTCTTACCCTTATTCTTTTTCTCCTTGTGGTATTGGGTCAACGCCTCACTACCACCCTCGGCTATAATCGCCTTCTCTAACACGGCTCCAAAGGTAACACTTTGAAAATCGATATCCGGTTATAGAGCCAGGGTTTCAATCCCTGCTTGAACCGTCTCGCCTTCCTCAACTATGTGTCCACTTGGTGTGGAGCAAACCTCGCCAGGGCATTGAACCTTGCTGCATATTGGGGAGCCGTCATGTCCCCCTGCTTCAGTTCTAAGAACTGAATTTCCATTCTCTCCTGCATGCTTGTGGGAAAGTAGTTCTCGAAGAATAAATCCCTGAACTGCGTCCACGTAACAACTTCTGTTCCGGCCCTACCCTGGTTTTCCTCCCACTAGTAGTTGGCCTCGCCCTTCATCATGTAAGTAGCAAAAGAAGTTTTTTGAGCCTCACTGACATTTTCTATGACAAATGACTTCTCAATTTCTCTTACCTAAACCTGGGTAGCTATAGGATTCGTAGTTCTATAGAACTCAGGCGGACCTATAATCTTAAACTCCTTGAAGGTAGTCCCCCGACCTACCCTAGGAGTAGTTCATGCATTATCTCTCTTTCTATTCCAAGTCGTAGCTAATAGGTTCACAAACTCTTGCATCGGGTTATTATTCCCTTCCTCTTCCTCATTACGAGGCTCTTCTTCCTGGTTTCTTTGACGTCTTCTTGGCGACATTTTCTGTTAATGCGAAAACATTTTCATTATTATTTACTTCTTCATTTGGTTATTATTAACAATCAATAATAAATCAATCACATTGACAAGTATTTCAATAAACTTTTATATTAAGATGCTTCTTTGTAGTATAACACTACATCATTCGTCATTACATGGCTTCAGCCATTTACAACACTATCCCTCAATCGCTTGCCAAAAATTGGGATTTACAAAAGACTACCTTTGTTTATACAAAAGTGGGTTTTACGTCATTACTAGCTACACAAATATTTACATCAATATCTATAACAGGACTACATCTGCCTAACGGCATTAGCGTAATCCTCATCGGCCATACTGGCCACAATATCTCGGCTAATCGTATGTCGAGTCTGTCCCTCCTCCACAGGATACTCAACAATTTGGTGCAGGTAATCCTCGTGTGAACTCCTATGAATGTAGGATATTTGACTTATTTTCTACTTCTTGTTCAGAAGCTCCACCTTTAGTTCCTGGACCTCTAGCTTTAAGTCCCAAACTTTATCCTTGGCTAGCACTTTTTCGTCGTGCTTGACCTCCCAGAAGACCTGCATGTCCTCTTTATCCTCTTGGACATCGTGGACCTCTTGCTTCAGGTCACGAACCTCTTTACTAAGTTGGACGTTTCGGTCCAACACAGCCATGAACAGAGCCTTCATAGACTCCCCCGGTGTCGACTCTTCCTCCACCTCCTCAGTAGGCAATACCGAATTAATCGGCACTGTCTCCACCTCTTCTTCCAGTATACCGTTAAACAATAATGCAAAGTCAAAGTTATCCGAGTATTCAGACGGATCCTCCTCCTCCACATCAGTCTCCTCTAGAATCACTACCGGTACCTCTGCTATCGGCATCGGTACAACCTCTACAAAGTTGACTGAGTCCTCACTAACTTCATGTATTTCATTATACATATTCATAATTCCTGCTATCTACAATAAGACACACACAATAACTTGATTAGTATACAATCAAATATTATAAACACATATCACATTTAATATGTTTAAGATTACTTTCTTCTTTGAAACTCTACCCGAGTTTGTTTACTTCTAACTTATACTTCTCTTCTCAAGGTTATAGCCTAAGGTTTTTCCCCTTAAGTTTTATAACCTAAGGCTTTGATACCAACCTATGACGCCCCCAAATTCGGGTACCTTCAAACCCTGGATATGGTACTACACGGTGCTACAATCTACTCATACATTCAATTGAAAGATTTCAATAACACGCATGAGTTTACTAAATATTATATTTTATTAATCCTTTCCAAGGTTTTTTGTAACCATTACATTGTTCTGTGTCATAATATCAGTCATTACCATACTAATACTATGATATTACAAGGATTACTATTTGTCCATCTTGGACTTGCCCTTGTCTTTACCGGATCCTTCGGTTCATTCGCTCTTAGCTAAAATTAATTAGTTTTGAGTAAGAATGAGCATAAATAGCTCAACAAGTTCAACAACATATCTTGAAACCACAAAATAAAGAATCATATGACTTTGTCTTTAATAACTGTACAATAGTTATGAAGTACTTAAGAATAATCAAAATAACGTTTTGATTACTTTAAAACCATTCCCAAGGACTTATAGCCTCTTCGGAATTTGTGTTGGTCAACGACCATGAATCATCATTTAGTTCTCATTCATGAAAGGAACAATCCGACATTGAGGCCGTAAGTTCGATATAGTTTACGAGCACATCTAGGTGATCAACCTGTAGTACTCTATGTTGATCAACACTCATACATTAAGCATATTTACGTTTAATTGGTGGCAACCTCATGTGTCTGTCGAATTAACGACGTAAAACATTTATTTATTCATACTCAGGTTTACTTGAGAATCCGTACCAAGTTATTGGTATAGGATAACCACATTGTAAATATTTTGGAAATATTCTGGAAAGATTTTTGGAAAACCAACCAAAATATTCTAAGTCTCCGTCTAGCCGAATCAAATGGCATCGACTATTTAATAACAGTTTATGCATAAGAAATCATGCATAATGACAGCTTGTCCAACACAAGGTATAGACAAGAGTTTAGAAAACTTACATCAAGTAGAACTTGAACAAGGTTAGAAAACTTGCCTTTGCTTCTTTAAACCTTTAACTATATACTACTTGGTCTTCACAACTTCTACAAATCATAAACACGTAGCATACCAAATGAGAGTCCACATTTGATATCCAATGTTTAACCTATCTTCTCTTCTTTGTATAACTTAGCCGAATTGTTAAACTAATAACATTCGTTCAAGTTATTTAACATTTATTACGGCTTATTAACATCTATATGTCACAAACCGACTCTCGTCGATCATCATTAAGCATAATGAAGGAAAAAATCCTAATCGATTCGTTACGTTAATCACATTTCTATCGGATTCCCATTATCGGACTCCGTATAGAATTTACATGAGTTTTAACTTCATTCGATATCAATCATGCATTACGTACCTCTATTACATGTTATATAACTTTAAGGTACGCTCACAACTCGATTACGATTCATAGTTCACGTTATCGGATTTCGAGTTTTAAATTTAAATATGTTTTGTCAACGTTTAATTCATAAAACCATTCTTAAACATGTTGTTTAAGTGATTTCTCTTCATGAATATTAACCATATAGTTGCCCCATAATTACCATGTAGAAAGCTAGGTTAAGAAATATTCATGTCAGGAATTTTTTTCCTTAAGAGCGCAGCAGCACCAGCCAAAGGCTTAAAGGCAGCGCTATCTCGCAGAACATTTCCCCTGCCTCGGCGCTGCAGCGCTGGGAAGCAAGGTATGGGCGGCGCTGTAGCGTCGGCCCCCAGATTCTGAAAATTTTGGATTTCACGAGCTCGTAACACGATTGTTACAACTTGGAATTGGCTCATTTCAAAGCCATTAGTTCACATATGTTATGTTCTACGCTTTCATCAAGTCGGAATTCATTTCTAAATCCGTTGGCAAGAAATTCGCCGATTAATCCATTTTTACGCATTCGTTAAACGTTCGTAAATGTTCGACGCTCAATTCTTCGTTTTAAGTCCGAATTCATTCGTTCTTGTCTCACAAGTCTTATTTACCTAATTACACATTACGCCATCGAAAACCATCGTTTCCGAATCAAACGGCGACTTTTGACTTCTATTTCGGGAAAATTCACAGTTTCGACGATTAACGTCTAATCGCATAACTTTCGTCGAATCTTTGTTAATCGATATTTTTACTTCGAACCAAATGGAATCAATCCCTTGGTTGTTCATTAGTGATTCTAACCATTCTAAACATCTATGTTTTAATGGTTTTAAATGCTTATCATATAAATTCTCAAGAATTTTGATAAGTTCTTCATTAGTTCCTTAATCACTTAATATGATTTCATTACTCATGGCTTATTAGTGTTCTTAATTCACCATTTAGCCAACCTTATGACTTCTTATTAATCATGCACCACCAATTCACTTCTCTATCAATTCTATTATTGAAAGACAATGAATTATCATATTTTTCTTATCATTATACCTTTGTTGATCTTTGGTGATTGAATATGAAGATTCAATTACTTCTTAGCTCCTTGGTTTGCTTGATTCTTATCAAAGACACAAGCTAGCTTCTCTTCTCTCTCTCTCTCTCAACATGTTGGTGAAATTGATCAAACAACCAAATGAAGAGCAAAGGCCTCTTACTTATAGATTTTGCAAGGCTTATGGTAGTTTGGTCGTTAGACCAAACCTCCTCTTGCGTATGTATTGCCATGTGAAGCCATGTGCTAGCATGTGCTAGCACATGCACCCCACATGCCCACCTTGTCATCTCATGTGCCCATGGGTTTAACCCACCCGTTAACCTATCGGTTCAACCCACGGGTTTAGTTATTAAAATTAATTCAAATTGAGCGTATTTACTTCGTATAAAATTTACATTTTACTAGTATATAATTCTCGTATCATCTTCATATTATACTCGTATAATATCTCGTATTATATTCGTATTCATTCCGTATAATAATCATTTATTATTATACCTAAATAATTATTCTTAGATTTTACTTTCCCTAACCCTTAGGGTTTTAAGTCCGCAAGCGAAAACTTCGCGAACCATAAATGAAATATTGATACATATTCCATCTCGTCTTAGAATCCCATCATTACGCGTTTCTCAGAATTTCAATAATAATTCCCGAGCAGAAACGGATAAATAGTGATTTTCTTCCAAGAAAACTTCTCGGCTAACTTAACATTTCATGATATATTACCGTTAAATCTTTCGACAGAATGTCATTCCGACATCCCGATCTCCCAGAAAGACTTAGGGTTCTCAAACCCTAAGCCTTAAGGTTAGGTCATGTGAATAGTGCCTATTTCATTTTTTTCTCAAAAATAATTTTATTCCCGAATTTTTTTTAATTTCGTCTTATAAATTCACATCAATTATTTCTAGCACGTAGCCAGAATCCTAATCATTTTTGTATTCTCTAGGCCATAGAACGACCTTTAATTAACTTACTCAGTTTAATAAATATTTAATTAAATTTTATTCAATAAATTAAATACAATTCATTTACATAAACGTTCGATTTTTTCGGGCGTTACAGTTCCAAATATCGATGCAAATACGAAACTATCACATGAATTTGAGAATGAACAATCATGTGAAATAATAACAAACTTCTAAACGAAAAGCAAAACGAACAAAACGAAATAAAAAGAATTATCGTTGAAGGAGTACGAAATTCGTACTTGGATTAAGCAATGTAATACCCAAATTATATTCCAAATATGATTCGTTACACTCCTTCCGTTCGAACTAATTAAACAAAATAATAATAAATATAAGTACACTTGTAAAAAAAATATTCTTCCATCCTTAACCCATTAATAAATTCGTTTTATTATTATTACTTACTCTTAAAAAAAAATTACATTTTAAATTTAATGTATCCAATGTAGGAGTTCAAATTTCAATCAACAATTCTTTACTAATATACTTAACAAAATGTATAAGCACATCACATACACATAAGAATGTAATATTGATTATACAATATACATCTACCAACATGCCTGACATAATATTATATATATAGACATATAATATTATAATTATAAAATACGCAAGTAGAATCCCACATGCAAGTTCATTATTTAAGTTAATTCTTTTCTCCATATGATACCCACGAAAGAAGCTTAAATTAGAATAAAGTTTTTACCCTTTTAAGTGATGAACTCTTTTATTGTTATTGAATTCAATACTCTTTAATTGCTATATGATCACATCGGCTATAAACAATTAATTTAACAACTTACCTGACTAACAATTCTTCCGGTTCCTTCAGGCTTCGGCTATCTTTTCTCTTCTTTTCCCTCCACTAGTTCGTAACAAATATATGTGAGGAAGATTAAGTTTAGTTATTTATTTATTAATTAATATGTTTTTATTAATTCTTTTAATTTTAATAGTATTTATTATTACACAAATATAAATTAGACGCAATAAGTTTTAAGGCCCAATTTTACCAAATTAATTTATCCCTCACTTATTGATATTTATTAACCCACATAAATTAAATAACTAGTTTGACCCAAATAAAAGACAAAGTCCAATTAAAATATTTAAAATATAAATTTAAATATTATTTATTATTTATTTTTATATTTTTTTCAGGGTATTACATCATCATTGTCAACCAACACTTTAGGAACTTTTTAACCAAACAACAGGAAAATAAAGATCCTAAATAGATAATATATCTACTATTAAAAGGAAAATAAGCGAAGAAACTAAAGGATATTTGATTAATAGGTCTACAAGTTAAGCTAAGTCTGTACAATATTCCACCATGTCCCAATGATTATTATATATGAAGTGCTTATAGAAGGGACAAAGGAGTAGTGCTGGGCAAGAGTTTCTTTATGTGAAGAGCTTCGCTAAACCATCGTCCTTTATCCTGCTACCATTCGACTACATCATAATGATATCAGTGATGTTATCAATGGAATACAACTCTCTATCTCTGGTGTCTAATTGAATACCAATTGCGCTCTTAGGATTCAAATTATCAAACTCACACAGCTCTTGCTTTGCTACAAATGCTTTAAATTTAAGCTTCTTGTGAATCGACACTTGGGTCGATTTCATCAACATATCATTTACAACATTAAGAATGCACTCAAGATCTATCCGATTATGCTTTACAGAAGATAACCTCACATTTGTGTTTCCATATTAATTATCACAGATTACCAACCACCCTCTAGTTATGCCGAGTCCGGCAGGATTGTAAGTTTCCACCCACTGATAACAAATTTAAAAGCCAAACTTCAGTATTTGTACTTTATAACCAAGTCAAATCAAAACCCAAAATACTACCAAACCGCACTGCTCTAGCAAGTGAACAGAGGAGGAAGAAACAGGCTTTTGATTCCCATTGACAGTCACAAAAGCCACACATAGGAGATGTTGTAACCCACTTTGTAAAATAATATAAACCAACAATATTACTGCCTGAATCGAATGGTTGACCACTTTTTCCTTAAGACTATATTCACCCCTTACTTTTGCAACAAATCTAGTACAAAACTATAAATGAGAGAGAAAAAATATAAGAAAATAATAATATTTTTTAATAACTAGAGAGATTTGGAATGATTTTGAAGTGCCTAGTTTGGGTAGACTTGTAGCCTATTTATAAGTTTCCAAACACCCCTTTGAAGTGGTATCTTGATATCCAAACACCTTTGAATTGGTTCACCCCTTATGTTGGAACCTATTTATAGGTTTCTAAACACCCCTTTGAAGAGGTATCTTGATATCCAAACACCTTTTGAATTGCTTCACCCCTTACGTTGGCATGTCAATTGTCGTTTCTAGCCACCTTACCGTTGGCCCAACTAATTAATTAACCGTTGGCCCACCTAATTAATTAATTAAAAAATATTATAAGAATACTGTTGCCATGACATGAACCTAACTCCTTAACATTACAATACTTTTTTTATCCAACTAAACCAATTCATTTTTTGGCTATATGGATAATATATAATATATTTATTATATACTTTTAGATAATGAAATATCCAACAATTCTCCCCTATTTTTATAATCTTTCAATCCTTTTTCTTTGACCTTCTTCTTTCTCTTATTAGATATAGCATACACAAGTAAGAGCTGTCTTTCGACTTGAAACTTTAAGTAGTCTATATCACAAAATATCTGAATTCTTAGTAGCGTTAGCTTTGAACTAGGAAATCTTAAAGTGATATATTTCTCAATAGACATATACTATATCCCTTATAGTTTAAGGAAATCGAACACATTTATGGCCTTGTGTTTACCTCTTGGGTTTGTAAGTGATTGAGAGACAAACTTTAAGTCTCGCAAAAGCAGCCCCACTTCTTTCACTTACATGGGTAAATCTAACTACATGCACTTGTATGACCTACATCCTCCAAATTGGACATAGATTTATTAAAGGTTTACCCTATTCTATTTGTTCTCCATACAAGCATACACTAACTTTGAGATGGTTTTGAAGAATTTCTTCTTCATACTTGTCTAGTTTATAACTGATTATTACTATAAGTATTTTTTTATTGAACTAATATACTAGATATTATTACTCTAGTATTTAGTTGGGTTCCACTTATAGGTTACCACTCATTTAAAGGCTTTAAACCCATCTGGATACGCCAAAATTCCCTTTTACCACATCATCCAGTTTGCATCTGTGTACCCTTCTACCACAGCTGGGTATCCTGTATAGCATAATGCACAATTCATTGTGCCTTTAATATATTTAAGTATCCTGGATTATGAGTACACCTACTCAATACTCCAACCGCAAATGTTATATCAGGTTTAGTACACTTACATACATTAGACTACCAATTATACTTGTATACTCTAACTGAGATATGTTATTCCCTTTATTTGGAAATAACTTAACAGAATGATCATATGGAGTAGAAGCTATCTTGCAATTCTCGTGATTAAACTTCTTTAACAACTTATCAATATAATGAGATTGAGTTAAAGAAATGCATGGACCGTACAATTTTAATACCTAAAATTACATTAATCTCCTTCATATCTTTCATATCAAAAGTAACAGATAAGAATGTTTTAGAGATAGGTAAAAACAGTTCATTTTGACTTTTTTGGATAAATATCACATAATACTATACCTTTTGTAGAAGAACTCTAAACAATATTGTACAATCAACCAACATCTTATGTATAATTTGTGTCCATAGCATTACTCCAATAAATAATATTATAGGCACAACCTATATACAGAAAATTATATTACAATATTACAAATGTAATCTTTTTGTGGGACAAATAAAGTATAAAACTGTAAAATATGTGTCTTCCATTTTGTTTACTACCACTACAAAAAAGAAACATTATATATGCCCCACTTTTCACAAAGATTTTCACATTTTCTGTAGTGTTTTGGAACTATATCCTTGGTGGATGGCTTTAAGTTCAAAGTTATGGTTTCCTTTTCTTTTTGACCATATATAAGTTTTTGAATCACTTACAAGGAACCATCTTCTTTGAATTATAGCCCCATTTGCATCAACTTCTGAAAACTATGCAGATCAATAATAAGGATACATTTTATCAAACTGGCATGGTAACTATAACAGTCGGCCAACCTTTAGTTGAGGCAACGTGCCAATGAGTAGATGAATTCTATTGAAACATGGATGATCCTTTGTTATCACACCTATAAATTCTAGACCCAAATCTAATATGAAACAAAGATTTACGACATATGGTAACCCAAATTTGTAATGAAAAATGTTGAAAGTAGTATGCATGCAAGACAATCATGTATGATAATAAACTATATACTTTGGAGACGATCTTATTTATTTATTAATAAAAATATTCATTTATTAAAGGCGTTTAATTATCTACATGATGCTGTTGTTGGGTTTGTACAAAATCGTGACGCAATCAAATTACAAAAATTAGCGGAAGCATAGTATATCAGAGTTTAAAAAATTTCTACAAAACCACTACCCAGATCATCCTTTATGCAAATTATTAATTTAAAACGATAAATAAGAAGATATGGAATCATACCCTTATAAAACAAAGCTTTCACAGGTACGAGTTCAACTCCTTGTTCTTCGTGATCTCCTTAAATTTTTGAGTTAGATTTCTTCCTTTGATCAACGTTAGCAACCCAGGTGTTTGGCCTCTAGAGGTGATCCACCAAGGAAGAGTAATTATCAAGAAGGAGGGTGTTTGGCTAAACCTTAGTTTTCTATCCTCTATAGAAAAGGAGTACGCTCCAACCATTGGAATTTCATCAACTGATATCTATTATAAGACTTCACTTATATAGATATTGGTCAACACTTCTAATCCTATTAGACATGAGATTTCATTTAATTAATTAAACTTATTTAATTAATTTAGGCTTCCCACCACATTGGGAATAATTAATTAAATTCATTTAATTAATTTGCCTCCTAATCTTATTAGGAATAAATGAGAGTACTAATATTAAATTAATTACTAAACTACTTTAGAAATTAAAATAATAATAATTGTAATAATATTAATAAGGCTCCTCTTATTAATTTATATTTAATATTTCTAAAATATTAAATAATAAACATTAAGCAATTTAATTTATTCAATCACCATAGATTAAATTAATTACACTTAATGCATTAGTATGATTATGTTATTACCTTTTTAAATAATTATTCTTTCTTTTATGGTGTGACCCTTTAGGTTCTCCATATTAAACCGGTTGTGAATAAATCAATTAGAACAATTCTAATCTTATTTAAATAAATAAATTAAACTAATAATCTATTTAAATAAATAATATTTATTCTACAATAGGGATAAGCCTCCCTAGCGATCAACTACTTTCCAGATAATATAGAATTCAACATTAATCATAAAAGAACCTGTGAGTAAATAGTTACCGTACAATTCAATCCTTCCACCATACAATGTCCCAATTAAATATAAGACATGGAATCACATAGGACATATCTCCTCTTTTACTAGAGGTGGTAGATTCTTTATTGATCATTCATTATCTCCATATGTAACTCATTATACCCAAGCATACCCTTTTATATACTTTAAAGGGCTTTAAGGAATAAGTCAAAGTATAATTCATTACATACAAGATACTATAATGATCTCAAGTCCAAGGATCACTTGTACTACTATCACATTAGGAATTCCTATTGATAAGCGTGTAAAACTCCATTAGGTATTCCATAGCGAGTCACGTTTAGTGAACTTATTCTCCAATAAGCACCTACATACTTGATTTAGTGTCTCCACATAAATGATCATGAGATCAATCATCCTCATCCAATGAACAAGCAACATATGTACCAATCTATCCGGATTTACTAATCCCCTTTTTAGTAATCCCGCGATTGGAAACTATTTTAGTTTTAAAGCTTTCTAAGAATTTAGATCTCATTTGCATGATCATCATCATGATTCTAAAAGCATTACTTAAAACTATGGGTTATTTACATATTATAAAAACAACACCATGTAGATAATTAAATGCCTTTAATAAATGAATATTTTTTTATTAATAAATAAATAAGATTGTCTCCAAAGTATATACTTTATCATCATACATGATTGGCTTGTATGCATACTACTTTCAATCTCCCACTTGGACTAAAGCCAATCGCCATGGTATCTCATACCAACTTCTCTAAGTGACGATCAAACTGCTGTTGTGTTATAACTTTAGTAAATGGATCTGCAATGTTATCTTGAGAGACTACAAGCTCTAAGGTGACGTCTCCTCTTTCAATGATTTCTTTAATCAAAGTGCTGCAACACATGTTTAGATTCAAGATGAGACTTAGGAACTATTTGTAGTTCTGTAATGAATTTTTCATCTGAAACATCAACTTGCAGCTTCACTTACAGTTATATACTTTGTCTTTGTCACTAAAGCAGCAACCTTTTGTTGTTTGGAATCTTTCCAATTCACTACACCATCTTTCAAGGTAACGACTTACCCTAAAGTGGATTTGATATCGTCTTGGTCAGTCTGAAAACTTGAGTCTGTTTAGCACTCTAGTTTAATTCAGACTCATCATGTGATATGATGACATCCTTAGTGTCAGTTAAGTACTTTAAGATGTTTATCACTGTCTCACAGTGATCTTCTCCAGAATATGACTGATTAACATCAAGTCTCGTATATTTCATTGCATACATGATAGTAGCTCATGCGATCTCTCTTTTATTGAGGATAATTTTAGAGAGATTCACTCCATGGCTCATCATCATGAGACATCTTTTGGAGTTTGCCATGCTAAACGCCCTTAGCATCTAATGAATATACGTTTCCTTGGATTTAGCCGAACATCCTTTTAAATATATCAATAAAGATTTATATCCCCAATATGGGATGTTCTACCCAAATCATTCATAGAGGAATGTTTAGACAACTTTGTTTTGATCGATTTTAGCATAGGAATTTCAGTCCCTATCAGTAATATATCATCAACATATAATACAAGTAATGAAATTGCGCTCCCACTAACCCTCTTGTACACACATGGTTCATCCTTGTTTTTGATAAAATCAAACTCTTTGATTGTCTCATCAAAACGAATGTTCCATCTACGAGAATCTTGCTTCAATCCATGAATGGATTATTGTAGCTCATATACATGATTTGCTTCAACCATTAAAACAAAAAACTATCTAGTTGTATCATACACACATTCTCCTCTAATAATGTATATTTGAGGAATGACGTCTCCACGTCCATTTTACCAGATTAAGCAATAATAAGCTGCAAACGCAAGTAAAATCCAAATGGACTTGAGCATTGCTTCAAAATCCATTTTAAATTTTATGGTCATCTACCATATCTCTGAGTCTTTATTACTTATAGTCTATTTGTAATTCAATGTATCATCATCATCCATGATGTGTACCTCATCGTCATCCTCTATGATGAATCCATACCTTTAAGGTATCTTCGGTACCTTTCCAAATTTACGAATAGGGTGTTGTACAGTAGGTATCTCTACTTGGACAGGTTCATCCACTTGATCTGTAGTGGTTTGTGGTTCTTTAATTTCTTCAAGATCTATTTTTCTCCCACTAGCCCCTTCAAAGATAAACTCCTTTTCCAAGAAGGCAGTGTGTTTCGCAACAAACACCTTTTGCTCAGTAGGATTGTAGAAATAGTATCCCAAACTTTCTTTAGGATATTTCATAAACGTGCACTTATCAAATCTTGTCCCTAGTTTATTATTTTGAAACTTTTTCATATAAGCTGGACATCCCCAGATCTTAACATGCTTAAGACCAACTTTCCTCCCTGCCCACATCTCATATGGATCTTGGGGATGGATTTCGAGGGGGCCTTATTTAGTAGATATGAGCCTTTTCTAGGGCATGACCCCAGAATGAAATTAGAAGATCGGTAAAACTCATCATGGATCGAACCATATCCAACAATGTTTGATTTCTCCTTTCAGATATTCCATTTAACTGTGGTGTACCTGGTGGAGTCCATTGTGAGATTATACCATTTTCTTTGAGACAATTGAGAAACTCACCGCTTAAGTATTCTCCACCTCGATCTGATCGAAGAGTCTTAATACTCTTTTCAGTTTTTTCTCTACTTCACTTCTGAACTCTTTGAACTTTTCAAATGATTCTGATTTGTATTTCATTAAATACACATATCCAAATCTTGAGTGATCATCAGTGAAAGTAATAAAATAAGAATACCCACCCCGTGCAATCGTTGTCATAGGTCCACAAACGTCTATGTAAACCAACGCTAACAACTCTGTAACTCTTTCTCCTTTTCCACTAAAAGGAGATTTAGTCATTTACCCATGAGACAAGATTTGCAAGTTGGATATGATTCATAATCAGATAGCTCTAAGAGCCCATCTTTATGCAACTTGGATAATCTCGTTTCATTGATATGACCGAGTCTACAGTGCCACATATATGTATAATTAATATCATCTCTTTTTCTTTTCTTAGTTTGTTCTATTTGAAGTATATTTTCATGCAAGTCAAGTATATAAAGTCCATTTCGCAGATTTCCAATACCATATAAAATATTATTTTTTATAAATTGAACAACTGTTGTTCTTTATTATAATTTCAAATCCATCCTATCTAATACAGAATTTGAAATAATGTTTATAATGATATTCAGAACAAAATAACAATTATTTAGATAAATGGACTTGCCCGAAGGTATTGCTAAACAATAAGTGCCTACAGCTAATGCAGCAATCTTTGCTCCATTTCCCACTCGTAGGACAATCTCATCCTTGTTCAGCTTTCTACTTTTGACCAGCCCCTTCATAGTATTACATATGTGAGAACCACAGCCGGTATCCTATACCCAAGTAGAATTTTAACTTTTTAAAAAATTAATTTCAATCATGAACAAATCTTGATTGGAAGTCGAAGCTTCTCCAAGCTTCTTTTTTGCCAGAAACTTCTTGCAGTTCCTCTTCCAATGACCCTGCTCATTGTAATGGAAGCACATTCCTTTGCTAGCTGGATCAGGTTTCTTTTGTTCCTTTATGTTCACCTTGCCCTTGGTCATCCGAGATCGGAAGAGCTCTTTAGAAATCTCATATCTAGCAGTCCTACTTTGTTCACCATACAACTCCTTGAGGTGAAGCAACATAGTAGGAGCATCCATGTTTTCATGCTGACTCTAAAGCTCGTTATTCATGGATGCGAGCATGATGCATTGAGTCACAGATGCGTCATTTTGCCACTTTACAATGGTGGTAATTTCTTCCTCAGATGCTGATTCTGGAACAGTTCTAGAGATAGGTGAATTTAGGACATAAGAAATTTTTTCAGCAATGAGAACTATTCTCAGATTCCTTAACCAGTCCATGTAATTTGGTCTGGTTAGTTTATTAGCATCAAGTATGCTACGCAGTGAAATTAGTGATTTTGACATTTTTTTAAATTTCTGTATGTAAAAAGACAACATTTTAGCAAACATTCATTTAATTAATTTTGCATACTAAAATAAATTTAGGTCTTTATTTTAAATTGGTATCTCCCACTATTTTCATCAAACTATATTACCCTCACTTATATAGTTCGGCAACATCTAATTTAATATTTGCTAGTGAGATTAAGGATCCCATTTTAAATGTATATAGTCTTGTGGATAGCACAACAAATGATATATAAATAAATAGGTAGACAACTCTTGTCAATTACATCAACATGTAACTCCTTTTATTTTGCCTCTTAAATCATAATGATCAAGTGTGTGCACATCCGAACTAAAATGATTTAAGTTAAGTCCAGCCTAGCACTTTCATAAATTTAAAAAAGAAAAATATTTGTCCTTGTGGATAGCACAACAAGACTATATTGTTCAATTTTCTTGATAAGCATCAAATGTGATTAATTAATATCTTAAATATGCGATACTCACCTTGTGGATAGCACAACAAGCTTATATTAAATATTTAATACTCTATTAATTTATCATGTTAGAAGGCGACGTCCGATATTCTAAATATTATTTGAACGCTTCGGACTTAATATAATTTCTTTGAGGGGTTTATTATTATTTGTCTCATCTTGTTTAGTGCGCATGCACATATATATATAAAATACGCATCATTTTATTAAACATGCGAAGCATGTTTGTATAAAATATAATATATATAATATTTAGCATGCACATATAGAATACTATATTCTACCCGGATTGATTATGGACTTTTATTCTAGTTTGGTTTACTAGAGCCACCAAGTGAACCAAAAGGTCAAACCTAGGAGTGCAAGAATTTAAATTTAAACGTAACTATTACATTTAAACCCGGACTCCATACAAACGGGTTTTCACGCGCTCTTTGCTCCTTGGTCTCTAATTTCTTCAAGATAATTCTAACTATTTCTATTATATTAAACTATTTAATTTAAATAGAAACCTTGATCAGCAGTCAAGGGGGAGTACATAGGAGAGAGATAGAATTTACATCAAGAATAAATTAGAGAAGACGAGGTACGCAGACCCCATTTAATAAAACTCATTCATTCAAGCATTAAACTAAAATAAAATTCAATCACATTGGTCAAATAGTCTATAATCAACCCCATTAATTATTATACATATCACCATATATATCAATAAATAAATATTCATCTCATGAATTAAAACATTCCATATATATATGAGTATCATTTAATGGGCAATTTTAATTTGCATGAAATCCAATTTCAAGATTAAAATAAACTCTTTATTTTAATTATAAAATTATTAAGAATACTATATATATTAAATATACTAATAGCCGCCTAGCCTTTTAGTAACCTGACTCAGGATCCTTTTAAAAAGTATCCAGAAATCTTTTTTAATCTAATTCACTTTTATAATAATATATATTATATACACTATTCACGTTTTTGAAAAAACTTCCTGTAGTGTTACCTTTTGTAAAACCTTTACATGGGATCACCTTTGTATATATATATTATATATGATATGAATCCCGGTGCTTCCAACGAATTCTTTTAAAAGAATCAAAGCCGGATTTACACAGCGAAAGTAAAAAAAGGCGAACTGTTTCACGACTTTTTTTTCTTTCATTAAAAATAATTTTATACAATAAAATTATGCCCAATAAATTATTCTAAATACATACTCATATGTATATGAAATCAAAATAATTAATAATTACATAAAAGTTTGGCTCTGATGTGACGCCCCCAGAATAGGTCCAATCAACCGAACCCATTCTGAGTCACCAAATATATGGTACAGAATTCAAATACAATCTTTTATATCACACGGTCGTGCAAAATACGACCACACAACTGTGAGTGTCAATACAAATATGTAGAAAATATAAATATTCAAACTAAGTCCTCATTACAATTATTATCATACTATTTTATAAAAATAGTGATGACTACTACTGCTCGAACTCGGACAATCACTCTGTCTGCCGACTAGTCCTTGCGACATTCTCATTTCTTGAAGAGGACAATAGATGAAAAGGGTGAGCTCAACTAGCCCAGTAAAGAATATTATGACTAAGATAATGAAAAATAATTTATCGTTAGTCTTCAACAAATCAGATAAAATATTATGGACAACAAGTTTTAGATCAACAACTGCAGTGGAAATAACAATGCATCAGAAGAATTAAGTAGAAAATGATGTCTACTATATTCTATGATTTGAAAGTCCATAATCAATATTTTATCCCTGTAACATCAATCAATATATATTTTAAATCAAATATTCATCTTTGCACTTCAAACCAAAGATATTCATTTGTATCATCAGTTGATCTTGTTCATCTCAACACCTATCCATCTTTGCACTACGGGCCAAAGATATTCATCAAATAATCAGCCATCTTTGCACTACAGGCCAAAGATATTCAGTTATATCATCATTTAGGACTGAGGATGATGAAAAATATTTTAAAGAACGAATCCAGTAAAATAAAAGACAAAGATTAAGGATTCGTAAATCAGTTTATCCAAGTTTAAAAATACTCCATAACAATCAATTGTGGAGCAAAATTCAAGAATGAAGATCAAAACTTGGATCCAATCAAAGATAGGAACCATAATAGCCAACTTGGACAAAGAAAAGAAAATTTAATTTTTTTGTGAATAGTACCGTATTTGTGAATAGTACCGTATACGTGAATAGTGCCGTACACGTGAATAGTAACTCTAATACGAAAAAGATAGAAATTTTATAAGAAAAATCATACTTCGTGAATAATAATACTTCGTGAATAATACTCGTAAATAGTACCATATTCGTGAATAGTGTCGTATACGTGAATAGTGTCGTATAAGTAAATAGTAACCCCGACGAAAAAGGTAAAAATTTCATAATAAAATTCATACCAATATTTCGATGAAATGATATTGAAAGTAATAACATCATTTACGAAAAATATAACATCCCTTACCATCCATTACGAATACGAAAGCAATAATACCCCTTACGAGTATAAAATCACATATATCCTTTGCCAAAATATCCTTTACGAAAATAATATCATTTAAAAATAACCTCCTTTACGAAATATAATAACATCCCTTACAACAATGATATCTCTTACCTCAAAAGAACAGTACTTCTGACTGAAATATCGGATATAATATTTAAGAAAACTTGCACTGAATAGTAACACTCAAAGTATCTAAATACTCACAAAAATACGCTCGATATTATAAAGAGAGAAAACTTCTAATTCTGGTGTGATTTTCAAATTTTAATTCAGCACCCTATTTATAGAAATATGCTTTGAACGCCAAAGCAAAAAATTTAATAAAATAATATTTTATTAAAAAAAATTCGCCCACCCCTTGACCAAATTCATCAGCCACCATCAGTGGGTCCCACCCACATTTAAAAAATGTTTTTCTCAAAAAAAATATTTATAACCCTAAAAATCAATTATTTCGGAACTTCAATAATTCATAATAAATAGTTCTTTTATCAGAAAAATACAAATTCTATGTTCTTTTTATTGGAAATTTAATTCTCTACAACTTTGTAGAAGGAAGTTTTTCTAAATTCCAAACAACAAAATGACCGAAATCCACATACGGATGATTTTCCACACCAAAATACTGATAAAAATACCTCAACGCTAATTCCTTCTTTTATATCCACAAAAATAAATTTTTTCTTATCATATAAATCAATAATTATTTATTCATAAATAATATTATAGAACTACAATATTGACAACCAAGTTGTTCCCAGGAAAGAGGGGGCCTTCCGATAAGAATCTCCCTACTGGCGCGTAATTAAATAACTCCTCCTAGACAGAACTTCCTTAGACATTGCCAATAATGCTATCTAATAATATTATTCAAATAATATGAATTATTGATCTGATAATGAGAAATACTGTGCAGTAGCAATTATTGAATTAACAATAATATAAAAATACTGTGCAATACCGTGTGCTACTGTGCAACGACGCGTATTATTTCATTTTTAACCACCGGATATTTCAACAGTGTTAACGGTAACAACTATGCCGTTATTTATAGAAAACTCATTCTTGACGTTTTCTTAATCCGACAGTTTTTCGTTATGGGGCCCACAAATGGCTACGTCGTCGTACTAATATTCCCCGACAGCAAGAATATTCTACGACCAAACGAATATTCCCCTACAACAATGAATATTTTATAACCACTTGTTTATTTAAAATATTTGCGCATTTTACCCATAACATTCTAAATTATCAAATTAACCCCTGACTATTTCAAAATAATATATAGAGGAAATTCAATTTTTTATTCATAAAAATTGGGGTCTTACATCTGATGCCACTGCTAGGTTTGTACGAAATCGTGGCACAATCATATTACAAAAATTAGCGGAAGCATGGTATATCAGAGTTTAAAAAATTTCTACAAAACCATTATCCGGATCATCATTTATGCAAATTATTAATTTAAAACGATAAATAAGAAATTATGGAATCATGCCCTTGTAGAACGAAGCTTCCACAGGTACGAGTTCAACTCCTTGTTCTTCGTGATCTCTTTGAATTTCTGGGTTAGATTCCTTCCTTTGATCATCGTTAGCCACCCAAGTGTTTGGCCTCTAGAGGTGATCCACTAAGGAAGAGGAATTATCAAGAAGGAGGGTGTTTGGCAAAACCTTAGTTTTCTATCCTCTTTAGAAAAGGAGTACTCTCCAACCATTGGAATTTCATCAACTGATATCTATTATAAGACTTCACTTATATAGATATTGGTCAACCCTTCTAATTCTATTAGACATGGGATTTTATTTAATTAATTAAACTCATTTAATTAATTTAGGCTTCCCGCCACATTGGGAATAATTAATTAAATTTATTTAATTAATTTGCCTCCTAATCTTATTAGGAATAAATGAGAGTACTAATATTAAATTAATTACTAAACTACTTTAGAAATTAAAATAATAATAATTGTAATAATATTAATAAGACTCCTCTTATTAATTTATATTTAATATTTTCAAAGTATTAAATAATAAACATTAAGCAATTTAATTTATTCTATCACCATAGATTAAATTAATTATACTTAATGCATTATTACGATTATGTCATTACCTTCTTAAATAATTATTCTTCCTTTTATGGTGTGACCCTTTTAGGTTCTCCATATTAAATCGGTTGTGAATAAATCAATTAGAACAATCCTAATCTTATTTAAATAAATAAATTAAACTAATAATCTATTTAAATAAATAATATTTATTCTACAATAGGGATAAGCCTCCCTAGCGATCAACGACTTTCTAGATAATATAGATTTCAACATTAATCATAAAAGAATCTGTGAGTAAATAGTTATCGTACAATTCAATCCTTCCACCATACAATGTCCCAATTAAATATAAGACATGAAATTACTGTCAAGTCTTATTTTATTTAATTATATGTATTTCGATTAGAAAATGCACAACTCCATTTAATGCAAATTAGAAACTACTTTCTAATTTCATTCCACCTTGGCCAAGGATTCCTGGGTTGTCATTTACCGAATCACATATGACATATCTCCTCTTTTACTAGAGGTGGTAGATTCTTTATTGATCATTCATTATCTCCATATGTAACTCATTATACCCAAGCATACCCTTTTATATACTTTAAAGGGCTTTAAGGAATAAGTCAAAGTATAATTCATTACATACAAGATACTATGATGATCTCAAGTCCAAGGATCACTTGTACTACTATCATATTAAGAATTTCTATTGACAGGCGAGTAAAACTCCATTAGGTATTCCATAGCGAGTCACGTTCAGTGAACTTATTCTCCAATAAGCACCTACATACTTGCTTTAGTGTCTCCACACAAATGATCATGAGATTAATCATCCTCGTCCTATGAGCAAGTAACATATGTACCAATCTATCCGAATTTACTAATCCCCTTTTTAGTAATCCCACGATTGGGAACTATTTTAGTTTTAAACCTTTCTAAGAATTTAGATCTCATTTGCATGATCATCATCATGATTCTAAAAGCATTGCTTAAAACAATTGGTTATTTACATATTATAAAAACAGCATCAAGTAGATAATTAAATGCCTTTAATAAATGAATATTTATTATTATTAAATAAATAAGATTGTCTCCAAAGTATATGCTTTATCATCATACATGATTGGCTTGTATGCATAATACTTTCAGCTATTTTTTATAATATGTAAATAACCCATAGTTTTAAGCAATGCTTTTAGAATCATGATGTTAATCATGCTAATGAGATTTAAATTCTTAGAAAACTTAAAACTAGAATAGTGCCCAATCGTTGGATTACTAAAAAGTGGATTAGTAAATCCGGATAGATTGGTACATATGTTGCTTTCTCATTGGATGAGGATGATTGATCTCATGATCATTTATGTGGAGACACTAAAATAAGTATGTAGGTGCTTATTGAAGAATAAGTTCACTGAACGTGATTCGCTATGGAATACCTAATGGAATTTTACTTGTCTGTCAATAAAAATTTCTAATGTGATAGTAGTACAAGTGATCCTTGAACTTGAGATCATCATAGTTTCTTGTGCGTAATAAATTATACTTTGACTTATTTCTTAAGACCCTCAGGGTATATCAAAGGGTATGTTTGGGTATAATAAGTTACCCATGGAGATAATGAATGATCCATAAAGAATCTATCACTTCTAGTAAAAGAAGAGATATGTCCTATGTGATTCATTATATGACAATCCAGTAGTCCTTGGCCAAGGCATAATTAAATTAGAAAGGAGTTTCTAATTTATATTATTTGGAGTTGTGCATTTTTAATCGAAATGCATATAATTAAATAAAATACGACTTGACAGTAATTTCATGTCTTATATTTAATTGGGACATTGTATGATGGAAGGATTGAATTGTGCGGTAACTATTTACTCACAGGTTCTTTTATGATTAATGTTGAAATCTATATTATCTGGAAAGTCGTTGATTGCTAGGGAGGCTTATCCCTATTGTAGAATAAATATTATTTATTTAAATAGATTATTAGTTTTATTTATTTGTTTAAATAAAATTAGAATTGTTCTAATTGATTTATTCACAACTGGTTTAATATGGAGAACCTAAAGAAAGGAAGAATAATTATTTAAGAAGGTAATGACATAATCGTAATAATGCATTAAGTGTAATTAATTTAATCTATGGTGATAGAATAAATTAAATAGTTTAATGTTTATTATTTAATATTTTGGAAATATTAAATATTAATTAATAAGAGGAGTCTTATTAATATTATTATAATTATAATTATTTTAATTTTTAAAAGAGTTTAAAAATTAATTTAATATTAGTACTTTATTTATTCCTAATAAGATTAGGAGCCAAATTAATTAAAGGAGTTTAATTAATTAATCCTAATATAATTGGAAAACCTAATTAATTAATTAAAGCAGTTTAATTAATTAAATGAAAACTTATTTCTAATAGGATTAGAAAGGTTGACCAATATCTATATAAGAGGAGTCTTATGTTAGATATCAGTAGACGTAATTTCAATTGTTGGAGAGTACTCCTTTTATATAGATGATAGAAAACTAGGGTTTAGCCAACAACCCTCCTTCTTGAATAATTTCTATTCCTTGGTGGATCACTTCTAAAGGCCAAACACTTGGGTGGCTAACGTTGACCAAAGAAAGGAATCAATCCCGGATATTCAAGGAGATCACGAAGAACAAGGAGTTGAACTCGTACCTGTAGAATCTTCGTTTTACAAGAGTATGATTTCATAACTTCTTATTTATAGTTTTAAATTAATAATTTGCATAAAGTATGATTCGGGTAATGATTTTGTAGAAATTTTTTAAACTCTGATATACCATGCTTATGCTAAATTTTGCAATTTGATTGCGCCATGATTTCGTACAAACCCAACAGTGGCATCAGAGCCAAACCTTTATGCAATTATTAATTGTTTTAATTTCATATACATATGGGTATGTATTTAGAAGAATTAATTGGACATAATTAGTTGTATAAATTTTTTTTTTATGAAAGAAAAGAAAAAAAAAATGAAAACCATTTTTTTTCTTTTTGTTCGTTGAGTCACGATTTTACAAGGGAGGAAGAATCGATTTGCGAATTGAAGTGGATGTTGATTAATTTCCTTTTTTCAAAAAGGTGGTATCATATTATATATATATATATATATATATATATATTATGTTATTATATATAGTGTATATATAGTATATATATAAAGCACCCAGGATTTCAAAAGGTTACAGTAGTATGATATATATATATATATATATATATATATATATATATATATGTAAGACACCAACTTTTATGAATTAAAATTAAATTTTCTCTATATATTATTTTGAAAGAGTAAGGGGTTGATTTGATAACTTTGATACGTTATGGGTGATACGTGCAAATATTTCAAAATAAGCAAGTGGTTATAAAATATTCATTGTTATTGGGGAATATTCGTTTGGTCGTGAAATATTCTTGTTATCGGGGAATATTCGTTTGACGGCGCAGTCATTTGTGTGTCCCATAACGAAAAACTGTCTGATGAAGAAAACAACAAGAATAAGTTTTCTATAAATAACGGCGTAACGGTTACCGTTAACACTGTTGAAATACCCCGTGGTTAAAATAAAGTAATACGCGTTGTTGCACAGTAGCACACGGTATTACACAGTATTTTATATTATTATTGTTTCAATAATTGTCACTGCACAATATTTTATATTATCAAATCAATAATTCATACTATTTGAATAATATTATTAGACAACACTATTGGCAATGTCTAGGAAGTTCTGTTTTGAAAAGGGGTTAGTTAATCTAATTGCGAGCCAGTAAGGAGAAATCCTTATCGAAAAGGCCCCTCTTTCCTAGGAAAGACCTGGTTGTCATTATTGTGATTCTGGAATATTATTTGTGAATAATTAATTATTGATAAAAATGATAAATAAATATTTATTTAATGAATTTTTTTTTAAAGAGACAATTATTGAGAGTTGATATTTTATCTTCTTCGATAAAATAATTCATTCAAATATATTATTGTAATATTACATTATAAGTGTATGATGTAATAATATAATAATGATGATATTTTTACAATGAATGCACGATATAAAAATAAAATTAGGAGGAAAAGAGCAAATTAGGTCCGGAGTATTTTTGTTATAAAAAATATGTTAAATATGTTGGTGGGCCTCGTTTTTGACTGAAGTTTGATTATAGCCTGCAAGTTCATTCGTATGTAAATTTAGGTCATTTTTCAATCGGAATTTGGAAAAACTTTCTTCTACAAAGTTGTAGAGAATTAAATTTCCTATGGAATGGACATAAGATTCATATTTTTATGATAAAAGGACTATTTATTATGAATTATTGAAGTTTCGGAGTATTGGGACTGAATTATTTTTGTTACAAAAGGTGATTAAAACATATTTTGTGTGGGTGGGTCCCACTTGTGGTTGGCTAATTGCTGGAAAATTATGCTGGTTAGCGTCCGTTGAAAAAATAAATAAATATAATAATATTTTATTAAATTTTTTATTTTGGCGTCCTAAGCATTTTTCTATAAATAGGATGCTTAGTTAGAAGTTAAAAATCATACTAGAATCAGAAGTTTTCTCTCTCTATAATATCAAACATATTTTTGTGAGTATTTAGATACTTTGAGTGTTGTTATACAGTGCAAGTTTCTTTCAGCATTATATTCAGCCAGAAGTATTATTCTTTTGAGGTAAAGGATGTTATTTTTCAAGTAAATGATGTTATTTTCTTCAATATCATTTCACCAAAATATTGATATGAATTTTATTATGAATTTTTTACCTTTTTATGTCAGAGTTATTATTCACGTATACAGCACTATTCACGTATACAGCACTATTCACGTATACGGCATTATTCACGAGTACTATTCACGAAGTATGATTTTTCTTGTGAAATTTTTATCTTTTCATGTCGGGATTACTATTCACGTATACGGTACTATTCACAAAAAAATTAAATTTTCTTTTCTTTGTCCAAGTTGTCTGTTATGGTTCCTATCTTTGATTGGATCCATATTTTGAGCTTCATTCTTGAATTTTGCTCCACAAATGGTTATTATGAAGTATTTTTAAACTTGGATAGACTAATTTATGAATACCTAATTTTTGCCCTTTATCTCGCTAGATTCGTTCTTAAAAATATTTTTCATCATCTTTAGTCTTAAATAGTGATACAAAAGAATATATTTGGCCTGTAGTGCAAAGATGAATGGTTACTTGATGAATATCTTTGGCCTGTAGTGCAAAGATGAATGATTATTTGATGAATATTTTTGGCTTGTAGTGCAAAGATGAATGATTATCTGATGAATATCTTTGGCCCGTAGTACAAAGATGGACAGGTGTTGAGATGAACATGACCATTGGTGATACAAATGAATATCTTTGGCCCGTAGTGCAAATATGAATATTTGATTTGAGATATATATTGATTGACAGGGATAAAATATTGATGATGGACTTTTAAATCATAGAAGATAGTAGACATAATTTTCTACTTAATTCTTCTGATAAATTGTTATTTTCGATGCAGTTGTTGATCTAAAACTTGTTGTCCATCATTTTTGAAGACTAACAATAATTTATTTTTCATTATCTTAGTCATAATATTCTTTACTGGGCTAGTTGAGCTCACCCTTTTCTTCTACTGTCCTCTTCAGGAAATGAGAATGTGGCAGGGACTAGTCGGGAGATAGAGTGATGGTCCGAGTTAGAGTAATAGAAGTCCTCACTATTTTTGTAAAATAGTGTGATAATAATTGTAACTGTTGAGGTACTGAATTTGAGCTTTTAAATTTCGTATTATATACGATATGTATTGAAGCTCATAACTTGTATGGGCGTACTTCTCATGACCTTTTGATATAAAAGATTGTATTTGAATTCTGTATCATGTATTTGGCGACTCAGAATGGGTTGGGTTGATTGGACCTATTCTGGGGGCGTCACAGTTGGTATCAGAGGTTAGGGATATGATCTCTGGTAGAAATCTAGGAATAGAACTAGGAGGGGAGAGAAGAGTAAATCCTTCGCTAGTGTATCCTACCTAAGCTTATTTGGTATTTAATTGGTCAGTCGAACATAGGGTTAGTATGTGATATGTTAATATGTTTAATTAACCCTTGTTTTATGGCAGTATTTGAGAATGGCAGCTGAAAATGTTAACAATGGATTGAATGAGACCGTTGAGACACCTTTAATCACCAACCAGGTGAACGTGCAACAGGAAGGCAATATTCCTCTTGTAAATAACACCACCGATCAAATGATGAACGATGGGATGTTTAGAAGTTTTTTGCAGTTCATGCAAAATCAAATGAGTGAGACTCGTGTTCAAAATACAGGTGAAAATAATGGCAACTCGCGGCTTGTCACTGCCAAGCAATTTAAAGAGTTGGAACCACCAGAGTTTTTGGGAAAACCAGATCCAATCAAGGTAGAAACGTGGGTTGAGCAAATCACCAAGATATTTGATGTCTTGGGATGCACGGAAGAGCAAAAGGTTCCATTCGCCACCTTTATATTCCATGGAGAGGCAGATTACTGGTGGGAATCTGTGAAGCGTACCCAGGCTGCCGCACTCAAAATATCTTGGGAGGAGTTCCAGAAACTGTTCAATGACAAGTGCTTTCCAGAAAGTATTCGTTATATGAAAGAGGTAGAGTTTATGAGACTGGAACAGAACAACATGACTGTGTCCCAGTACGAGGCTATGTTCGTGAAGTTATCCCGGTTTGTGTCCCACTTGGTGGATAATAAGGAACGTATGACGCGGATGTTTCTGAGAGGTTTGAAACCCAAAATTTGTTAATATCTCATTTCTCACAAACTTTCTTTATATTCAGATGTTGTGAATAGGGCTCAATTATTAGAGCGAGATAATGAGTCTGTTCAACCAAGGGAGAACAACTATAGTCATACCGATGGCAGCAGTCATCGGATCAACGATAACCAGAGAGGAGGAAATTATCAGGCTAGAAATGGTAACCACTTCGATGGTAATCATAGCCAGGATAATAGAAGAAGTGAGTCAGGAGGAGATTTCAAAAAGAGGAGGTACAACAATGACAACGTGAAGACGTCAGCACCAGCATCAACTGTTTCTAGGGGAGGAGAATGACCACCGGTCGTATACTATAAATACGGGCAAGAGGGACACATCAGTCCAAACTGCCCACAATAATTCAAGGTATGTTATAACTATGAAAAGGAAGGTCATATAGCTCGAGATTGTCCTGTAGCAAAATCGAGTCCAGCTGGGGTGGTGATTCCAAAGGCTATCCTGAACAAGTCAAAGTCGGTGGTTCTTGGAAGAGCGTTTGTCGTGACTGCGCAAAACGCGAGGAACCCGAACGAGGTTATCACGGGATAGTTAATCCTAAATTCTTGCGAAGTCTATACCTTATTAGATACCGGTGCTACCCATTCTTTTATTTCACCTGCTTGTGCTCAACGTTTGAACTTGACTTCTGAGAAATTAGACTTTGACTTATCTATTGAAACTCCGTTAGGAGAAACTTTCGTTACATCTACAGTTTAAAAATCTTTCTTGATTCAGATTGGTACCTTCACCCTACCTATTGATTTTATATATTTGAAAATACTTGCATTTGATGTGATTTTAGGAATCGATTGGTTAACCACTCATCATGCCAAAATTGATTATTTTCGTAAGGATGTTATTTTCATATTCCTAAACAACCTGTTGTGCGAATTAAAATCAATCATTGTCATTTTAAGTCATAAAGCTATTCGTTTATTCAAAAACGGATGTCAAGCTTTCCTAGCCCATGTCACTGATCTAAACCAGAATACGTCAGGTTTGAATGATATTTATGTTGTTAATGAGTTTCCTGATGTATTTTCCAAGGAAATTCCTGTTCTACCCCCAGAATATGAAGTTGAATTCTTTATTGACCTTGAACCCGGTACAAAGCCCATTTCTAAAACCCAATATCGAATGACTCCTATTAAACTTCAGGAGTTAAAGGTCCAACTACAGGAGTTGTTAGACATTGGTTTTATTCATCCTAGTATGTCTTCTTGGGGTGCTCCTGTTTTATCCGTAAAGAAGAAAGACGAGAGTATGTGACCTTGTATTGACTATCGGGAGTTGAACTATGTCACCATCAAGAATAGGTATCCGTTACCTCGTATTGATGAACTGTTCGACCAGTTGCAAGGTGCGCAATTCTTTTAAAAGATCGATCTTCGTTCTACATATCATCAGTTAAAGATTAGAAATGATGACATTCCAAATACTACCTTTAGAACTTGATACGCGCATTACGAATTTCTAGTTATATCTTTCGGATTGACAAATGTTCATGCTGTGTTCATGGACATGATGAACCGAATATTTAAGAAATATTTAGATCATTTTGTGGTTGTCATTATTGATGACATCCTAATATACTCCAAAAGCCTCAAATATTATTCACTTAGAACGAACTCAATATGCGACAACGACGTTGGTTAGAGCTGTTGAAAGATTACGATCATACCATCCTATACCATCCTGGAAAAGCGAACGTGGTAGCTGACGCGTTGAGTAGAAGATCGTATGAGGGAACGAGTGTGATGCTGTCAACATAAAAGCCTATTTTGTATGACGTACAAAGGATGGAGATAGAGTTAAAGACTCTAGGGACCCACGTGACGATGTCAAGTATACGCGTAGAACCAACTTTAATTGATAAAGTTAAAGTTGCTTAAGCTACAGACCCATAGCTTGTGAAGATGAAGAAGGAGGTGCAAGAAGGTGCTATTCCAGAGGCGAGAATTGATGAAGAAAGAATATTTAGAGTCAACTCCAGACTTTATGTTCCTAACGATGCTGATTTGAAGTATAAAATCATGATGGAAGCACACAACACACTGTTCACAATAGTACCAAAATGTATCGTGATCTTTGACATATATTTGGGTGGAGCAATATGAAGAGAGAGATCGCAAAGTTTATCTCGAGGTGTTTAACGTGTCAACATGTCAAAGCGAAGCATCAAGAGCCATAAGGTGTGAAGAGCCCCGAGCCTCTCGCTAGTGACTTCTTGTGTGGGATGCACCGAAGCCAGACTCTCAGTAGGAGACGCCATTTTTGTGCGGTTGCAAACTAATAGGTACTATTGTGAGGTACTATGGTTGAAGCACCATGAGAGTCACAGTTGGAATCGAAGAAATGACCTGGGAGTTAAAATCGAAAATTAAAACGAGGTATCCTCACCTTTTTGACATACCAGGTACGTACGTCAATTTCGAGGACGAAATTTCATAAGGAGGGGAGGTTGTAAGACCCTAACTTTTATGAATAAAAATTGAATTTCCTCTATATATTATTTTGAAAAAGTAAGGGGTTGATTTGATAACTTTGATAAGTTATGGGTGATACGTGCAAATATTTCAAAATAAGCAAGTGGTTATAAAATATTCATTATTGTCGGGGAATATTTGATTGGTCGTGAAATATTCTTGTTATCGAGAAATATTTATACGACGGCGCAGCCATTTGTTGGTCGCATAACGAAAAACTGTCGGATGAAGAAAACGACAAGAATACGTTTTCTATAAATAATGGCGTAACGGTTACCGTTAACACTGTTGAAATACCCGGTGGTTAAAATAAAGTAATACGCGTTGTTGCACAGTAGCACACGGTATTACACAATATTTTATATTATTGTTGTTTCAATAATTGTCACTGCACAATATTTTACATTATCAAATCCATAATTCATATTATTTGAATAATATTATTAGACAGTATTATTGGCAATGTCTAGGAAGTTTTGTTTAGAAAAGGGGTTAGTTAATCTAATTGCGCGCCAGTAAGGAGAAATCCTTATTGGAAAGCCCCCTTTTTCCTTGGAACGACCTGGTTGTTATTATTGTGATTCTGGAATATTATTTGTGAATAATTAATTATTGATAAAAATGATAAGGAAATATTTATTTAATGGAGGAATTTTTAAAGAGACAATTATTGAGAGTTGATATTTTATCTTCTTCGATAAAATAATTCATTCAAATATATTATTGTAATATTACATTATAAGTGTATGATGTAGTAATATAATAATATAATAATGGTGATATTTTTACAATGAATGCACGATATACGAATAAAATAAAGAGAAAGAGAACAAATTGGGTCTGGAGTATTTTTGTTATAAAAAACATGTTAAATATGTTGGTGGGCAAGTTCATCCGTATGTAAATTTGGGTCATTTTTCGTTCGGAATTTAAAAAAACTTTCTTCTACAAAGTTGTAGAGAATTAAATTTTCTATAGAATGGACATAAGATTCATATATTTATGATAAAAGGGCTATTTATTATGAATTATTGAAGTTTCGGAGTATTGGGACTGAATTATTTTTGTTACAAAAGGTGATTAAAACATGTTTTGTGTGGGTGGGTCCCACTTGTGGTTGGCTAATTGCTGGAAAATTATGCTAGTTGGCGTCCGTTGAAAAAAAAATATAATAATATTTTATTAAATTTTTTGCTTTGGCGTCCTAAGCATTTTCATAAAAATAGGGTGCTTAGTTAGAATTTGAAAATCACACCAGAATCAGAAGTTTTCTCTCTCTATAATATCGAGCGTATTTTTGTGAGTATTTAGATACTTTGAGTGTTGCTATAAAGTGCAAGTTTTTTCAGCATTATATCCAGTCAAAAGTACTATTCTTTTGAGGTAAGGGATGTTATTTTTCAAGTAAATGATGTTATTTTCTTCAATATCATTTCAACAAAATATTGGTATGAATTTTATTATAAAATTTTTACCTTTTCATGTCAGAGTAACTATTCACGTATACGGCACTATTCACGAATACGGTACTATTCATGAGTACTATTCACAAAGTATGATTTTTCTTGTAAAATTTCTACCTTTTCATGTCGGGATTACTATTCATGTATATGGCACTATTCACGAATACGGTACTATTCACAAAAAAATTAAATTTTCTTTTCTTTGACCAAGTTGTCTGTTATGGTTCCTATTTTTGATTGGATCCATGTTTTGAACTTTATTCTTGAATTTTGCTCCACAAATGATTATTATGAAGTATTTTTGAACTTGGATAGACTGATTTACGAATTCCTAATTTTTGTCCTTTATCTCGCTGGATTCGTTCTTTAAAATATTTTTCATCATCTTTAGTCTTAAATGGTGATACAAAAGAATATATTTGGCCTGTAGTGCAAAGATAAATGGTTACTTGATGAATATCTTTGGCCTGTAGTGCAAAGATGAATGATTATTTGATGAATATTTTTGGCCTGTAGTGCAAAGATGAATGATTACCTGATGAATATCTTTGGCCTGTATTGCAAAGATGGACAGGTGTTGAGATGAACATGACCACTGGTAATACAAATGAATATCTTTGGCCCGTAGTGCAAATATGAATATTTGATTTGAGATATATATTGATTAACAGGGATAAAATATTGATGATGGACTTTTTAATCATAGAAGATAGTAGACATCATTTTTTACTTAATTCTTCTGATAAATTATTATTTTCGCTGCAATTGTTGATATAAAACTTATTTTCCATCATTTTTGAAGACTAACAATAATTTATTTTTCATTATCTTAGTCATAGTATTCTTTACTGGGCTAGTTGAGCTCACCCTTTTCTTCTACTGTCCTCTTCAGGAAATGAGAATGTGGCAGGGACTAGTCGGGGGATAGAGTGATGGTTCGAGTTAGAGCAATAGAAGTCCTCACTATTTTTGTAAAATAGTGTAATAATAATTATAACTGTTGAGGACTGAATTTGAGCGTTCAAATTTCGTATTATATACGATATGTATTGAAGCTCACAACTTGTATGGTCGTACTGCTCACGATCTTTTGATATAAAAGATTGTATTTAAATTCTGTACCATGTATTTGGCGACTCAGAATGGGTTGAGTTGATTGGACCTATTCTAGGGGCGTCACAATATATATATATATATATATATATATATATATATATATATAGTATTCTTAATAATTTTATAAATAAAATAAAGTGTTTATTTTAATTTTGAAATTGGATTTCATGCAACTTAAAATTGCCCATTAAATGATACTCATATATATATATATATATATGAAATATTTTAATTCATGAGATGAATATTAATTTATTGATGCATATGGTGATATGTATGATAATAAATGGGATTGATTATGGGACTATTGACCAATGTGATTGAATTTATTTTAGTTGGATGCTTGAATGAATGAGTTTTATTAAATGGGGTCTGCGTACCTCGTCTTCTCTGGTTTTTTCTTGATGTAAATTTTATCTCCCTCCTATGTACTTCCCCTTGACTGCTGATCAAAGTTTCTATTTAAATTAAATAGTTTATGTAATAGAAATAGTTAGAATTATCTTGAAGAAATTGGAGACCATGGAGTAAGGAGCGTGTGAAAACCCGTTTGTAATGGAGCTCTGGTTTAAATGTAATAGTTATATTTAAATTTAAATTCTTATACTCCTAGGTTTGACCTTTAGGTTCACTAGGTGGCTCTAGTGAACCAAACTAGAATAAAAGTTCATAATCAATACAGGTAGAATATAGTATTCTATAAGTGCATGCTAAGTATTATATATATTATATTTTATGCAAACATGCTTCGCATGTTTAATAAAATGACGCGTATTTTATATATATGTGTGCATGCGCGCTAAACAAGATGAGACAAATAATAACAAACCCTTCAAAGAAATCATATTAAGTCTAAAGCGTTCAATGATATTTGGAATATCGAACGTCGCCTTCTAGCATGATAAATTAATAGAGTATTAAATATTTAATATGAGTTTATTGTGCACACACAAGGCAAGTATTAAGTATTTAAGATATTATTTTAATCACATATGATGCTTATAAAGTTAATTGAACACTATTGTTTTGTTGTGCACACACAAGGATAATATTTTTCTTTTTTGAATATATGGAGTGCTAGGTTAGACTTAACTTAAATTATTTTAGTTCGGATGTGAACACACTTGACCATTATGATCTAAGAGGCAGAATACAAGGAGTTACATGTCGATGTAATTGATAAGAGTTGTCTACCTATTTATTTATATATCGTTTGTTGTGCACACACAAGGCTATATACATTTGAAATGAGATCCTTATTCTCACTAGCAAATCTTTATTTAGATATTGCCGAACTATATAAGTGAGGGTAATATAGTTTGAAAAAAATAGTGGGAGATACCAATCTAAATTAAGACCTAATTTAGTTTGGTATATAAAATTAATTAAATGAATGTTTGCTAAAATATTGTCTTTTCACATACAAAAATTTAAAAATGTCAAAATCACTAATTTCACTGCGTAGCATACTTGTTGCTAACAAACTGACCGGACCAAATTATACGGACTGGTTAGGGAATCTGAGAATAGTTCTCACTGCTGAAAAGATTTTTTATGTCCTAAATTCACCTGTTCCTAGAACTGTTCCAGAAATAGCCTCTGAGGAAGAGATTGCCACCATTATAAAGTGGCAAAAGGATGCATCTTGGGCTCATTGTATCATGCTCGCAACCATGAATAACGAGCTTCAACGTCTGCATGAAAGCATGGATGCTCCTACTATATTTATTCACCTCAAGGAGTTGTATGGTGAACAAAGTAGGACTGCTAGATATAAGATATCTAAGGAGCTCTTTCGATCTCGGATGACCGAGGGCACTGCCGTCGAGACTCATGTCCTAAGGGTGATCAATTTGATTGACGCTTTGAACGGCTTGGGTTCGTCATGGATGGGGCGTTGAGTCAAGACTTGGTCTTGCAGTCACTCCCTGAGACCTTCTCGCAGTTCGTTGTTTATTTTTACATGAATAAGTTAAATGTCAGCTTGCCTGAATTACTTAACATGTTGAAAACTGTAGAAGGTCACTTCCCATCCAAGAAGAACCATGTCTTAATGGTGGATTCTTCCAAGAAAAGGAAGAGACCCAAGGTATCTTCTGAAAAGAAAAAATCTAAGAAGGCTAAAAGCAAGGTGAACACAAAGGAACAAAAGAAACCTGATTTAGCTAGCAAAGGAATGTGCTTCCATTACAACGACCCGGGTCATTGGAAGAGAAACTGCAAAAAGTTTTTGGCAGAGAAGAAGCTTGGAGAAGCTTCGACTTCCAATCAAGGTTTGTTCATGATTGAAATTAATTTTTTAGAAAGTTAAAATTCTACTTGGGTATTGGATACCGGCTGTAGTTCTCACATATGTAATACTGTGCAGGGACTAGTTAGAATTAGAAAGCTGAACAAGGATGAGGTTGTCCTACGAGTGGGAAATGGAGCAAAGGTTGCTGCATTAGCTGTAGGCACTTATTGTTTAGCACTGCCTACGGGCAAGTCCATTTATTTAAATAACTGTTATTTTGTACCAAATATCATTAGAAACATTATTTCTATTTCTGTATTAGATATGGATGGATTTGACATTATACTAAAGAATAACAGTTGTTCTATTTATAAAACCAATATTTTATATGGTGTTGGTAATTTGCGAAATGGACTTTATATACTTAACTTGCATGAAAATATATTTCAAATAGAACAAACTAAGAAAAAGGAAAAGAGATGATGTTAATTATACATATATATGGCACTGTATGCTTGGTCATATCAATGAAACAAGATTATCCAAGTTGCATAAGGATGTGCTCTTAGAGCTATCTGATTATGAATCATATCAAACTTGTGAATCTTGTCTCCTGGGTAAAATGACTAAATCACCTTTTAGTGGAAAAGGAGAAAGAGTTACAGAGTTGTTAACATTGGTTCACACATTCGTTTGTGGACCTATAACAACGAATGCACGGGGAGGGTATTCTTATTTTACTACTTTCACTGATGATCACTCAAGATTTGAATATGCGTATTTAATGAAATACAAATCTGAATCATTTGATAAGTTCAAAGAGTTCAGAAGTGAAGTAGAGAAACAAACGGGCAAGGGCATTAAGATTCTTCGATCAGATCGAGGTGGTGAATACTTAAGCGGTGAGTTTCTCGATTGTCTCAAAGAAAATAGTATAATCTCACAATGAACTCCACCAGGTACACCACAGTTAAATGGAGTATCTGAAAGGAGAAATCAAACATTGTTGGACATGGTTCGTTCATCTTGGGCCGATAGATGACGGAATTGAGATGCTTGATGTGGAACTTACTGCACAGATCCACCATCATTTGATTATTCAGGTTTTTGGCGTTGTCTGATACGATCACCTCTGGTTGTCCATATTTACAGACAACATTGTTTCTTATGAAATTGATGATGACCTCTTTTGTGACTTTGGGAAAAGAGGCTGCTTAGACCCATTTGGTGAAGTAATCGATCATAGTGAAGATGAATCGATAAACATTACTGGCTTTGGGTTCCACTGGACCTATTAAGTCCATTCCCCACATAGAGAAAGGCCATGGTAAACTCATGTTATGCAGCTCATTTGGAGGAGCGTGAATGGCATTTCCATGTATTTGGCATTGAAAGCATCTCTTGACGTGATCATCGCAATCAGTTTTGAGCGAGATCGATGCCCTATTCTGATTATCTTCTTGGCTAGCAGATGGCCGCTTATGTGTGGACCACAGACTCCACCAAGGACTTTATCCATTAGTCTTTGGGCTTGCTCATTGTCGAGGCATCTTAACAGGCCTATTCCAGCATCCCTTTTATAAAGTGCGTCTTCGCTCAGATAGAACTTCATGGCCATTATGAGAATTCGTTTTCACTCTGATTGGCTTGCACCAGCGGGTGTGGATCCATCATGGAGATATTCCTTGATGTCTCGAAACCAAGGCTGCTTGACGGGAGGTATTTCATCTGACACTTCTCCCATATAATTCCCATATATCGGGGCTTTCTGAATCATGAATTGAATATTGGGAAATCCACTCTTATCGAAATATAAAGATTAATGAAGCCAACGTTGCTAATGCATCAGCTAAGTTATTCCGACCCCGAGGAATGTGAACGAAGGTTATTGCTTCGAATTCTCGAGATATTTTGAGGACTTGCCGATGGTAGGGCAGTAAATGCAATTCTTTGGTGAGATACGTGCCGGTAGTTTGTCTGATGACCAGCTCAGAATCTCTGAAAATGAGTAGGTGTTTGATAGACATGGATTGGGCTAGCTTCAACCCCATGATACAGCCTTCATACTCGGCCGTGTTGTTGGTGTTGCCAAATTAAAGTTTGGTAGACACAGGATATTGATCACCTGTACCAGAGATGAGGACTGCCCCAGCTCCGGCACCTTCCATGTTTACCGCTCCATCGAAATACATTTTCCATGGTTGGACTGTATTCTCAGACTGGAGTTGTTGAATTGTCATGATCCCATCATCCAGGAAATGTCTCCAGGGGCTCGAACCCACCTGAAGGTGCTTCTGTTAATTGATCTATAATACCTTGACCATTGATTGACTTCTGAGTCACGTAGACAATGTCGAATTGCTGTAGGATCAACTGCCATTTGGACAGTCAGCAATTCAGCATTGGTTTGTTGAATACATATTTGAGCGGATCCATGCGGGATATGAGGTAGGTCGTGTGCTCATGCAAATAGTGTTGTAACCTCATGGCGGCCCATGCTAATGCACAACATGTCTTTTCGATCAGGGTGTATTTTTGTTCCCCACTGCTGAATCTTTTACTGATGTAGTAGATAGCTCTTTCCTTGCTACTGTCATCCTTCTATCCTAACATACAACCCATTGCATCGGCATTAACGGACAGGTACATGAACAAAGGGACTCCCTCCCTTGGGGGTATCAGAACAGGAGCTTCAGTCAGCTGTTTCTTGATGGCAAGGAAGGCTTGTTGACAATCCTCATTCCACGTGGTGGAGGAATTCTTCCTTAACAGCTTGAAGATGGGCTCACAGGTTGCTGTGAGCTGGGAAATGAATCTGCTTATGAAGTTGATCCTTCCTAGAAATCCACGTATCTCCTTCTCTGTACGAGGTACGGGCAATTCAGTAATGGCTTTGATTTTGGCGGGGTCGAGTTCAATGCCCAGATTGCTCACCAGGAATCCTAACAGTTTGCTTGTTTTAACGCCAAAAACACATTTGGCGAGATTTAGCTTGAGGTTGTACTTGCGTAACCTATTGAACAGCTTCCTGAGATGGTCTATGTGATCATCCTCCTTTTGGGATTTGATGATGATGTCATAAACATAGACTTCTATTTTTTTGTGCATCATATCATGAAAGAGGGCCATCATGGCTCTCTAATACGTTGCTCCAGCATTGATGAGGCCGAAGAATAGTCGTCGATAGCAGAAAGCTCCCCAGGGAGTGATAAAGGCTATTTTCTCCCGGTTTTCCTCAGAAACCATGATTTGATGGTAACCAAAAAAGCAATCCACGAAGGAATGCATGCCATACTGCGCAATATTGTCGATTAGAATATGGATGAAAGGTACTGGGAAGTTGTCTTTGAGGCAGGCATTGTTCAAATCCTGGTAATCCACGCATACTCGTACCTTCCCTCCCGATTTAGGTACAGGGACTATATTTGATAGCCATTCGGGGTAGGTTGATACCATAATGATCCCGATATTGAATTGCTTAACTGACTTCTTCTTTGACTTTGAGACTCCACTCAGGTTTCAATCGCCTGAGTTTTTTTTAACTGGTTTGAAACCTTCTTTGATGGGCATTCGATGGATGACAATGTCTGTGGATAGATCGATCATGTCTTCATGTGACCATGCAAACACTTTCTGGTACTGTGTTAGGAGTTTGAACAGGTCAGCTTTTTGATTTGGTGTGAGGTCTGAACCTATTTGGATTTCTTTGATGTTTTTGGAGGTTCCTATGTTGATGGTGAGGGTTTGGTCGAGGTTTGGTTTGGGTTTGTCTTCAACCCATTCCCTGATCTCCTCTGGCACCTCATAGTCATCTTCCTCCTCTTGATCAATATCAATCAAGTCAAAGTTCAATTCTACATCCAAGTCGGAGTCATCTTGACAGGTTGGCATCTCATCAGCAGAGACACCCACATCCAATGCTTGGGTCCTGAAAACAAAAATGCTTTCATTAATATATGCAATTGGTTAAATATACATGGCATTTGCAAAGCATGACAAAAGTTACTGCTCCAGCTGTGCAATCAAAAGTAAACAGTAAATAAAAGCATGATTAAGGGCATATGCACTCTCTGCCCCTTTACCCTTTTTAACTTAGGCAAGGGACACTGTTCCAGTTGCCCAGTGTCAGATTCTCATGAATTGGGAGAATCGAGGAATTGTGCTCGTCCACCTCGTCTTGGATGATGACTGAGACATCCTTGAGAATAAGGCCAAAGCTTTTCTGTGGATTGTTCCTCTACTTGATGTGAGGAATTTGGATATGGTTGTCGTCACTGTCAGGGAGTTCGTCATTTATACCCTCGTAGTTGAGAATAACTCTCATGTTAGCGAATGGGTCTCGTCCTTTGTACATGATCTTTTCTTTTCCCTTTTCACTATTTTCCTCAGGCTTGAGGGCATTTCTTTTATGGACAGGTATGATTGGAGGAAACAATATGGCGCAGTCAAGACTTTCCTCGTAGGTTTCACCCATCCGGCATTTGTGAGGTTTGGGAGCAGAATCGTGGAGGCATGAGCCTTGGGATGTTTGTGTGGATTCCGGTGGCTTGACCGGATGAATATCCCAATCATGCTCTTCCCATCTGACTTGGGATTTGGACTGGCATCTTGATACCTAGCTTATCTTTTCCCAACCCTTCTCTAGGTTGGAAACCTGAAGATACCATTTCTTGGCCTACGGTCATTACTTCAGTGGAGACTTTAGGCTAGAGGGCTGGTGCCCCGATTGGTAAATATTGAGTATCGCTCACCTCGAGAGCTTGAAAACTTGCAGGTTCAATCCCCGCGTCCAGGCTAATCACAGGGCATATCCCCATGTATGTAGGTAGGGTATTCTGGTTCGGCATTGACCGTGATGAGGCTGCTGTCAATGATGTACTTGAGGTGCTAATGGAGGGTGGATAGCACTGCCCCTGCCATGTGCATCCATGGTCTGCCCAGCAGCAAATTGTATCCAGTGGCGATGTTGAGCACCTAGAAGGATACGTAGAAGGTGTTTGGACCAATTTATAGAGGAAGCTCGATTTCCCCCATAGCCTGGCGGCGAGATCCATCGAAAGCCCGGATGACCACATGACTGGCTTTGATCCGGTTTGGATTGATCTTCATTCTTTCCAACGTGTCGTATGGAAAAATATTGAGGGAAGATCCTCCATCAATAAGCACTCCTCTGATCACGTATTCGGAGGACATTATGGCTATATGCAGGAACTTATGGTGGCCCCTTCCTTCTGTCGGAATATCATCGTTTGTGAAGGAAATCACATTACTGTTGAAGAGACCAGTTCGAGGATAGATACTTGCTTGGGTGCATCTTTCAAGCTTTTCACTATCTTTATTTCATTGTGTCCCATTTTATTGAGGAACTCTCTGATCTTTTCTTCAGCCACCTTTTCTTTTGCTTTGGTAACTGGTTTAATCACCCGCTGAGGCAGGTACAATGGATTATCCTTTGACAGGATGCAAATGTTATTTGCAGTAGAGCTTTCAATATCCCCGTAGTTCCATGGGACCTTCTTCAGACTGATGATTGGATATTGAGGTCTAAAGGGCAAGATTAGAGGCTGAGGTGCAGCCACCTTCACAGGATTTTGGACTTCTTGGACCCCTTTCCCTGTCAGTACCAGGGGTGTGAGGATTGATTCCTTATCGCAGGATACGACAGCTAATGTGTCCTGGTACCATGCATTGGGGATCCAGAGGCTATTTTTGACTGAATTATCAATGATTTGATCTCCTCTGATTAGGTCACCTTTCTCAATCAGGTCTTGAATTAGATTACGAAGTGCCCAGCATTCTTCTGTATCATGGCCGGGAGAGTTGGAATGGTACTGACATATTTGGTCAGGTTTGAATTTTTTGGATTGAGGGTTTAATGGGGGTAATAGATCTGCAACCATCCCCTCGCTGATCATCATTTGGAGGATTTCTTCCATTGACTAATTTAGATTGGTGAAGCTCCTTTGAAATAAGAATTTTCTACCTTCTCGGGTATACTCATTTTTGACCATTGGTTATTCGTTCAATTGGCAATAATCCCTATTGAGGATGGAATTGACTTCCGCCGGAGGAGAATGACTGCCAATGGATTGATAAATTTGCTTCAGCATCTTCCTGGTGAGTTGATGCTGGTAGACGACCAGTTCAGCCAACTGCTCGATTTGTTCCTTGAGAGACTTGATATCTTGCTCCATTAGAAATTGCTTCTCAAAAGTTTCCCAACTCTCTGGGCTGTTGAGATTGGATTGACTTGGTTCCCCAATGTAGTGAAGGTACTTAGATCCTTCTCCATTTGATGTACTGATCATGTTGACATTTTCCTCTTTGTGCTGTGGGAGAGGATTGTCTTGGACATGGGGTTGGTCAGGCTTTATTACCATAATTTCCCCGCTGTCAATCAAGTCTTGAATTTTGTGCTTGAGAGACCAACAGTCTTGGGTGTCATTGCCTGGAGATCCAGAATGATAAGCACATTTCTTGTTATGGTCGAAGTTCCTTCCGTTAGTGGTGGTTGGTGGAAGAAGTTGAGCAATATTTTTCTAAGCTGTCAGAAGTTTGAAAACATTCTCGAGGGAATCCCCTAGTGGGGTGAAATTTCTTCGACGCCTGACTTCCATGTTTTTTTTGGAATTGAGGGTTTGCAAACTGTGCTGAAGCTTGGAAAGGTGTAGACACTCGAAATTTTCACTTCCCCATCACCAACATTATAGAAGGGCAGAGCCGTCTTTTTAAATCAACCCCGGTCTCAATACCGGGCCTCCAACTCAAAATCAGGCCACCAATGCCGCTCCGTTAATTCAAATCCGATCACCAATATCGACAAACCTAAATCCGACCACCAATGTCGGTAAGCCTAAATCCGATCACCAATATCGGTAAACCTAAATCCGACCATAAATGTCGGTAAACCTAGCTCCAATCTCTAATTAGACCGTCTATCCAGCTCCGATCTCCAATCGGACTGTCTATCAAGATTCGATCTCCAATCGAATCATTTATCCAGCTCCGATCTCCAATTGGTTCGTCAATCCAGCTTCGATCTCCAATCGGATCGTCTATCCAGCTCTGATCTCCAATCGGACCGTCAATCCAGCTCTGATCTCCAATC
Organism: Panax stipuleanatus; assembly: GCA_020205555.1. Taxonomy (NCBI): domain Eukaryota; kingdom Viridiplantae; phylum Streptophyta; class Magnoliopsida; order Apiales; family Araliaceae; genus Panax; species Panax stipuleanatus. Next base: position 14,675,922 of record CM035118.1, on the reverse strand, counting down.
GGACCGCGTCTATCCAGCTCTGATCTCCAATTAGATCGTTAATCTAGCTCCGATCTCCAATCGGACCGTCAATCCAGCTCCGATCTCCAATCGGACAGTCAATCCAGCTCCGATCTCCAATCGAACTGTTAATCCAGCTCTGATCTCCAATCTGACCGTCAATCCATCTTCAATCTCTAATTGGACCGTCTATCCAGCTCCAATCTCCAATCAGACTGTCAATCCAACCCCGATTGTCTATTGGACAATCAATCCAGCCCCAATCTCAATATCGGGCCTTCAAACTAGCCTCAGCAACAACCTAAAAGGTACAAGGCAACCCCGGCATCAATTCGGGGCGTACCGATTAATCTCGATCTCAATATCGGGCCATCAAGATTAGCTCTGATCTCAGCCCGGGAAGTACAGGTCAGCCCCGGCGTCAATCCGGGTAGTGCAGTTCAGCTCTAGAGACAACCCTAGGAAGCTAGATCCATCAAAGGTCGTGCCGACATTACATGCAACCCTAAGAGGGGCAAAATGGTCATTTTACCAACTCTCAACCTATTTGGTCAAACTCAAGCTGAATTGATGCCATCGAACTTAGAACGAACCACAACAACGATCCCAAGTGCCAACAAAGCAAGACAGCTCAACGGACAAACTGCGGGGAATCGAAGACCTGGTTATGAACTGGTCTTCTTGGACCCAGAAAATGTTTTACCCCATGTCATTGTGACACTCTCAGCTAGGGCTTTCCAAAAAGGTATCGCACGCCTCAAACGGACGCTCCGATCAAAAGTTTGAAAGTTTTGACTTTGACCCGCGTTGTTAGGAGTGCACGTACTTCGAGATGACGGAACCCGGCACGTGGACCCCACCTAGGGGAGTCGTACCTCTACTTGTGGCAGCCACAGGTAGATCTAGGGCTCCCTGGCCTATAAATAAACATGCACCCCCCCTTCATTTTCAAGTTTTTGAAACGCAGCGAAGCTCTGCTAGTTCAATTTCTCGACTTTTACACCTCTTCCAAACCCAAATATTTTCATTCTAACACGTAGGTATACCCATATACTACCACATATCAAAAAACCACTAGTAGATTTGGACGTATAGAGCCTACGATTTGGCAAAAAGCCCGTATTGCAGTCCATTGTAAGTATTTTTACGATCAGAAAGTCAATATTACTACTTTGCACTGTTTTCCACTTGCACACAAAGTTTCATCTTCTAAATATGCTCGAAACTTAGTTCCGCGGCCGTTTTAGTCAATATTTAGTATATTTCTGTACATAAACGTAAATTTTTGCATTTTTACAACTCGGATTGACGATCCGTCTGCTCCAGCAGCTTCAATCCACTAGCACACATGTTTTGGCAACTTCGTCAGACTGGGTTATCTTCCCAGTCCGGGTTTGGCCCTTTTTTGTATATATTTAACTGTATATGTACTAACATTTCAATTTAGTCAAGCTCAGATGTCAAATCCTAGGTAGTTTACCGCTTTTATATATATTTACGCATATATAAGCGACTCTCACCATAACTGGTTCTCTCACCAGTATTGGTTGACTACATTTCTGTCAATATATATATATATTTATATATTTCCTGTCCAGCCTGGATTACTTCGTGGCTATTTTATCGATTTTACACACTTCCCCATACTGGGTGCTCTCCCCAGTCACCGAGTGACTACTTTTTGTCAATTTCAATTCCAGTACGGGCACCGACATGAAAACCCATCGCCCTTATTACTGTTTTTTTATATATATTTCATTTCTGTCACAGCCTGGATTATTTCGTGGCTATTTACTGTTTTCATATATATATATATATATATATATATATTTCAATTCCAGTCCGGGCTTGCGAGTGAAAACCCATCGCCCTTTTACAGCTTTTGTATATATATAATTATATATATCACTTTACTCAATTTATTCAATTATTGCATTTAATATTCATTTGTATATGAATCTGTACTGACATATCTGCGGGCGGACTAGATTTATTTAAATCTCACCAATTCTAGTTTTCAAACGGTTCAAAACCTCCAGACTAAACCAGAAAGCTAGAATGGCTGAGATTTCTTTAAATCTAGCTTTCTTTCTACTTTCAGCTTCAAAAGCAACCTCGCGTCCCTTAGATCGCTGTCTAGTGGGAACGAGACGCTTTAGTCACTTGCATCCAGGATTTACTGATGAATCCTTGGTTCCATTGCGACGTGAGGATGTATATATATATATATATATATATCCATTTCTGTGCAAATTTGAACTGTACAGGTTTATGGGCTACTCATATGTGAGCCTAAAAATCATGGGATTCACGATCAAATCGATCGGGATCTGATTTCTATAATGGACAAACTCTAGTTTACAGATGTACCCTGCCAGTTTTTCTGTAAAATTTATATACATAGACCTTAAAACGGTTGTCCGGATTTAAGGTCTCAATATAATGAAAAAATGTCAATTGTTATGTCAGCGTCCCTCCGATGGTTTTCATACCCATGAGGAGACCGACACTTGTATATTTTTGTGGTTGAGGATGCTTCGCAGCTCGGCAAATCAACATTCACATGCAGCCTTAAGGCCATAAAGATAAAATTGGAAGTATAAACCGGTTTCAATTCCTATGTCAGCGTAAGGGTTTGATAAACCAGCTTTCAAAACATCATTTTCAAATCAATCAAAAGAAAAGCGTTTTAAGAAAATCAAATCAAATGCTTTTACAAATCAAATCAAAGACAGATTTTCAAATCAAATCAAACCCTTCGTATATAGGCTCAACGAAGCTTGTCAAAACTTTCAATCAATCAATAAGCCCAATTTTCAAACAGCATTCACTCACGCATTCACAGTTTTAAGGAAAATATTAAAAAGATGCGGTACCGTGTTTACACGGGAGTCGTGGGGTGCCTAACACCTTCCCCACACCTAACCAAGCCCTCGAACTCAAAACTCTAATTTCAAAGATAAAGTTTCGATAGTGTCCAACAATTGAGCCTCTTTTCAAATCAAACTCGGTTGAGTTGGTACAACCATTTTCCAATCTACCAACTGGCGACTCTAAACATTCAAATCGTCGACATAAACACATGTTGGCCTTTCTCCTAAAAAACCCTTCAAAACCTTTTTCCTAAATAAAAAGAATAAGGGTAGAGAGAACTTAGGAAGATTGATTTGAGGAAACCCGGGTTACGAACCGACCCACGGGGTTCTTAAATTTTCCAACGTCGACAGGTGGTGACTTTGCTGGGGACAGTAGAGGGCATAGGCCGCTTTCTAATCTTTTCAAACATTTCCCTTTTAAAACTATTGAATGCGTAAAATCCTGCGTCTCCACAGTCAATGGATAAGTGAATATTGCATCGTTACATTGAATGAATGTGAATGAATGCTTTCTTGTTTTTTAGTGCTTCGCACCCATATTTAGTGCTTCGCACCCATATTTAGTGCTTCGCACCCATGTCATCATATGCATAAACGGTAAGGCACGATGTATGAGAATGTATGCTATGTGTCCATCTCATAAGGAGGATAACCCGGTCGGTGTTAAGTAATGACTTTGGGGACGATTAAGTCTCTGGGGGTGCCTCATTAAAATACACCACTCAGATTCGCTCTAGTTGAACAATCGGATTAACTTTCCTTCTAGTAGATTGCGATGATCTGGGAGCCTTCATGCCAAAACAAAAGCTGCGAGAGTAACATAAGATAGGTCAGCATCTGATCAACCAAATCCGAAGGGAAGCTTCTTCATACCTTCCTCTTTCAATTCCATGTCAAGTCTCCAATTCCTGAGGAGCACAATGTAAATAACATAATGAAAGATTTACTTTCCTGTCAGATAAATATCCTGTCATCCTACCATCAAAACAACTAACCTCAGTTTTGCAGAATAAACTCTAAAAAACACATCATGCATCCAGCCCTTACCTACCTCAGGAAATTAACACGCCTACATTTTGTTGTAGGTGTAAAAATTGGTCCTGTCACCAGATCTAAATTCAAAAAAGCACTCAGTCCATCCGCGGACATGGCTCCACCAGAACCCACCCCTGTCTCCAGGGAGGAATTCAAAGGACTAAAACATCAGATAGCCGAGCTAGCCGATTTTTTGCTAGAACAAAGTAAGGCCTTTAAAGGGAAAAATCTCAAGCTCACACAGAACTAGGAACATCTGGTGGTAGCAGTGGCCATCAAGAGACTGAAAAAGTCGAAACTCAGATTCCTATACCATAGAACCAGGACACAACTAACAAAACTCTAAAAATCATCCCCCTGGTCAAAGAACAGGAAGCTGGTGACATTCTCAAGAAAGTGAAAAAAATAGAAGAAACTCTTCGGTCAATCAAAGGAACCGGGACGTTTGGCAGTGTCACTTACTCTGATCTATGCATATTCTCCGGGGCGCGATATCCCGAGAAATTTCAAGTCTCTGATTTAAAGAAATATAACTGAATGGGGGATCCTTACACACACTTGAAAGTCTTCATCGGAGAACTCGGATCCTATGCTGAGGATGAGAAGCTTCGAATGCAACTATTCCAGAAAAGTCTAACCGGAGAAGCCAGAGCTTAGTATGCCTGCTTGGACAACTCCAAAATTCATAGTTGGGAAGAACTGGCCTATGCCTTCCTCAGCTAGTACGATTTCCAATCACAGCTGGCTCCAGATAGATATCAAATAACCAAAATCAAGAAAGAGAACACTAAATCATTAAGAGAATATGCCCAGCGATGGAGACGGGTCGCAGCACAAGTTACCCCTGCCATGACTGAATCTGAAATAGTCATGACCTTCATCGGTATCCAAGAAGCACCTTATTATGAAGGGTTCCTAGCGAGAATAGGAAAACCATTCTCTGAAATGATCAAGCATGGCGAGATGGCAGAAATGGGGCTCAAATCCGGGAGGATAAAAGATCTAACCGCCCTCGAAGTTGTCGTCCGAACATATCCAATTCGGAAATTATGGGAGTAATCCCCGGAGGGTCCATAAAAAGAAGAAGAAGAATTATCCTTGGTTTTACAAGGACACAATTCAAAGGGCAAGTCAAACCACATGCCCATTTAAAGGAGGAACTATACCCCTCTCCAAGCTTCAGCACAGCCTGCAAACCCTCAATTCCAGAAAAACATGGAAGTCAGGTGTCGAAGAAATTTCACCCCACTAGGCGATTCCCTCGAGAATGTGTTCAAACTTCTGACAGCTCAGAAAAAGATTGTTTAACTCCTTCCACCAACCAACACTAACGGAAGGAATTTTGACCCTAACAAGAAAAGTGCTTATCATTCTGGATCTCCAGGCCATGACACTCAAGACTGTTGGTCTCTCAAGCACAAAATATAAGACTTAATTAACAGCGGGGAAATTGTGGTAACAAAGCCTGACCAACCCCATGTCCAAGAAAATCCTCTCCCATAGCACAAAGAGGAAAATGTCAACATGATCAGCGCCTCAAATGGAGAAGGATCTAAGTACCTCCGCTACGTTGGGGAACCAAGTCAATCCAATCTCAGTGGCCCAGAGAGTTGGGAAACTTTTGAGAAGCGTTTCCTGATGGAGCAAGAAGTTAAGTCTCTTAAGGAACAAATCGAGCAGTTGGCTGAACTAGTCGTCTACCAGCATCAACTCACCAGGAAGATGCTGAAGCAAATTTATCAATCCATTGGCAGTCATTCTCCTCCGGCAGAAATCAATTCCGTCCCTAATAGGGATCATTGCCAGTTGCACGAACAACCAATGGTGAAAAATGAGCATACCCAAGAAGGTATAAAATTCCTGTTTCAAAGGAATTTCACCAATCTGAAATCAGTCAGTGGAAGAAATCCTCCAAATGATTATCAGCGAGGGGATGGTTGCAGATCTATTACCCCCATTAAAGCCTCAATCCAGAAAATTCAAACCTGACCAAATATGTCAGTACCAATCCAACTCTCCCGACCATGATACAGAAGAATGCTGGGCACTTCGTAATCTAATTCAAGACCTAATTGAGAAAGGTGACCTAATCAGAGGAGAGCAAATCCTTGATATTTTAGATAAAAATAGCCTCTGGATCCCCAATGCATGGTACCAGGACACAGTAGCTGTCATATCATGCGATAAGGAATCATTCCTCACACCCCTGGTACTGACAGGGAAAGGGATCCAAGAAGTCCAAAATCATGTGAAGGTGGCTGCACCTCAGCCTCTAATCTTGCCCTTTAGACCTCAGTATCCAATCATCAGTCTGAAGAAGGTCCCATGGAACTACAGGGACATTGAAAGCTCTACTTAAAACAACATTTCCATCCTATCAAAGGATAATCCATTATACCTGCCTCAGCGAGTAATTAAACCAGTTACCAAAGAAAAAAGAAAAGGTGGCTGAAGAATAGATCAAAGAGTTCCTCAACAAAATGGGACACAATGAAATCAAGATAGTGCAAAGCTTGAAAGAAGCACCCAAGCAAGTGTCCATCCTCGACCTGGTCTTATCATCAGAAGACCATCGCAACATTTTAGTGAAGGTACTAGAAGAAGCCCATCTGCCACACACGGTAGACACAAAAAAATTCCGTCATGTGATAGAACACATCTTCAACAGCAATGTGATTTCCTTCATAGATGATGATATCCCTGCAGAGGGAAGGGGCCACCACAAGTCCCTGCATATAGCTGTAATATCCTCCGAATATGTGATCGGAGGTGTGCTTATTGATGGAGGATCATTCCTCAATATCTGTCCATATGATACCTTAGAAAGGATGAAGATCAATCCGAACTGGATCAAAACCAGTCATATGGTCATCCGGGCTTTCGATGGATCTCGCCGCCAGGCTATGGGGGAAATCAAGCTTCCCATGGAAATTGGTCCACACACTTTCTATGTATCCTTTTAGGTGCTCAATATTGCCATTGGATACAATTTATTGTTGGGCAGACCATGGATCCATATGGCAGGAGCAGTGCCATCCACCCACCATCAGCAATTCAAGTACATCATTAACGGCAGCCTCATCACGGTCAATGCCGAGCTAGAATACCCTACCTACATACATGGGACATGCCAGTGATTAGCCTGGATGCGGGGATTGAGCCTGCAAGAGGTAAGCAATATTCAATATCTCTCAATCGGGGCACCAGCCCTTGAGCCTAAAGTCTCCACTGAAGTAATGACCGTAGGCCAAGAGATGGTATCTGTAAGAACCCGAATTTTCAGATATTATTAAATAAGGATTTAATAAATAAAATTCTTAAACCGTGAGATGGGTTCGAATAAAAAGATATATATGTGATATGAGGTATGTGGTATTATATTACATAGGGTAATATGGACTATGTAATATATATTTTTGTGATTAATGAATATATTATTAATATATATTTGTTATTTATTTTAGAGACGATTCAATTGAGGTAAAGGAAGTGGATAAATTCCTATCGATATTAAATAATTTATAGAATTATTTTATCATAGTAAGTTGGTGACATTAAATATCCTTAATGTATAATCACCATATTCTTGAGTATGTGTATTAATAACTAGTATGTTTATAATATAGGTTATTAATAGCACTTAAGCTATCCGTGAATAGGTTTGGATAGTGAAGCATGAGTTAGTTAAGGAATTAACTAATAAGAATAAATATTGGTTAATTTAAGTTGAGAGTTATATTATGGAATAATATAATGTGAATATTGAACCTTAATTAACTAAGGTAATATGGTACACGGTTTAATTTACTTAAGTAAAGGAGTGAATTAATATATATGTTGAATATGTAATTATAGTTGATACTTTTTATATATATTACTTAGAGTGGTAATATGTGAGAAAGTCTAATGTGCGAATAACGTTAAATATATATATACGTTATTAAAGGGAGATGAAAATCATTATATGATTAAATGAATATTTGAAGAAATTGTTTTGGGAACAATTTATAGAAAAGAAAGAGAAATAATTATTATAAAGGATATTAAAATAAATTCTAATATTGAATTATTTTAATAAAGGAGCAACTATTATTTTTGAATAATAATATTACCCTATATGTTTTTGGGTATGATGTAATAAGTGTGATTAATTAATATGGTAAATATATTAAAACGTATTTGCTATATATAAATAAATTGATGGAAATAAATTATTATAATAGAAAATAAACTTATTACCTATTTTCTATATATAATGTATGTACATGTGCCATACATGTAATTATTTTAGTAGATATTATATTAAGAATAATATCTTGAGACAATAAGTAAATTATTTTCTAACAATGAATATCTTTATTTGGAGAAAACATAATATTTTATGTTATGGCAAAATACATAATTCCTAATGTATTTTCAAGAAAGTTTATTAATGAAAGAAAACTAAGTTATTTCAATATATTAAATAACTTAAGTTATTATTTTATCGTAGATTTTATAATAATTAATAGAGTAAATATTAATTATTCTAGTGTAAAGGTTATACATATAATTGTTCAAGGTAGCTAAATAATTTAGCATTAAAGTGCATGTGTCACACAAACCTTATATTAAAAGAATATTAAAGTGTGATGGGAGTGATAATAAGCTTAAGGTAAGCTTGTGAGATATGCCTAGTGTGGCAAAGTGGTGGAATAAACATTCATTAAATAAATTAATGAATGAATAATTAATGGAATTAATTATTATTATTATGTGAATAAATTCCTATGTGCAATGATGTGTAATTATAAGTTATATAGTAGATACATCTATATAATATGGAATGAAGTGTGACACTTCAAGAAAACTATATAATATAGGAAACTATATGATTAAGTGTAATAATAAAGTTACAATAATGGAGTGTGACACTACTCAATTAAAATATATTCGGTATTGTCAAATGTACATGGATTATATGATTGGGTGTATGTGTGACCCTATCATATCATATGGTAATAACATTAAGTTATTAGATATAAGCTTGCAAATTAGTCCATGTGAGAACAATAATGGTCAATCAAGTGGTTAGGGTACATGAATAGTGGTAGTTGGTGGGAGTTAGCCACCAACTTCCCTTTTGCCCTTTGGGTAATAACCATAGGAGAATAATAGCTTGATAATGAATAGATGCAATACATTGGTGTGTAGAGTTTGTTAATTCAATTACTACATTGTTGCTAAGAAAGCATATATTAAGAAATGTAATTACTCCATGAGCATGTTATAAGGTGTAATGATGAGGAAGGACCATGAATAGTAGTAGTTGGTGGAGTTAGCCACCAACTCCTCTTTGACCATTGGGTATTACCCATAGGAGGGTAATAGATTGATTATAATAGAGAACATGTAAATTAGTAATGTAATGGTATTACTTTATGAACATATTATAAGATGTAACATTGAGTATAATATTATCTTAGGAGATTATATTATTATAAACTTGTGGACTATTAAGTACTAAGTTCACATAATTATGCCTTGTGTGGCATAAATAATGAAGTTAAATCAAGGGGATTTAATTGGAAGTATTAGAAGAAAATGTATGGTTGATATTAATTATCATTATAATATTTGAGTATATTTGTGATAATAATTTTATGGAAAATGGTGGGATGATAGTACCCAACCATATTATATTTAGTCCAATTAGAATATTAGCTTAACCTATGTACATGAGGTACATGATTATATGTAGTAGTGTATATTTAAAATATGAGTATACAATAAAATAATATATCATGGATATATTATAAATAATTATTAAATTAATAAAATTTAATAATAAAGGAAACAATGTAATGTGATAATACCCGATAGAATTATATCCGGTAAGATGAGATATATATGGATGATATATGATACATTGTAATTAGAGATTTTATTTACAATTCATTCATAACCTAAGCTATATGTATGAATGTGTATATATGTATATATTATATAACGTAAGTGTATATATTATATATAGAGGTGTGTAACCAAGTGTGGAATTACATTTGCTAATTGTTATTGCTGAGTTAGATTATTTGTCTCACAATGAGTGCCCAACTTCTCTTTCACGTGAATGGCTAAGGCTAGCCTATCTCCTTCATCTCTCAACTTCCTAGCTAGCAATGAGTGTGATGATTGTGAGGGGTGTGGGATTGATGATGGATTTCACCAACTCCTTACTAACCTCTTGTTAACCTCCATGTCTTTGATCAACCCATTGGTTTGATTCAATGTGCAAGAACCAAATTTGGTCCATAAATTCTCTATAAATTGAAGCTTCATATTCACAAATTGAAGTTGCTAAATAATTGCTAAGTTGATATAGAGAATATGGTGATGAGAGTTATGTGAGAAAACTGATTTGGGAAGCAAGCTTAGTAATTCAAAGCTCCAAGAGGTATAACTCTCACTTTAAATTCTTAGTTGTGAGTTTATAAATTCATAAGAGATTTCATGAATTAGTGGAGAATTGATATGTAAGATGATGTTAACATGTTAAGTAGAGTCTAAATATATGTTATAAATACAATATGATGGCTTTCAAGCTTGTTACATGAAGTAAGAAAAGGATTAGCTGAAGCTCTGTTTTAGCAGTAAAGTTTCTGGTCTGGAAACGGGGACGCGCGGCCGCGCGTCTCCCTAGTACAAATGGGGCGCGGCCGCGCCCTCTGCAGAAACTCTTGGTGATTTTGTGTTTTCTGGTTGGTTAAGCATACTAGTTAGACTCTAATAATTTCATAAAGGGGTCTGACATGTGTACTAAGGTTGTCATGCACATAGTGAGTTGTATTAGTTGGTTTAACATAATTTCCTAAAAGAAAACGTAAAGTTTTGAAAATGAGACTTGACGAATTTTATGTTCTTTGAGTCGGACTTTTGAGACATGTGTAAGTGTCTTGGTTATGTGCATCAATGGGTATGAAGGTAGTTGTTGATTAATTACCTTGGCTAATAGTAAACAATTATACCTTGTTGTAGTGGAGTTTTTAATGAAAACTTAAGGTTTTATAAATGAATTTTGGCGTATATAAGTCATGTTTATATTCTGACTTTTTAAGCATGATTATATGGTTTAGATATGCATGATATGTGAGTTGAAGGTATTGAGCATACACTAGAACACATTATTTAAATTTAAAATGATTTCAAAAGACAAACTTGGAGTTTTTGGACATATATATAGGATGTCCACGTTCTGATCATTGAGCATGTATAGATGACTTATATATGTGTTCTAATACGTGAGAGTCATGACTACGAGGTACTTTGCATATACTTAGTTACCTTTGTTGACTTAAAGTGATTTTTATGAAAAGTTTAGAATGTGTAAGATGATAGCATCAAACACGGAGTGAGTTATATTATGATCATACGAGCATGTATATTAGGATTCATTATGCCTATAGACATGTTGACATAAGCATCATGCGATGAAACATGGATTTCACCTATGCACGCATATTCGAGAAAATGAATTTCAAAAGCATAGACTATGTGATTAAGTATACATATGTAGTATAAGCACGAGCATGCCTACTTAATGTGTGTGTATAATATATATATCAGAATGCATGATATGTTAGGACCAAACTAAGTTTATGAAATCAAAGTTCTGGTTCTGGCAGGGAGTCGCGCGGCCGCGCCACTCCCAAGCTTAATTGCCGCGCGGCCGCGCCGTGTTGCAGAGCTGCCAAGAACAGTTTGTTAACTGTCTGGTCCTAAGTTATTTTCCTTAAGGACCCTAAGGACCGAAATAGAATGGTTTCTATAGAATAAGTATGAAGGTATGATGTTGTAACATCGTGATTATCCTAAGATAGAGTGAAACGAAACCAAGATTAGAAAACGATATACGAATTGTTATTCTATTAGGAGCATATGAAATGTATGACTGATGGATGTAAATCCATGATTATATAACTGTGTAGGAATACACGAAGTGCAGATAGCTTTAAGCAGTTAAGTCGTAGTTGTTAAACTACGAATCAGGCAAGTCTTTCAGTTCCTATTTGATATATGAATTCAATAACTGTTAGTTGAATTATATTATGCTGTGATAATGTGAACTTATATATGAATTTTATATGAGATATAAATGAGATTGAAAGTTGATCTTTGATGATATACTTGTTATGTGAAAAGTAACATGCGTAGTAAATATAAATTGTTTATAAATGCATGAACTGAGTATAATGTTGTATGCTATGTGATGCATGAAAACTGTTAGAATTGTTGAGCTGTCGAGCTCACTCTTGCAAATAACCACTTTTGCAGGTTAAGGATTCATGGTAAAGATTTCGTGCTTCTTGATTGATAAAGATAGATAGTATCGCATTGAAGAATATTACTTAGATTATTGTCTGGACCATGTTTAGATTCTAGATGATGTACTCGATAGTTGCTTATACTGTTTAATACTTGTTGTATTGTAAGAATGTATTAGTTAATACATAGAGGATATCGAGTTGAGTTGTTAACGTTATACGATAACTCAAATAGAATGAATCATATTAAAAAGTTGATTCAGAGATTTGTAATCGGTATCAAAGTTATGAAATCAATAAAAGATTTTATTCAAGGAGGATTGAAAAAGTTTAAATTATTCCGCATTTTAGTAGCATCGAATATGATGTAAAGACGAGATCTTGGATATGAATAGAATTTATATTCTAAATTGTAATAAAGCAAGTTGTATTCTTTTAGTAATAAATAAAAGATATAATAATTTGACGATAATAGTATCGTGACTGCACCGAATCCGAGGTTTCGAAGGAACGTGGATTTGGGGGCGTCACAGGTTGGTATCAGAGCTGTAGGTTATAAACCTTAGGTAAATGTACCTTAGACTATAACCTGAGAGAGTGAAAGATAAGATTAAAATATATACGTGAAGATTCAAAGAAGAATCTCGAAGTATCTAGAGAATGAGAATCAGGAGTTTCCTAACTCCGGTAATAAAAATGCTAAGATGATGTCTATAAGATGTATATGACAAAGATAATGAGAATGAACTCAGATGGAGTTTGGTTGATAATAGGGAAAGAACCCTGAGGTATAGTGATGATCACGACGTGATCAGATTGAGCTGTGAAATGATAAATAGTCTGTAATGACTAAGTATGTATAGCTTGATGCTATAAGAGAATGTACTATGATAAAGTACGAGATGAACTCATGAGGAGTTGTATGTGGTGAAACATAGAAAGCTCGTAATGAGCAAGTGATAGAGTAAGATATAGTTAAGTGTTGGAATTCCATTGAGGACTCATGTGATGGCTTAGTTGTACAAACTTTTGTATGGGCAGAAGTTTTGTGCTTGCACTGAGTGTGTCACATTGATAATCGTTGGAATGTTAGTGTCGCGGTATCATTATACATATGGCGGAAAGGTGATTCTTTTCTCATATTTATTTTGATAGATAGAGATTTCTAAGATATAATTAGATAATATTAAGTTTAGGTGCGAGTTCTTAAAACTCATGCCTATGACGAGTTCGTGACTCATAATCGTATGATGGGACCCCTCAGCGAATGGACGATTTTGGTCTGACTAGGATAAGTTCCTCAACCCATATGATTGTGGTAAGTTCCTGAACTTCCATGGTGTGGTAAGTTGGTGAACTGTACTGAAAATAGATATATTATATAAGAGTTTTGGAATAGTAAGCATTGATGGTGGTAAGAGATTGAAGCGATGGAGAAATTGGATTTTCCTAAATCCTCTAGCTACGCTAGATTTTCAATAATTATTGACTTCGTGCTAGTGTTTGCACTTCGGTTTTCTTGAGAAAACATTGGGTCAGGTAACTGAACTAATGAGTTTTAAAAACAACACCGTTATTCGTATGTCTACGTTAATTGTTTCGGCTAAGACAAAAATGATTTGACAATCTTTCATATTTTAACCTTGTGCATCATTTGATATGATGTAGAATGGTAAACGATGGAGTCATCAATGCAATCGAACCTAGTGTTGGTTGTGATCGAAAGATCGTCAGCCCACTATGGTATGTTGTAATATGACAAAGTCATAAAATGGCGGAATCCTCAACGTACTACTAATCTAGTATGGTATCATGACGTCATAAAAGAATTTTTGGTTTTCTTGTAAATTATAAAGAAGGTCAATTAAGTTGACTAAATTATTTCGATTGATGTCCGAATTGTTGATGAGAGTCTAAGCTATTTGATTCGGCTAGGCGACTGTTGGAAAGGGATTATAGAATTCAAGTATTCTTGTGTATGTATGCCAAACCAGATTGCTCTGGTGCGGATTTAGATGTTGAAAAGCTGAGGTGAACAACCCTATAAGGGGACATGTTTTCGGGGACAATGGTTCCGAGCGTAACGCATATAGTCGTTACAAAACACTACGTTGCGGCCCAACATAGTGGTACAATAGGTTGGCCACCTAGAGTACGTGTGGAGAGTGTTTTTAGTCTTTGTGATTGATAAACACTCTGGTTTGCGGTGTGAAGAATTGTGTTGAAGCATTAGTAAACCTGGAGAAAAGTTCACGGTCTTGTGACCCCTCAGCATAAATTGGAATCTGAGTTATTCATACTACTTCCCGATTATTGAAAAATCGTGGAAGATTCTTATTCTTCTAAAGGATGAATGTAGTAAGTAGAATGTTCCTTAGAAATGAGAAAGTGGTAGAATGAGATTGAGAAAGTTATAGTAATAAAACTTCTGAAAAGAGAATGGATAAAAATTATTCAAGAGAATATATAATATTCGGAATAGCACCGAGTAGAGGAAGTTTCGGTGATTCCGAGGACGGAATCCTTATAAGGGGGAGAGGATGTAAGAACCCGAATTTTCAGATATTATTAAATAAGGATTTAATAAATAAAATTCTTAAACCGTGAGATGGGTTCGAATAAAAAGATATATATGTGATATGAGGTATGTGGTATTATATTACATAGGGTAATATGGACTATGTAATATGTGTTTTTGTGATTAATGAATATATTATTAATATATATTTGTTATTTATTTTAGAGACGATTCAATTGAGGTAAAGGAAGTGGATAAATTCCTATCGATATTAAATAATTTATAGAATTATTTTATCATAGTAAGTTGGTGACATTAAATATCCTTAATGTATAATCACCATATTCTTGAGTATGTGTATTAATAACTAGTATGTTTATAATATAGGTTATTAATAGCACTTAAGCTATCTGTGAATAGGTTTGGATAGTGAAGCATGAGTTAGTTAAGGAATTAACTAATAAGAATAAATATTGGTTAATTTAAGTTGAGAGTTATATTATGGAATAATATAATGTGAATATTGAACCTTAATTAACTAAGGTAATATGGTACACGGTTTAATTTACTTAAGTAAAGGAGTGAATTAATATATATGTTGAATATGTAATTATAGTTGATACTTTTTATATATATTACTTAGAGTGGTAATATGTGAGAAAGTCTAATGTGCGAATAACGTTAAATATATATATACGTTATTAAAGGGAGATGGAAATCATTATATGATTAAATGAATATTTGAAGAAATTGTTTTGGGAACAATTTATAGAAAAGAAAGAGAAATAATTATTATAAAGGATATTAAAATAAATTCTAATATTGAATTATTTTAATAAAGGAGCAAATATTATTTTTGAATAATAATATTACCCTATATGTTTTTGGGTATGATGTAATAAGTGTGATTAATTAATATGGTAAATATATTAAAACGTATTTGCTATATATAAATAAATTGATGGAAATAAATTATTATAATAGAAAATAAACTTATTACCTATTTTCTATATATAATGTATGTACATGTGCCATACATGTAATTATTTTAGTAGATATTAGATTAAGAATAATATCTTGAGACAATAAGTAAATTATTTTCTAACAATGAATATCTTTATTTGGAGAAAACATAATATTTTATGTTATGGCAAAATACATAATTCCTAATGTATTTTCAAGAAAGTTTATTAATGAAAGAAAACTAAGTTATTTCAATATATTAAATAACTTAAGTTATTATTTTATCGTAGATTTTATAATAATTAATAGAGTAAATATTAATTATTCTAGTGTAAAGGTTATACATATAATTGTTCAAGGTAGCTAAATAATTTAGCATTAAAGTGCATGTGTCACACAAACCTTATATTAAAAGAATATTAAAGTGTGATGGGAGTGATAATAAGCTTAAGGTAAGCTTGTGAGATATGCCTAGTGTGGCAAAGTGGTGGAATAAACATTCATTAAATAAATTAATGAATGAATAATTAATGGAATTAATTATTATTATTATGTGAATAAATTCCTATGTGCAATGATGTGTAATTATAAGTTATATAGTAGATACATCTATATAATATGGAATGAAGTGTGACACTTCAAGAAAACTATATAATATAGGAAACTATATGATTAAGTGTAATAATAAAGTTACAATAATGGAGTGTGACACTACTCAATTAAAATATATTCGGTATTGTCAAATGTACATGGATTATATGATTGGGTGTATGTGTGACCCTATCATATCATATGGTAATAACATTAAGTTATTAGATATAAGCTTGCAAATTAGTCCATGTGAGAACAATAATGGTCAATCAAGTGGTTAGGGTACATGAATAGTGGTAGTTGGTGGGAGTTAGCCACCAACTTCCCTTTTGCCCTTTGGGTAATAACCATAGGAGAATAATAGCTTGATAATGAATAGATGCAATACATTGGTGTGTAGAGTTTGTTAATTCAATTACTACATTGTTGCTAAGAAAGCATATATTAAGAAATATAATTACACCATGAGCATGTTATAAGGTGTAATGATGAGGAAGGACCATGAATAGTAGTAGTTGGTGGAGTTAGCCACCAACTCCTCTTTGACCATTGGGTATTACCCATAGGAGGGTAATAGATTGATTATAATAGAGAACATGTAAATTAGTAATGTAATGGTATTACTTTATTAACATATTATAAGATGTAACATTGAGTATAATATTATCTTAGGAGATTATATTATTATAAACTTGTGGACTATTAAGTACTAAGTTCACATAATTATGCCTTGTGTGGCATAAATAATGAAGTTAAATCAAGGGGATTTAATTGGAAGTATTAGAAGAAAATGTATGGTTGATATTAATTATCATTATAATATTTGAGTATATTTGTGATAATAATTTTATGGAAAATGGTGGGATGATAGTACCCAACCATATTATATTTAGTCCAATTAGAATATTAGCTTAACCTATGTACATGAGGTACATGATTATATGTAGTAGTGTATATTTAAAATATGAGTATACAATAAAATAATATATCATGGATATATTATAAATAATTATTAAATTAATAAAATTTAATAATAAAGGAAACAATGTAATGTGATAATACCTGATAGAATTATATCCGGTAAGATGAGATATATATGGATGATATATGATACATTGTAATTAGAGATTTTATTTACAATTCATTCATAACCTAAGCTATATGTATGAATGTGTATATATGTATATATTATATAACGTAAGTGTATATATTATATATAGAGGTGTGGAACCAAGTGTGGAATTACATTTGCTAATTGTTATTGCTGAGTTAGATTATTTGTCTCACAATGAGTGCCCAACTTCTCTTTCACGTGAATGGCTAAGGCTAGCCTATCTCCTTCATCTCTCAACTTCCTAGCTAGCAATGAGTGTGATGATTGTGAGGGGTGTGGGATTGATGATGGATTTCACCAACTCCTTACTAACCTCTTGTTAACCTCCATGTCTTTGATCAACCCATTGGTTTGATTCAATGTGCAAGAACCAAATTTGGTCCATAAACTCTCTATAAATTGAAGCTTCATATTCACAAATTGAAGTTGCTAAATAATTGCTAAGTTGATATAGAGAATATGGTGATGAGAGTTATGTGAGAAAACTGATTTGGGAAGCAAGCTTCGTAATTCAAAGCTCCAAGAGGTATAACTCTTACTTTAAATTCTTAGTTGTGAGTTTATAAATTCATAAGAGATTTCATGAATTAGTGGAGAATTGATATGTAAGATGATGTTAACATGTTAAGTAGAGTCTAAATATATGTTATAAATACAATATGATGGCTTTCAAGCTTGTTACATGAAGTAAGAAAAGGATTAGCTGAAGCTCTGTTTTAGCAGTAAAGTTTCTGGTCTGGAAACGGGGACGCGCGGCCGCGCGTCTCCCTAGTACAAATGGGGCGCGGCCGCGCCCTCTGCAGAAACTCTTGGTGATTTTGTGTTTTCTGGTTGGTTAAGCATACTAGTTAGACTCTAATAATTTCATAAAGGGGTCTGACATGTGTACTAAGGTTGTCATGCACATAGTGAGTTGTATTAGTTGGTTTAACATAATTTCCTAAAAGAAAACGTAAAGTTTTGAAAATGAGACTTGACGAATTTTATGTTCTTTGAGTCGGACTTTTGAGACATGTGTAAGTGTCTTGGTTATGTGCATCAATGGGTATGAAGGTAGTTGTTGATTAATTACCTTGGCTAATAGTAAACAATTATACCTTGTTGTAGTGGAGTTTTTAATGAAAACTTAAGGTTTTATAAATGAATTTTGGCGTATATAAGTCATGTTTATATTCTGACTTTTTAAGCATGATTATATGGTTTAGATATGCATGATATGTGAGTTGAAGGTATGGAGCATACACTAGAACACTAGACAACTGGAGCAGTGTCCCTTGCCTAAGTCGAAAAGGGTAAAGGGGCAGAGAGTACATCTGCCCTTAATCATGCTTTCATTTACTACTTATTTTTGATTGCACAGCTGGAGCAGTAACTTTTGTCATGCTTTGCAAATGCCGTGTGTTTAAGTAGTTGTATATATTAATGAAAGCATTTTTGTTTTCAGGACCCAAGCATTGGATGTGTGTGTCTCTGCTGATGAGATGCCAACCTGTCAAGATGACTCCGACTTGGATGTAGAATTGAGCTTCGACTTGATGGATATTGATCAATAGGAGGAAGATGACTATGAGGTGCTAGAGGAGATCAAGGAATGGGTCGAAGATAAACCCAAACCAAACCTCGACCAAACCTCCACCATCAATATAGGAACCTCCAAAAACATCAAAGAAATCCAAATAGGTTCAGACCTCACACCAAATCAAAAAGGCAACCTGATCGAACTCCTAACACAGTACCAGGATGTGTTTGCATGGTCACATGAAGACATGATCAGTCTATCCACAGACATTGTCATCCATCAAATGCCCATCAAAGAAGGGTTCAAACCAGTCAAACAAAAACTCAGGCGATTGAAACTTGAATGGAGTCTCAAAGTCAAAGAAGAAGTCGTTAAGCAATTCAAAGTCAGGATCATCATGGCATCAACCTACCCCGAATGGCTATCAAACATAGTCCACGTACCTAAACTGGGAGGGAAGGTACGAGTATGCGTGGATTACCGGGATTTGAACAAAGCCTGCCTCAAGGACAACTTCCTAGTGCCTTTCATCTACATACTAATCGACAATACTGCGCATTATGATATGCATCCATACGTGGATTGCTTTGCTGGTTACCATCAAATCATGGTTGCCGATGAAGTTCGAGAGAAAACAGCCTTTATCACTCTCTGGGGAACTTTCTGCTATCGACGACTATCCTTCGGCCTCATCAATGCCGGAGCAACGTATCAGCGAGCTATGATGGCCCTCTTTCATGATATGATGCACAAAGAAATAGAAGTTTATGTGGACGACATCATCATTAAGTCCCGGAGGGAGGATGATCACATAGACCATCTCAGGAAGTTGTTCAACAGGTTACGCAAGTACAACCTCAAGCTAAATCCCGCCAAATGTGCTTTTGGCAACAAAGCAGGCAAATTGTTAGGATTCCTGGTGAGCAACCGGGGCATTGAACTCGACCCCGCCAAAATCAAAACCATTATTGAGATGCCCGTACCTCGTACAGAGAAGGAGATACGTGGATTCCTGGGAAGAATCAACTTCATAAGCAGATTCATTTCCCAGCTCACAGCAACCTGTGAGCCCATCTTCAAGCTGTTAAGGAAGAATTCCTCCACCACGTGGAATGAGGATTGTCAACAAGCCTTCCTTGCCATCAAAAAATAGCTGATTGAATCTCCTGTTCTGATACCCCCAAAGGAGGGAGTCCCTTTGTTCATGTACTTGTCCGTCAATGCCAATGCAATGGGCTGCATGTTAGGACAAAAGGATGATAGTAGCAAGGAAAGAGCCATCTACTACATCAGTAAAAGATTCAGCAGCGGAGAACAAAAATACACCCTAATCGAAAAGACATGTTGTGCATTAGCATGGGCCGCCATGAGGTTGCAACATTATTTGCATGGGCACACGACCTACCTCATATCCCGCATGGATCAGCTCAAATATGTATTCAATAAACCAATGCTGAATTATCGACTGTCCAAATGGCAGTTGATCCTACAGCAATTCAATATTGTCTACGTGACTCAGAAGTCAATCAAGGGTCAAGGCGTTGCAGATCAATTAGCAGAAGTACCTTCAGGAGGGTTCGAGCCCCTAGAGACCCATTTCCCGGATGATGGGATCATGACAATTTAATAACTCCAGTCTGAGAATACAGTCCAACCATGGAAAATGTATTTTAACGGAGCGGTAAACATGGAAAGTGTTGGAGCTGGGGCAGTCCTCATCTCTGGTACAAGTGATTAATATCCTGTGGCTACCAAACTTCAATTAGGCAACACCAACAACACGATCGAGTATGAAGGCTGTATCATGGGGTTGAAGCTAGCCCAATCCATGTCTATTAAACACTTATTCGTCTTCGGAGATTCCGAGCTGGTTATCAGACAGACAACTGGCGCGTATCTCACCAAAGAACTGCATTTGCTGCCCTACCATCGGCAAGTCCTCAAAATATCTAGGGAATTTGAAGCAATAACCTTCGTTCACATTCATCGGGGTCGGAATGACTTCGCTGATGTATTAGCAACGTTAGCTTCATTAATCCGCATGTCCGATAGGAGTGGATTTCCCAACATTCAGTTCATAATTTAGAAAGCCCCGACATATGAGAATTATGTGGGAGAAGTATCAGATGAAATACCTCCTGTCAAGCAGCCTTGGTTTCAAGAAATCAAGGAATATCTCTGTGATGGATCCACACCCGCTGGTGCAAGCCAATCAGAGTGGAAACAGATTCTCAGAATGGCCATGAAGTTATATCTGAGCGGAGACGCACTTTATAAAAGGGATGCTGAAATAGGCCTGTTATGATGCCTCGACAATGAGCAAGCCCAAAGACTAATAGATGAAGTCCATGGCAGAGTCTGTGGTCCATACATGAGCGGTCATCTGCTGGCCAAGAAGATAATCAGAACAGGACATTACTGGATCTCGCTCAAAATTGATTGTGATGATCACGTCAAGAGATGCTTTCAATGCCAAATACATGGAAATGCCATTCACGCTCCTCCAAATGAGTTATATAGCATGAATTCACCATGGCCTTTCTCTATGTGGGGAATGGACGTAATAGGTCCAGTGGAACCCAAAGTCAGCAACGGTCATCGGTTCATCTTCACTATAATCGATTACTTCACCAAACGGGTTGAAGAAGCTTCTTTTCCCAAAGTCACAAAAGAGGTTATCATCAGTTTCATTAGAAATAATGTCGTTTGTAGATATGGACAACCGGAGGTGATCGTATCAGACAACTCCAAAAATTTGAACAATCAAATTATGGTGGATCTGTGCATTAAGTTCCACATCAAGCATCTCAATTCTGTCATCTATCGGCCAAAGATGAATGGCGCTATCGAAGCGGTCAACAAAAATATTAAGAAAATTATGCAAAAAATGTCCGCCAATCACAAGGACTGGCCTGACCTACTGTCTCTAACTCTGTCAGCATACAGGACGTCAATGCGCACCTCTACTAGAGCTACCCCCTACTCATTGGTCTATGGCATGAAAGCAGTCCTTCCCATAGAAATAGAGATGGAATCTTTGCAAGTGTTGATCGACGCTCAAATAGATGAAGATCAATGGTTGCAAGACCGGTATCATCAGCTGTCTCTGATAGATGAAAAGAGAGTTACGGCCATTTTCCATAGACAATTATACCAACAAAGGATCGCCAGATCCTACAACAAGAAGGTCCGAATTCGATAATTCAGAGAAAACAACTTGGTGCTAAAGAAAATCCTAGACAATCAGGATGAAGCCAAAGGAAAATTCGCCCCAAACTGGGAAGGCCCTTTCATTATCAAAGAAGTGTTGACTGGGGGCGCTATCAGACTGCAAGAGATGGATGGGAACGAATTTCCCCAACTTATCAATTCAGACACAGTGAAAAGGTATTACTCTGAGACACATGCATACCTACATCCGGGTCCTACGAATCAAATCAAGTTCAAAAACTTTGAATGACCTAATCTCCCTCAACCCGGGAGTACGTAGGCAACCATTTCTGGTGTGGTCAAACCAAATAAAAACTCAAAAACTCATCAAACCAGACTCAGAATCAAAGGTAAACTCTTTTCAAACCTCTCTAACCAAACTAGCAGGAACTACGAATGACCTGATCTCCCTCAACCCGGGAGTATGTAGGCAGCCATCTACGGCGCGGTTTGACCATCAAGAAAATAATAATAAAGACCAGTTCCAAGACACCAAAGAAAAATAGAAGCTAAATTCTATCAAACTACCCAGGTCAATAGACCCATCTGAGATACTCCCTGACATCTCAACTGTCAGTCCATCAAGGAGGAGCTCAAAATACATCAACAACTGCGAGTCATGAAAGAAGTGGTAATCACTCAGCAATGATAATACATCTCCAGTCAGGGAAGTGTATCAAAAATATATTTCTCTGATATATAAAACTGCTTTATATACATAATGCCCTGTACATGATAAAAATGGCTTATCTAGTCTGTGCAGGAAAAATAAAGCTAGTTTATGGACCCAAGGACAAGCGGGTCAGCAATGCCAGCATGGCATCTCCCTCTGAAGATGGTGGAGCAGCTGTAAGTGTAGTCCACTTAGCCTCTATACAGCCCAGAACATCCACAGTCATCTGCACGGTGGCACTGTGGTCATCAATATAAGCACTCATCTCGGTAATCAAACTATAAGTGTAAGATCGAAGAGCAGTACTATCAGCAATATGGAAATCACGGTAAGCTATAGCCTCATCCCTCTCCATAAAAGTTGCGTCTCGAGTAATCAAAGTCTCCTCGATCTCAACATATGATGCATCCCTAGCCGAGCGAACCTCGTCTCGCTCTACAACTGCAGTATCTAGAGCAAAGCGGAGCTCATCCCGCTCAATCAATCTAGCATCCAAAGCAGCCCTGAGACCATCCCTCTCAGCAAAAGCTAAATCTCTGCCAGACAAGGCAGCCAACATCTATGCTTTAGACGAGTCTCGCTCAAAGGTCATCTTAAATAGTAAGTCTGCTAAAGTCTGATCTGTCCCCATAGGAATGGTCGGGGAATCGCTAACTAGAGCAGTGATCAAACTCGTGAATAGCTCATCCTCGATAGGAGAATCTGGATCCTTCATGGGCTCCTCCTCGTCAGGATCCACACCAGGAGATGAAGAAGCCTCTGCTACCACTCCTGTCTCTGCCTCCAACCATGCAGAATACTCCGGATAATAGCCCGAATGGCTACTGGAGAAATCAGCCCTCTCCCGATGAGTCCAATACTCATATACTCTGACCAAATCGGCGGATGACATGGAAGAAGCCGACATCCTCTGATCAGCAGACCCCTCGAAATGGTGTAAACTCTGCAGCTGATCAAACTGACACATGACTGCCAAAGGATGATAGGTAGTCACTCCTCTCAAACCCACTAGGGGTAAATAATCCAGGCCAGATGCATGAGTGATAAAGCTATATAGGGATGCTAGCCCTAAGCATGGCAAGATCATAAACGGATGATCAATATCCGACAGAAATGTCGACCAAGACTCTGCATCAATACACTCCGCAGGCTGAAAAGAGAAAGCTCTGGATGTCTCGTGAGTAAAGCAAAAACCCTTAGGCCTGAAGGATCCAATCAGTCGTATATGGGACATCAGCCATATATACAGCAAGACCGAGATGCCCCTAAAGAACCCCTCTGGATGGGTACTATAATACGTGGCGGATCTAAATGTCTCAGCCAATATCATCGGGATAATGGTGCTACCCTGTCTAAGGGTTCTAACCACTACTACCAATCCCACATCTAGATGATCCAATCTCAATGGCATGTAGACATATGCCACAACACACATCAACAGAATGTCTATCCTGGCCACATGTCATGCATCTGTTGAACAAATAAAATCTCCTGACGCGGTGACCATAACTATCAAGCTCGCCAAAGCGCTCAATCAGGAAGTCCATAGAGATCACGTGCCTAGAAATGATCTCATCCTTGATTACACTCTGACGAAGACCGGACAGCCTGATAAACGGCCTCCTCATATCACTAATCACCGTTTGAGCGCACGTCAACTTTAAATCCAAGCCAGTAAATCTTTGGTACTTCTCCAGAGTCTGCGTCAGCTCACGCCGTCCGAAGCGGAACACTTGCCTGTCGGTAATCCAGCAGGGTAGAAGACCCTCAACAAATTCGACCGAAACCCGAAAATCCGCAAGGGCCAATGAATGCCCCAACATCTGGTTCACAGTCCCCCTAGCAAGAAAGGGCAGGCTATCATACCAGGACCTCAATGATGCTGCCACTGCAGATGGTGGTAAATGCTCAATACGGTTGACTGCAGACGACGTCATCTATAGCACCATACCACAAGACCGTCCAGAGGTTAAGTCAAAACAAAGCTGTCTGAATGCATACATATGACATAATACATGCATGATGACAGTAATATAAACATGATGCAGAAGATAAGATATGGCAGGAATATCTACAACAAGTTATCTACTGCGTATAACATTCCTGTATCCTGAATTAAAGTGAAAAGAAGAATATAGGGAAAATGGGGTACCACCACCCAACTACTACAGTGGTCTATCAGAATGATGGCACAAGCACCGAATTGCCAAAATAGTGGCTGACCAAAAAGTATAGCTCCAATAGCTATCAAAGGAAGTCGTAGACATCAGTGTCGAATCGATCAACCTACTCCATCTCCTCTGTCGGCACAAAGCTGCTAGGATCAGGCATATCTGGGCGGTATAAGGGAGGTTCTTCCCCTGTATAACTACTGCTAAATGGACCTAAAGAGGGACCTGCTCCTGAGCTGGATGGGTCAAAAGAAGATGCCTCTGATGGATCTCGGCCAAGGTGCCTGATAAAAAATGAGCCTGCTCCAACTCCCTGGTCAGATCTGCTATCTAGTCTGCATTAGTCGGCTCCCTGAGGCAAGCTATCCAATCCGTCATCATCATAGATCCTGGTACCATATCTGCCATAAATTGGGTAGCCCGAGTTTGAGCTCCAATAGTACGAGAGCTCCACCATCGGCCAAATGCCTCCTGGCTGTACGGACCCTCTGATAGGGTAAATCCATCAATGCCCTCTAAAGGGATGTCTGTCAAAGGCATAGTCAATGGCCAATGATGCCAAGCTAGAGGAACAATGGGAATACGGATCTCTCCCGTGATACTCCTAATAGAACGCTCTCCAAGATAGAGCTCTCAGCCTCCTGCCGTCAACAATGGTACCCTACGGATCGATAAGTCAAACTCCCGGCCAGTAGGGACTCCTCCCTCAAATCCAACGATCAAATGCTCGGATGTATACGGGGTCCACCGTCAAAAGCTCCAACTATAAATGGGCATGAATGAATCCCTCAGCAATAGGGATCCTCCGTCAAAGTGGAGTGATTCCATCTCCGTCCTCGAGGATAGGTCTCCAGACCTAAGGCAGTAGCTAGTCGTAGGCAAGGAAGCCTCTCAAATGCCCAAAGCTGACTATGCAAATATCAAAAGTCCTTAGTGATCAATACTGACAAAAATACTGAAATAAAAAGGTACAGAAAGAAGTACTCATCAACATGCGCATGCCTCGGAGAAAATAGGCAAAGGTATAGGAGCCCCAATCATAGTTGTCGACGTTGGAAAATTTAAAAACCCCACGGGTCGGTTCGTAACCCGAGTTTCCTCAAATCAATCTTCCTAAGCTCTCTCTACCCTTATTCTTTTTATTTAGGAAAAAGGTTTTGAAGGGTTTTTTAGGAAAGAGGCCAACATGTGTTTATGTCAACGATTTGAATGTTTAGAGTCTCCAGTTGGTAGATTAGAAAATGGTTGTACTAACTCAACTGAGTTTAATTTGAAAAGAGGCCCACGTGCTGGACACTGTCAAAACTTGATCTTTGAAATTGAAGTTTTGAGTTCGGGGGCTTGGTTAAGTGTGGGAAAGGTGTTAGGCACCCCACGACTCTCGTGTAAACACGGTACCGCATCTTTTCAATATTTCCCTTAAAACTATGAATGAGTGAGTGAATCCTGTTTGAAAATTGGGCCTATTGATTGATTAAAAGTTTTGACAGGCTTCGTTGAGCCTATATACGAAGGGTTTGATTTGATTTGAAAATCTGTATTTGATTTGATTTGCAAAAGCATTTGACTTGATTTTTTTGAAATGCTTTTCTTTTGATTAATTTGAAAATTATGTTTTCAAAGTTGGTTTATCAAACCCTTACGCTGACATAGGAATTGAAACCGGTTTATACTTCCAATTTTATCTTTATAGCCTTAAGGCTGCATGTGAATGTTGATTTGCCGGGCTGCGAAGCATCCTCGACCACAGAAATATACAAGTGTCGGTCTCCTCATGGGTATGAAAACCATCGGAGGGATACTGGCACGATAATTGACATTTTTTTCTTATATTGAGACCTTAAATCCGGATAACCGTTTTAAGGTCTATGTATGTACATTTTATAGAAAAACCGGCAGAGTACATCTGTAAACTGGAGTTTGTCCATCATGGGAATCAGATCCCAATCGATTTTATCGTGAATCCCACGGTTCCTAGGTTCACATATGAGTAGCCCATAAACCTGCACAGTTCAAATTTGAACAGAAATGGATATATATATACATCCTCACGTCGCAATGGAACCAAGGATTCATCAGTAAATCCTGGTTGCGCGTGACCAAAGCGTCTCGTTCCCACTAGATAGTGATCTACGGGACGCGAGGTTGCTTTTGAAGTTGAAACTATAAAGAAAGCTAGATTTAAAGAAATCTCAGCCATTCTAGCTTTCTTGTTCAGTCTGGAGGTTTAAAACGGTTTGAAAACTACAATTGGTGAGATTTAAATAAATCTAGTCCGCCCGCAGTTATGTTAGTGCAGATTCATATACAAATAAATATTAAATGCAGTAGTTGAATAAATTGAGTAAAGCAATATATATAATTATATATATATAAAAGCTGTAAAAGGGCGATGGATTTTCACTCGTAAGCCTGGACTGGAATTGAAATATATATATATATAAACTGTAAATAGCCACGAAATGATCCAGGCTGTAACAGAAATGAAATATATATATATATATATATATATATATATATAAACAGTAATAAGGGCGATGGGTTTTCACGCCGGTGCCCATACTGGAATTGAAATTGACATAAAGTAGTCACCCAGTGACTGGGGAGAGCACCCAATATGGAGAAGTGTGCAAAATCAGTAAAATGGCCACGAATTAATCCAGGCCGGACTGAAAATATATATATATATATATATATATATATATATATATATATATATATATATATATATATATTGACAGAAATGTAGTCAACCAATACTGGTGAGAGAACCAGTTATGGTGAGAGTCGTTTATATATGCGTAAATATATATAAAAGCAATAAACTACCTTGAATTTGACATTCGGGCTTGACAGAATAGAAATGTTAGTATATATACATTTAAATATATACAAAAAAAGGGCCACACCCGGACTGGGGAGATAACCCAGTCTGACGAAGTTGCCAGAACGTTTGTGCAAGTGCATTGAAGCTGCTGGAGCCGACGGATCGTCAATCCGAGTTGTAAAAATGCAAAACTTTGCGTTTATGTACAGAAATGTACCAAATTTTGACGAAAACGGCCGCGGAACTAAGTTTCAGGTATATTTAGAAGATGAAACTTCGTGTGCAAGTGGAAAACTGTGCAAAGTATTTGTATTGACTTTCTGATAGTAAAAATACTTACAATGGACTACAATATAGGCTTTTTGCCAAATCGTAGGCTCTATACGTCCAAATCTACCGGTGGTTTTTTGATATGTGGTAGTATATGGGTATACCTACGTGTTAGAGTGAAAATATTTGGGTTTGGAAGAGGTGTAAAAGTCAAGAAATTGAATTGGCAGAGCTTCGCTGCGTTTGGAAAATATGAAAATAAAAAAGGGGGTGCACGTTTATTTATAGGCCAGGGAGCCTTAGCTCTACCTACGACTGCCGCAGGTAGAGGTGCGAATCCCCTAGGTGGGGCCCATGTGCCGGGTTCTGTCATCTCGAAGTATGTGCACTCCGAACAACTCGCTGTCGAAGTCAGAACTTTCAAACTTTTGATCGGAGCGTCCGTTTAAGGCGTGTGAATACCTTTTCGGAAAGCCCTCGTCGAGACGGTCCGATTTGAGATCAAAGCTGGATAGATGGTCCGATCAGAGATCAGAGATTAATAGATGGTCCGACTGGAGATCGGAGCTGGATAGACGGTCAGATTGGAGATCGGAACTGGATTGACGGTCCGATTGGAGATCGGAGCTTGATAGACGGTCTGATTAGAGATCGGAGCTGGATAGACTGTCCGATTGGAGATCAGAGCTGGATAGACGGTCCAATTTGAGATCGGACCTGGATAGACTGTCCGATTTGAGATCGAAGCTGCATAGACGGTTCGATTGGAGATCAGAGCTTGATAAACGGTCTGATTGGAGATCGGAGCTGGATAAACGATCCGATTATAGATTGGAGCTTGATAGACGGCCCGATTGGAGATCGAAGCTGTAATGACCATGAATTTTAAACTCTTTATTAATTAAATATGTGATTTAATTTTAACGAGTTAGTTTTGTGAGTTTATTTAAACCTTATGTGGTTATGTGAATTTCTAAAACGATTAAAGGAAGTCACTAATGAGAAAATTAAATTGGTGGACTAATCCTAAGGCTTTAATATCAGAGAATTGATAAGATTACTAATAATTAAATATTTCACTTATCTGAATATAGTGGCATGAATTGAACATAGTGATTAATTTCAATATTGAGTAATTAATCGATAATGTGTTGTTTAATTATTATTATGAATAAATAATAATTAATGAGTAAGAAGTAATGAATATAATATGTAATTATGTTTACTTGACTAATTATTTTATACAAGCATGCGATACTAAACCATTAAATATATGGTAGCTAGCTAAATTATATATAATGCAATGTGACATATTAATCTGGTGTATATTTCATTTATGGACTATATAGTAAGATGGGGTAAATTGAAGGTATGTGACACTATGTGGACATTCATGTATACCCTATTGTCATATAATAAGATCAATTATTAACTAATAATGATTGTATTAAGTTGTTATAATTATTTTATTATGATTATGATAATATGTAATGATAATACCCAATTACTTTATAATTGGTATTAAGGAAAATGTACATGGATTATATGATTGGTATATATATACGTACTTGATACATTATTTTATTAATTGAGATAGCATTGTAACACCTATTTAAATGTATATGGAATAATTATATATAACCTATGTATATACTATGTGTATATATATTATTATATTATCTAAGTGTAGTTAATATAAACCTAAGTGTGGGCATATATTATACACACCTTGCAATTGATGAGTTTGGCTTATTCCATAATATAAGCTCATTCTTCTCTTTCACGTGAACAAATAATAAGCTAGCCTACACCTACAATCTCAAACTCAGCAACATAGATGAGATCATTGCAAGGGGAGTGGGCATAATAGTGTAATTCAACTACTCCTCACCAACTTCTTGTTACCCATTGTGTAATCTTGTTCTCTAATGGGTTGGATTTATAAGCAATAGCATGGACCAGGTAAGAAATTGTCTATATAATGAACTCATCCTCTTCTCATTTCAATTGCTGGGAGATTCAATTAAGTTAACAGGGAGTATTATAGTAGCATAGTAAGAATCATTGTATCAAGTAAACTCAGTTTCCATTAACAGAGGTATAATCTCTATTTCCCATTTCATGTTCTTTCATTCTCTATAATATTTCTAAATTCATGATTTTGAATTGAGCATAGTTTAATTGATTAGAGTATGCTTATTAGATGCTATGCTAGTTTACTACCATATTAGAAATGTATTGCATGATGGCTGGAACAAATTTGGTATGAAATTTTGTGAGTTGGGCCAGAAACTACCGAAGCAGCCTGCGTCTGCGTCTGGACTGCTACTGGCGTAGCTGCGCCAGTTTTGAACTGGCCAGCTGCGCAGGGCTTGCTGTAGAATTTTTGGTTTCTTTTTTATTTCTGTTCAGACTATCATGTAATGTTTTGTTGGAGTAAGTATGTGAACTGAATTCATGCGCGTATATGAGTAGTTTGGCGTAGCATGAGGCATGTGGACCATGTTAGCACATATATTGGGGAAGGAAAGCATATGATTTAAAAGAAAACTTACAATTTCGAATATGAACTTAGAAATTTCTAAAGTGAACTTGTTATGAACCTATCGAGTATGTGTATTCTGCTATTATGAGCATGATAGTAGGGTTATATTAACTTGAAATGCATGTTTAAAATGTTAAACACGTTAGCATACGAGATTGATGGATTTAAAGGTTTTCAAAGGAGAAACTTAAGGACTTTGAAAAAAAAACGAACTTGACCAAGAGTAGTAGCTTTTAAATTCTAACCATAGGAGGACGTTAGGTGGTTTAAATATGTGTTTCTAATGCATATGAAATGTATCTCAAGATACCTTGTTTATACTAAATGACCTTTAAGGACTTAGTAAATTTTTTGAAAGAGGACTTAAGCTTTGAAAGATAAACAACATCAAATACCATGTGAGTCATGTTGTGAGCATACAAGCATAAGTACTAAGATTTCATTATGCCTATAAACGTATTGACATGAACCTCATTTGTTTATATACAAATTTCACATGTGCATGCTAAATCATAGAAAATGAATTTCAAGTACGAACTACGTGATTAAAGTATATGTGTAGTATACTCGAGCATACATATTAATTATTGTTTAGCCTTGTTATGTGATAACATGACCTTAGTAACCGATCTTGAAGCATGAACATGTATTAGTTAAAGTATGTGAATTACCGACATGAAAACATGACTTCGAATTGAATATAGAAAGAGCATGCTAGTTTCGAATAAAAAATTATAACTTGATAAGCATGCGTATTGGTTTAATGTCAGTAGTTGCATGCTAGAGTTGCTAGAGTTACGCCGGGACACTTTTCGGCCTGAACAATTTGCTTAAGTCTGATTTTAACAGTTAGCATATTATGATGCTATAAATGGTATGTTTGATATTAAACGTGATCTTATGTGATAAACTTATACGATAAATGGATTATTATAAGTATAGACTTATATTAGTTTATAAATGCTAATTGAAAAGCCGACTTATTAATGTTAGGTCGTTTTGACGCAAGTTAATTAAAGCTAGAACTTATTCGTAGCTGAACAAACAGGCAAGTATTCTAGACCCTTACACTACTTTATTTAATGAATCGTGTAAGCAAGTTTCCTAACTTCATTTGATTGTTATATTGAATGCAAGTTCCCTAACTTACACTCCTTATTTGTGCAAGTTCTTTAATTCTTACTCTTCTATTTGAGTAAGTATCCTATCCTTGTGTTTACTTTACTCAAGGCACGTTGTAAGCAAGTTCCCTACCTTACACAACTTTGAATATTGTACAAGTTTCCTATCCTTCTCATACTGTATTGAGCAGGTTACTATCGTATTGACAGTTAATTATTTTACGCTTGAACTTTATTTCCAAGCATGCTATTAGGTGGTTTAATCACTTTACAATTATTCCACATCGATATTATTGATATTCGCAGTTGGTGCATTTGAGTTCATACAGTCTTGGACTTGTATATTATTTAAAGTTCTATAATTCTTGAATTGTGTCAGATAGAGTCTGAACCTTTGTTTCGATCAGACAAGTGTATGAAGTTTTCTTTAAAGCTATCCAAACCAATTGATGGTAAGGATTCTTAGACTGAACAGAACATCCCTCATATAATAGGGGTGTGCCCAGGTATCTAATATATGATACGTAGAGCAGATATAAGTGTTATGCATATACATTATGTATGCGAGGCTGATCTCCACAAGTACTGATTTCTGTAGCCAGCAACCAAAAGGTTTATAGTTCAAAGTCTACTTGACTATCAGTTATTCTAAAAGCAATCATTATCTTTGCTTCTAATATTCATATTGTTGAATCCTTCTAATATTCATATTGTTGAATCCTTCAGATATTCATATTGTTGAATTCATTGTCAAATATTTTCCATTCATCATGATATATTCTTTATTGTTGTATTTAAACTTGCTGAGCAAACTTGTTGCTCATTCTTGCTATATCATGAATTCTATTACAGTGAAGCCCAAGACCTCAGGGAAGAACAAGGGTAAAGGAAAGATGTAGGATAGTTTGCAAGGAGCAGACTTTACTTTATGCTTAATTTATTTACTATTATTATAATTTCAACCCTAAAGACTATTATAGGGTATGTTTGTAAGATTGTATTAAGGTTATCGAATCTTGGGACTAGTAACACCTTCCGAATGAACAACGTACGTTTATTATATTCCGCATTTTAGTTATCGTATGTTGTTTAGAGGTGGATGTTAGTATTGTATCGTGGCGACCTGACCGGGGTCAGAGGACCCGAATTCGGGGGTGTCATAGAAGCTGGATTGACGGTCTGATTATAGATCAAAGCTGGATAGACAGACCGATTTGAGATCAAATCTGGATAGACGGTCCGATTGGAGATCGGAGCTGGATAGACGGTCCGATTAGAGATCGGAGCTAGATAGACTGTCCGATTGGAGATCTAAGCTGGATTGACGGTCCGATTGGAGATCGAAGCTGGATAGACTGATCCGATTGGAGATCGGAGCTGGATAGACTGTTCGATTAGAGATCGGAGCTTGATAGATGGTATGATTGCAGATCAGAGCTGGATTAGAGATCGGAGCTTGATAGACGGTCCGATTGGAGATTGGAGCTTGATAGACGGTCTGATTTGAGATCGAAGCTAGCTTGACGATCTGATTAGAGATCGAAGCTGGATAGACGGTCTGATTGGAGATCGGAGCTAGATAGACTGTCCGATTTAAGATCGGAGCTGGATAGACTGTCTGATTGGAGATTGGAGCTGGATAGACGGTCCGATTGGAGATCGGAGCCGGATAGACTGTCTGATTAGAGATCAAAGCTGGATGGATGGTCCGATTGGAGATCGGAGCTGGATAGATGGTCCAATTGGAGATTGGAGCTGGATAGATGATCTGATTGAAGATCGGAGTTAGATAGACTGTTCGATTGGAGATCGAAGCTTGATAGACGGTCTGATTGGAGATCGAAGCTGGATAGATGGTTCGATTGGAGATCGGAGCTGGATAGACAGTTTGATTGGAGATCGGAGCTTGATAGACGGTCCGATTGGAGATCAAAGATGGATTGACGGTCCGATTGGAGATCAGAGCTGGATAGACAGTCCGATTGGAGATCAGAGCTAGATACACTGTCCAATTTGAGATCAGAACTGGATACACGGTCCGATTGGAGATCGAAGATGGATAGACGGTCCGATTGGAGATCGGAGCTGGATACACGGTCCGATTAGAGATCGGAGTTAGATTAATTGTCCGATTGGAGATCAGAACTGGATTGACGATCCGATTGGAGATCGGAGCTGGATTGTCCGTCCGATTGGAGATCGGAGCTGGATTGATGTTTTGATTGGAGATCGGAGCTAGATTGACGGTTCGATTAGAGATCGGAGCTGGATAGACGGTCTGATTGGAGATCGGAGCTGGATTTACCGACATTGGTGGTCGGATTTAAGTTTACCGATATTGATGATCGGATTTAGGCTTACCGACATTGGTGGTCGAATTTAGATTTACCGATATTGGTGATCGAATTTGAATTGGACGTACCGGCATTGGTGGCCAGTTTTGAGTTAGAGGCCCGGTATTGAGATCGGGGTTGATTTGAAAAGACGGCTCTGCTCTTATACAATGTTGGTGATGGGGCAATGAAAATTTCGAGTGTCTACAGATGCCCCTCGTTATCATATCCATGCAATGCAATGGAATGGGCAGGATAAAGATTAGTAGACATTAGAAATGCAAACGTAGATGCCTGGCAGTGCATGGTATGTCATGTGTAGGGTCAGCACGAATTACTTCACGTCATTGTCTGCTGGGGATAACGTTACTCGTGACGACCATTGAGGTTGATACGATTATCGTTGATTAACCCTCCCTGATGAGTTGTCAGATTTGGGGCTATAAAAGACGGCTTTCGTCACCTTTTGATGGGGATGACGATGTTCATGATAGCCTACTTGCCTCTGGTGAGATTGGTGAAGACAAGCTATCATAGATTTTTCCGTCTTGATCTGCTGGGGATGATGCCTTTTGCGATAGCTTTGTAGATCCTGATGAGGTTGATATAGTTGTTGTTGATTGACCTCCCTAATGGGGATGCTATGGTCGCTTCCTTGATTTTAGATCAAGGGTGTCTATGTTCATCGATTGAAGGATACTCCACTGGGGATAGCTTCTGGTTATCGAATTGTTTTGCCTGAAGCTTCTAACGCCTACCTGGACGATAGTCTGCACTGGTAGTTCGCCACAGGAGTATGTATCATCGACCTCGATTAATAATCCCTTTTTGAGGATGTGTATAACAGATTCCATCATCTATTCTCTGTGGGGATGGAATATTGCAGGACTTCCGCCTCGAGATCATCTCCTGCTGTCTCATGGGCTAGTCTGATGGTCGAAGCATCATTGGGATTGGGCCAACGGCTAGATTGGATCTCGGTCTGTACCTGAGCTTTGCTGGAACTGATCCAACAATTGAAATCAACTTTGGTCTGTACCCGAACTTCACTGGGGCTGAGCCAACAGCTGAAACTACTTCGGTCAGTACCCAAACTTTGCTGGGGCTGAGCCAACGGATGAAACTACTTATGTCAGTACCCGAAACTTCGCTGGGGCTGAGCCAACGGCTGAAACTACTTTGGTCAGTACCCAAACTTTGTTTGGGCTGAGCCAACGGCTAAAATTGCTTCGGTCAGTATCCAAACTTTGCTGGGGATGAGCCAACGGCTGAAACTGCTTCGGTCAGTACCCGAACTTCGCAAAAATGACAGTTTTTGGCAATTTTGTGCAATTCTTGAGCAGTTTTTTTGCAATTTGATTTGTTGATCCCCGGACAAGGCTACAGGATGAATACCAAGGGTCTTTATGGAATTTCCCTTTCCGTCAGGAATACGCTGCTTAAACGCAGGATTTCTGGCCAAACTGCTCAATCGCGTAGCGATTTCTCTTCAGATTTGACTTGGCAGCCCGTTTAAACTCCGTTTTAACTAGAACCAAACCGGGCCCGGGGGAACTGGGACCCACCTGAGCTTTAAATGGAGCTCCAGAGTTTTCATTTTGTAAGTTTCTCGTTTGAGCTGCAAAAGGATTTTCGATCTTCTTTTTCAGATCTAAGGAGTTCTGGCAGTCGAATTCTGATTCCGTCAGTTCCTATGGGTTTAGCGCAGCGCAGGTAACATTTTACATGCTTTTGTCACAGTTTTTGATCATTAAAAGCATGAAAACAGCATAGGGTGCTTTTAGACGCAATGCATGAAAAATATATGCCTATATGACCTATAAAACTTTTTGACTACATATATATGCATATCTTATTGTAATGCACGTTTGGATGTAAGAAAATTCAATTTTTGAGACAGTCAATTTTTGTACTTTTTGATCAGTTTAATCATGCTTTTCGAGGCCTAGTGAGCCTGGATTTTCAACTAAAATGTCCATGGTAATTTGGCTACCATGTGAGGTTGATTTTTGATTTTCTTTCATAAATATGAACTGTTTCTATTTTTGGGTAGGTGTGCTACTGAATGGCCGCCTAGGCATGCCTGTGTGCATGTGTACAGTCCATTTTACAAAGGAGACTGGCGAAATTTATCCAAAATCTCGGGCTTTGAAAAATATGCATTTTTAACTATGTGGGGAATTTTTACTGACCCATGCAGGTTTTGAGTTGCTAGGTTTTGAAAACATGCAGCTTTGACTTTACTAGGTATTTTTGACTGGTCCATGCATGTCTTAGGACCTAGAGATATATGTTGGAGTGATTAAAAATGATAAGCCACAGGTTTTAGACTTACTGCACCCTTTTTTGAGGTGATTTGGAGACTTATTGCCGTAGATGGATCATGATAGACCCGTCAGTTCCAGTAGGGTCTCTTCGGGTATTAGACGTAGGAGGGCTTCTGATGTGCCACAGCCACGTCTGGCTAGGACGCCTCGTAGACTGAAAAAGGGCAGGATTCGTCCAACACAGGACGAGCAGCCATTGGATATTTATGATGAGGAGGCTCCGTTCACCGTTCTTGCTCCTGTTCAAGCTCCACGTGCGGAGGTCCCAGACATTGTTGTGCCTACTCAGGAGCTACTGGGCGACTTGAGTAGCCATCCTTCGAGATATCTTCACTCCAACGAGGTGACTTGAAGTCTTTCTTCTCTCTGGATTCTTTTCTTCCTTCTTGCCATTTTTGGGGCTCAGGTTTTTGACTTGGGTTGGTTTTTATGCAGGTTCCCGGCTTTACGCAGCCTCAAGGGAACTGGTTTAGTGTGCACTCCCTGTATCACACTTTGCATGAGGATTACAGGGAGATTGTAGATGGCTGGGGATTTCAGGCCTTTTTCTCGATCCTTCCCCGCCGTTGCCCCTGGGGGTATATGAGGGCTTTGTCTGAGCGCTGGTTCCACCAGACTCACTCCCTTTATTTACTGGATTACGAGGTGATGTTGACTCCTATGGACTGGAGATTTATCACCGGCATTGAGTTTGAGGGCGAGTTAGTGCCTGTCATAATCGACATTTTACCTGCTATTGTTCGGTCTCTGCTAGGAGTCCCGACGACGACATTCAAGGGTTGGGCAGTCCGATCTGGTCCCTTGAGTATAGATGCTCAGGATGGGACTTTGCAGTTGCCTCCGCTTGATGACCAGAGGGCTAGAGATTGCATTCTGAGGCGATTATATTTGTCGATTATCAGGGGTTATTTCGTAGCGGACAACTCGTCTACTGTTTCCTTCGCTTTGATCAGCGCCACTCGATATATAAAATGCCTCAGTGACTATGATTGGGGCTCCTATACCTTTTCCTATTTTCTCTGGGGCATGCGCATACTTTCGGAGGGTACGACGGAGACTTGGTTAAGATTTTACCCATTTCTGCTGGTGAGTACATCTTTCTATACCTTTTTGATTTCAGCATTTTTATCAGTCTTGATCACTAAAGACTTTTGATATTTGCATGGTCAGCTTTGGGCATTTGAGAGGCTTCCTTGCCTACGGCCCGCTACTGCATTAAGTATGGAGACCTATCCTGGAGGACGGAGATGGCATCACTCCACTTTGATGGAGGTCCCTGTTGCTGAGGGATTCACTCATGCACGTTTATAGTTGGAGCTTTTGAAGGCAAATTTGGTCACCTGGACGCCGTACACATCCAAGTATTTGATCGTCGAATTTGAGGGAGGAGTCCCTACTGGTCGGGAGTTTAACTTATCGACCCGCAGGGTACCGTTGTTGACTGTAGGAGGCTGGGAGCTCTATCTTGGAGAACGTGCTATTAGAAGCATCACGAAAGAGATCAGTATTCCCATTGTTCCTCCAGCTTGGCATCATTGGCCATTGACTATGCCTTTGATAGACATCCCTTTGGAGGGCATTGATGGCTTTACCCTATCAGAGGGTCCGTACAGCTAGGAGGCATTTGGCCGATGGTGGAGCTCTCGTACTATTGGAGCTCAGACTCGGGCTACCCAATTTATAGCAGACATGGTGCCAGAATTCGTGATGATGACGAATTGGATAGCTTGCCTCAGGGAGCCGACTCATGCAGATAAGATAGCAGATCTGACCAAGGAGTTGAAGCAGGCTCGTTTCTTTATCAGGTACCTTGGCCGAGATCTATCAGAGGCATCTTCTTTTGACCCATCCAGCTCAAGAGTAAGTCCCTCTTCAGGTCCATTTAGCAGCAGTTATACAGGGGCATTCCTCCCTTATACCGCCTAGATATGCCTGATCCTAGCAGCTTTGTGCCGACAGAGGAGATGGAGCAGGTTGATCGATTTGATACTGATGTCTATGACTTCCTCTGATAGCTACTGGAGCTATACTTTTTGGTCAGCCACTGTTTTGGCTATTCGGTGCTTGTGCCATTATTTTGATAGACCACTGTAGTAGTTGGGTGGTGGTGCCCCATTTTCCCTATATTCTTCCTTTCACTTTGTATCAGGATACAGGGATGTTGTATGCAGTAGATAGCTTATTATAGATATTCCTGCCATATCTTATCTTCTACATCATGTTTATATTACTGTTATCATGCATGTACTATGTGATGTGTATGCATTCAGACATCTGTATTTTGACTTGACCTCTGGACGGTCTTGTGGTACGGTGCTACAGATGACGTTGTCTGTAGTTAGCCGTATTGAGCATTTACCACCATCTATGGTGGCGGCATCATTAAGGTCCTGGTATGATAGTCTGCCCTTTCCTGCTAAGTAGACAGTGGACCAGATGTTGGGGCATTCATTGGCCCCCTTGCGAATTTTTGGGTTTCGATAGGATTTGTTGAGGGCCTTCTACCCTGTTGGATTACCTACAGGCAGGTGTCCCGCTTCGGACAGCGTGAGCTAACGCCGACTCTGGAGGAATACCAGAGATTTATTGGCTTGGATTTAGAGTTTTCGTGCGTTCGGACGGCGATTAGTGATATGAGGAGGCCGTTTATCAGGCTGTTCGGTCTCCGTCAGAGTGTAGTCATGGATGAGATCATTTCGGGGCATGTGATCTCTATGGACTTCTTGATTGAGCGCTTTAGCAAACTTAACAATTATGGTCGCCACGTCAGAGATGTCGTTTGTTCAGCAGAGGCATGGCATGTGGCCAGGATAGACATTCTGCTGATGTATATTGTGGCATATGTCTACATGCCGTTACGATTGGATCATCTAGATGTGGGATTGGTAGTAGTGGTTAGAGCCCTTAGACAGGGTAGCACCATCATCCCGATGATATTGGCTGAGAAATTTAGATCCGCCACGTATTGTAGTACCCATCCAGAGTGGTTTTTTAGGGGCAGTCTTGCTGTATATATGGTTGATGTCCCATATACGATCGATTGGATCCTTCAGGCCTAGGGGTTTTTGCTTTACTCACAAGACATCCAGATATTTCTCTTTTCAGCCTGCGGAGTGTATTGATGCAGAGTCTTGGTCAGCATTTCTGTCGGATAGTGATCATCTGTTTGTGATCTTGCCATGCCCAGGGCTAGCATCCCCATATAGCTTTATCACTCATGTATCTGGCCTGGATTATTTGCCCCTAGTGGTTTTGAGAGGAGTGACTACCTATCATCCTTTAGTAATCATGTGTCAGTTTGATCAGCTGTAGAGTTTACAACATTTCGAGGGGTCTGCTGATCAGAGGATGTCAGCTTCTTCCATGTTATCCGCCGACTTGGTCAGAGTATATGAGTATTGGACTCATCGGGAGAGGGCTGATTTCTCCAGTAGCCATCCAGGCTATTCTCCAGAGTATTCTGCATGGTTGGAGGCAGAGACAGAAGTGGTAGCAGAGGCTTCTTCATCTCCTGATGTGGATCCTGACGAGGAGGAGCCCATGGAGGATCCAGATTCTCCTACCAAGGATGAGCTGTTCACGAGTTTTACAGCTGCTCTAGTTAGCGATTCCCCGACCATTCCTGTGGGGACAGATCCAGCTTTAGCAGACTCACTATTCAGGATGACCTTTGAGCGAGACTCTTCTAGAGCACAGATGTTGGCTGCCTTTTCTGGAAGAGATTTAGCTTTTGCTGAGAGGGATGGTCTCATGGCTGCTTTGGATGCTGGATTGAATTGAGCAGGACGAGCTCCGCTCTGCTCTGGATACTGCAGTTGTAGAGTGAGACGAGGTTTGCTCGGCTAGGTATGCAGCATATGTTGAGATCGAGGAGACTTTGATTGCTCGAGACGCAGCTTTTACGGAGAGGGATGAGGCTATAGCTTCCCGTGATTTCCACATTGCTGATAGTACTGCTATTCGACCTTACATTTATGGTTTGATCACCGAGATGAGTGCTTATATTGATGACCACAGTGCCACCTTGCAGATGACTGTGGATGTTCTGGACCATATGGAGGCTGAGTGGACTGCACTTACGGCTGCTCCATCATCTTCAAAGATAGATGCCATGCTGGCATTGCTGACCCGCTTGTCCTTGGGTCCATAAACTAGCTTTATTTTTCCTGCACAGACTAGATCAGCCATTTTTATCATGTACAGGGCATTATGTATATAAAGCAGTTTTATATATCAGAGAAATATATTTTTGATGCACTTCCCTGACTGGAGATGTATTGTCATTGCTGAGTGATTACCACTTCTTTTGTGACTCGCAGTTGTTGATGTATCTTGAGCTCCTCCTTGATGGACTGACAGTTGAGATGTCAAGGAGTATCTCAGATGGGTCTGTTGACCAGGGTAGATTGATAGAATTTAGCTTCTATTTATCTTTGGTGTCTTGGAACTGGTTTTTATTATTATTTTCTTGAAGGTCAAACCGTGCTTAGATGGCTACCTACGTACTCCCGGGTTGAGGGAGATTTGGTCATTCGTAGTTCCTGCTAGTTTGGTTGGAGAGGTTTGAAAAGAGTTTACCTTGGATTCTGAGTCTGGTTTGATGAGTTTTTAAGTTTTTATTTGGTTTGGCCGCACCAGAAATGGCTGCCTACGTACTCCCGGGTTGAGGGAGATCAAGTCATTCGTAGTTCTGGCTTTCTAGTGAAAAGTCGAACATGATTTGATTCGTAGGACCCGGATGCGGGTATGCATGTGTCTCAGATGTAATACCTTTTCACGGTGTCTGAATTAATAAGTTAGGGAAATTCATTCCCATCCATCTCTTGTAGTCTGATAGCGCCCCCAGTCAACACTTCTTTGATAATGAAAGGGCCTTCTCAGTTTGGGGTGAATTTTCCTTTGGCTTCATCCTGATTGGCCAGGATTTTCTTTAGCACCAAGTCATTTTCTCTGAATTGCCTAATTCAGACCTTCTTGTTGTAGGATCTGGCAATCCTTTGTTGGAATAACTATCCGTGGAACATGGTCGTAGCTCCCTTTTCATCTATCAGAGACAGCTGATGATACCGGTCTTGCAACTATTGATCTTCATCTATTTGAGCGTTGATCAACACTCGCAAAGATTCCATCTCTACTTCTATGGGAAGGACTGCTTCCATGCCATAGACCAACGAGTAGGGGGTAGCCCCAATAGAGGTGCGCATTGACGTCCTGTATGCGAACAGAGTTAGAGGCAGCAGGTCAGGCCAGTCCTTGTGATTAGCGGACATTTTCTGCATGATTTTCTTAATGCTTTTGTTGGCGGCTTTGACAGCGCCGTTCATCTTGGGTCGATAGATGACGGAATTGAGATGCTTGATGTGGAACTTACTACACAGATCCACCATCATTTGATTGTTCAGATTTTTGGCATTGTTTGATACGATCACCTCCGGTTGTCCATATCGACAGACGACATTGTTTCTAATAAAACTGATGATAACCTCTTTTATGACTTTGGGAAAAGAAGCCGCTACAACCCATTTGGTGAAGTAATCGATCATAGTGAAGATGAACCGATGACCGTTGCTGGCATTGGGTTCCACTGGACCTATTACGTCCATTCCCCACATAAAGAAAGGTCATGGTGAACTCATGCTATACAGCTCATTTGGAGGAGCGTGAATGGCATTTCCATGTATTTAGCATTGAAAGCATCTCTTGACGTGATCATCGCAATCAGCTTTGAGCAAGATCCAGTAATGTCTTGTTCTAATTATCTTCTTGGCCAGCAGATGACCGCTCATGTGTGGACCACAGACTCTGCCATGGAATTCATTCATTAGTCTTTGGGCTTGCTCATTGTAGAGGCATCTTAACAAGCCTATTCCAGCATCCCTTTTATAAAGTGCATCTCCGCTCAGATAGAACTTCATGGCCATTCTGAGAATTCGTTTCTGCTCTGATTGGCTTGCACCAGCGGGTGTGGATCCATCACGGAGATATT
Organism: Panax stipuleanatus; assembly: GCA_020205555.1. NCBI lineage: Eukaryota > Viridiplantae > Streptophyta > Magnoliopsida > Apiales > Araliaceae > Panax > Panax stipuleanatus. Next base: position 14,633,543 of record CM035118.1, on the reverse strand, counting down.
CCTTGATGTCTTGAAACCAAGGCTGCTTGACAGGAGGTATTTCATCTAATACTTCTCCTACATAATTCCCATATATCGAGGCTTTCTGAATTGTGAACTGAATGTTGGGAAATCCCCTCCTATCGGACATGCGAATTAATGAAGCCAACGTTGCTAATGCATCAGCGAAGTCATTCTAATTCCGAGGAATGTGAACGAAGGTTATTGCTTCGAATCTAGAGATATTTTGAGGACTTGCCGGGTAGGGCAGCAAATGCAATTCTTTGGTGAGATACGCGCCAGTAGTCTGTCTAATAACTAACTCGGAATCTCCGAAGACGAATAAGTGTTTGATAGACATGGATTGGGCTAGCTTCAACCCCATGATATAGCCTTCATACTCAGATGTATTGTTGGTGTTGCCAAATTGAAGTTTGGTAGCCATAAGATATTAATCACCTGTACTAGAGATGAGGACTGCCCCAGCTCCAACACCTTCCATGTTTACCGCTCTGTCAAAATACATTTTTCATGGTTGGACTGTATTCTCAGACTGGAGTTGTTGAATTGTCATGATCCCATAATCCTGGAAATAGGTCTCCAGGGGCTCGAACCCTCCTGAAGGTGCTTCTGCTAATTGATCTGCAATGCTTTGACCCTTGATTGACTTCTGAGTCACGTAGATAATATCGAATTGCTGTAGGATCAACTGCCATTTGGATAGTCGGTAATTCAGCATTGGTTTGTTGAATACATATTTGAACAGATCCATACGGGATATGAGGTAGGTCGTGTGCCCATGCAAATAATGTTGCAACCTCGTGGCGGCCCATGTTAATGCACAGCATGTCTTTTCGATCAGGGTGTATTTCTGTTCCCCACTTCTGAATCTTTTACTGATGTAGTAGATGGCTCTTTCCTTGCTACTATCATCCTTCTATCCTAACATGCAGCCCATTGCATTGGCATTGACGGATAGGTACATAAACAAAGGGACTCCCTTGGGGGTATCAGAACAGGAGCTTCAGTCAGCTATTTCTTGATGGCAAGGAAGGCTTGTTAACAATCCTCATTCCACGTGGTGGAGGAATTCTTCCTTAACAGCTTGAAGATGGACTCACAGGTTACTGTGAGCTGGGAAATGAATCTGCTTATGAAGTTGATCCTTCCCAGGAATCCACGTATCTCCTTCTCTATATGAGGTACGGGCATCTTAGTAATGGCTTTGATTTTGGAGGGGTCGAGTTCAATGCCCCGGTTGCTCATTAAGAATCCTAACAGTTTGCCTGCTTTGACGCCAAAAGCGCATTTGGCGGGATTTAGCTTGAGGTTGTATTTGCATAACCTATTGAACAGCTTCCTGAGATGGTCTATGTGATCATCCTCCCTTCGGGATTTTATGATGATGTCGTCAATATAGACTTCTATTTCTTTGCGCATCATATCTTGAAAGAGGGCCATCATGGCTCGCTGATACGTTGCTCAGGCATTGATGAGATTGAAGGATAGTCGTCGATAGCAGAAAGTTCCCCAGGGAGTGATAAAGGCTATTTTCTCCCTGTCTTCCTCATCAACCATGATTTGATGGTAACTAGAAAAGCAATCCATGAATGAATACATGTCATACTGTGCAGTATTGTTGATTAGAATGCGGATGAAAGGCACTGGGAAGTTGTCCTTGAGATAGGCTTTGTTCAAATCCCAGTAATCCACGCATACTCGTACCTTCCCTCCCAGTTTAGGTACGTGGACTATGTTTGATAGCCATTCGGGGTAGGTTGATACCATGATGATCCTGGCTTTGAATTTCTTAACTACTTCTTCTTTGACTTTGAGAATCCACTCAGGTTTCAATCGCCTGAGTTTTTGTTTTACTGGTTTGAACCTTTCTTTGATTGGCATTTGATTGATGACAATGTCTATGGATAGACCGATCATGTCTTCATGTGACCATGCAAACACATCCTGGTACTGTGTTAGGAGTTTGATCAGGTCGGCTTTTTGATTCGGTGTGAGGTCTGAACCTATTTGGATTTCTTTGATGTTTTTGGAGGTTCCTATGTTGATGGTTGAGGTTTGGTCGAGGTTTGGTTTGGGTTTGTCTGCAACCCATTGCTTAATCTCCTCTGGCACCTCATAGTCATCTTCCTCCTCTTGATCAATATCCATCAAGTCGAAGCTCAATTCTACATCCAAGTCGGAGTCATCTTGACAGGTTGGCATCTCATCAGCAGAGACACACGCATCCAATGCTTGGGTCCTGAAAACAAAAATGCTTTCATTAATATATACAACTGCTTAAACATGCAGCATTTGCTAAGCATGAAAAAAGTTACTGCTCCAGCTGTTCAATCAAAAATAAGCAGTAAATGAAAGCAACCGATATTGGTGTTCGAATTTAGGCTTACCGACATTGGTGGTCAGATTTAGGTTTACCGATATTGGTGATCGGATTTAGGCTTACCGACATTGGTGGTCGGATTTAAGTTTACCGATATTGGTGATCGAATTTGAATTGACGGACAGACATTGGTGGCCGATTTTGAGTTGGAGGCCCGGTATTGAGACCGGGGTTGCTTTGAAAAGACGGCACTGTCCTTCTACAATGTTGGTGATGGGGCAGTGAAAATTTTGAGTGTCTATAATAGTCACCGAGGCGCTCTACATGTCGAGTGGCGCTGATCAAAGCGAAGGACACAGTAGATGAGTTATTCGCCACGAAACAACCCCTGATGATCGACAAAAACAATCGCCTCAGAATGCGATCTCTAGCCCTCTGGTCATCAGGCGGAGGCAACTGCAAAGTCCCATCCTAGGCATCTATACTCAAGGGACCAAATCGAACTGCCGAATCCTTGAATGCCGTCGTCGGGACTCTCAGCATGGATGGAACAATAGCGGGCGAAATGTCGGTCATGACAGGCACTGACACGCCCTTGAACTCAATGCCGGTAATAAATCTCCAGTCCATAGGAGTCAACATCACCGCACAATCCAGCAAATGAAGGGACTGAGTCTGGTGGAACCAGCGCTAAGACAAAGCCCTCATATACCCCCAGGGGCAACGGCGGGGAAGGATCGAGAAAAAGGCCTGAAATCCCTAGCCATCTACAATCTCCCTTTAATCCTGATGCAAAGTGTGATACAGGGAGTGCACACTAAACCAGTTCCCTCGAGGCTGCGTAAAGCCGGGAACCTGCATAAAAACCAACCCAAGTCAAAAACCTGAGCCCCGAAAATGGCAAGAAGGAATAAAAGAATCCAGAGAGAAGAAAGACTTCAAGTCACCTCGTTGGCGTGAAGATATCTCGAAGGATGGCGACTCAAGTCGCCCAGTAGCTCCTGAGTAGGCACAGCAATGCCTGAGACCTCAGCACGTGGAGCCTGAGCGGGAGCAGGAACGGCGAACGGAGCCTCCTCATCATCAATATCCAATGGCTGCTCGTCCTATGCTGGACGAATCCTGCCCTCCACCAGTCTACGAGGAGTCCTAGCCGGACATGGCTATGGCACATCAGAAGCCCTCCTACGTCTAATACCCGAAGAGACCCTACTAGAACTGCGGGGTCTATCACGATCCATCTACAGCAACAAGTCTCCAAATCACCTCAGAAAGGGTGCGGTAAGCCTAAAACCTGTGGCTTATCATTTTCAATCAGTCCAACACATATCTCTAGGTCTTAAGACATGCATGGGTCAGTCAAAAATACCCAGTAAAGTCAAAACTGCATGTTTTCAAAACCTAGAAACTCAAAACCTGCATGGGTCAGTAAAAATTCCCCCACAGAGTCAAAAATGCATGTTTTTCAAAGCCCGAGATTTTGGAAAAATTTCGCCAGAGTCTCCTTTGTAAAATGGACTGTCCACATGCACACAGGCATGCCTAGGTGGCCATTCAGTAGCACACCTATCCAAAAATAGAAACAGTTCATATTTATGAAAGAAAATCAAAAATCAACCTCACATAGTAGCCAAATTACCATGGACATTTTTAGTTGAAAATCCAGGCTCACCAGGCCTCAAAAAGGATGATTAAACTGATCAAAAAGTGCAAAAATTGACTGTCTCAGAACCTAAATTTTATTACATCCAAACGTGCATTACAGTAAGATATGCATACATATGTAGTCAGAAAATGTTTTACAGGTCATATAGACGTACATTTTGCATACATTGCGTTTGAAAGCACCCTAGGCAGTTCGCATGCTTTTAACGATCAAAAACTGCGAAAAAAGCATGTAAAACGTTACCTGCACTGCACTGAACGCATAGGAATTGACAGAATCAAAATTCGACTGCCAGAACTCCGTAGATCTAAAAAATAAGATAGAAAATCCTTTCGCTGCTCAAACGGAAAACTTGCAAAATGAAAACTCTCGAGCTCCATTTAAAGCCCAGGTAGCCGCACCTCTACCTGCGGCTGCCGCACCTCCACCTGCAGCAGCCCAGGTGGGTCCCACTTCCCCTGGGCCCGGTTCGATTCGAGTCAAAATGGTGTTTAAACGGGCTGCCAAGTCAAATCTGAAGAGAAATCGCTACGCGATTGAGCGGTTTGGCTAGAAATCCTGTGTTTAAGCAGCGTCATCCTGACAGAAAGGGAAATTTCCCGAAGACCCTTAGTATTCATCCTGGAGCCATGTCCGAGGATCAACACATCAAACTGCAAAAAAACTGCTCAAGAATTGCGCCAAACTGCCAAAAACTGTCATTTTTTGAATTTCGGATACTAACCAAAGCAGTTTCAGCCATTGGCTCAGTCCCAGCGAAGTTCGGGTACTGATCGAAGTAGTTTCAGCCATTGGCTTAGACCCAGCGAAGTTTGGGTACTGACCAAAGCAGTTTCAGTCATTGGCTCAGCCCCAGCAAAGTTCGGGTACTGACCAAAGCTGTTTCAGCCGTTGGCTCAGCCCCAGCGAAGTTCGGGTACAGACCAAAGTTGATTTCAATCGTTAGCTCAGTTCCAGCAAAGCTCAGGTACAGACCGAGATCCAATCTAGCCGTTGGCCTAACCCCAAGGATGCTTCGACCATCGGACTAGCCATGAGACATCATGAAATGATCTCGAGGCGGAAGTCCTGCAATATTCCATCCCCACAGAGAATAGATGATGGAATCTGTTATACACATCCTCAAAAGGGGAATATTAATCGAGGTCGATGATACATACTCCTGTGGTGAACTACCAGTGCATACTATCGTTCAGGTAGGCGTAGAAGCTTCAGGCAAAATAATTTGAGAACCAGAAGCTATCCCAAGCGGAGTATCCTTTAATCGATGAACATAGACACCCTTGATCTCAAATCAAGGAAGCGGCCATAGCATCCCCATCAGGGAGGTCAATCAACAACAACTATATCAACCTCATCAGGATCTACAAAGCTATCGCAGAAGACGTCATCCCCAGCAGATCAAGATGAAAAAATCTATGATAGCTTATCTTCACCAATCTCACCATAGGTAAGCAGGCTATCATGAACATCGTCATCCCCATCAAAAGGTGACGAAAGTTATCTTTTATAGCCCCAAATCTAACAACTCATCAAGGAGGGTTAATTAACTATAATCGTATCAACCTTAATGGTCGTCACGAGTAACGTTATCCCCAGTAGACAATGACGTGAAGTAATCCATGCTGACCCTACACATGACATACCATGCACTGCCAGGCATCTACGTTTGCATTTCTAGTGTCTACTAATATTCATCCTGCCCATTCCATTGCATTGCATAGACATGATAAAGAGGGGCATCTATAGACACTCGAAATTTTCACTACCCCATCACCAACATTGTAGAAGGGCAGAGCCGTCTCTTCAAATCAACCCCGGTCTCAATACCGGGCCTCTAACTCAAAATCGCCCACCAATGTCGGTCCGTCAATTCAAATCCGATCACTAATATCGGTAAACCTAAATCCGACCACCAATGTCTGTAAGCCTAAATCTGATCACCAATATCGGTAAACCTAAATCTGACCACTAATGTTGGTAAATCCAGCTCCGATCTCCAATCGAACCGTCTATCCAGCTCCGATCTCCAATTGGACCGTCAATCCAGCTCCGATCTCCAATCGGACAATCAATCCAGCTTTGATCTCCAATCGGACCATCAATCCAGCTCCGATCTCCAATCGGACCATAAATCCAGCTTCGATCTCCAATCGGATTGTCAATCCAGCTCCAATCTCTAATCGAACCGTCTATCCAGCTCTGATCTCCAATCGGACAGTCAATCTAGCTCCGATCTCAAATCGAACAGTTTATCAAGCTCCGATCTTCAATCGGACAATCTATCCAGCTCCGATCTCCAATCGGATCGTTAATCCAGCTCCGATCTCCAATCGGACCGTCAATCCAGCTTCGATCTCCAATCGAACAGTCAATCCAGCTCCGATCTCCAATCGGACCGTCAATCCAGCTCCGATCTCTAATCGGACCATCAATCCAGCTTCGATCTCCAATCGGATTGTCAATCCAGCTCCAATCTCTAATCGAACCGTCTATCCAGCTCTGATCTCCAATCGGACCGTCAATCCAGCTCCGATCTCAAATCGAACAGTTTATCAAGCTCCGATCTTCAATCGGACAATCTATCCAGCTCCGATCTCCAATCGGATCGTTAATACAGCTCCGATCTCCAATCGGATCGTTAATCCAGCTTCGATCTCCAATCGAACAGTCTATCCAGCTCCGATCTCCAATCAGACCGTCAATCCAGCTTTGATCCCCAATCAGACTGTCAATCCAGCTTTGATCTCCAATCGGACCGTCAATCCAGCTCTGATCTCTAATCGGACAATCAATCCATCTCCGATCTCCAATCAAACTGTCTATCCAGCTCTGATCTCCAATCTGACCGTCAATCCAACCCCGATCGTCTATCGGTCCGTCAAGTTCAACCCCAATCTCAATATCGGGCCTTCAAATCAGCCTCGGCAGCAACATAAAAGGTACAAGGCAGCCCCGACATCAACCCAGGAGGTACCGATTAATCCCGATCTCAATATCGGGCCATCAAGATTAGCTCGATCTCAGCCCGGGAAGTACAGGTCAGCCCCGACATGAATCCGGGAAGTGCAGTTCAACCCTAGAGATAACTCTGGGAAGCCAGATCCATCAAAGGTCGTGCCGACAACACAAGCAACCCCGGGAGGGGCAAAACGGTCATTTTACAAACTCTCAACCGATTCGACCAAACTCAAGCTGAATTGATGCCATAAAAGTCAGAACAAACCACAACAACGATCCCGAGTGCCAACAACGCAAGACAGCTCAACTGACAAACTGCGGGGAATTGAAGACCTGGTTATGAACCCGTCTTCTTGGACCCGAAAAATATTTTATCCCATGTCATTGCGACACTCTGGGCGAGGGCTTTTTGAAAAGGTATTGCATGCCTCAAACAGACGCTCCGATCAAAAGTTTGAAAGTTTTGACTTCGACTGCGCGTTGTCTGGAGTGCACGTACTTCAAGATGATAAAACTCGGCATGTGGGCCCCACCTAGGGGAGCCGCACCTCTACCTGCGGCAGCCACAGGTAGAGCTAGGGCTCCCTGGATTATAAATAAACGTGCACCCCCTTCATTTTTGAGTTTTCAAAACGCAGCGAAGCTCTGCCAGTTCAATTTCTCGACTTTTACACCTCTTCCAAACCCAAATATTTTCACTCTAACACGTAGGTATACCCATATACTACAACATATCAAAAAACCACAGGTAGATTCGGACGTATAGAGCCTTTGATTTGGTAAAAAGCCCGTATTGCAGTCCATTATAAGTATTTTTACGATCAGAAAGTCAATACTACTACTTTGCACTGTTTTTCACTTGCACACGAAGTTTCATCTTCTAAATATGCCCGAAACTTAGTTCCGCGGTCGTTTTAGTCAAAATTTGGTATATTTCTGTACATAAATGCAAATTTTTGCATTTCTACAACTCGGATTAACGATCCATCGGCTCCAGCTGTGACACCCCCGAATTCGGGTCCTCTGACCCCTGTCCGGTCATCACGAAACAATACAAATATCCACCTCTAAACAATATACAATAACTAAATGCAGAAATATAATAAACGTATGTCGTTCATTCAAAAGGCGTTACTAATTCTAAGATTCGATAACCTAAATACAAACATACAAACATACCTTAGAATAGTCATTAGGGTTCATATTACATAACAGTAATTTAATTAAACATAAAGATAAAGTCTGCTCCTTGCAAACTAATCCTACATCTTCCCTTTACCCTTGTCCTTCCCTGAAGTCTCGGACTTAACTGCAATATAAGTCATGATATAGCAAGAATGAGCAACAAGTTTGCTCAGCAAATTTAAATACAACAATAAAGGATATATCATGATGAATAGAAAATATCTGACAATGAATTCAACAATATAAATATCGGAAGCAAGAATAATGATTGCTTTTAGAATAACTGATAGTCAAGTAGACTTCGAACTATAAAACTCCAATAGAATCAATAGCTGATTGGCCCTTTGGTTACTGGCTACAGAATAAGTACTTGAGGGGATCAGCCTCGTGTATGCCATGTATATGCATAACATTCAACTCTGCTGTTTGTATCTTATATCAGATACCTGCTACTCCCTTATAATATAAGGGTGTTCTTTCAGTCTAAGAATCCTTACCATCAATTGGTTTGGATAGCTTTTATAAAATTTCATATACCTGTCTAACCGAACAAGGGTTCAGACTCTATCTGACACAGTTCAAGAATTATAGAACTTTAAATAATGTACAAGTCCAAGACTGTACGAACTCAAGTGCACCAAGTGCAAATAACAATAATATCGATGTGGAATAATTGTAAAGTAATTAATCCACCTAATAGCATGCTTGGAAATAAAGTTCAAGCTTTAAATAATTAACTGTCAATACGATAGTAACCTGCTCAATACAATATGAGAAGGACAGGAAACTTGCACGATAAAGTGTGTAAGGTAGGGAACTTGCATTCAAATCAAGTGAAGTTTAAGAAACTCGCTTACAACGTTCCTTGAGTAAAGTAAACACAAGGATATGATACTTGCCTGTTTGCTCAGCTACAAATAATTCTAGCTTTAATTAAATCTCGCTGAAATAACCTAACATTAATAAGTCGGTATTCCAATTAGCATATGTAAACTAATACGAGTCTACACTAACAAGAATCTAATCATCATATAAATTTATCATGTAATTCACGTAAGTCAAACACTTTGACTAGGTCTATAAACAATTAACTCTGACCTTGATTTAATAGTGCTAGAATATCTAGTTTCTATACATCAACATAGGTTTGAACATTTAGCATTTCAAGTAATCATGCTTCAAGAATATACTTTCAAGTTTGAATCCTAGCATGCTCACCCTATTCAATTCAAAATTATATGTCTTCATGCCGGTAATTCACATACCTTAAGTTAAACAAGTTCATACTTCAAAGTTGATTACTAAAGTCATGTTATCACATAACAAGGCTAAATAATAATTAATATATATGCTCGAGTATACTACACATATACTTTAATCACGTAGTTCGTACTTGAAATTCATTTTCTATGATTTAGCATGCACATGTGAAATTTGTATATAAACAAATGAGGTTTATTTCAATACATTTATAGGCATAATAAAATCTTAATACGTACGCTTGTATGCTCACAACATGACTCACATGGTATTTGATGTTGTTTATCTTTCAAAGCTTAAGTTCTCTTTCAAAAATTTCACTAAGTCCATAAAGGTCATTTAGTATAAACAAGGTATCTTTATATAGATTTTATATGCATTAGAAACACATATTTAAACCACCTAAATGTCCTCATATGGTCAAAATTTAAAAGCTACTAGCCTTGGTCAAGTTCATTTTTCAAAGTTCTTAAGTTTCTTTCTTTGAAATCGTAGAAATCTTGCAATCGTGCATGCTAGTGTGTTCACACACTTTAAGCGTACATTTTCTATCAATATCTACCATACGGTCATGTTTACGAAATCAGAATGCATGTATGACACACACACACGTCTCAAAATTCATGTTTGAAACCATAAGTTTTATTTTACAATCATGAGGTTTCCTTCCTTAATATGTGCTAGCATGGTCACAAATACGTATGTTGCATTAAAGAACACATACACAATAAGTAAATCAGTATTCATGCCTGCCCAAAGTGGTACAACTAAGCTATCATGATCAGAACTAAAACAGAAGGCAAGGGTCTAGAGCAGGCCTGGCGCAGCTGCGCAGGGCTCAGGCCAGAGGCAGACGCAGGCTGCTTTGACAGTTCTGCTAACCTATCTCAGAAACTCATACGAAATTCATTCCAGTCACAATATAAAATAATTCTATAATACTTATAAACTAATATACTTACTACTAAGCATTTCCCAATCACTTATCATACAATCCATGCTTAGTCAAAGATTTAAGGAATTAGAAATTTATCAGAAAATGAAGAACATGTTATACCTCTGTAATTGATGTTTCCTATAATACTCTTCCTTCAACCTCAGAATGTTTATCACAAATAAATGGATTTGTTCTCAAATCTAACTTAAAGAAATTTCAGCAAATGTAAGTAAGAAGGAGAGAGTTCATTATATAGGCAAATTCAATACCTGGTTCATGCATTTATTCACCAATCCAAACCAATGGAGAACATGATTGTACAATGGGCCAGGAATGGTAGGTGAGTAGTTGGTGAGTTCATCATGAACTCCACACCTCTTGAAATCATTAGCTAGCATTGATGAATTTGAGAAGAAGATAGGCTAGTGCAGCATGTGGGTTTACACGTGAAGGAGAAAAGGAATGGACTCTAATATTGGGACAAGCCAAACTCAGCATTAATAAATACCACACTTGGGTTATATTATACACATAATACACAACTTAGTTATATAATATATATACAATCCATTTCATATAACATAGGTTATAACAAATAAAAAGGGCATTCAATGTGATTCCCAATTACAAGTGTCAAGTAGTGTACTTACCTATAATCTATGTACATTTTCTATTAACACCAAATATAATACAATTGTGTATTTATTTATTACCATAACTGTTATTATTGTAATAATAACTTAATGAGATCATTATCAATTAATAATGTTTATTGATATAAGGTAATAGGGTATACATATTAATGTCTATCCATACATTGTCACATGCCCTTATGTACACATTAAATTTATCAATCTTACATAATACAATTAAAGTTACTATATAGTCCATACATACAATACAAGCCACATTACAATGCCACATTGCATTATATATAATATAGATAACTACCATATATTAAAGGTTTAATATATCGCATGCTTGTATAAAATAATTAATCAAGTAAATATAATCATAATATATTTATTAATTCTCTTACTCATTAATTATTATTTATTCATAATAATTATTAATCAACACATTATCAATTAATTAATCATAATTAAAATTAATCAATATGTTCAAATCCTGCCACTATATTCAAATAAATTGAATATTTAATTATTAATAATCCTATCAATTCTCTGATATTAAAGTCTTAGGGTTAGTCCACTAATTTAAATAACCATTAGTGACTCCCTTTAATTATTTTGCAATTTCACATAACCACATAAGGTTTAAATAAGCTCACAAAACTAACTCGTTAAAATTAAATCACATATTTAATTAATAAGGAGTTTAAAATTCATAGTCGTTACACCAGCAGCTTCAATGCAATAGCACACACGTTCTGGCAACTTTGTCGAACTGGGTTATCTTCCCAGTCCGGGTTTGGCCCTTTTTTGTATATATTTAACTGTATATATACTAACATTTTAATTTTGTTAAGCCCGGATGTCAAATCCGAGGTAGTTTACTGCTTTTATATATATTTACGCATATATAAGCGACTCTCACCATAACTGGTTCTCTCACCAATATTGGTTGACTACATTTCTGTCAATATATATATATATATATATATATATATATATATATATATATATTTAAATATTTTCCATCCGGCCTGGATTATTTTGTGGCCATTTTACTGATTTGCACACTTTCCCATACTGGGTGCTCTCCCCAGTCACCGGGTGACTACTTTATGTCAATTTCAATTCCAGTACGGGCACCGGCGTGAAAATCCATCGCCCTTATTACTATTTTATATATATATATATATATTTTTTATTTCTATCACAGCCTAGATTATTTCGTGGCTATTTACAGTTTTCATATATATATATATATATATCAATTCCAGTCCGGGCTTGTGAGTGAAAACCCATCGCCTTTTTACAACTTTTGTATATATATAATTATATATATTGCTTTACTCAATTTATTCAACTACTGCATTTAATATTCATTTGTATATGAATCTGCACTGACATATCTGCGGGCAGACTAGATTTATTTAAATCTCGCCAATTCTAGTTTTCAAACGGTTCAAAACCTCCAGACTGAACCGGGAAGCTAGATTGGCTGAGATTTCTTTAAATCTAGCTTTCTTTCTAGTTTCAGCTTTAAAAGCAACCTCGCGTCCCTTAGATCGCTATCTAGTGGGAACGAGACGCTTTGGTCACACGCAGCCAAGATTTACTAATGAATCCTTGGTTCCATTGCGACGTGAGGATGTGTGTGTATATATATATATATATATATATCCATTTCTGTACAAATTTGAACTGTGCAGGTTTATGGGCTACTCATATGTGAACCTAGGAATCGTGGGATTCACGATTAAATCGATCGGGATCTGATTCCCATGATGGACAAACTCCAGTTTACAGATGTACCCTACCGATTTTTCTGTAAAATGTACATACATAGAGCTTAAAATGGTTATCCGGATTTAAGGTCTCAATATAATGAAAAAATATTAATTGTCGTGTCAGCGTCCCTCCGATGGTTTTCATACCCATGAGGAGACCGACACTTGTATATTTTTGTGGTCGAGGATGCTTCGCAGCCCGACAAATCAACATTCACATGCAGCCTTAAGGCTATAAAGATAAAATTAAAAGTATAAACCGGTTTCAATTCCTATGTCAGCGTAAGGGTTTGATAAACTAGCTTTCAAAACATCATTTTCAAATCAATCAAAAGAAAAGAGTTTCAAGAAAATCAAATCAAATGCTTTTGCAAATTAAATCAAAGACAGATTTTCAAATCAAATCAAACCCTTCGTATATAGGCTCAACGAAGCCTGTCAAAACTTTCAATCAATCAATAGGCCCAATTTTCAAACAGCATTCACTCACGCATTCACAGTTTTAAGGGAAATATTAAAAAGATGTGGTACCGTGTTTATACGAGAGTCGTGGGGTGCCTAACACCTTCCCCACACTTAACCAAGTCCCCCGAACTCAAAACTCCAATTTCAAAGATCAAGTTTCGACAGTGTCCAGCAATTGGGCCTCTTTTCAAATCAAACTCGGTTGAGTTGGTACAATCATTTTCCAAACTAACAACTGGCGACTCTAAACATTCAAATCGTCGACATAAACACATGTTGGCATCTTTCCTAAAAAAACCCTTCAAAACCTTTTTCCTAAATAAAAAGAATAAGGGTAGAGAGAACTTAGGAAGATTCATTTAAGGAAGCCCGAGTTACGAACCGACCCGCGGGATTCTTAAATTTTCCAACGTCGACAAAAGGGGTATAGTTCCTCCTTTGAATGGGCATGTGGTTTCATTCGCCCCTTGAATTTTGTCCTTGTAAGACCAAGGAGACTTCTTCGTCTTTCTTTTTATGTACCCTCCGGGGATTACTCCCGTAATTTTTAGATTGGATATGTTCGGCTACAGCTTCGAGGGCGGTTAGATCTTTTATCTTCCCGAATTTGAGCCCCATTTCCGCCATCTCGCTATGCTTGATCATTTTAGAGAATGATTTTCCTATTCCCGCTAGGACTCTCTCATAATAAGGTGCTTCTTGGATATCGATGAAGGTCAAAACTATTTCAGATTTAGTCATGGCTGGGGTAACTTGTGCTGCGACCCGTCTCCATCGCTGGGCATATTCTCTGAATGATTCAGTGTTCTTTTTCTTGATTTTAGTTATTTGATATCTGTCGGGAGCCAACTGTGGTTGAAAACTGTACTGGCCGAGGAAGGCATGAGTTAGTTCTTCCCAACTATGAATGTGACGCCCCCAAATTTGGGCCACAATGCGTCGAATCCGGTGTATCACTATTTAACAATAATAACTAAAATCATACAATCACAACGGATAATCTAGAATAATATACAATAATTTATTATATTTATTCCCCCAAGTCTCGCAACCTACAGTACTTAATAGATTACATAATAATATCAAATAAATATTTATTACATAACCCTAATTAAGTTTAAACATAGTTCTGAATCGGTCTTAATACATTATCATAGTTGTCATAATACAATACCAAAATTTCTAAAACATAAAGGGACTAGCTAGTCGGCAGCCTTGCCCTTTCCCTTGTCGGTGCCCGAAGGTCTGCCCTGCTCTGCCTTAACTGAAATGTTTTTAGCAAAAGCAAGAATGAGCACAAAATTCCCACCAAGTAATATACGATAAGGGTGAAGAATTTTATAACACGAGTTTGAAATATCAAGGTATAATCTCGATGATAATCAAGAGTTTGAAGAATAACATCATGAACAACGAGTATCAACAATTCTCAAATCAAATCCTTGGAATATGAAACGATGGTTCATTCCAGACCAACAGATATATATGAATTCAAAGGCAATCAACGTATCCAACTGGATAAAATAATTTATACTGAGCAGTCACTAAGGACTATTGAACCTCTACTAGAATTATCAATATTAAACTGATATCCCAAAAATAAGTATGATAGATGATCAGTCTATAATACTCTATGTTATGCATAACACCACAATAATTTTCACGCATGTGTTGGGCTTCCAACAATATATACACTCCCCTTACCATAAGGGTTGTTCAACTCAGTTTTCAAAGATTTCGCACCAGTCAATTGGTTTGAATAGTTTTCTAAATATGCATATAGCATAGAAACTTTCACGATATTTAAGAACAATACTAAGTTCAACATGAATAATAGCTTTCATAAGACTCAAATGAAATAAGAGTTTATTCAAAAAGCATACTAACTCAATTTAAACGAGTATGTAAGAAAACTTGCTTTCACAAGGATCCATTGCATAAAGCAAATGCAAAGGTTGGGATACTTGCAATTAATAATACAAGAACGGGTTCAAGAAAACTTGCACAATAAAAGAGTGTAAGTCAGGGAACTTGCCTTATACGTAGATTACCAATATAAGCTTATCAACACTTTGAACTCCTATCGTAATATATTTATGTATAGGATATTCATTAGCCAATTATATTCGATATACAAGCTCGATATGTAATTCAAGTATACACATATGGTTCTCACTTAGTATTGTAACTCTATACGTACGTCATTACGTACTTTACATATGCTTGTCACGTAATCAGTATATAAGACATTACGAAATAAAGTACATAGTTATATCATGTATAGTATCATAACACTTAATCAACATTATCTTCACTAACTTTAGAATCCCTTTTATAAGTTAAATGTTATCATGTTACTTCATCATCTCATATAAACATATATCAATATTAATTATAACCTCCTTAACAGATTAGAGCATCATAATAAGTGAACTGCTAAAATCAGAATAAGCAAACTGCATCAGAACTAAAAGTGACCTGGCGCAGCTGCGCCCTGGTTAAGCCTAGGGACGGCGCAGCTGCGCTGTAACCTGGCCCAACCAAGGTTGGGCTGCTGCCTTACTGTTTCTGTTCAATATGTTAGCATACATCTACACATGGCATATACTCATGTTAACTGGTCATTCATGCTTACCAAGTCAATCGAAGTTCAACCTTCCATGTTATAGTTCTAGATTAACATCCTTAATAACTTAAGGTCATACAAGGTCATGAAATCACATAAGCTATCATGCTTGTCATTTAAACACATAAGGTGGTCACATAACTTGTTTTAGGAATACTCACAAGTATCTACATCATACACGTATAACTAGTATCGTTATTTGTTTGAAAACTCGCCTAACTCATATCTCATATGTAAGACACCGGATTTTATGAAATAAAAGTATTCAATTTTTCTATTTAGTAAATGGTTAAATTGATAAAAGTTTAAAGTTAAGGGTGATATATGTAAATTTTTTAAAATAAGCAAGTGGTTTTAAAATATTCATTGTGTCGGGGAATATTCGTACGACGGCGCAGCCATTTGTGGGCCCCATAACGAAAAACTGTCGGATGAAGAAAACAACAATAATAAGTTTTTTAAAAATAACGGCGTAACGGTTACCGTTAGAACTATTGAAATACCCGGTGGTTAAAATAAAGTAATACGCGTTGTTACACAGTAGAACACGGTATTGCACAATATTTTAAATTATTGTAGATTCAATAATTGTCGCTGCACAGTATTTTCCATTATTAGATCAATAATTCATATTATTTGAATAATATTATTAGATAGCATTATTGGCAATGTCTAAGAAAGTTCTGTATATGAGGGATTTTTTAATTGCGCGCCAGTAAGGAGAAATCCTTATTGGAAGGCCCCTCTTTCTTGGGAACGACCTGGTTGTCAATATTATAGTTCTGTAATATTATTTGTGAATAATTAATTATTAATTTATATGATAAGAAAATATTTATTTTATGTGGATATAAATGAAGGAATTAGAGCTGATGTGTTTTATCAGTATTTGGTTGGAATGGAGGTGTGGAAAATTATCCGTATGTGAATTTCGGTCATTTTTTGTTTGGAATTTGGAAAATACTTTCTTCTGCAAAGTTGTAGAGAATTAAATTTTCTATGAAAAAGATATAGAATTCGTATTTTTCTGATAAAAGGGCTATTTATTATGAATTATTGAAGTTCCAGAATAATTAATTTTTGGGGTTATAAATATTTTTTTTAAAAAAAATATTTCTTAAATGTGGGTGGGACCCACTGGTGGAGGCTGATGAATTTGGTCAAGGGGTGGGCGGAATTTTTTTTTAATAAAATATTATTTTATTAAATTTTCTGCGTTGGTGTTCTAAGCATTTTTCAATAAATAGGGTGTTTAGTTTAGAATTGAAAATCACACCAGATTCAGAAGTTTCTCTCTCTATAATATCGAGCGTATTTTTGTTAGTATTTTGATATTTTGAGAGTTGATAAGCAGTTTTCGTCAGCATTATATCTGTTATTCCAGTCAGAATTACTATTCTTTTGAGGTAAGGGATATCATTGTTGTAAGGGATGTTTTTATGTTTCGTAAAGGAGGTTATTTTTTATAAATGATATTATTTTCGTAAATGATATTATTTTCGTAAAAGATATTTTGGTAAAGGTTGTGATTTTATACTCATAAGGGGTATTATTGCTTTCGTATTCATAAGAGATATCATTCTAGTAAGGGATGGTAACGGATGTTATTTTTTTTTGTAAATGATGTTATTGCTTTCAATATCATTTCATCGAAATATTGGTATGAATTTTATTATGAAATTTTTACCTTTTCCGTTGAGGTTACTATTCACGTATACGATACTATTTATGAATACGGTACTATTTACGAGTACTATTTATGAGTACTATTCACGAAGTATGATTTTTCTTATGAAATTTCTACCTTTTTTATGTCGAAGTTATTATTCACGTATACGACACTATTCACGTATACGGCACTATTCACGGGAGTACTATACACGGGGTACTATTCACGACAAAATTGGTTTCTTTTTCTAACTAAATTATTGTTGAGTTATGAATCTTACTCTTGATTTTAGATCCATGTTTTGATCATATTGTTCTTATTATCGTATATAACATTTTTATAATCATGGTGATGTAAGTTCTCTTTGACTTAAGTGTAAAGATGGGTAGATTATTGGTATGACCATGACTATGGGTTCTCTTTGGCCAATAGTGCAAAGATGAATTGTTGACTGGTATGATCATAACCATTGAATTTAGAATTGAATATCTTTAGCTTAAGTGCAAAGGTAAATTGATCAACATGGTTATAATTACTGTTTATATAAATTCTGAAATGATTATATATTTCTTTTAGATATGAATATCTTTGGCCTGTAGTGCAAAGATGACCTGTTGTTGAATATCTTTGGCCTGTAGTGCAAAGATGACCTGTTGTTGAATATCTTTGGCCCGTAGTGCAAAGATGACCTGTTGTTGAATATCTTTGGCCCGTAGTGCAAAGATGACCTATTGTTGAATATCTTTGGCCTGAGTGCAAAGATGAAATGATTAACATGATTATGAACAAGAACTGTGATTTGGTATAACTGTGATCTTTGATGTTTCAGGTAAAGATATGTGATGAAAATTATCTTCATCCTGAGTGCGAAAAGGAATTTATTGATATAACTATGATCATGAACTATTTACATGATTGTGGACAGAAATTGTTGATTGATGTTACAGGGATACAATATTATTGGTGGACTTTTAACATGGAGGAAATAATAAACGTCATGGTCTATTTGACTCTTCTAATGGATTGCTCGTTTCGCTGCAACTATGGTTGAAAAGTTTTATCATCTACCATATGTTTAAATCTCTGATTTATTACTGACAAATGCTATTGATAATTTAATTATCTTTAGTCATGATATTCTTTACTGGGCTATTTGTGCTCACCCTTTTGCTTCACAATTCCTTTTAGGTAACAAGAGTGTAGCTGGGTCAAACGGGGATAACAAGGGAATAAAGTAGTGGTCGTTAACTGTTGAGTTTCTCAATACATTTAATAAATAACATGACGATATATAATTTTCACGCGTGTGTTGGACTTCTGACAATATATACACTCCCCCTTACCATAAGGGTTGTTCAACTCAGTTTTCAAATATTCTGCACCAGTCAATTGGTTTGGATAGTTTTCTAAATATGCATATAGTCTAGCCGAATCAAATGGCATAGACACTTTCACGATATTTAAGAACAATACTAAGTTCAACATGAATAATAGCTTTCATAAGACTCAAATGAAACAAGAGTTTATTCAATAAGCATACTAACTCAATTTAAACGAGTAAGTAAGAAAACTTGCTTTCACAAGAATCCATTGCATAAAGCAAATGCAAAGGTTAGGATACTTGCAATTAATAAAACAAGAACGGGTTTAAGAAAACTTGCACAATAAAAGAGTGTAAGTCAGGGAACTTGCCTTATGCGTAGATTACCAATATAAGTTTATCAACACTTTGAACTCCTATCGTAATATATTTATGTATAGGATATTCATTAGCCAAGTATATTCAATATACAAGCTCGATATGTAATTCAAGTATACACATATGGTTCTCACTTAGTCTTGTTACTCTATATAAACGTTATTACGTACTTTACATATGCTTGTCACGTAATGAGTATATAAGACATTACAAAATCAAGTACATAGTTATATCACGTATAGTATCATAACACTTAGTCAACATTATCTTCACTAACTTTAGAATCCCTTTTATAAGTTAAATGTTATCATGTTACTTCACCATCTCATATAAACATATATCAATATTAATTATAACCTCCTTAACAGATTAAAGCATCATAATAAGTGAACTTCTAAAATCAGAATAAGCAAACTACATCAGAACTGAAAGTGACCTGGCGCAGCTGCGCCCTGGTTAAGCCTAGGGACGGCGCAGCTGTGCTGTCCCTTGGCCAGACCAAGGTTGGGCTGTTGCCTTACTGTTTCTGTTCAACATGTTAGCATACATCTACACATTGCATATACTCATGTTAACGGGTTATTCATGCTTACCAAGTCAATCGAAGTCCAACCTTCCATGTTATAGTTCTAGATTAACATCCTTAATAACTTGTCAATCGAAGTCCAACCTTCCATTTTATAGTTCTAGATTAACATCCTTAATAACTTAAGGTCATACAAGGTCATGAAATCACATAAGCTATCATGCTTGTCATTTAAACACAAAAGGTGGTCACATAACTTGTTTTAGGCATACTCGCAAGTATCTACATCATACATGTAAGACCCCGAATTTTATGAAATAAAAGTATTCAATTTTTTTATTTAGTAAATGGTTAAATTGATAAAAGTTTAAAGTTAAGGGTGATATATGTAAACTTTCTAAAATAAGCAAGTGGTTATAAAATATTCTTGTTGTCGGGGAATATTCGTTTGGATATAGAATATTCTTGTTGTCGGGGAATATTCATACGACGGCGCAGCTATTTGTGGGCCCCACAACGGAAAACTGTCGGATATAGAAAGCGACAGAAATAACTTTTTTTACAAAATAACGGCGTAGTTGTTACCGTTAGTACTGTTGAAATACCCGGTGGTTAAAATACAGTACGCGGTGTTGCGCAGTAGCACACGGTATTGCACAGTATTTCGAATTATTGAGTCTTACGTGAGAAGCCATTACTCAATTATTGTTACAGTAATTACTGTTCAATATTTTATATTATTGACTCAATAATTGCTACGTTATTGACTCAATAATTGCTACGTTGATATTTATATTGACTCAATAATTGCTGCATTGATATTTTATTGACTCAATAATTGCTACGTTGCCATTTTATATGATTGATTCAATAATGGCTACAGTTGATATTTTGTAGTATTGATTCAATAATTGTCGTTGCACAGTATTTCACGTTATCAACTCAATATTTCATATTATTTGAATAATATTATTAGATAGCATTATTGACAATGTCTAAGGAAGTTATGTCTAGGAGGGGTTATTTAATTGCGCGCCAGTAAGGAGAAGTTCTTATCGGAAGGCCCCCTCTTTCCTGGGAACGACCTGGTTGTTAATATTGTAGTTCTATAATATTATTTGTGAATAATTAATTATTGATTTATATGATAAGGAAATAATTATTTGGTGGATATTAAAGAAGGAATTGGCGCTGGTGAGTTTTTATCAATATTTTGGTGTGAGAAATCATCTGTTTTTGGATTTCGGATAATTTATGTTTGGAATTTGGAAAAACTTCCTTCTGCAAAGTTGTAGAGAATTAAATTTCCTATGAAAGGACATAGAATTTGTATTTTTCTGACAAAGGGGCTATTTGTTATGAATTATTGAAGTTTCAGGAAAATAAACATTTTTTAAATAAAATGGTGGGCCCCACTTTTGTTGTTGGTTGAAAAATCTGATTTTTTTGGTAGCAGCCGGCGGCTGGAGTTTTTTTTAAAATAATAATATTTTATTATTTTAGTCTCCTTTGGCATCCTAAGCTTTTCCTATAAATAGGGTGCTTAGGTTAGAATTGAAAATCACACCAGAATCAGAAGTTTTCTCTCTCTATAATATCGAGCGTATTTTTGTGAGTATTTCAATACTTTGAGTATTAGTATTCAGTGCAAGTTTCTTTCGATATTATATCCGATATTCCAGTCAGAGGTACTATTTTTTTGAGGTAAGGGATGGTAAGGGATGTTATTTTCTTTCGTAAATGATGTTATTCTTTTCAATATCATTATACAGAAATATTGTCATGGATTTTATGTTGAAATTCTTACTTTTTCGCCGAGGTTACTATTCACGTATACGGCACTATTCACGTATACGGCACTATTCATGTATACGACACTATTTACAAATACGGTACTATTCACGAGTACTATTCACGAAGTATGATTTTTCTTATGAAATTTCTATCTTTTTCGTGTCGGAATTACTATTCACGTATACGATACTATTCACGTATACGGCACTATTCACTTATACGGTACTATTCACCGAAAAATTAATTTTTCTTCTATTTGTCCAAGTTGCCTGTTAAGGTTCATATCTTTGATTGGATCTAAGTTTTGAGCTTTATTTCTGAATTTTGCTCCACAAAGTATTATTATGGAGTATTTTTAAACTTGGAGATCGATGTTTTGATCAAATTGTTTTTATTATCATATATAACATTTTTATAACCCTGGTGATGAAATTTCTCTTTGACTTGAGTGTAAAGATGGGTAGATTATTGGTATGATCATGACTATAGATTCTCTTTGGCCAGTAGTGCAAAGACGGATTGTTGACTGGTATGTTCATGACCATTGAATTTACAATTGAATATCTTTAGCTTAAGGGCAAAGGTGAATTGATCAACATGGTTATAATTATTGTTTATATAAATTCTGGAATGATTAGATATTTTTTGAGATACGAATATCTTTGGCCAGTAGTGCAAAGATGAACTATTGATGAATATCTTTGGCCCGTAGTGCAAAGATAAACTATTGATGAATATCTTTGGCCTGTAGTGCAAAGATGAGCGGTTGATTTGTGAATATCTTTGGCATGTAGAGCAAAGATGAATGATTAATTGTTGAATATCTTTGGCTTGTAATGCAAAGATGAATTGATTAGCATGATTATGAACAGGAACTGTGATTTGGTATAACCATGATCTTTGGTGTTTCAGGTAAAGACAGGTGATGAGAATTATCTTCGTCCTGAGTGCGAAGAGGAATTCATCAAGATAATTATGATCATGAACTTACATGATTGTGGACAGGAATTGTTGATTGATGTTACAGGGATAAAATATTATTGGTGGACTTTTAACACGGAGAAGATAATAAACATTATAGTCTATTTGACTCTTCTAATGGATTGCTCGTTCCACCGCAACTATGGTTGAAAAGTTTTATCATCTACCATATGTTATAAATCTCTGATTTATCACTGATGAAGACTATTGATAATTTAATTATCTTTAGTCATGATATTCTTTACTGGGCTATTTGTGCTCACCCTTTTGCTTCACAATTCCTT
Source organism: Panax stipuleanatus (assembly GCA_020205555.1). Lineage (NCBI taxonomy): Eukaryota > Viridiplantae > Streptophyta > Magnoliopsida > Apiales > Araliaceae > Panax > Panax stipuleanatus. The sequence goes on along the minus strand of CM035118.1, from coordinate 14,610,754 downwards.
TCAGGTAATAAGAGTGTAGCTGGGTCGAGCGGGATAACAGGGGAATAGAACGAGGGTCTAGAACTGTTGAAGTTTTCCACCAAACAGTATGAAAATAATTTTATTGAAAATTTTAGATAAGTACGTCGTATTTTATACGTCATTTAACGGTTGTTTTTGGTGACCTGACTTAGGTGAGGTGAACCCAACTTTGGAAGGGTGTTTTGTCACTATTATACAAGATGTCTAACCACATACGACTTCATGTTATCATAAGACATGGTTGTGCACATCCACTTGCTGATTATATCCATGAACACTACCTATATAATCTTGGAGTACGGTTAGAATATAATTCTCAGTTTGAGACAACAGAGATAATTATATGGCAAGAGAAGACCCACCATTGGAATGAACAAGATAGTAATCTTCTCGTTTTTCTTTGGGGTCTATTGGGTCAACCAAGGATAATTCTCGAGTCCTACGATATCTATTATAACATGGATGCATGGCCTCCCATGTACGAAGGTTTCCTTGAACATTTTCCAAAGATTTTAATTCCTAAAACAGTTATTGACTGTACCTTTCTGTAACGTATTATTGATTTGGAGTATGGGCACTGTATTTGTATTGAAACTCACAGTTTAATTGTGGTCGTATTTTGTACGACAGTTTAAAAAGTTAGAACTTGAAGATTTGTATTTGAAATTTTTGTTGAGTGTATTTCGTGGCGACCCAGAATGGGTTGGGTGGATTGGACCTATTTTGGGGGCGTTACATTTTGGTATCAGAGCTTAGGGATATGGTCGCTGGCGGAGATCTGAGTCTAGAATTAGGAGGGGAGAGATGAGTAATATACTTCGCTAGTGTGTGACTTACCTAAGCTAACTTTTCTTACTTGTTATATGTCAATTAACCTTGTTTTGAAGCGGTATTCTAGAATGAGCAATGGAGAAATCATGATGACAAGGAAGATGAAATCTGAAATGAAAGCAAGGTATTCTCAACTTTTCGACATACCAGGTACGTACGTAAATTTCGAGGACGAAATTTCATAAGGAGGGGAGATTGTAAGACCCCGAATTTTATGAAATAAAAGTATTCAATTTTTCTATTTAGTAAATGGTTAAATTGATAAAAGTTTAAAGTTAAGGGTGATATATGTAAATTTTTAAAATAAGCAAGTGGTTATAAAATATTCTTGTTGTCGGGGAATATTCGTTTGGATAGTAGAATATTCTTGTTGTCGGGGAATATTCGTACGATGGCGCAGCTATTTGTGGGCCCCACAACGGAATAACTGTCGGATATAGAAAGCGACATGAAATAACTTTTTTTACAAAATAACGGCGTAGTTGTTACCGTTAGTACTGTTGAAATACCCGGTGGTTAAAATACAGTACGCGGTGTTGCGCAGTAGCACACGGTATTGCACAGTATTTCGAATTATTGAGTCTTACGTGAGAAGCCATTACTCAATTATTGTTACAGTAATTACTGTTCAATATTTTATATTATTGACTCAATAATTGCTACGTTGATATTTTATATTATTGACTCAATAATTGCTGCATTGATATTTTATTGACTCAATAATTGCTACGTTGCCATTTTATATGATTGATTCAATAATGGCTACAGTTGATATTTTGTAGTATTGATTCAATAATTGTCGTTGCACAGTATTTCACGTTATCAACTCAATAATTCATATTATTTGAATAATATTATTAGATAGCATTATTGACAATGTCTAAGGAAGTTATGTCTAGGAGGGGTTATTTAATTGCGCGCCAGTAAGGAGAAGTCCTTATCGGAAGGCCCCCTCTTTCCTGGGAACGACCTGGTTGTTAATATTGTAGTTCTATAATATTATTTGTGAATAATTAATTATTGATTTATATGATAAGGAAATAATTATTTGGTGGATATTAAAGAAGGAATTGGCGCTGGTGAGTTTTTATCAATATTTTGGTGTGAGAAATCATCTGTTTTTGGATTTCGGATAATTTATGTTTGGAATTTGGAAAAACTTCCTTCTGCAAAGTTGTAGAGAATTAAATTTCCTATGGAAGGACATAGAATTTGTATTTTTCTGACAAAGGGGCTATTTGTTATGAATTATTGAAGTTTCGAAAATAAATATTTTTAAATAAAATGGTGGGCCCCACTTTTGTTGTTGGTTGAAAAATCTAATTTTTTGGTAGCAGCCGGCGGCTGGAGTTTTTTTAAAAATAATAATATTTTATTATTTTAGTCTCCTTTGGCATCCTAAGCTTTTCCTATAAATAGGGTGCTTAGGTTAGAATTGAAAATCACACCAGAATCAGAAGTTTTCTCTCTCTATAATATCGAGCGTATTTTTGTGAGTATTTCAATACTTTGAGTATTAGTATTCAGTGCAAGTTTCTTTCGATATTATATCCGATATTCCAGTCAGAGGTACTATTCTTTTGAGGTAAGGGATGGTAAGGGATGTTATTTTCTTTCGTAAATGATGTTATTCTTTTCAATATCATTATACAGAAATATTGTCATGGATTTTATGTTGAAATTCTTACTTTTTCGTTGAGGTTACTATTCACGTATACGGCACTATTCATGTATACGGCACTATTTACAAATACGGTACTATTCACGAGTACTATTCACGAAGTATGATTTTTCTTATGAAATTTCTATCTTTTTCGTGTCGGGATTACTATTCACGTATACGATACTATTCACGTATACGGCACTATTCACTTATACGGTACTATTCACCGAAAAATTAATTTTTCTTCTATTTGTCCAAGTTGCCTGTTAAGGTTCATATCTTTGATTGGATCTAAGTTTTGAGCTTTATTTCTGAATTTTGCTCCACAAAGTATTATTATGGAGTATTTTTAAACTTGGAGATCGATGTTTTGATCAAATTGTTTTATTATCATATATAACATTTTTATAACCCTGGTGATGAAATTTCTCTTTGACTTGAGTGTAAAGATGGGTAGATTATTGGTATGATCATGACTATAGATTCTCTTTGGCCAGTAGTGCAAAGACGGATTGTTGACTGGTATGTTCATGACCATTGAATTTACAATTGAATATCTTTAGCTTAAGGGCAAAGGTGAATTGATCAACATGGTTATAATTATTGTTTATATAAATTCTGGAATGATTAGATATTTTTTGAGATACGAATATCTTTGGCCAGTAGTGCAAAGATGAACTATTGATGAATATCTTTGGCCCGTAGTGCAAAGATGAACTATTGATGAATATCTTTGGCCTGTAGTGCAAAGATGAGCGGTTGATTTGTGAATATCTTTGGCCTGTAGAGCAAAGATGAATGATTAATTGTTGAATATCTTTGGCTTGTAATGCAAAGATGAATTGATTAGCATGATTATGAACAGGAACTGTGATTTGGTATAACCATGATCTTTGGTGTTTCAGGTAAAGACAGGTGATGAGAATTATCTTCGTCCTGAGTGCGAAGAGGAATTCATCAAGATAATTATGATCATGAACTTACATGATTGTGGACAGGAATTGTTGATTGATGTTACAGGGATAAAATATTATTGGTGGACTTTTAACACGGAGAAGATAATAAACATTATAGTCTATTTGACTCTTCTAATGGATTGCTCGTTCCACCGCAACTATGGTTGAAAAGTTTTATCATCTACCATATGTTATAAATCTCTGATTTATCACTGATGAAGACTATTGATAATTTAATTATCTTTAGTCATGATATTCTTTACTGGGCTATTTGTGCTCACCCTTTTGCTTCACAATTCCTTTCAGGTAATAAGAGTGTAGCTGGGTCGAGCGGGATAACAGGGGAATAGAACGAGGGTCTAGAACTGTTGAAGTTTTCCACCAAACAGTATGAAAATAATTTTATTGAAAATTTTAGATAAGTACGTCGTATTTTATACGTCATTTAACGGTTGTTTTTGGTGACCTGACTTAGGTGAGGTGAACCCAACTTTGGAAGGGTGTTTTGTCACTATTATACAAGATGTCTAACCACATACGACTTCATGTTATCATAAGACATGGTTGTGCACATCCACTTGCTGATTATATCCATGAACACTACCTATATAATCTTGGAGTACGGTTAGAATATAATTCTCAGTTTGAGACAACAGAGATAATTATATGGCAAGAGAAGACCCACCATTGGAATGAACAAGATAGTAATCTTCTCGTTTTTCTTTGGGGTCTATTGGGTCAACCAAGGATAATTCTCGAGTCCTACGATATCTATTATAACATGGATGCATGGCCTCCCATGTACGAAGGTTTCCTTGAACATTTTCCAAAGATTTTAATTCCTAAAACAGTTATTGACTGTACCTTTCTGTAACGTATTATTGATTTGGAGTATGGGCACTGTATTTGTATTGAAACTCACAGTTTAATTGTGGTCGTATTTTGTACGACAGTTTAAAAAGTTAGAACTTGAAGATTTGTATTTGAAATTTTTGTTGAGTGTATTTCGTGGCGACCCAGAATGGGTTGGGTGGATTGGACCTATTTTGGGGGCGTTACATTTTGGTATCAGAGCTTAGGGATATGGTCGCTGGCGGAGATCTGAGTCTAGAATTAGGAGGGGAGAGATGAGTAATATACTTCGCTAGTGTGTGACTTACCTAAGCTAACTTTTCTTACTTGTTATATGTCAATTAACCTTGTTTTGAAGCGGTATTCTAGAATGAGCAATGGAGAAATCATGATGACAAGGAAGATGAAATCTGAAATGAAAGCAAGGTATTCTCAACTTTTCGACATACCAGGTACGTACGTAAATTTCGAGGACGAAATTTCATAAGGAGGGGAGATTGTAAGACCCCGAATTTTATGAAATAAAAGTATTCAATTTTTCTATTTAGTAAATGGTTAAATTGATAAAAGTTTAAAGTTAAGGGTGATATATGTAAATTTTTTAAAATAAGCAAGTGGTTATAAAATATTCTTGTTGTCGGGGAATATTCGTTTGGTCGTAGAATATTCTTGTTGTCGGGGAATATTCGTACGATGGCGCAGCTATTTGTGGGCCCCACAACGGAATAACTGTCGGATATAGAAAGCGACAGAAATAACTTTTTTTACAAAATAACGGCGTAGTTGTTACCGTTAGTACTGTTGAAATACCCGGTGGTTAAAATACAGTGATACGCGGTGTTGCAGCAGTAGCACACGGTATTGCACAGTATTTCGAATTATTGAGTCTTACGTGAGAAGCCATTACTCAATTATTGTTACAGTAATTACTGTTCAATATTTTATATTATTGACTCAATAATTGCTACGTTGATATTTTATATTATTGACTCAATAATTGCTGCATTGATATTTTATTGACTCAATAATTGCTACGTTGCCATTTTATATGATTGATTCAATAATGGCTACAGTTGATATTTTGTAGTATTGATTCAATAATTGTCGTTGCACAGTATTTCACGTTATCAACTCAATAATTCATATTATTTGAATAATATTATTAGATAGCATTATTGACAATGTCTAAGGAAGTTATGTCTAGGAGGGGTTATTTAATTGCGCGCCAGTAAGGAGAAGTCCTTATCGGAAGGCCCCCTCTGTCCTGGGAACGACCTGGTTGTTAATATTGTAGTTCTATAATATTATTTGTGAATAATTAATTATTAATTTATATGATAAGGAAATATTATTTGTGGATATTAAAGAAGGAATTGGCGCTGGTGAGTTTTTATCAATATTTTGGTGTGAGAAATCATCTGTTTTTGGATTTCGGATAATTTATGTTTGGAATTTGGAAAAACTTCCTTCTGCAAAGTTGTAGAGAATTAAATTTCCTATGGAAGGACATAGAATTTGTATTTTTCTGACAAAGGGGCTATTTGTTATGAATTATTGAAGTTTCGGAAAATAAATATTTTTTAAATAAATGGTGGGCCCCACTTTTGTTGGTTGAAAAATCTGATTTTTGGTAGCAGCCGGCGGCTGGAGTTTTTTTAAAAATAATAATATTTTATTATTTTAGTCTCCTTTGGCATCCTAAGCTTTTCCTATAAATAGGGTGCTTAGGTTAGAATTGAAAATCACACCAGAATCAGAAGTTTTCTCTCTCTATAATATCGAGCGTATTTTTGTGAGTATTTCAATACTTTGAGTATTAGTATTCAGTGCAAGTTTCTTTCGATATTATATCCGATATTCCAGTCAGAGGTACTATTCTTTTGAGGTAAGGGATGGTAAGGGATGTTATTTTTTTTCGTAAATAATGTTATTCTTTTCAATATCATTATACAGAAATATTGTCATGGATTTTATTATGAAATTCTTACTTTTTCGTCGAGGTTACTATTCACGTATACGGCACTATTATGTATACGACACTATTTACAAATATGGTACTATTCACGAGTACTATTCACGAAGTATGATTTTTCTTATGAAATTTCTATCTTTTTCGTGTCGGGATTACTATTCACGTATACGACACTATTCACGTATACGGCACTATTCACTTATACGGTACTATTCACCGAAAAATTAATTTTCTTCTATTTGTCCAAGTTGCCTGTTAAGGTTCATATCTTTGATTGGATCTAAGTTTTGAGCTTTATTTCTGAATTTTGCTCCACAAAGTATTATTATGGAGTATTTTTAAACTTGGAGATCGATGTTTTGATCATATTGTTTTTATTATCATATATAACATTTTTATAATCCTGGTGATGAAATTTCTCTTTGACTTGAGTGTAAAGATGGGTAGATTATTGGTATGATCATGACTATAGATTCTCTTTGGCCAGTAGTGCAAAGACGGATTGTTGACTGGTATGTTCATGACCATTGAATTTACAATTGAATATCTTTAGCTTAAGGGCAAAGGTGAATTGATCAACATGGTTATAATTATTGTTATATAAATTCTGGAATGATTAGATATTTTTTGAGATACGAATATCTTTGGCCAGTAGTGCAAAGATGAACTATTGATGAATATCTTTGGCCCGTAGTGCAAAGATGAACTATTGATGAATATCTTTGGCCTGTAGTGCAAAGATGAGCGGTTGATTTGTGAATATCTTTGGCCTGTAGAGCAAAGATGAATGATTAATTGTTGAATATCTTTGGCTTGTAATGCAAAGATGAATTGATTAGCATGATTATGAACAGGAACTGTGATTTGGTATAACCATGATCTTTGGTGTTTCAGGTAAAGACAGGTGATGAGAATTATCTTCGTCCTGAGTGCGAAGAGGAATTCATCAAGATAATTATGATCATGAACTTACATGATTGTGGACAGGAATTGTTGATTGATGTTACAGGGATAAAATATTATTGATGGACTTTTAACATGGAGAAGATAATAGACATTATAGTCTATTTGACTCTTCTAATGGATTGCTCGTTCCGCTACAACTATGGTTGAAAAGTTTTACCATATGTTTAAATCTCTGATTTATTACTGATGAAACTATTGATAATATAATTATCTTTAGTCATGATATTCTTTACTGGGCTATTTGTGCTCACCCTTTTGCTTCACAATTCTTTCAGGTAATAAGAGTATAACGGGGTCTAGCAGGGATAACAGGAGAATAGAGTGATGGTCTATAGCTGTTGAGGTTTTCCATAAAATAGTATGAGAAGAATTATATTGAGAATTTAAAATGTGTGTGTCGTATTTTATACGCCATTTTAACAGTTGATTTTGGTGAACCAAATAGGCTGAGGTGAACCCAACTTTGGAAGGGTGTTTTGCCACTATTATACAAGATGTCTAACCACATACGACTTCATGTTATCATAAGACATGGTTGTGCACATCCACTTGCTGATTATATCCATGAACACTACCTATATAATCTTGGAGTACGGTTAGAATATAATTCTCAGTTTGAGACAACAGAGATAATTATATGGCAAGAGAAGACCCACCATTGGAATGAACAAGATAGTAATCTTCTCGTTTTTCTTTGGGGTCTATTGGGTCAACCAAGGATAATTCTCGAGTCCTACGATATCTATTATAACATGGATGCATGGCCTCCCATGTACGAAGGTTTCCTTGAACATTTTCCAAAGATTTTAATTCCTAAAACAGTTATTGACTGTACCTTTCTGTAACGTATTATTGATTTGGAGTATGGGCACTGTATTTGTATTGAAACTCACAGTTTAATTGTGGTCGTATTTTGTACGACAGTTTAAAAAGTTAGAACTTGAAGATTTGTATTTGAAATTTTTGTTGAGTGTATTTCGTGGCGACCCAGAATGGGTTGGGTGGATTGGACCTATTTTGGGGGCGTTACATTTTGGTATCAGAGCTTAGGGATATGGTCGCTGGCGGAGATCTGAGTCTAGAATTAGGAGGGGAGAGATGAGTAATATACTTCGCTAGTGTGTGACTTACCTAAGCTAACTTTTCTTACTTGTTATATGTCAATTAACCTTGTTTTGAAGCGGTATTCTAGAATGAGCAATGGAGAAATCATGATGACAAGGAAGATGGAATCTGAAATGAAAGCAAGGTATTCTCAACTTTTCGAAATACCAGGTACGTAAATTTCGAGGACGAAATTTCATAAGGAGGGGAGATTGTAAGACCCAGAATTTTATGAAATAAAAGTATTCAATTTTTCTATTTAGTAAATGGTTAAATTGATAAAAGTTTAAAGTTAAGGGTGATATATGTAAATTTTTTAAAATAAGCAAGTGGTTATAAAATATTCATTGTTGTCGGGGAATATTCGTTTGGTCGTGGAATATTCTTGTTGTCGGGGAATATTCGTACGATGGCGCAGCTATTTGTGGGCCCCACAACGGAATAACTGTCGGATATAGAAAGCGACAGAAATAACTTTTTTACAAAATAACGGCGTAGTTGTTACCGTTAGTACTGTTGAAATACCCGGTGGTTAAAATACAGTGATACACGGTGTTGCATAGTAGCACACGGTATTGCACAGTATTTCGAATTATTGAGTCTTACGTGAGAAGCCATTACTCAATTATTGTTACAGTAATTACTGTTCAATATTTTATATTATTGACTCAATAATTGCTACGTTGATATTTATATTATTGACTCAATAATTGCTGCATTGATATTTTATTGACTCAATAATTGCTACGTTGCTATTTTATATGATTGATTCAATAATGGCTACAGTTGATATTTTGTAGTATTGATTCAATAATTGTCGTTGCACAGTATTTCACGTTATCAACTCAATAATTCATATTATTTGAATAATATTATTAGATAGCATTATTGACAATGTCTAAGGAAGTTCTGTCTAGGAGGGGTTATTTAATTGCGCGCCAATAAGGAGAAGTCCTTATCGGAAGGCCCCCTCTTTCCTGGGAACGACCTGGTTGTCAATATTGTAGTTCTATAATATTATTTGTGAATAATTAATTATTGATTTATATGATAAGGAAAATATTTATTTTGTGGATATTAAAGAAGGAATTAGCACTGATGTGTTTTTATCAGTATTTTGGTGTGGAAAATCATCTGTTTGTGGATTTCGGATAATTTATGTTGGGAATTTGGAAAAACTTTCTTCTGCAAAGTTGTAGAGAATTAAATTTCCTATAGAAGGACACAGAATTTGTATTTTTCTGATGAAGGGGCTATTTATTATGAATTATTGAAGTTTCGGAAAATAAATATTTTTTAAATAAATGGTGGGCCCCACTTTTGTTGAATGTTGAATTTTCCTAGCAGCCAGGTGGCGGATTTTAAAAAAAAATAAAATATTATTTTATTTTAGTCTCCTTTGGCATCCTAAGCTTTTCCTATAAATAGGGTGCTTAGGTTAGAATTGAAAAATCACACCAGAATCAGAAGTTTTCTCTCTCTATAATATCGAGCGTATTTTTGTGAGTATTTCAATACTTTGAGTATTAGTATTCAGTGCAAGTTTCTTTCGATATTATATCCGATATTCCAGTCAGAGGTACTATTCTTTTGAGGTAAGGGATGGTAAGGGATGTTATTTTCTTTCGTAAATGATGTTATTCTTTCAATATCATTATACCAGAAATATTGGCATGGATTTTATTATGAAATTCTTACTTTTTCGTCGAGGTTACTATTCACGTATACGGCACTATTCATGTATACGGCACTATTTACAAATACGGTACTATTCACGAGTACTATTCACGAAGTATGATTTTTCTTATGAAATTTCTATCTTTTTCGTGTCGGGGTTACTATTCACGTATACGACACTATTCACGTATACGGCACTATTCACTTATACGGTACTATTACCGAAAAATTAATTTTCTTCTATTTGTCCAAGTTGCCTGTTAAGGTTCATATCTTTGATTGGATCTAAGTTTTGAGCTTTATTTCTGAATTTTGCTCCACAAAGTATTATTATGGAGTATCTTTAAACTTGGAGATCGATGTTTTGATCAAATTGTTTTTATTATCATATATAACATTTTTATAACCCTGGTGATAAAATTTCTCTTTGACTTGAGTGTAAAGATGGGTAGATTATTGGTATGATCATGACTATAGATTCTCTTTGGCCAGTAGTGCAAAGACGGATTGTTGACTGGTATGTTCATGACCATTGAATTTACAATTGAATATCTTTAGCTTAAGGGCAAAGGTGAATTGATCAACATGGTTATAATTATTGTTTATATAAATTCTGGAATGATTAGATATTTTTTGAGATACGAATATCTTTGGCCAGTAGTGCAAAGATGAACTATTGATGAATATCTTTGGCCCGTAATGCAAAGATAAACTATTGATGAATATCTTCGGCCTGTAGTGCAAAGATGAGCGGTTGATTTGTGAATATCTTTGGCCTGTAGTGCAAAGATGAATGATTAATTGTTGAATATCTTTGGCTTGTAATGCAAAGATGAATTGATTAGCATGATTATGAACAGGAACTGTGATTTGGTATAACCATGATCTTTGGTGTTTCAGGTAAAGACAGGTGATGAGAATTATCTTCGTCCTGAGTGCGAAGAGGAATTCATCAAGATAATTATGATCATGAACTTACATGATTGTGGACAGGAATTGTTGATTGATGTTACAGGGATAAAATATTATTGATGGACTTTTAACATGGAGAAGATAATAGACATTATAGTCTATTTGACTCTTCTAATGGATTGCTCGTTCCGCTACAACTATGGTTGAAAATTTTTACCATATGTTATAAATCTCTGATTTATTACTGATGAAGACTATTGATAATTAATTATCTTTAGTCATGATATTCTTTACTGGGCTATTTGTGCTCACCCTTTTGCTTCACAATTTCTTTCAGGTAATAAGAGTATAACGGGGTCTAGCAGGGATAACAGGAGAATAGAGTGATGGTCTATAGCTGTTGAGGTTTTCCATAAAATAGTATGAGAAGAATTATATTGAGAATTTAAAATGTGTGTGTCGTATTTTATACGCCATTTTAACAGTTGATTTTGGTGAACCAAATAGGCTGAGGTGAACCCAACTTTAGAAGGGTGTTTTGCCACTATCATACAAGATGTCTAATCACCTACAACTTCGGGTTATCATAAGACATGGTTGTGCACATCCACTTGCTGATTATATCTATGAGCACTACCTATATAATATTGGAGTTTGGTTGAAATATAATTCTCAATTGGAGACAATGGAGATAATTATATGGCAAGAGAAGACCCACCATTGGAAAGAACATGATAGTAATCTTCTCATTTTTCTTTGTGGTCTATTGGGTCAACCAAGGATAATTCTCAAGTCATATGATATCTATTATAACTTAGATGCATGGCCTCCCATGTACGAAGGTTTCCTTGAACATTTTCCAAAGATTTTAATTCCTAAAACAGTTATTGACTGTACCTTTCTGTAACGTATTATTGATTTGAAGTATGAGCACTGTATTAGTATTGAAACTCACAGTTTAATGATGGTCGTATTTTGTACGACAGTTTAAAAGATTAGAACTTTGAAGATTTGTATTTGAAATTTTTGTTGAGTGTATTTCGTGGCGACCCAGAATGGGTTGGGTGGATTGGACCTATTTTGGGGGCGTTACATTTTGGTATCAGAGCTTAGGGATATGGTCGCTGGCGGAGATTGGAGTCTAGAACTAGGAGGGGAGGGACGAATAATATACTTCGCTAGTGTGTGACTTACCTAAGCTGACTTTTCTTACTTAATAAATTGACAATTGTTATATGTCAATTAACCTTGTTTTGAAGCGGTATTCTAGAATGAGCAATGGAGAAATCATGATGACAAGGAAGATGGAATCTGAAATGAAAGCAAGGTATTCTCAACTTTTCGAAATACCAGGTACGTAAATTTCGAGGACGAAATTTCATAAGGAGGGGAGATTGTAAGACCCAGAATTTTATGAAATAAAAGTATTCAATTTTTCTATTTAGTAAATGGTTAAATTGATAAAAGTTTAAAGTTAAGGGTGATATATGTAAATTTTTTAAAATAAGCAAGTGGTTATAAAATATTCATTGTTGTCGGGGAATATTCGTTTGGTCGTGGAATATTCTTGTTGTCGGAGAATATTCGTACGACAGCGCAGCTATTTGTGGACCCCACAACGGAATAAATGTCGGATATAGAAAGCGACAGAAATAACCTTTTTTATAAAATAACGGCGTAGTTGTTACCGTTAGAACTGTTGAAATACCCGGTGGTTAAAATACAGTGATACGCAGTGTTGCACAGTAGCATACGGTATTGCACAGTATTTCGAATTATTGAGTCTTACGTGAGAAGGCACTTACTCAATAATTGTTACAGTAATTACTGTTCAATATTTTATTTTATTGACTCAATAATTGCTACGTTGTCATTTTATATGATTGATTCAATAATGGCTACAGTTGATATTTTGGTATTATTGATTCAATAATTGTCACTGCACAGTATTTCACATTATCAACTCAATAATTCATATTATTTGAATAATATTATTAGATAGCATTATTGACAATGTCTAAGGAAGTTCTGTCTAGGAGGGGTTATTTAATTGCGCGCCAATAAGGAGAAGTCCTTATCGGAAGGCCCCCTCTTTCCTGGGAACGACCTGGTTGTCAATATTGTAGTTCTATAATATTATTTGTGAATAATTAATTATTGATTTATATGATAAGAAAATATTTATTTGTGGATATTAAAGAAGGAATTAGCACTGATGTGTTTTTATCAGTATTTTGGTGTGGGAAATCATCTGTTTGTGGATTTCGGATAATTTATGTTGGGAATTTGGAAAAACTTTCTTCTGCAAAGTTGTAGAGAATTAAATTTCCTATGGAAGGACATAGAATTTGTATTTTTCTGACTAAGGGGCTATTTGTTATGAATTATTGAAGTTTCGGAAAATAAATATTATTTAATAATGGTGGGCCCCACTTTTTGTTGAAAATTTGAATTTTTGAAGCAGCCAGGCGGCGGATTTTTTTAAAAAAATAATAATATTTTATTATTTTAGTCTCCTTTGGCATCCTAAGCTTTTCCTATAAATAGGGTGCTTAGGTTAGAATTGAAAAATCACACCAGAATCAGAAGTTTTCTCTCTCTATAATATCGAGCGTATTTTTGTGAGTATTTCAATACTTTGAGTATTAGTATTCAGTGCAAGTTTCTTTCGATATTATATCCGATATTCCAGTCAGAGGTACTATTCTTTTGAGTAAGGGATGGTAAGGGATGTTATTTTTTTTCGTAAATGATGTTATTCTTCTCAATATCATTATACCAAGATATTGGCATGGATTTTATTATGAAATTCTCACTTTTTTCGTCGGAGTTACTATTCATGTATACGGCACTATTCACGTATACGGCACTATTTACAAATACGGTACTATTCACGAGTACTATTCACGAAGTATGATTTTTCTTATGAAATTTCTATCTTTTTCGTGTCGGGGTTACTATTCACGTATACGACACTATTCACGTATACTGCACTATTCACTTATACGGTACTATTCACCGAAAAATTAAATTTTCTTCTATTTGTCCAAGTTGCCTGTTAAGGTTCATATCTTTGATTGGATCTAAGTTTTGAGCTTTATTTTTGAATTTTGCTCCACAAAGTATTATTATGGAGTATTTTTGAACTTGGAGATCGATGTTTTGATCATATTGTTTTTATTATCATATATAACATTTTTATAATTCTGGTGATGAAATTTCTCTTTGACTTGAGTGTAAAGATGGGTAGATTATTGGTATGATCATGACTATAGATTTCTCTTTGGCCAGTAGTGCAAAGATGAATTGTTAACTGGTATGTTCATGACCATTGAATTTATAATTGAATATCTTTAGCTTAAGTGCAAAGGCGAATTGATCAACATGGTTATAATTATTGTTATATAAATTCTGGAATGATTAGATATTTTTTTGAGATACGAATATCTTTGGCATGTAGTGCAAAGATGACCTGTTGTTGAATATCTTTGGCCCGTAGTGCAAAGATGAACTATTGATGAATATCTTTGGCCCGTAGTGTAAAGATGAACTATTGATGAATATCTTTGGCCTGTAGTGCAAAGATGAGCGGTTGATTTGTGAATATCTTTGGCCTGTAGTGCAAAGATGAATGATTAATTGTTGAATATCTTTGGCTTGTAATGCAAAGATGAATTGATTAGCATGATTATGAACAGAAACTGTGATTTGGTATAACCATGATCTTTGGTGTTTCAGGTAAAGACAGGTGATGAGAATTATCTTCGTCCTGAGTGCGAAGAGGAATTCATCAAGATAATTATGATCATGAACTTACATGATTGTGGACAGGAATTGTTGATTGATGTTACAGGGATAAAATATTATTGATGGACTTTTAACATGGAGAAGATAATAGACATTATAGTCTATTTGACTCTTCTAATGGATTGCTCGTTCCGCTACAACTATGGTTGAAAATTTTTACCATATGTTTAAATCTCTGATTTATTACTGATGAAAACTATTGATAATATAATTATCTTTAGTCATGATATTCTTTACTGGGCTATTTGTGCTCACCCTTTTGCTTCACAATTTCTTTCAGGTAATAAGAGTATAACGGGGTCTAGCAGGGATAACAGGAGAATAGAGTGATGGTCTATAGCTGTTGAGGTTTTCCATAAAATAGTATGAGAAGAATTATATTGAGAATTTAAAATGTGTGTGTCGTATTTTATACGCCATTTTAACAGTTGATTTTGGTGAACCAAATAGGCTGAGGTGAACCCAACTTTAGAAGGGTGTTTTGCCACTATCATACAAGATGTCTAATCACCTACAACTTCGGGTTATCATAAGACATGGTTGTGCACATCCACTTGCTGATTATATCTATGAGCACTACCTATATAATATTGGAGTTTGGTTGAAATATAATTCTCAATTGGAGACAATGGAGATAATTATATGGCAAGAGAAGACCCACCATTGGAAAGAACATGATAGTAATCTTCTCATTTTTCTTTGGGGTCTATTGGGTCAACCAAGGATAATTCTCAAGTCATATGATATCTATTATAACTTAGATGCATGGCCTCCCATGTACGAAGGTTTTCTTGAACATTTTCCAAAGATTTTAATTCCTAAAACAGTTATTGACTGTACCTTTCTGTAACGTATTATTGATTTGAAGTATGAGCACTGTATTAGTATTGAAACTCACAGTTTAATGATGGTCGTATTTTGTACGACAGTTTAAAAGATAGAATTTGAAGATTTGTATTTGAAATTTTTGTTGAGTGTATTTCGTGGCGACCCAGAATGGGTTGGGTGGATTGGACCTATTTTGGGGGCGTTACATTTTGGTATCAGAGCTTAGGGATATGGTCGCTGGCGGAGATTGGAGTCTAGAACTAGGAGGGGAGGGACGAATAATATACTTCGCTAGTGTGTGACTTACCTAAGCTGACTTTTCTTACTTAATAAATTGACAATTGTTATATGTCAATTAACCTTGTTTTGAAGCGGTATTCTAGAATGAGCAATGGAGAAATCATGATGACAAGGAAGATGGAATCTGAAATGAAAGCAAGGTATTCTCAACTTTTCGAAATACCAGGTACGTAAATTTCGAGGACGAAATTTCATAAGGAGGGGAGATTGTAAGACCCAGAATTTTATGAAATAAAAGTATTCAATTTTTCTATTTAGTAAATGGTTAAATTGATAAAAGTTTAAAGTTAAGGGTGATATATGTAAATTTTTTAAAATAAGCAAGTGGTTATAAAATATTCATTGTTGTCGGGGAATATTCGTTTGGTCGTGGAATATTCTTGTTGTCGGAGAATATTCGTACGACAGCGCAGCTATTTGTGGACCCCACAACGGAATAAATGTCGGATATAGAAAGCGACAGAAATAACCTTTTTTATAAAATAACGGCGTAGTTGTTACCGTTAGAACTGTTGAAATACCCGGTGGTTAAAATACAGTGATACGCAGTGTTGCACAGTAGCATACGGTATTGCACAGTATTTCGAATTATTGAGTCTTACGTGAGAAGGCACTTACTCAATAATTGTTACAGTAATTACTGTTCAATATTTTATATTATTGACTCAATAATTGCTACGTTGTCATTTTATATGATTGATTCAATAATGGCTACAGTTGATATTTTGGTATTATTGATTCAATAATTGTCACTGCACAGTATTTCACATTATCAACTCAATAATTCATATTATTTGAATAATATTATTAGATAGCATTATTGACAATGTCTAAGGAAGTTCTGTCTAGGAGGGGTTATTTAATTGCGCGCCAATAAGGAGAAGTCCTTATCGGAAGGCCCCCTCTTTCCTGGGAACGACCTGGTTGTCAATATTGTAGTTCTATAATATTATTTGTGAATAATTAATTATTGATTTATATGATAAGAAAATATTTATTTTGTGGATATTAAAGAAGGAATTAGCACTGATGTGTTTTTATCAGTATTTTGGTGTGGAAAATCATCTGTTTGTGGATTTCGGATAATTTATGTTGGGAATTTGGAAAAACTTTCTTCTGCAAAGTTGTAGAGAATTAAATTTCCTATAGAAGGACACAGAATTTGTATTTTTCTGATGAAGGGGCTATTTATTATGAATTATTGAAGTTTCGGAAAATAAATATTTTTTAAATAAATGGTGGGCCCCACTTTTTGTTGAATGTTGAATTTTCCTAGCAGCCAGGTGGCGGATTTTAAAAAAAAATAAAATATTATTTTATTCAAAAGTCTACTTTGGCATCCTAAGCTTTTCCTATAAATAGGGTGCTTAGGTTAGAATTGAAAAACACACCAGAATCAGAAGTTTTCTCTCTCTATAATATCGAGCGTATTTTTGTGAGTATTTAGATACTTTGAGTATTAGTATTCAGTGCAATTTTCCTTCGGTATTATATCCGATATTCCAGCCAGAAGTACTATTCTTTTGAGGTAAGGGATGTTATTTCTTACATAAATGATGTTATTCTTTTCATATCATTATACCAAAATATTGGCATGGATTTTATTATGAAATTCTCACTTTTTTCGTCGGAGTTACTATTCATGTATACGGCACTATTCACGTATACGGCACTATTTACAAATACGGTACTATTCACGAGTACTATTCACGAAGTATGATTTTTCTTATGAAATTTCTATCTTTTTCGTGTCGGGGTTACTATTCACGTATACGACACTATTCACGTATACTGCACTATTCACTTATACGGTACTATTCACCGAAAAATTAAATTTTCTTCTATTTGTCCAAGTTGCCTGTTAAGGTTCATATCTTTGATTGGATCTAAGTTTTGAGCTTTATTTTTGAATTTTGCTCCACAAAAGTATTATTATGGAGTATTTTTGAACTTGGAGATCGATGTTTTGATCATATTGTTTTTATTATCATATATAACATTTTTATAATTCTGGTGATGAAATTTCTCTTTGACTTGAGTGTAAAGATGGGTAGATTATTGGTATGATCATGACTATAGATTTCTCTTTGGCCAGTAGTGCAAAGATGAATTGTTAACTGGTATGTTCATGACCATTGAATTTATAATTGAATATCTTTAGCTTAAGTGCAAAGGCGAATTGATCAACATGGTTATAATTATTGTTATATAAATTCTGGAATGATTAGATATTTTTTTGAGATACGAATATCTTTGGCATGTAGTGCAAAGATGACCTGTTGTTGAATATCTTTGGCCCGTAGTGCAAAGATGAACTATTGATGAATATCTTTGGCCCGTAGTGTAAAGATGAACTATTGATGAATATCTTTGGCCTGTAGTGCAAAGATGAGCGGTTGATTTGTGAATATCTTTGGCCTGTAGTGCAAAGATGAATGATTAATTGTTGAATATCTTTGGCTTGTAATGCAAAGATGAATTGATTAGCATGATTATGAACAGGAACTGTGATTTGGTATAACCATGATCTTTGGTGTTTCAGGTAAAGACAGGTGATGAGAATTATCTTCGTCCTGAGTGCGAAGAGGAATTCATCAAGATAATTATGATCATGAACTTACATGATTGTGGACAGGAATTGTTGATTGATGTTACAGGGATAAAATATTATTGATGGACTTTTAACATGGAGAAGATAATAGACATTATAGTCTATTTGACTCTTCTAATGGATTGCTCGTTCCGCTACAACTATGGTTGAAAATTTTTACCATATGTTTAAATCTCTGATTTATTACTGATGAAAACTATTGATAATATAATTATCTTTAGTCATGATATTCTTTACTGGGCTATTTGTGCTCACCCTTTTGCTTCACAATTTCTTTCAGGTAATAAGAGTATAACGGGGTCTAGCAGGGATAACAGGAGAATAGAGTGATGGTCTATAGCTGTTGAGGTTTTCCATAAAATAGTATGAGAAGAATTATATTGAGAATTTAAAATGTGTGTGTCGTATTTTATACGCCATTTTAACAGTTGATTTTGGTGAACCAAATAGGCTGAGGTGAACCCAACTTTAGAAGGGTGTTTTGCCACTATCATACAAGATGTCTAATCACCTACAACTTCGGGTTATCATAAGACATGGTTGTGCACATCCACTTGCTGATTATATCTATGAGCACTACCTATATAATATTGGAGTTTGGTTGAAATATAATTCTCAATTGGAGACAATGGAGATAATTATATGGCAAGAGAAGACCCACCATTGGAAAGAACATGATAGTAATCTTCTCATTTTTCTTTGTGGTCTATTGGGTCAACCAAGGATAATTCTCAAGTCATATGATATCTATTATAACTTAGATGCATGGCCTCCCATGTACGAAGGTTTTCTTGAACATTTTCCAAAGATTTTAATTCCTAAAACAGTTATTGACTGTACCTTTCTGTAACGTATTATTGATTTGAAGTATGAGCACTGTATTAGTATTGAAACTCACAGTTTAATGATGGTCGTATTTTGTACGACAGTTTAAAAGATAGAATTTGAAGATTTGTATTTGAAATTTTTGTTGAGTGTATTTCGTGGCGACCCAGAATGGGTTGGGTGGATTGGACCTATTTTGGGGGCGTTACATTTTGGTATCAGAGCTTAGGGATATGGTCGCTGGCGGAGATTGGAGTCTAGAACTAGGAGGGGAGGGACGAATAATATACTTCGCTAGTGTGTGACTTACCTAAGCTGACTTTTCTTACTTAATAAATTGACAATTGTTATATGTCAATTAACCTTGTTTTGAAGCGGTATTCTAGAATGAGCAATGGAGAAATCATGATGACAAGGAAGATGGAATCTGAAATGAAAGCAAGGTATTCTCAACTTTTCGAAATACCAGGTACGTAAATTTCGAGGACGAAATTTCATAAGGAGGGGAGATTGTAAGACCCAGAATTTTATGAAATAAAAGTATTCAATTTTTCTATTTAGTAAATGGTTAAATTGATAAAAGTTTAAAGTTAAGGGTGATATATGTAAATTTTTTAAAATAAGCAAGTGGTTATAAAATATTCATTGTTGTCGGGGAATATTCGTTTGGTCGTGGAATATTCTTGTTGTCGGAGAATATTCGTACGACAGCGCAGCTATTTGTGGACCCCACAACGGAATAAATGTCGGATATAGAAAGCGACAGAAATAACCTTTTTTATAAAATAACGGCGTAGTTGTTACCGTTAGAACTGTTGAAATACCCGGTGGTTAAAATACAGTGATACGCAGTGTTGCACAGTAGCATACGGTATTGCACAGTATTTCGAATTATTGAGTCTTACGTGAGAAGGCACTTACTCAATAATTGTTACAGTAATTACTGTTTAATATTTTATATTATTGACTCAATAATTGCTACGTTGATATGATATTTTATTGACTCAATAATTGCTACGTTGTCATTTTATATGATTGATTCAATAATGGCTACAGTTGATATTTTGTAGTATTGATTCAATAATTGTCGTTGCACAGTATTTCACGTTATCAACTCAATAATTCATATTATTTGAATAATATTATTAGATAGCATTATTGACAATGTCTAAGGAAGTTCTGTCTAGGAGGGGTTATTTAATTGCGCGCCAAGTAAGGAGAAGTCCTTATCGGAAGGCCCCCTCTGTCCTGGGAACGACCTGGTTGTTAATATTGTAGTTCTATAATATTATTTGTGAATAATTAATTATTGATTTATATGATAAGGAAATATTTATTTTGTGGATATTAAAGAAGGAATTAGGCGCTGGTGAGTTTTTATCATATTTTGGTGTGAGAAATCATCTGTTTGTGGATTTCGGATAATTTATGTTTGGAATTTGGAAAAACTTTCTTCTGCAAAGTTGTAGAGAATTAAATTTCCTATAGGAAGGACATAGAATTTGTATTTTTCTGACTAAGGGGCTATTTGTTATGAATTATTGAAGTTTCGGAAAAATAAATATTATTTATATGGTGGGCCCCACTTTTGTTGAAAATTTGAATTTTGAAGAGCAGCCAGGCGGCGGAATTTTTTTAAAAAAATAATAATATTTTATTATTTTAGTCTCCTTTGGCATCCTAAGCTTTTCCTATAAATAGGGTGCTTAGGTTAGAATTGAAAATCACACCAGAATCAGAAGTTTTCTCTCTCTATAATATCGAGCGTATTTTTGTGAGTATTTCAATACTTTGAGTATTAGTATTCAGTGCAAGTTTCTTTCGATATTATATCCGATATTCCAGTCAGAGGTACTATTCTTTTGAGATAAGGGATGTTATTTTTTTTCGTAAATGATGTTATTCTTCTCAATATCATTATACCAAGATATTGGCATGAAGTTTATTATGAAATTCTTATTTTTTTCGTCGAGGTTACTATTCACGTATACGGCACTATTCACGTATACGGCACTATTTACAAATACGGTACTATTCACGAGTACTATTCACGAAGTATGATTTTTCTTATGAAATTTCTATCTTTTTCGTGTCGGGGTTACTATTCACGTATACGACACTATTCACGTATACTGCACTATTCACTTATACGGTACTATTCACCGAAAAATTAAATTTTCTTCTATTTGTCCAAGTTGCCTGTTAAGGTTCATATCTTTGATTGGATCTAAGTTTTGAGCTTTATTTTTGAATTTTGCTCCACAAAGTATTATTATGGAGTATTTTTGAACTTGGAGATCGATGTTTTGATCATATTGTTTTTATTATCATATATAACATTTTTATAATTCTGGTGATGAAATTTCTCTTTGACTTGAGTGTAAAGATGGGTAGATTATTGGTATGATCATGACTATAGATTTCTCTTTGGCCAGTAGTGCAAAGATGAATTGTTAACTGGTATGTTCATGACCATTGAATTTATAATTGAATATCTTTAGCTTAAGTGCAAAGGCGAATTGATCAACATGGTTATAATTATTGTTATATAAATTCTGGAATGATTAGATATTTTTTTGAGATACGAATATCTTTGGCATGTAGTGCAAAGATGACCTGTTGTTGAATATCTTTGGCCCGTAGTGCAAAGATGAACTATTGATGAATATCTTTGGCCCGTAGTGTAAAGATGAACTATTGATGAATATCTTTGGCCTGTAGTGCAAAGATGAGCGGTTGATTTGTGAATATCTTTGGCCTGTAGTGCAAAGATGAATGATTAATTGTTGAATATCTTTGGCTTGTAATGCAAAGATGAATTGATTAGCATGATTATGAACAGGAACTGTGATTTGGTATAACCATGATCTTTGGTGTTTCAGGTAAAGACAGGTGATGAGAATTATCTTCGTCCTGAGTGCGAAGAGGAATTCATCAAGATAATTATGATCATGAACTTACATGATTGTGGACAGGAATTGTTGATTGATGTTACAGGGATAAAATATTATTGATGGACTTTTAACATGGAGAAGATAATAGACATTATAGTCTATTTGACTCTTCTAATGGATTGCTCGTTCCGCTACAACTATGGTTGAAAATTTTTACCATATGTTTAAATCTCTGATTTATTACTGATGAAAACTATTGATAATATAATTATCTTTAGTCATGATATTCTTTACTGGGCTATTTGTGCTCACCCTTTTGCTTCACAATTTCTTTCAGGTAATAAGAGTATAACGGGGTCTAGCAGGGATAACAGGAGAATAGAGTGATGGTCTATAGCTGTTGAGGTTTTCCATAAAATAGTATGAGAAGAATTATATTGAGAATTTAAAATGTGTGTGTCGTATTTTATACGCCATTTTAACAGTTGATTTTGGTGAACCAAATAGGCTGAGGTGAACCCAACTTTAGAAGGGTGTTTTGCCACTATCATACAAGATGTCTAATCACCTACAACTTCGGGTTATCATAAGACATGGTTGTGCACATCCACTTGCTGATTATATCTATGAGCACTACCTATATAATATTGGAGTTTGGTTGAAATATAATTCTCAATTGGAGACAATGGAGATAATTATATGGCAAGAGAAGACCCACCATTGGAAAGAACATGATAGTAATCTTCTCATTTTTCTTTGGGGTCTATTGGGTCAACCAAGGATAATTCTCAAGTCATATGATATCTATTATAACTTAGATGCATGGCCTCCCATGTACGAAGGTTTTCTTGAACATTTTCCAAAGATTTTAATTCCTAAAACAGTTATTGACTGTACCTTTCTGTAACGTATTATTGATTTGAAGTATGAGCACTGTATTAGTATTGAAACTCACAGTTTAATGATGGTCGTATTTTGTACGACAGTTTAAAAGATAGAATTTGAAGATTTGTATTTGAAATTTTTGTTGAGTGTATTTCGTGGCGACCCAGAATGGGTTGGGTGGATTGGACCTATTTTGGGGGCGTTACATTTTGGTATCAGAGCTTAGGGATATGGTCGCTGGCGGAGATTGGAGTCTAGAACTAGGAGGGGAGGGACGAATAATATACTTCGCTAGTGTGTGACTTACCTAAGCTGACTTTTCTTACTTAATAAATTGACAATTGTTATATGTCAATTAACCTTGTTTTGAAGCGGTATTCTAGAATGAGCAATGGAGAAATCATGATGACAAGGAAGATGGAATCTGAAATGAAAGCAAGGTATTCTCAACTTTTCGAAATACCAGGTACGTAAATTTCGAGGACGAAATTTCATAAGGAGGGGAGATTGTAAGACCCAGAATTTTATGAAATAAAAGTATTCAATTTTTCTATTTAGTAAATGGTTAAATTGATAAAAGTTTAAAGTTAAGGGTGATATATGTAAATTTTTTAAAATAAGCAAGTGGTTATAAAATATTCATTGTTGTCGGGGAATATTCGTTTGGTCGTGGAATATTCTTGTTGTCGGAGAATATTCGTACGACAGCGCAGCTATTTGTGGACCCCACAACGGAATAAATGTCGGATATAGAAAGCGACAGAAATAACCTTTTTTATAAAATAACGGCGTAGTTGTTACCGTTAGAACTGTTGAAATACCCGGTGGTTAAAATACAGTGATACGCAGTGTTGCACAGTAGCATACGGTATTGCACAGTATTTCGAATTATTGAGTCTTACGTGAGAAGGCACTTACTCAATAATTGTTACAGTAATTACTGTTCAATATTTTATATTATTGACTCAATAATTGCTACGTTGTCATTTTATATGATTGATTCAATAATGGCTACAGTTGATATTTTGGTATTATTGATTCAATAATTGTCACTGCACAGTATTTCACATTATCAACTCAATAATTCATATTATTTGAATAATATTATTAGATAGCATTATTGACAATGTCTAAGGAAGTTCTGTCTAGGAGGGGTTATTTAATTGCGCGCCAATAAGG
The DNA here is from genome assembly GCA_020205555.1 of Panax stipuleanatus. NCBI lineage: Eukaryota > Viridiplantae > Streptophyta > Magnoliopsida > Apiales > Araliaceae > Panax > Panax stipuleanatus. The sequence goes on along the minus strand of CM035118.1, from coordinate 14,586,471 downwards.
AGAAGTCCTTATCGGAAGGCCCCCTCTTTCCTGGGAACGACCTGGTTGTCAATATTGTAGTTCTATAATATTATTTGTGAATAATTAATTATTGATTTATATGATAAGAAATATTTATTTTGTGGATATTAAAGAAGGAATTAGCACTGATGTGTTTTTATCAGTATTTTGGTGTGGAAAATCATCTGTTTGTGGATTTCGGATAATTTATGTTGGGAATTTGGAAAAACTTTCTTCTGCAAAGTTGTAGAGAATTAAATTTCCTATAGAAGGACACAGAATTTGTATTTTTCTGATGAAGGGGCTATTTATTATGAATTATTGAAGTTTCGGAAAATAAATATTTTTTAAATAAATGGTGGGCCCCACTTTTTGTTGAATGTTGAATTTTCCTAGCAGCCAGGTGGCGGATTTTAAAAAAAATAAAATATTATTTTATTCAAAAGTCTACTTTGGCATCCTAAGCTTTTCCTATAAATAGGGTGCTTAGGTTAGAATTGAAAAACACACCAGAATCAGAAGTTTTCTCTCTCTATAATATCGAGCGTATTTTTGTGAGTATTTAGATACTTTGAGTATTAGTATTCAGTGCAATTTTCCTTCGGTATTATATCCGATATTCCAGCCAGAAGTACTATTCTTTTGAGGTAAGGGATGTTATTTCTTACATAAATGATGTTATTCTTTTCATATCATTATACCAAAATATTGGCATGGATTTTATTATGAAATTCTCACTTTTTTCGTCGGAGTTACTATTCATGTATACGGCACTATTCACGTATACGACACTATTTACAAATACGGTACTATTCACGAGTACTATTCACGAAGTATGATTTTTCTTATGAAATTTCTATCTTTTTCGTGTCGGGGTTACTATTCACGTATACGACACTATTCACGTATACTGCACTATTCACTTATACGGTACTATTCACCGAAAAATTAAATTTTCTTCTATTTGTCCAAGTTGCCTGTTAAGGTTCATATCTTTGATTGGATCTAAGTTTTGAGCTTTATTTTTGAATTTTGCTCCACAAAGTATTATTATGGAGTATTTTTGAACTTGGAGATCGATGTTTTGATCATATTGTTTTTATTATCATATATAACATTTTTATAATTCTGGTGATGAAATTTCTCTTTGACTTGAGTGTAAAGATGGGTAGATTATTGGTATGATCATGACTATAGATTTCTCTTTGGCCAGTAGTGCAAAGATGAATTGTTAACTGGTATGTTCATGACCATTGAATTTATAATTGAATATCTTTAGCTTAAGTGCAAAGGCGAATTGATCAACATGGTTATAATTATTGTTATATAAATTCTGGAATGATTAGATATTTTTTTGAGATACGAATATCTTTGGCATGTAGTGCAAAGATGACCTGTTGTTGAATATCTTTGGCCCGTAGTGCAAAGATGAACTATTGATGAATATCTTTGGCCCGTAGTGTAAAGATGAACTATTGATGAATATCTTTGGCCTGTAGTGCAAAGATGAGCGGTTGATTTGTGAATATCTTTGGCCTGTAGTGCAAAGATGAATGATTAATTGTTGAATATCTTTGGCTTGTAATGCAAAGATGAATTGATTAGCATGATTATGAACAGGAACTGTGATTTGGTATAACCATGATCTTTGGTGTTTCAGGTAAAGACAGGTGATGAGAATTATCTTCGTCCTGAGTGCGAAGAGGAATTCATCAAGATAATTATGATCATGAACTTACATGATTGTGGACAGGAATTGTTGATTGATGTTACAGGGATAAAATATTATTGATGGACTTTTAACATGGAGAAGATAATAGACATTATAGTCTATTTGACTCTTCTAATGGATTGCTCGTTCCGCTACAACTATGGTTGAAAATTTTTACCATATGTTTAAATCTCTGATTTATTACTGATGAAAACTATTGATAATATAATTATCTTTAGTCATGATATTCTTTACTGGGCTATTTGTGCTCACCCTTTTGCTTCACAATTTCTTTCAGGTAATAAGAGTATAACGGGGTCTAGCAGGGATAACAGGGAGAATAGAGTGATGGTCTATAGCTGTTGAGGTTTTCCATAAAATAGTATGAGAAGAATTATATTGAGAATTTAAAATGTGTGTGTCGTATTTTATACGCCATTTTAACAGTTGATTTTGGTGAACCAAATAGGCTGAGGTGAACCCAACTTTAGAAGGGTGTTTTGCCACTATCATACAAGATGTCTAATCACCTACAACTTCGGGTTATCATAAGACATGGTTGTGCACATCCACTTGCTGATTATATCTATGAGCACTACCTATATAATATTGGAGTTTGGTTGAAATATAATTCTCAATTGGAGACAATGGAGATAATTATATGGCAAGAGAAGACCCACCATTGGAAAGAACATGATAGTAATCTTCTCATTTTTCTTTGGGGTCTATTGGGTCAACCAAGGATAATTCTCAAGTCATATGATATCTATTATAACTTAGATGCATGGCCTCCCATGTACGAAGGTTTTCTTGAACATTTTCCAAAGATTTTAATTCCTAAAACAGTTATTGACTGTACCTTTCTGTAACGTATTATTGATTTGAAGTATGAGCACTGTATTAGTATTGAAACTCACAGTTTAATGATGGTCGTATTTTGTACGACAGTTTAAAAGATAGAATTTGAAGATTTGTATTTGAAATTTTTGTTGAGTGTATTTCGTGGCGACCCAGAATGGGTTGGGTGGATTGGACCTATTTTGGGGGCGTTACATTTTGGTATCAGAGCTTAGGGATATGGTCGCTGGCGGAGATTGGAGTCTAGAACTAGGAGGGGAGGGACGAATAATATACTTCGCTAGTGTGTGACTTACCTAAGCTGACTTTTCTTACTTAATAAATTGACAATTGTTATATGTCAATTAACCTTGTTTTGAAGCGGTATTCTAGAATGAGCAATGGAGAAATCATGATGACAAGGAAGATGGAATCTGAAATGAAAGCAAGGTATTCTCAACTTTTCGAAATACCAGGTACGTAAATTTCGAGGACGAAATTTCATAAGGAGGGGAGATTGTAAGACCCAGAATTTTATGAAATAAAAGTATTCAATTTTTCTATTTAGTAAATGGTTAAATTGATAAAAGTTTAAAGTTAAGGGTGATATATGTAAATTTTTTAAAATAAGCAAGTGGTTATAAAATATTCATTGTTGTCGGGGAATATTCGTTTGGTCGTGGAATATTCTTGTTGTCGGAGAATATTCGTACGACAGCGCAGCTATTTGTGGACCCCACAACGGAATAAATGTCGGATATAGAAAGCGACAGAAATAACCTTTTTTATAAAATAACGGCGTAGTTGTTACCGTTAGAACTGTTGAAATACCCGGTGGTTAAAATACAGTGATACGCAGTGTTGCACAGTAGCATACGGTATTGCACAGTATTTCGAATTATTGAGTCTTACGTGAGAAGGCACTTACTCAATAATTGTTACAGTAATTACTGTTCAATATTTTATATTATTGACTCAATAATTGCTACGTTGTCATTTTATATGATTGATTCAATAATGGCTACAGTTGATATTTTGGTATTATTGATTCAATAATTGTCACTGCACAGTATTTCACATTATCAACTCAATAATTCATATTATTTGAATAATATTATTAGATAGCATTATTGACAATGTCTAAGGAAGTTCTGTCTAGGAGGGGTTATTTAATTGCGCGCCAATAAGGAGAAGTCCTTATCGGAAGGCCCCCTCTTTCCTGGGAACGACCTGGTTGTCAATATTGTAGTTCTATAATATTATTTGTGAATAATTAATTATTGATTTATATGATAAGAAATATTTATTTTGTGGATATTAAAGAAGGAATTAGCACTGATGTGTTTTTATCAGTATTTTGGTGTGGAAAATCATCTGTTTGTGGATTTCGGATAATTTATGTTGGGAATTTGGAAAAACTTTCTTCTGCAAAGTTGTAGAGAATTAAATTTCCTATAGAAGGACACAAAATTTGTATTTTTCTGATGAAGGGGCTATTTATTATGAATTATTGAAGTTTCAGGAAAATAAATATTTTTTAAATAAATGGTGGGCCCCACTTTTTGTTGAATGTTGAATTTTCCTAGCAGCCAGGTGGCGGATTTTAAAAAAAAATAAAATATTATTTTATTCAAAAGTCTACTTTGGCATCCTAAGCTTTTCCTATAAATAGGGTGCTTAGGTTAGAATTGAAAAACACACCAGAATCAGAAGTTTTCTCTCTCTATAATATCGAGCGTATTTTTGTGAGTATTTAGATACTTTGAGTATTAGTATTCAGTGCAATTTTCCTTCGGTATTATATCCGATATTCCAGCCAGAAGTACTATTCTTTTGAGGTAAGGGATGTTATTTCTTACATAAATGATGTTATTCTTTTCATATCATTATACCAAAATATTGGCATGGATTTTATTATGAAATTCTCACTTTTTTCGTCGGAGTTACTATTCATGTATACGGCACTATTCACGTATACGGCACTATTTACAAATACGGTACTATTCACGAGTACTATTCACGAAGTATGATTTTTCTTATGAAATTTCTATCTTTTTCGTGTCGGGGTTACTATTCACGTATACGACACTATTCACGTATACTGCACTATTCACTTATACGGTACTATTCACCGAAAAATTAAATTTTCTTCTATTTGTCCAAGTTGCCTGTTAAGGTTCATATCTTTGATTGGATCTAAGTTTTGAGCTTTATTTTGAATTTTGCTCCACAAAGTATTATTATGGAGTATTTTTGAACTTGGAGATCGATGTTTTGATCATATTGTTTTTATTATCATATATAACATTTTTATAATTCTGGTGATGAAATTTCTCTTTGACTTGAGTGTAAAGATGGGTAGATTATTGGTATGATCATGACTATAGATTTCTCTTTGGCCAGTAGTGCAAAGATGAATTGTTAACTGGTATGTTCATGACCATTGAATTTATAATTGAATATCTTTAGCTTAAGTGCAAAGGCGAATTGATCAACATGGTTATAATTATTGTTATATAAATTCTGGAATGATTAGATATTTTTTTGAGATACGAATATCTTTGGCATGTAGTGCAAAGATGACCTGTTGTTGAATATCTTTGGCCCGTAGTGCAAAGATGAACTATTGATGAATATCTTTGGCCCGTAGTGTAAAGATGAACTATTGATGAATATCTTTGGCCTGTAGTGCAAAGATGAGCGGTTGATTTGTGAATATCTTTGGCCTGTAGTGCAAAGATGAATGATTAATTGTTGAATATCTTTGGCTTGTAATGCAAAGATGAATTGATTAGCATGATTATGAACAGAAACTGTGATTTGGTATAACCATGATCTTTGGTGTTTCAGGTAAAGACAGGTGATGAGAATTATCTTCGTCCTGAGTGCGAAGAGGAATTCATCAAGATAATTATGATCATGAACTTACATGATTGTGGACAGGAATTGTTGATTGATGTTACAGGGATAAAATATTATTGATGGACTTTTAACATGGAGAAGATAATAAACATTATAGTCTATTTGACTCTTCTAATGGATTGCTCGTTCCACCGCAACTATGGTTGAAAAGTTTTATCATCTACCATATGTTATAAATCTCTGATTTATCACTGATGAAGACTATTGATAATTTAATTATCTTTAGTCATGATATTCTTTACTGGGCTATTTGTGCTCACCCTTTTGCTTCACAATTCCTTTCAGGTAATAAGAGTGTAGCTGGGTCGAGCGGGATAACAGGGGAATAGAACGAGGGTCTAGAACTGTTGAAGTTTTCCACCAAACAGTATGAAAATAATTTTATTGAAAATTTTAGATAAGTACGTCGTATTTTATACGTCATTTAACGGTTGTTTTTGGTGACCTGACTTAGGTGAGGTGAACCCAACTTTGGAAGGGTGTTTTGTCACTATTATACAAGATGTCTAACCACATACGACTTCATGTTATCATAAGACATGGTTGTGCACATCCACTTGCTGATTATATCCATGAGCACTACCTATATAATATTGGAGTTTGGTTAGAATATAATTCTCAATTGGAGACAATGGAGATAATTATATGGCAAGAGAAGACCCACCATTGGAAAGAACATGATAGTAATCTTCTCATTTTTCTTTGGGGTCTATTGGGTCAACCAAGGATAATTCTCAAGTCATATGATATCTATTATAACTTAGATGCATGGCCTCCCATGTACGAAGGTTTTCTTGAACATTTTCCAAAGATTTTAATTCCTAAAACAGTTATTGACTGTACCTTTCTGTAACGTATTATTGATTTGAAGTATGAGCACTGTATTAGTATTGAAACTCACAGTTTAATGATGGTCGTATTTTGTACGACAGTTTAAAAGATAGAATTTGAAGATTTGTATTTGAAATTTTTGTTGAGTGTATTTCGTGGCGACCCAGAATGGGTTGGGTGGATTGGACCTATTTTGGGGGCGTTACATTTTGGTATCAGAGCTTAGGGATATGGTCGCTGGCGGAGATTGGAGTCTAGAACTAGGAGGGGAGGGACGAATAATATACTTCGCTAGTGTGTGACTTACCTAAGCTGACTTTTCTTACTTAATAAATTGACAATTGTTATATGTCAATTAACCTTGTTTTGAAGCGGTATTCTAGAATGAGCAATGGAGAAATCATGATGACAAGGAAGATGGAATCTGAAATGAAAGCAAGGTATTCTCAACTTTTCGAAATACCAGGTACGTAAATTTCGAGGACGAAATTTCATAAGGAGGGGAGATTGTAAGACCCAGAATTTTATGAAATAAAAGTATTCAATTTTTCTATTTAGTAAATGGTTAAATTGATAAAAGTTTAAAGTTAAGGGTGATATATGTAAATTTTTTAAAATAAGCAAGTGGTTATAAAATATTCATTGTTGTCGGGGAATATTCGTTTGGTCGTGGAATATTCTTGTTGTCGGAGAATATTCGTACGACAGCGCAGCTATTTGTGGACCCCACAACGGAATAAATGTCGGATATAGAAAGCGACAGAAATAACCTTTTTTATAAAATAACGGCGTAGTTGTTACCGTTAGAACTGTTGAAATACCCGGTGGTTAAAATACAGTGATACGCAGTGTTGCACAGTAGCATACGGTATTGCACAGTATTTCGAATTATTGAGTCTTACGTGAGAAGGCACTTACTCAATAATTGTTACAGTAATTACTGTTTAATATTTTATATTATTGACTCAATAATTGCTACGTTGATATTTTATTGACTCAATAATTGCTACGTTGTCATTTTATATGATTGATTCAATAATGGCTACAGTTGATATTTTGGTATTATTGATTCAATAATTGTCACTGCACAGTATTTCACATTATCAACTCAATAATTCATATTATTTGAATAATATTATTAGATAGCATTATTGACAATGTCTAAGGAAGTTCTGTCTAGGAGGGGTTATTTAATTGCGCGCCAATAAGGAGAAGTCCTTATCGGAAGGCCCCCTCTTTCCTGGGAACGACCTGGTTGTCAATATTGTAGTTCTATAATATTATTTGTGAATAATTAATTATTGATTTATATGATAAGAAAATATTTATTTTGTGGATATTAAAGAAGGAATTAGCACTGATGTGTTTTTATCAGTATTTTGGTGTGGAAAATCATCTGTTTGTGGATTTCGGATAATTTATGTTGGGAATTTGGAAAAACTTTCTTCTGCAAAGTTGTAGAGAATTAAATTTCCTATAGAAGGACACAGAATTTGTATTTTTCTGATGAAGGGGCTATTTATTATGAATTATTGAAGTTTCGGAAAATAAATATTTTTTAAATAAATGGTGGGCCCCACTTTTTGTTGAATGTTGAATTTTCCTAGCAGCCAGGTGGCGGATTTTAAAAAAAATAAAATATTATTTTATTCAAAGTCTACTTTGGCATCCTAAGCTTTTCCTATAAATAGGGTGCTTAGGTTAGAATTGAAAAACACACCAGAATCAGAAGTTTTCTCTCTCTATAATATCGAGCGTATTTTTGTGAGTATTTCAGATACTTTGAGTATTAGTATTCAGTGCAAGTTTCCTTCGATATTATATCCGATATTCCAGTCAGAGGTACTATTCTTTTGAGGTAAGGGATGGTAAGGGATGTTATTTTCTTACGTAAATGATGTTATTCTTTTCATATCATTATACCAAAATATTGGCATGGATTTTATTATGAAATTCTCACTTTTTTCGTCGAGGTTACTATTCACTGTATACGGCACTATTTATGTATGCGGCACTATTTACAAATACGGTACTATTCACGAGTACTATTCACGAAGTATGATTTTTCTTATGAAATTTCTATCTTTTTCGTGTCGGGGTTACTATTCACGTATACGACACTATTCACGTATACGGCACTATTCACTTATACGGTACTATTCACCGAAAAATTAAATTTTCTTCTATTTGTCCAAGTTGCCTGTTAAGGTTCATATCTTTGATTGGATCTAAGTTTTGAGCTTTATTTTTGAATTTTGCTCCACAAAAGTATTATTATGGAGTATTTTTGAACTTGGAGATCGATGTTTTGATCATATTGTTTTTATTATCATATATAACATTTTTATAATTCTGGTGATGAAATTTCTCTTTGACTTGAGTGTAAAGATGGGTAGATTATTGGTATGATCATGACTATAGATTTCTCTTTGGCCAGTAGTGCAAAGATGAATTGTTAACTGGTATGTTCATGACCATTGAATTTATAATTGAATATCTTTAGCTTAAGTGCAAAGGCGAATTGATCAACATGGTTATAATTATTGTTATATAAATTCTGGAATGATTAGATATTTTTTTGAGATACGAATATCTTTGGCATGTAGTGCAAAGATGACCTGTTGTTGAATATCTTTGGCCCGTAGTGCAAAGATGAACTATTGATGAATATCTTTGGCCCGTAGTGTAAAGATGAACTATTGATGAATATCTTTGGCCTGTAGTGCAAAGATGAGCGGTTGATTTGTGAATATCTTTGGCCTGTAGTGCAAAGATGAATGATTAATTGTTGAATATCTTTGGCTTGTAATGCAAAGATGAATTGATTAGCATGATTATGAACAGGAACTGTGATTTGGTATAACCATGATCTTTGGTGTTTCAGGTAAAGACAGGTGATGAGAATTATCTTCGTCCTGAGTGCGAAGAGGAATTCATCAAGATAATTATGATCATGAACTTACATGATTGTGGACAGGAATTGTTGATTGATGTTACAGGGATAAAATATTATTGATGGACTTTTAACATGGAGAAGATAATAGACATTATAGTCTATTTGACTCTTCTAATGGATTGCTCGTTCCGCTACAACTATGGTTGAAAATTTTTACCATATGTTTAAATCTCTGATTTATTACTGATGAAAACTATTGATAATATAATTATCTTTAGTCATGATATTCTTTACTGGGCTATTTGTGCTCACCCTTTTGCTTCACAATTTCTTTCAGGTAATAAGAGTATAACGGGGTCTAGCAGGGATAACAGGAGAATAGAGTGATGGTCTATAGCTGTTGAGGTTTTCCATAAAATAGTATGAGAAGAATTATATTGAGAATTTAAAATGTGTGTGTCGTATTTTATACGCCATTTTAACAGTTGATTTTGGTGAACCAAATAGGCTGAGGTGAACCCAACTTTAGAAGGGTGTTTTGCCACTATCATACAAGATGTCTAATCACCTACAACTTCGGGTTATCATAAGACATGGTTGTGCACATCCACTTGCTGATTATATCTATGAGCACTACCTATATAATATTGGAGTTTGGTTGAAATATAATTCTCAATTGGAGACAATGGAGATAATTATATGGCAAGAGAAGACCCACCATTGGAAAGAACATGATAGTAATCTTCTCATTTTTCTTTGGGGTCTATTGGGTCAACCAAGGATAATTCTCAAGTCATATGATATCTATTATAACTTAGATGCATGGCCTCCCATGTACGAAGGTTTTCTTGAACATTTTCCAAAGATTTTAATTCCTAAAACAGTTATTGACTGTACCTTTCTGTAACGTATTATTGATTTGAAGTATGAGCACTGTATTAGTATTGAAACTCACAGTTTAATGATGGTCGTATTTTGTACGACAGTTTAAAAGATAGAATTTGAAGATTTGTATTTGAAATTTTTGTTGAGTGTATTTCGTGGCGACCCAGAATGGGTTGGGTGGATTGGACCTATTTTGGGGGCGTTACATTTTGGTATCAGAGCTTAGGGATATGGTCGCTGGCGGAGATTGGAGTCTAGAACTAGGAGGGGAGGGACGAATAATATACTTCGCTAGTGTGTGACTTACCTAAGCTGACTTTTCTTACTTAATAAATTGACAATTGTTATATGTCAATTAACCTTGTTTTGAAGCGGTATTCTAGAATGAGCAATGGAGAAATCATGATGACAAGGAAGATGGAATCTGAAATGAAAGCAAGGTATTCTCAACTTTTCGAAATACCAGGTACGTAAATTTCGAGGACGAAATTTCATAAGGAGGGGAGATTGTAAGACCCAGAATTTTATGAAATAAAAGTATTCAATTTTTCTATTTAGTAAATGGTTAAATTGATAAAAGTTTAAAGTTAAGGGTGATATATGTAAATTTTTTAAAATAAGCAAGTGGTTATAAAATATTCATTGTTGTCGGGGAATATTCGTTTGGTCGTGGAATATTCTTGTTGTCGGAGAATATTCGTACGACAGCGCAGCTATTTGTGGACCCCACAACGGAATAAATGTCGGATATAGAAAGCGACAGAAATAACCTTTTTTATAAAATAACGGCGTAGTTGTTACCGTTAGAACTGTTGAAATACCCGGTGGTTAAAATACAGTGATACGCAGTGTTGCACAGTAGCATACGGTATTGCACAGTATTTCGAATTATTGAGTCTTACGTGAGAAGGCACTTACTCAATAATTGTTACAGTAATTACTGTTTAATATTTTATATTATTGACTCAATAATTGCTACGTTGATATTTTATTGACTCAATAATTGCTACGTTGCCATTTTATATGATTGATTCAATAATGGCTACAGTTGATATTTTGTAGTATTGATTCAATAATTGTCGTTGCACAGTATTTCACGTTATCAACTCAATAATTCATATTATTTGAATAATATTATTAGATAGCATTATTGACAATGTCTAAGGAAGTTCTGTCTAGGAGGGGTTATTTAATTGCGCGCCAGTAAGGAGAAGTCCTTATCGGAAGGCCCCCTCTTTCCTGGGAACGACCTGGTTGTTAATATTGTAGTTCTATAATATTATTTGTGAATAATTAATTATTAATTTATATGATAAGGAAATATTTATTTTGTGGATATTAAAGAAGGAATTCGGCGCTGGTGAGTTTTTATCAATATTTTGGTGTGAGAAATCATCTGTTTGTGGATTTCGGATAATTTATGTTTGGAATTTGGAAAAACTTCTTCTGCAAAGTTGTAGAGAATTAAATTTCCTATGGAAGGACATAGAATTTGTATTTTTCTGACAAAGGGGCTATTTGTTATGAATTATTGAAGTTTCAGAAAATAAATATTTTTTAAATAAATGGTGGGCCCCACTTTTGTTGTTGGTTGAAAAATCTGATTTTTTGGTAGCAGCCGGCGGCTGGAGTTTTTTTAAAATAATAATATTTTATTATTTTAGTCTCCTTTGGCATCCTAAGCTTTTCCTATAAATAGGGTGCTTAGGTTATAATTAAAAATCACACCAGAATCAGAAGTTTTATCTCTCTATAATATCGAGCGTATTTTTGTGAGTATTTCAATACTTTGAGTATTAGTATTCAGTGCAAGTTTCTTTCGATATTATATCCGATATTCCAGTCAGAGGTACTATTCTTTTGAGGTAAGGGATGGTAAGGGATGTTATTTTCTTTCGTAAATGATGTTATTCTTTTCAATATCATTATACAGAAATATTGTCATGGATTTTATGTTGAAATTCTTACTTTTTTCGTCGAGGTTACTATTCACGTATACGGCACTATTTATGTATACGACACTATTTACAAATACGGTACTATTCACGAGTACTATTCACGAAGTATGATTTTTCTTATGAAATTTCTATCTTTTTCGTGTCGGGGTTACTATTCACGTATACGACACTATTCACGTATACTGCACTATTCACTTATACGGTACTATTCACCGAAAAATTAAATTTTCTTCTATTTGTCCAAGTTGCCTGTTAAGGTTCATATCTTTGATTGGATCTAAGTTTTGAGCTTTATTTCTGAATTTTGCTCCACAAAGTATTATTATGGAGTATTTTTAAACTTGGAGATCGATGTTTTGATCATATTGTTTTTATTATCATATATAACATTTTTATAATCCTGGTGATGAAATTTCTCTTTGACTTGAGTGTAAAGATGGGTAGATTATTGGTATGATCATGACTATAGATTCTCTTTGGCCAGTAGTGCAAAGATGAATTGTTGACTGGTATGTTCATGACCATTGAATTTACAATTGAATATCTTTAGCTTAAGGGCAAAGGCGAATTGATCAACATGGTTATAATTATTGTTATATAAATTCTGGAATGATTAGATATTTTTTTGAGATACGAATATCTTTGGCATGTAGTGCAAAGATGACCTGTTGTTGAATATCTTTGGCCCGTAGTGCAAAGATGAACTATTGATGAATATCTTTGGCCCGTAGTGTAAAGATGAACTATTGATGAATATCTTTGGCCTGTAGTGCAAAGATGAGCGGTTGATTTGTGAATATCTTTGGCCTGTAGTGCAAAGATGAATGATTAATTGTTGAATATCTTTGGCTTGTAATGCAAAGATGAATTGATTAGCATGATTATGAACAGGAACTGTGATTTGGTATAACCATGATCTTTGGTGTTTCAGGTAAAGACAGGTGATGAGAATTATCTTCGTCCTGAGTGCGAAGAGGAATTCATCAAGATAATTATGATCATGAACTTACATGATTGTGGACAGGAATTGTTGATTGATGTTACAGGGATAAAATATTATTGATGGACTTTTAACATGGAGAAGATAATAGACATTATAGTCTATTTGACTCTTCTAATGGATTGCTCGTTCCGCTACAACTATGGTTGAAATTTTTACCATATGTTAAATCTCTGATTTATTACTGATGAAAACTATTGATAATATAATTATCTTTAGTCATGATATTCTTTACTGGGCTATTTGTGCTCACCCTTTTGCTTCACAATTTCTTTCAGGTAATAAGAGTATAACGGGGTCTAGCAGGGATAACAGGAGAATAGAGTGATGGTCTATAGCTGTTGAGGTTTTCCATAAAATAGTATGAGAAGAATTATATTGAGAATTTAAAATGTGTGTGTCGTATTTTATACGCCATTTTAACAGTTGATTTTGGTGAACCAAATAGGCTGAGGTGAACCCAACTTTAGAAGGGTGTTTTGCCACTATCATACAAGATGTCTAATCACCTACAACTTCGGGTTATCATAAGACATGGTTGTGCACATCCACTTGCTGATTATATCTATGAGCACTACCTATATAATATTGGAGTTTGGTTGAAATATAATTCTCAATTGGAGACAATGGAGATAATTATATGGCAAGAGAAGACCCACCATTGGAAAGAACATGATAGTAATCTTCTCATTTTTCTTTGGGGTCTATTGGGTCAACCAAGGATAATTCTCAAGTCATATGATATCTATTATAACTTAGATGCATGGCCTCCCATGTACGAAGGTTTTCTTGAACATTTTCCAAAGATTTTAATTCCTAAAACAGTTATTGACTGTACCTTTCTGTAACGTATTATTGATTTGAAGTATGAGCACTGTATTAGTATTGAAACTCACAGTTTAATGATGGTCGTATTTTGTACGACAGTTTAAAAGATAGAATTTGAAGATTTGTATTTGAAATTTTTGTTGAGTGTATTTCGTGGCGACCCAGAATGGGTTGGGTGGATTGGACCTATTTTGGGGGCGTTACATTTTGGTATCAGAGCTTAGGGATATGGTCGCTGGCGGAGATTGGAGTCTAGAACTAGGAGGGGAGAGATGAGTAATATACTTCGCTAGTGTGTGACTTACCTAAGCCAACTTTTCTTACTTGTTATATGTCAATTAACCTTGTTTTGAAGCGGTATTCTAGAATGAGCAATGGAGAAATCATGATGACAAGGAAGATGAATCTGAAATGAAAGCAAGGTATTCTCAACTTTTCGACATACCAGGTACGTAAATTTCGAAGGACGAAATTTCATAAGGAGGGGAGATTGTAAGACCTCGAATTTTATGAAATAAAAGTATTCAATTTTTCTATTTAGTAAATGGTTAAATTGATAAAAGTTTAAAGTTAAGGGTGATATATGTAAATTTTTTAAAATAAGCAAGTGGTTATAAAATATTCTTGTTGTCGGGGAATATTCGTTTGGATATAGAATATTCTTGTTGTCGGGGAATATTCGTACGATGGCGCAGCTATTTGTGGGCCCCACAACGGAATAACTGTCGGATATAGAAAGCGACAGAAATAACTTTTTTTACAAAATAACGGCGTAGTTGTTACCGTTAGTACTGTTGAAATACCCGGTGGTTAAAATACAGTACGCGGTGTTGCGCAGTAGCACACGGTATTGCACAGTATTTCGAATTATTGAGTCTTACGTGAGAAGTCATTACTCAATTATTGTTACAGTAATTATTGTTCAATATTTTATATTATTGACTCAATAATTGCTACGTTGATATTTTATATTATTGACTCAATAATTGCTGCATTGATATTTTATTGACTCAATAATTGCTACGTTGCCATTTTATATGATTGATTCAATAATGGCTACAGTTGATATTTTGTAGTATTGATTCAATAATTGTCGTTGCACAGTATTTCACGTTATCAACTCAATAATTCATATTATTTGAATAATATTATTAGATAGCATTATTGACAATGTCTAAGGAAGTTATGTCTAGGAGGGGTTATTTAATTGCGCGCCAGTAAGGAGAAGTCCTTATCGGAAGGCCCCCTCTTTCCTGGGAACGACCTGGTTGTTAATATTGTAGTTCTATAATATTATTTGTGAATAATTAATTATTAATTTATATGATAAGGAAATAATTATTTGGTGGATATTAAAGAAGGAATCGGCGCTGGTGAGTTTTTATCAATATTTTGGTGTGAGAAATCATCTGTTTTTGGATTTCGGATAATTTATGTTTGGAATTTGGAAAAACTTCCTTCTGCAAAGTTGTAGAGAATTAAATTTCCTTTGGTAGGACATAGAATTTGTATTTTTCTGACAAAGGGGCTATTTGTTATGAATTATTGAAGTTTCAGAAAATAAATATTTTTTAAATAAAATGGTGGGCCCCACTTTTGTTGTTGGTTGAAAAATCTGATTTTTTTGGTAGCAGCCGGCGGCTGGAGTTTTTTTTAAAATAATAATATTTTATTATTTTAGTCTCCTTTGGCATCCTAAGCTTTTCCTATAAATAGGGTGCTTAGGTTATAATTAAAAATCACACCAGAATCAGAAGTTTTATCTCTCTATAATATCGAGCGTATTTTTGTGAGTATTTCAATACTTTGAGTATTAGTATTCAGTGCAAGTTTCTTTCGATATTATATCCGATATTCCAGTCAGAAGGTACTATTCTTTTGAGTAGGGGTAAGGGATGTTATTTTCTTTCGTAAATGATGTTATTCTTTTCAATATCATTATACCAAAATATTGGCATGGATTTTATTATGAAATTCTTACTTTTTCGTCGAGGTTACTATTCACGTATACGGCACTATTCATGTATACGACACTATTTACAAATACTGGTACTATTCACGAGTACTATTCACGAAGTATGATTTTTCTTATGAAATTTCTATCTTTTTCGTGTCGGGGTTACTATTCACGTATACGACACTATTCACGTATACTGCACTATTCACTTATACGGTACTATTCACCGAAAAATTAATTTTCTTCTATTTGTCCAAGTTGCCTGTTAAGGTTCATATCTTTGATTGGATCTAAGTTTTGAGCTTTATTTCTGAATTTTGCTCCACAAAGTATTATTATGGAGTATTTTTAAACTTGGAGATCGATGTTTTGATCAAATTGTTTTTATTATCATATATAACATTTTTATAACCCTGGTGATGAAATTTCTCTTTGACTTGAGTGTAAAGATGGGTAGATTATTGGTATGATCATGACTATAGATTCTCTTTGGCCAGTAGTGCAAAGACGGATTGTTGACTGGTATGTTCATGACCATTGAATTTACAATTGAATATCTTTAGCTTAAGGGCAAAGGTGAATTGATCAACATGGTTATAATTATTGTTTATATAAATTCTGGAATGATTAGATATTTTTTGAGATACGAATATCTTTGGCCAGTAGTGCAAAGATGAACTATTGATGAATATCTTTGGCCCGTAGTGCAAAGATAAACTATTGATGAATATCTTTGGCCTGTAGTGCAAAGATGAGCGGTTGATTTGTGAATATCTTTGGCATGTAGAGCAAAGATGAATGATTAATTGTTGAATATCTTTGGCTTGTAATGCAAAGATGAATTGATTAGCATGATTATGAACAGGAACTGTGATTTGGTATAACCATGATCTTTGGTGTTTCAGGTAAAGACAGGTGATGAGAATTATCTTCGTCCTGAGTGCGAAGAGGAATTCATCAAGATAATTATGATCATGAACTTACATGATTGTGGACAGGAATTGTTGATTGATGTTACAGGGATAAAATATTATTGGTGGACTTTTAACACGGAGAAGATAATAAACATTATAGTCTATTTGACTCTTCTAATGGATTGCTCGTTCCACCGCAACTATGGTTGAAAAGTTTTATCATCTACCATATGTTATAAATCTCTGATTTATCACTGATGAAGACTATTGATAATTTAATTATCTTTAGTCATGATATTCTTTACTGGGCTATTTGTGCTCACCCTTTTGCTTCACAATTCCTTTCAGGTAATAAGAGTGTAGCTGGGTCGAGCGGGATAACAGGGGAATAGAACGAGGTTCTAGAACTGTTGAAGTTTTCCACCAAATAGTATGAGAAGAATTATATTGAGAATTTAAAATGTGTGTGTCGTATTTTATACGCCATTTTAACAGTTGATTTTGGTGAACCAAATAGGCTGAGGTGAACCCAACTTTAGAAGGGTGTTTTGCCACTATCATACAAGATGTCTAATCACCTACAACTTCGGGTTATCATAAGACATGGTTGTGCACATCCACTTGCTGATTATATCTATGAGCACTACCTATATAATATTGGAGTTTGGTTGAAATATAATTCTCAATTGGAGACAATGGAGATAATTATATGGCAAGAGAAGACCCACCATTGGAAAGAACATGATAGTAATCTTCTCATTTTTCTTTGGGGTCTATTGGGTCAACCAAGGATAATTCTCAAGTCATATGATATCTATTATAACTTAGATGCATGGCCTCCCATGTACGAAGGTTTTCTTGAACATTTTCCAAAGATTTTAATTCCTAAAACAGTTATTGACTGTACCTTTCTGTAACGTATTATTGATTTGGAGTATGGGCACTGTATTAGTATTGAAACTCACAGTTTAATTGATGGTCGTATTTTGTACGACAGTTTAAAAGATTAGAACTTGAAGATTTGTATTTGAAATTTTTGTTGAGTGTATTTCGTGGCGACCCAGAATGGGTTGGGTGGATTGGACCTATTTTGGGGGCGTTACATTTTGGTATCAGAGCTTAGGGATATGGTCGCTGGCGGAGATCTGAGTCTAGAACTAGGAGGGGAGAGATGAGTAATATACTTCGCTAGTGTGTGACTTACCTAAGCTAACTTTTCTTACTTGTTATATGTCAATTAACATTGTTTTGAAGCGGTATTCTAGAATGAGCAATGGAGAAATCATGATGACAAGGAAGATAGAATCTGAAATGAAAGCAAGGTATTCTCAACTTTTCGAAATACCAGGTACGTAAATTTCGAGGACGAAATTTCATAAGGAGGGGAGATTGTAAGACCTCGAATTTTATGAAATAAAAGTATTCAATTTTTCTATTTAGTAA
Source organism: Panax stipuleanatus (assembly GCA_020205555.1). Lineage (NCBI taxonomy): Eukaryota > Viridiplantae > Streptophyta > Magnoliopsida > Apiales > Araliaceae > Panax > Panax stipuleanatus. The sequence continues at coordinate 14,568,289 of CM035118.1, read as the reverse complement.
ATGGTTAAATTGATAAAAGTTTAAAGTTAAGGGTGATATATGTAAATTTTTTAAAATAAGCAAGTGGTTATAAAATATTCTTGTTGTCGGGGAATATTCGTTTGGATATAGAATATTCTTGTTGTCGGGGAATATTCGTACGATGGCGCAGCTATTTGTGGGCCCCACAACGGAATAACTGTCGGATATAGAAAGCGACTGAAATAACTTTTTTTACAAAATAACGGCGTAGTTGTTACCGTTAGTACTGTTGAAATACCCGGTGGTTAAAATACAGTACGCGGTGTTGCGCAGTAGCACACGGTATTGCACAGTATTTCGAATTATTGAGTCTTACGTGAGAAGTCATTACTCAATTATTGTTACAGTAATTATTGTTCAATATTTTATATTATTGACTCAATAATTGCTACGTTGATATTTTATATTATTGACTCAATAATTGCTGCATTGATATTTTATTGACTCAATAATTGCTACGTTGCCATTTTATATGATTGATTCAATAATGGCTACAGTTGATATTTTGTAGTATTGATTCAATAATTGTCGTTGCACAGTATTTCACGTTATCAACTCAATAATTCATATTATTTGAATAATATTATTAGATAGCATTATTGACAATGTCTAAGGAAGTTATGTCTAGGAGGGGTTATTTAATTGCGCGCCAGTAAGGAGAAGTCCTTATCGGAAGGCCCCCTCTTTCCTGGGAACGACCTGGTTGTTAATATTGTAGTTCTATAATATTATTTGTGAATAATTAATTATTAATTTATATGATAAGGAAATAATTATTTGGTGGATATTAAAGAAGGAATCGGCGCTGGTGAGTTTTTATCAATATTTTGGTGTGAGAAATCATCTGTTTTTGGATTTCGGATAATTTATGTTTGGAATTTGGAAAAACTTCCTTCTGCAAAGTTGTAGAGAATTAAATTTCCTTTGGTAGGACATAGAATTTGTATTTTTCTGACAAAGGGGCTATTTGTTATGAATTATTGAAGTTTCAGAAAATAAATATTTTTTAAATAAAATGGTGGGCCCCACTTTTGTTGTTGGTTGAAAATCTGATTTTTTTGGTAGCAGCCGGCGGCTGGAGTTTTTTTTAAAATAATAATATTTTATTATTTTAGTCTCCTTTGGCATCCTAAGCTTTTCCTATAAATAGGGTGCTTAGGTTATAATTAAAAATCACACCAGAATCAGAAGTTTTATCTCTCTATAATATCGAGCGTATTTTTGTGAGTATTTCAATACTTTGAGTATTAGTATTCAGTGCAAGTTTCTTTCGATATTATATCCGATATTCCAGTCAGAGGTACTATTCTTTTGAGGTAAGGGATGGTAAGGGATGTTATTTTCTTTCGTAAATGATGTTATTCTTTTCAATATCATTATACAGAAATATTGTCATGGATTTTATGTTGAAATTCTTACTTTTTCGTCGAGGTTACTATTCACGTATACGGCACTATTTATGTATACGACACTATTTACAAATATGGTACTATTCACGAGTACTATTCACGAAGTATGATTTTTCTTATGAAATTTCTATCTTTTTCGTGTCGGGATTACTATTCACGTATACGATACTATTCACGTATACGGCACTATTCACTTATACGGTACTATTTACCGAAAAATTAATTTTCTTCTATTTGTCCAAGTTGCCTGTTAAGGTTCATATCTTTGATTGGATCTAAGTTTTGAGCTTTATTTCTGAATTTTGCTCCACAAAGTATTATTATGGAGTATTTTTAAACTTGGAGATCGATGTTTTGATCAATTGTTTTTATTATCATATATAACATTTTTATAACCCTGGTGATAAAATTTCTCTTTGACTTGAGTGTAAAGATGGGTAGATTATTGGTATGATCATGACTATAGATTCTCTTTGGCCAGTAGTGCAAAGACGGATTGTTGACTGGTATGTTCATGACCATTGAATTTACAATTGAATATCTTTAGCTTAAGGGCAAAGGTGAATTGATCAACATGGTTATAATTATTGTTTATATAAATTCTGGAATGATTAGATATTTTTTGAGATACGAATATCTTTGGCCAGTAGTGCAAAGATGAACTATTGATGAATATCTTTGGCCCGTAGTGCAAAGATGAACTATTGATGAATATCTTTGGCCTGTAGTGCAAAGATGAGCGGTTGATTTGTGAATATCTTTGGCATGTAGAGCAAAGATGAATGATTAATTGTTGAATATCTTTGGCTTGTAATGCAAAGATGAATTGATTAGCATGATTATGAACAGGAACTGTGATTTGGTATAACCATGATCTTTGGTGTTTCAGGTAAAGACAGGTGATGAGAATTATCTTCGTCCTGAGTGCGAAGAGGAATTCATCAAGATAATTATGATCATGAACTTACATGATTGTGGACAGGAATTGTTGATTGATGTTACAGGGATAAAATATTATTGGTGGACTTTTAACACGGAGAAGATAATAAACATTATAGTCTATTTGACTCTTCTAATGGATTGCTCGTTCCACCGCAACTATGGTTGAAAAGTTTTATCATCTACCATATGTTATAAATCTCTGATTTATCACTGATGAAGACTATTGATAATTTAATTATCTTTAGTCATGATATTATTTACTGGGCTATTTGTGCTCACCCTTTTGCTTCACAATTCCTTTCAGGTAATAAGAGTGTAGCTGGGTCGAGCGGGATAACAGGGGAATAGAACGAGGTTCTAGAACTGTTGAAGTTTTCCACCAAACAGTATGAAAATAATTTTATTGAAAATTTTAGATAAGTACGTCGTATTTTATACGTCATTTAACGGTTATTTTTGGTGACCTGACTTAGGTGAGGTGAACCCAACTTTGGAAGGGTGTTTTGTCACTATTATACAAGATGTCTAACCACATACGACTTCATGTTATCATAAGACATGGTTGTGCACATCCACTTGCTGATTATATCCATGAACACTACCTATATAATCTTGGAGTACGGTTAGAATATAATTCTCAGTTTGAGACAACAGAGATAATTATATGGCAAGAGAAGACCCACCATTGGAATGAACAAGATAGTAATCTTCTCGTTTTTCTTTGGGGTCTATTGGGTCAACCAAGGATAATTCTCGAGTCCTACGATATCTATTATAACATGGATGCATGGCCTCCCATGTACGAAGGTTTCCTTGAACATTTTCCAAAGATTTTAATTCCTAAAACAGTTATTGACTGTACCTTTCTGTAACGTATTATTGATTTGGAGTATGGGCACTGTATTTGTATTGAAACTCACAGTTTAATTGTGGTCGTATTTTGTACGACAGTTTAAAAGTTAGAACTTGAAGATTTGTATTTGAAATTTTTGTTGAGTGTATTTCGTGGCGACCCAGAATGGGTTGGGTGGATTGGACCTATTTTGGGGGCGTTACATTTTGGTATCAGAGCTTAGGGATATGGTCGCTGGCGGAGATCTGAGTCTAGAATTAGGAGGGGAGAGATGAGTAATATACTTCGCTAGTGTGTGACTTACCTAAGCCAACTTTTCTTACTTGTTATATGTCAATTCACCTTGTTTTGAAGCGGTATTCTAGAATGAGCAATGGAGAAATCATGATGACAAGGAAGATGAAATCTGAAATGAAAGCAAGGTATTCTCAACTTTTCGACATACCAGGTACGTACGTAAATTTCAAGGACGAAATTTCATAAGGAGGGGAGATTGTAAGACCTCGAATTTTATGAAATAAAAGTATTCAATTTTTCTATTTAGTAAATGGTTAAATTGATAAAAGTTTAAAGTTAAGGGTGATATATGTAAATTTTTTAAAATAAGCAAGTGGTTATAAAATATTCTTGTTGTCGGGGAATATTCGTTTGGATATAGAATATTCTTGTTGTCGGGGAATATTCGTACGATGGCGCAGCTATTTGTGGGCCCCACAACGGAATAACTGTCGGATATAGAAAGCGACAGAAATAACTTTTTTTACAAAATAACGGCGTAGTTGTTACCGTTAGTACTGTTGAAATACCCGGTGGTTAAAATACAGTACGCGGTGTTGCGCAGTAGCACACGGTATTGCACAGTATTTCGAATTATTGAGTCTTACGTGAGAAGTCATTACTCAATTATTGTTACAGTAATTATTGTTCAATATTTTATATTATTGACTCAATAATTGCTACGTTGATATTTTATATTATTGACTCAATAATTGCTGCATTGATATTTTATTGACTCAATAATTGCTACGTTGCCATTTTATATGATTGATTCAATAATGGCTACAGTTGATATTTTGTAGTATTGATTCAATAATTGTCGTTGCACAGTATTTCACGTTATCAACTCAATAATTCATATTATTTGAATAATATTATTAGATAGCATTATTGACAATGTCTAAGGAAGTTATGTCTAGGAGGGGTTATTTAATTGCGCGCCAGTAAGGAGAAGTCCTTATCGGAAGGCCCCCTCTTTCCTGGGAACGACCTGGTTGTTAATATTGTAGTTCTATAATATTATTTGTGAATAATTAATTATTAATTTATATGATAAGGAAATAATTATTTGGTGGATATTAAAGAAGGAATCGGCGCTGGTGAGTTTTTATCAATATTTTGGTGTGAGAAATCATCTGTTTTTGGATTTCGGATAATTTATGTTTGGAATTTGGAAAAACTTCCTTCTGCAAAGTTGTAGAGAATTAAATTTCCTTTGGTAGGACATAGAATTTGTATTTTTCTGACAAAGGGGCTATTTGTTATGAATTATTGAAGTTTCAGAAAATAAATATTTTTTAAATAAAATGGTGGGCCCCACTTTTGTTGTTGGTTGAAAAATCTGATTTTTTTGGTAGCAGCCGGCGGCTGGAGTTTTTTTTAAAATAATAATATTTTATTATTTTAGTCTCCTTTGGCATCCTAAGCTTTTCCTATAAATAGGGTGCTTAGGTTATAATTAAAATCACACCAGAATCAGAAGTTTTATCTCTCTATAATATCGAGCGTATTTTTGTGAGTATTTCAATACTTTGAGTATTAGTATTCAGTGCAAGTTTCTTTCGATATTATATCCGATATTCCAGTCAGAGGTACTATTCTTTTGAGGTAAGGGATGGTAAGGGATGTTATTTTCTTTCGTAAATGATGTTATTCTTTTCAATATCATTATACAGAAATATTGTCATGGATTTTATGTTGAAATTCTTACTTTTTCGTCGAGGTTACTATTCACGTATACGGCACTATTCATGTATATGGCACTATTCATGTATACGACACTATTTACAAATACGGTACTATTCACGAGTACTATTCACGAAGTATGATTTTTCTTATGAAATTTCTATCTTTTTCGTGTTGGGATTATTATTCACTTATACGATCCTATTCACGTATACGGCACTATTCACTTATACGGTACTATTCACCGAAAAATTAATTTTTCTTCTATTTATCCAAGTTGCCTGTTAAGGTTCATATCTTTGATTGGATCTAAGTTTTGAGCTTTATTTCTGAATTTTGCTCCACAAAGTATTATTATGGAGTATTTTTAAACTTGGAGATCGATGTTTTGATCAAATTGTTTCTATTATCATATATAACATTTTTATAACCCTGGTGATGAAATTTCTCTTTGACTTGAGTGTAAAGATGGGTAGATTATTGGTATGATCATGACTATAGATTCTATTTGGCCAGTAGTGCAAAGACGGATTGTTGACTGGTATGTTCATGACCATTGAATTTACAATTGAATATCTTTAGCTTAAGGGCAAAGGTGAATTGATCAACATGGTTATAATTATTGTTTATATAAATTCTGGAATGATTAGATATTTTTTGAGATACGAATATCTTTGGCCAGTAGTGCAAAGATGAACTATTGATGAATATCTTTGGCCCGTAGTGCAAAGATGAACTATTGATGAATATCTTTGGCCTGTAGTTCAAAGATGAGCGGTTGATTTGTGAATATCTTTGGCTTGTAGAGCAAAGATGAATGATTAATTGTTGAATATCTTTGGCTTGTAATGCAAAGATGAATTGATTAGCATGATTATGAACAGGAACTGTGATTTGGTATAACCATGATCTTTGGTGTTTCAGGTAAAGACAGGTGATGAGAATTATCTTCGTCCTGAGTGCGAAGAGGAATTCATCAAGATAATTATGATCATGAACTTACATGATTGTGGACAGGAATTGTTGATTGATGTTACAGGGATAAAATATTATTGGTGGACTTTTAACACGGAGAAGATAATAAACATTATAGTCTATTTGACTCTTCTAATGGATTGCTCGTTCCACCGCAACTATGGTTGAAAAGTTTTATCATCTACCATATGTTATAAATCTCTGATTTATCACTGATGAAGACTATTGATAATTTAATTATCTTTAGTCATGATATTCTTTACTGGGCTATTTGTGCTCACCCTTTTGCTTCACAATTCCTTTCAGGTAATAAGAGTGTAGCTGGGTCGAGCGGGATAACAGGGGAATAGAACGAGGGTCTAGAACTGTTGAAGTTTTCCACCAAACAGTATGAATTTAATTTTATTGAAAATTTTAGATAAGTACGTCATATTTTATACGTCATTTAACGGTTGTTTTTGGTGACCTGACTTAGGTGAGGTGAACCCAACTTTGGAAGGGTGTTTTGTCACTATTATACAAGATGTCTAACCACATACGACTTCATGTTATCATAAGACATGGTTGTGCACATCCACTTGCTGATTATATCCATGAACACTACCTATATAATCTTTGAGTACGGTTAGAATATAATTCTCAGTTTGAGACAACAGAGATAATTATATGGCAAGAGGAGACCCACCATTGGAATGAACAAGATAGTAATCGTCTCGTTTTTCTTTGGGGTCTATTGGGTCAACCAAGGATAATTCTCGACTCCTACGATATCTATTATAACATGGATGCATGGCCTCCCATGTACGAAGGTTTCCTTGAACATTTTCCAAAGATTTTAATTCCTAAAACAGTTATTGACTGTACATTTCTGTAACGTATTATTGATTTGGAGTATGGGCACTGTATTTGTATTGAAACTCACAGTTTAATTGTGGTCGTATTTTGTACGACAGTTTAAAAAGTTAGAACTTGAAGATTTGTATTTGAAATTTTTGTTGAGTGTATTTCGTGGCGACCCAGAATGGGTTGGGTGGATTGGACCTATTTTGGGGGCGTTACAATACACATATAACTAGTATCGTTATTTGTTTGAAAACTTGCCTAATTCATATCTCATATGTAAGACCCCGGATTTTATGAAATAAAAGTATTCAATTTTTCTATTTAGTAAATGGTTAAATTGACAAAAGTTTAAAGTTAAGGGTGATATATGTAAATTTTTCAAAATAAGCAAGTGGTTTTAAAATATTTATTGTGTCGGGGAATATTCTTGTTGTCGGGGAATATTCTTATTGTCGGAAAATATTCGTATGACGGCGCAGCCATTTATGGGCCCCATAACGGAAAACTGTCGGATGAAGAAAACGACAATAATAAGTTTTTTAAAAATAATGGCGTAACGGTTACTGTTAGAACTGTTGGAATACCCGGTGGTTAAAATAAAGTAATACGCGTTGTTACACAGTAGAACACGGTATTGCACAATATTTTAAATTATTGTGGATTCAATAATTGTCGCTGCACAGTATTTTCTATTATCAGATCAATAATTTATATTATTTAAATAATATTATTAGATAGCATTATTGGCAATGTCTAAGAAAGTTCTGTCTAGGAGGGGTTATTTAATTGCGCGCCAGTAAGGAGAAATCCTTATTGGAAGGCCCCCTCTTTCTTGAGAACGACCTAGTTGTCAATATTGTAGTTCTGTAATATTATTTATGAATAATTAATTATTAATTTATATGATAAGAAAATATTTATTTTGTATGGATATTAATGAAGGAATTAGTGCTGATGTATTTTATCAGTATTTTGTTGGAATGGAGGTGTGGAAAATCATCAGTATGTGAATTTCGGACATTTTTTGTTTGGAATTTGGAAAAACTTTCTTCTGCAAAGTTGTAGAGAATTAAATTTTTTTATGAAAATGACATAGAATTCGTATTTTTCTGATAAAGGGGCTATTTATTATGAATTATTGAAATTCCGGAATAATTAATTTTTGGGGTTATAAATATTTTTTTTAAGAAAAATATTTTTTAAATGTGGGTTGGACCCACTGGTGGTGGCTGATGAATTTGGTCAAGGGGTGGGAGAAATTTTTTTTAATAAAATATTATTTTATTAAATTTTTTGCTTTAGTGTTCTAAGCATTTTCATATAAATAGGCTGTTTAGTTTAGAATTGAAAATCACACCAGAATCAGAAGTTTCTCTCTCTATAATATCAAGCATATTTTTGTGAGAATTTTGATATTTTGAGAGTTGATAAGCAGTGCAAGTTTTCGTCAGCATTATATTTGTTATTCTAGTCGGAATTACTATTCTTTTGAGGTAAGGGATATCATTGTTGTAAGGGATACATTGTTGTAAGGGATGTTGTTATGTTTCGTAAATGAGTTATTTTTCGTAAATGATATTATTTTCATAAAAGATATTTTGGTTAAGGTTGTGATTTTATACTCGTAAGGGATATTATTGCTTTCGTATTCGTAAGAGATATCATTCTAGTATGGGATGTTATTTTTTTTTTGTAAATGATGTTATTGCTTTCAATATCATTTTATCGAAATATTGGTATAAATTTTATTATAAAATTTTTACCTTTTCCGTCGGGATTACTATTCATGTATACGGTACTATTTACGAATACGGTACTATTCACGAAGTATGATTTTTCTTATGAAATTTTTACTTTTTTCATGTCGAGGTTACTATTTACGTATACGACACTATTCACGTATACAGCACTATTCACGGAGTACTATGCATGGGATACTATTCACGACAAAATTGATTTTTTTTTTCTAACTAAATTATTATTGAGTTATGAATCTTACTCTTAAAATTAGATCCATGTTTTGATCATATTGTTCTTATTATCGTATATAATATTTTTATAATTATGGTGATGGAAGTTCTCTTTGACTTAAGTGTAAAGATGAGTAGATTATTGGTATGACCATGACTATGGGTTCTCTTTGGCCAGTAGTGCAAAGATGAATTATTGACTGCTATGATCATAACTATTGAATTTATAATTGAATATCTTTAGCTTAAGTGCAAAGGTGAATTGATCAACATGGTTATAATTATTGTTTATATAAATTCTGAAATGATTATATATTTCTTTGAGATATGAATATCTTTGGCCTGTAGTGCAAAGATGACCTATTGTTAAATATCTTTGGCCCGTAGTGCAAAGATGACCAGTTGTTGAATATCTTTGGCCTGAGTGCAAATATGAAATGATTAACATGATTATGACTAAGAACTGTGATTTGGTATAACCATGATCTTTGATGTTTCAGGTAAAGATAGGTGATGAAAATTATCTTCGTCCTGAGTGCGAAGAGGAATTTATTGATATAACTATGATCATGAACTATTTACATGATTGTGGACAGGAATTGTTGATTGATGTTACAAGGATACAATATTGTTGGTGGACTTTTAACATGGAGGAAATAATAGACGTTATGGTCTATTTGACTCTTCTAATGGATTGCTCGTTCCACTGCAACTATGGTTGAAAAGTTTTATCATCTACCATATGTTTAAATCTCTGATTTATTACTGACGAATGCTATTGATAATTTAATTATCGTTAGTCATGATATTATTTACTAGGTTATTTGTGCTCACCCTTTTGCTTCACAATTCCTTTCAGGTAACAAGAGTGTAGCTGGGTCGAGCGGGGATAACAAGGGAATAGAGTAGTATTCGTTGACTGTTGAGTTTCTCAATACATTATAAAATAATATGACGATATATAATTGTATTGAGAACGTTAAATGTGTGTGTCGTATTGTATACGCTATTTAACCGTTGATTTTGCTGACCCAATAGGGTAAGGTGTTGTCCAAGGTTGAAGCACCATGAGAGTTACATTTTGGTATCAGTGGTATTTGTATTAAAACTCACAGTTTAACTGTGGTCGTATTTTGTACGACAGTTTAAAAGTTAGAAATTGAAGATTTATATTTGGATTTTTATCGAGTGTATTAGTGGCGACCCAGAATAGGTTGGGTGGATTGGACCTATTTTGGGGGCGTTACAAGGTGGTATCAGAGCTTAGGGATATGGTCGCTGGCAGAGATCTGAGTTTAGAACTAGGAGGGGAGAGACGAGTAATATACTTCGCTAGTGTGTGACTTACCTAAGCTGAAATTTTTTACTTGATAAGTTGACAAATTGTGATATGTCAATTAATCTTTGTTTTGAAGCTGTATTCTAGAATGAGCAATGGAGAAATCATGATGACAAGGAAGATGGAATCTGAAAAGAAAGCAAGGTATTCTCAACTTTTTGAAATACCAGGTACGTAAATTTCGGGGACGAAATTTCATATGGAGGGGAGATTGTAAGACTCCGAATTTTATGAAATAAAAGTTTTCAATTTTTCTATTTAGTAAATGGTTAAATTGATAAAAGTTTAAAGTTAAGGGTGATATATATAAATTTTTCAAAATAAGCAAGTGGTTTTAAAATATTCATTGTGTCGGGGAATATTCTTGTTGTCGGGAAATATTCGTACGACGGCACAGCCATTTGTAGGCTCCATAACGAAAAACTTGTCGGATGAAGAAAATGACAATAATAAGTTTTTTAAAAATAACGGCGTAACGGTTACCGTTAGAACTGTTAAAATACTTGGTGGTTAAAATAAAGCAATACGCGTTGTTACACAGTAGGACACGATATTGCACAATTTTTAAATTATTGTGGATTCAATAATTGTCGCTGCACAGTATTTTCTATTATCAGATCAATAATTCATATTTTTTGAATAATATTATTAGATAGCATTATTGGCAATGTCTAAGGAAGTTCTGTCTAGGAGGGGTTTTTAATTGCGCGCCAGTAAGGAGAAATCCTTATTGGAAGGCCCTCTCTTTCCTAGGAACAACCTGGTTGCCAATATTGTAGTTCTGTAATATTATTTGTGAATAATTAATTATTAATTTATATGATAAGAAAATATTTATTTTATATGGATATTAATGAAGGAATTAGTGCTGATGTGTTTTATCAGTATTTTGTTAGAATAGAGGTGTGGAAAATCATCCGTATGTGGATTTTGGACATTTTTTATTTGGAATTTAAAAAAACTTTCTTCTACAAAGTTGTAGAGAATTAAATTTTCTATGAAAGGGACATAGAATTCGTATTTTTCTGATAAAAGGCTATTTATTATAAATTATTGAAGTTCCAGAAGAATTGATTTTTGGGGTTATAATTATTTTTTTAAGAAAAACATTTTTTAAATGTGGGTGGGACACACTGGTGGTGGCTGATGAATTTGGTCAAGGGGTGGGCAGAATTTTTTTTTAATAAAATATTATTTTATTAAATTTTCTGCTTTGGTGTTCTAAGCATTTTTCTATAAATATGGTGTTTAGTTTAGAATTGAAAATCACATCAAAATCAGAAGTTTCTCTCTCTATAATATCGAGCGTATTTTTGTGAGTATTTTGATATTTTGAGAGTTGATAAGCAGTGAAAGTTTTCATCAGCATTATATCTGTTATTCTAGTCGGAATTACTATTCTTTTGAGGTAAGGGATATCATTGTTGTGAGGGATATCATTGTTGTAAGGGATGTTGTTATGTTTCGTAAAGGAGGTTATTTTTCGTAAATGATATTATTTTCGTAAAAGATATTTTGGTAAAGGTTGTGAATTTATACTCGTAAGGGGTATTATTGCTTTTGTATTCGTAAGAGATATTATTTTAGTAAGGGATGGTAAGGGATGTTATTTTTTTTTTGTAAATGATGTTATTGCTTTCAATATCATTTCATCGAAATATTGGTATGAATTTTATTATGAAATTGTTACCTTTTCCATCGGGGTTACTATTCACGTATACGATATTATTTATAAATATGGTACTATTTACGAGTACTATTCACGAAGTATGATTTTTCTTATGAAATTTCTACCTTTTTCATGTCGAGGTTACTATTTACGTATACGACACTATTCACGTATACGGCACTATTCACAGAGTACTATGCACGGGATACTATTCACGACAAAATTTATTTCTTTTTCTAACTAAATTATTGTTGAGTTATGAATCTTACTCTTGAAATTAGATCCATGTTTTGATCATATTGTTCTTATTATCGTATATAACATTTTTATAATCATGGTAATGGAAGTTCTCTTTGACTTAAGTGTAAAGATGGATAGATTATTGGTATGACCATGACTATGGGTTCTCTTTGGCCAATAGTACAAAGATGAATTGTTGACTGGTATGATCATAACCATTGAATTTACAATTGAATATCTTTAGCTTAAGTGCAAAGGTGAATTGATCAACATGGTTATAATTATTATTTATATAAATTCTGAAATGATTATATATTTCTTTGAGATATGAATATCTTTGGCCTGTAGTGCAAAGATGACCTGTTGTGGAATATCTTTGGCCCGTAGTGCAAAGATGACCTGTTGTTGAATATCTTTGGCCTGAGTGCAAATATGAAATGATTAACATGATTATGAACAAGAACTGTGATTTGGTATAACCACATCTTTGATGTTTCAGGTAAAGATAGGTGATGAAAATAATCTTCGTCCTGAGTGCGAAGAGGAATTTATAGATATAATTATGATCATGAACTATTTACATGATTGTGGATAGGAATTATTGATTGATGTTATAGGGATACAATATTGTTGGTGGACTTTTAACATGGAGGAAATAATAGACGTTATGGTCTATTTGACTCTTCTAATGGATTGTTCGTTCCGCTGCAATAATGGTTGAAAAGTTTTATCATCTACCATATGTTTAAATATCTGATTTATTACTGATGAATGCTATTGATAATTTAATTATCTTTAGTCATGATATTATTTACTGGGCTATTTGTGCTCACCCTTTTGCTTCACAATTCCTTTCAGGTAACAAAAGTGTAGCTGGGTCGAGCGTGGATAACAAGGGAATAGAGTAGTGGTCGTTGACTGTTGAGTTTCTCAATACATTATAAAACAACATGATGATATATAATTGTATTGAGAACGTTAAATGTGTGTGTCGTATTATATATGCTATTTAACCGTTGATTTTGGTGACCCAATAGGGTAAGGTGTTGTCCAAGGTTGAAGCACCATGAGAGTTACATTTTGGTATCAGTGGTATTTGTATTAAAACTCACAGTTTAACTGTGGTCGTATTTTGTACGACAGTTTAAAAGTTAAAAATTGAATATTTATATTTGGATTTTTATCGAGTGTATTAGTGGCGAACTAGAATAGGTTGGGTGGATTGGACCTATTTTGGGGGCGTTACATCATACGTGGTTATCTTGCATTGTAACTAATAAGGGTGTACACATATATGATATCTTAGTAATGTTAAAAGCACATTCAAGCATGCCAAAAATATCATAACCTAAATCTCAATATAACATGTCAAGTCCACTTTCAAAACTTATATTTTCGTTAGTAAACGTTCACTAATGAGGTCCAACATGTGCATGCTATATCATGAAACATATATACACATGTCATCACGTTCTTCATGCATTTCTAGGCCATACAAGCATGCTCAAAAAGTCAGAATACAAATATGAATGTAATATATCAAGGTTCCTTTTAAAACTCTAAGTTTATTTCAAAACTACAAGTTTCTTAGTAATGATACACTATCATAGTCAAACATGCTCATGCTATATCAATGTACTCATATATACATGTTAATCATGTTCTCATGCTTGTATAAGCTATATCAACTAATTAACACTTAACAGTTTGTAGCAGAAACAGAAAACTGTCACAGGGGCCTGGCGCAGTTGCGCTGCGCCCTAGTACAAAACTGGCGCAGCTGCGCTGGGTCTCGGCCAGCAGCAGTGCAGTTTCTGCTTCGGCAGTTAACCAAGCCAATTACATATTTTCCTCACGAATTCCATCTTAATCAACCACATTGCATTATCAACATGTTTATAAGTCTATATAACAACTATGAAAGTATTTCCCAATTCATTTATCATCTAATTCCACCAAAATCAAAAATTAGAAATTTACAGAATAAGGAAATGAAGAACATGAATGGAGATTATACCTTTTCTAAAGATGATTTGAGTTTGCCAAGCTAATGCTGCTATACCACTCCCTCCTCAACTGATATCTCCCTCACTCTATATCTCAGTGAACTTACACTAATTATATTTATCAAAATTTGAGCAAATGAAATGAAGAAGGAGAAGAGTTTATTTATAGACCAAGCATTACACAGTTCATACCTTTGCTCCCCAAATCAAACCAACGGGAATGAGAATTGCATTATGGTTAAGGAGATGGGTTGGTAATTGATTGTTGGATTTCATCATAATGCCCACTCCCCCCATAATCATATGCTATAATGCTGAGTTTGAGGGATGGAATAGGCTTAGACTAGCCTTTTCTATACACGTGAGGAAGAGATGACTCTCTTTGTGGGACAAACCAAATGAGAACTTAGCATTGGTCAATTGAACTAAATACAACACTTAGTTTACCACATACACATATTATATGATTAGGTCATAAATGTATATTTAAGTATTAAATAGAGTCACAATGTAATTTCAACAAGTAGATAATATTACAATGCAGTAACTTTAATTTGCACATAATATAATTCATGTACAGTTCATCAATCACTGAATATATATCTCAATTGGGAATTATCTTATTATATTATTCCAATTCTATTATTTTAATTATATTAAATTATTGAAGCGTTCATTAATCGACAATTGTTTACAATATATTCATGAGGTACTAATTAAATGTTCACCCACTCACATTGTCACATAACCTCATGATGTATTCATATAACTTATATAATCTTAATATATAGTTCTCATATATTATATGAAATCACATGTTAGTGTAACAACTCTTCATACACTAGATGTAGGCACTTTAATATACAATCACCTATTACATAGTATGACACTTAGAAATTAACTGAGTAATCATTATATTAATTATTCATTTACTCTATTAGCAGGTTATTATCCATACAACAATTATTAACATTATTATACGATTAATTATCACATTCCTCAATCAATTAAATAAATATAAATCTTATTATATTTATAAATAATTTACTTATTATTATTCTATTACTTGCAATAATAATAAATCAACATACTATTAATTAGTCATCATTAATATTCTATTTCTCATAATAACAATTAATTAACAATTAATATTGATTAATTGTTCACTTAATAATTCCTTCATCCTCTAATTAATTAACTCATCATCGTTTCTATTCTCGTGCCACACAAGGCATTCAACGAGCTTATCATAAACTCCATATTTTTCTCAATTATTATAAATTCAATTTGAACTTATTTGAATTAACTCATCTCATAACACATAATCATTTATATTCAAATAAATATTTATTTCCATTAATTTAATTATTATTAATATTTAAAAATTCTCGGGTATTACAATGAATTTTGGAGTTGTCCAAGCGGGCATACCAAGCTCTGGCTTCTCCGGTTAGACTCTTCTAGAATAGTTGCATTCGAAGCTTCTCATCCTCAGCATAGGATCCGAGTTCTCTGATGAAGACTTTCAGGTGTGTATAAGGATCCCCCATTCCGTCATATTTCTCGAAATCAGGAACTTAAAATTTTTTGGGATAACGAGCCCCGGGGAATATGCAAAGGTCATCATAATTGACACTACCGAATGCTCCAATTCCTTTGATAGATCGAAGGGTTTCTTCCATCTGTTGCATTTTCTTGAGAATGTCACCAGCTTTCTGCTCTTTGACGAGGGGGGGGGGTGATCTCAGGAGTCTTGTTGGTGGTATCCTAGTTTTGTGGTTCAGGAATCTGAGTTTTGACCTTTTCTGCATCTTGACCGTCAGCACTGCTACCAGATGCTTCTGGTTCTGGATGAGCTTGAGATTATTTCTCTTTAAAGGCCTTACTTTGTTCTCGCAGAAAACCGGCTAGCTCGGCTATCTGATTTTTCAGTCCTTCGAATTCTTCCCTGGAGACAGGTGTGGATTCTGGTGGAGCACTTGAAGCCATGTCCGCGGATGGACTGAGTGCTTTCTTAAATTTAGATCTGGTGACAGGACCAATTTTTACACCTACAACAAAATGTAGGCGTGTCAATTTCCTGAGGTAGGTAAGGATTGGATGCATGATGTGTTTTTTAGTGTTTATCCTACAAAATCGAGGTCAGTTGTTTTAATGGCAGACAAGTATTTAACAGGGAAAGTAAATCTTTCATTATTAATATTTACATTGTGTTCCTTAGTAATTGGAGACTTGACATGGAATTGAAAGAGGAAGGTATGAAAAAGCTTCCCTCCGAATTTGGTTAATCAGAGGTTGACCTATCTTCGGTTGCTCTCGCGACTTTTGTTTTGGCATGAAGACTCCCAGATCATCGCAATCTACTAGAAGGGAAGTTAATCTGATCATTCAACTGGAGAGAATTTGAGTGGTGTATTTTCATGAGGCATCCCCAGAGACTTAATCGTCCCCAGAGTCATTACTTAACACCGACCGGGTTATCCTCCTTGTGAGAGGGACACACAACATACATTCTCATACATCGTGCCTTACCGTTTATGCATGCAATGACAGTTCGTGAGAAGCACTAATATTGGTGTGAAGCACTAAAGCAGAAAAGCATTCATTCACATTCATTCAATGTAAAGACGCAGCATTCACTCATCCATTGACTGTGGAGACGCAAGATTTCACGCATTACATAGTTTTGAAAGGGAAATGTTTGAAAAGATTAGAAAGCGACCTAAGCCCTCTACTGTCCCCAGCAGAGTCGCCACCTGTCGACGTTGGAAAATTTAAGAATCCCGCGGGTGGGTTCGTAACCCGGGTTTCCTCAAATCGATCTTCCTAAGTTCTCTCTACCCTTATTCTTTTTATTTAGGAAAAAGGTTTTGAAGGTTTTTTAGGAAAGAGGCCAACATGTATTTATGTCGACGATTTGAATGTTTAACAAAGTCGTCAGTTGGTATATTTAAAAATGGTTGTACCAACTCAACCGAGTTTAATTTGAAAAGAGGCCCAATTGCTGGACACTGTCAAAACTTGATCTTTAAAATCGGAGTTTTGAGTTCGGGGGCTTGGTTAAGTGTGAAAAAGGTGTTAGGCACCCCACGACTCCTGTGTAAACACGGTACTGCATCTTTTCAATATTTTCCTTAAAACTGTGAATGCGTGAGTGAATGCTGTTTGAAAACTGGGCCGATTGATTTGATTGATTTGAAAGCAATGCTTTGCTTCGTTGAACCTATATACGAAGGGTTTGATTTGATTTTGAAAATTAGTATTTGATTTGATTTGCAAAAGCATTTTGATTAGATTTGCAAAATCTTTGAAATTGAATTGACAGTGATGTTTTGAAAGTTGTTTATCGAACCCCTACGCTGACATAGGAATTGAAGCCTTTTGATACTTCCAAATTTTATCTTTTATAGCCTTAAGGCTGCATGTAAATGGTGATTTTTCGGGCTGCGAAGCATCCTCGACCACAGAAATATACTACTGTCGGTCTCCTCATGGGTATGAAAACCATCAAAGGGACGCTGACACGACAATTGACATTTTTTTCATTATATTGAGACCTTTAATCCGGATAATCGTTTTAAGGTCAGTGTGTAACGCCCCCAAAATAGGTTCAATACACAACCCACCTATTCTGAGTCGCCAGAAATACACTCAACAAAATCCAAATCTAAATCTTTCTTTTTACAACTATTACCATGTCGTATATAGTATGACAGGATTCGCACCCAAATTATTATAATATCGTATCAAATAAAGAAACATTTATTTCAAGTCCTCAAAGGAACTCGAGAAGATTTCTGCTCTCACTATTCTAATAGAGTGCATTTTTGACGCTTCCAAAGTCGGGTTCATATTACCCTATTTGATTCACCAAAATCAACAGTTAAATGTCGTATAAGGTACGACCCACACATTTTTAAGTTCTCAGTATAATTATTATGCCACGCTGTTTCATAACTTGATGAGGACCGTGACTAATTTGAAACACCACTTTCTACCCAGGTTCTCTCTGCTAGTTCCAGCTATATTTTTATTTCTTGACAGGAATTGTGAAGCAAAAGGGGTAAGCACAAATAGCCCAGTAAAGAATATCAAGACTAAGATAATTAAATTATCAATAGCATTCATCAGTAATAAATCAGAGATTTAAAACATATGGTAGATGATAAAAATTATCAACCATAATTGTAGCGGAATCAACAATCCATTAGAAGAGTCAAATAGACCATAATGTCTATTATCTTCTCCATGGTAAAAGTCCATTAATAATATTTTATTCCTGTAATACCCAACAACAGTTCTTCGTTGTACCCAAGACAAAGAGAACTTTCATCACCTGTCTTTACCTGAAACACCAAAAATTATGGTTATACCAATTCACAGTTCCTGCTCATAATCATGCTAATAAATTCATCTTTGCACTACGGGCAAAAGATATTCATCAATAGTACATCTTTGCACTACAGGCCAAAGATATTCATAATTCAACAGCTCATCTTTGCACTACAGGCCAAAGATATTCATCAATAGTTCATCTTTGCACTACAGGCCAAAGATATTCATCGATCAACAGCTCATCTTTGCACTACGGGCCAAAGATATTCAACCGTATACCAATCAACATTTCATCTTTGCACTACTGGCCAAAGAGAAATTTCACCACAATTATATATAATAAGATACAAATAGATCTTTATTGATTTTCAAATTAATCACCTAGAGTCTAAATTACCAACACGATATTCAGAAAATCGATTAGAATATAAAGTTCAAGTAAATATAAAGTTACCGGATCAAACATAATAACTTAAAACTGAATAGAAAGATTCAGGTCAAGATATTAGATGAATCAAAAACCGTTAAGGATATTCTAATCATTTCAGAACTTTTCACCATTTAATAATAAGCTGAAGAACGAATAATAATCTCTTACAATAACATGGAGTATGAAAGAAAATGATATTCCTTTACCATATTAAGAAAAAATGATATCCATTACCATAAAAATGATACCACTTACCTTAGCACGTGACTAGATGTCGCTTTCTATGAAAGTGATCCACCTAAACAATACTTGCATTCTTTATCAACACTTGGAGAAACCTTACACTTCAAAGAAATACTCACAATATTATCCTCACAATATTGCAATAAAAGAATTTTATACTTTTGGTGTAGTCATCGTGTGTGTTTAGTTACTCAATGAAGTAACCTATTTATACTAAAAATCAAGGAAACACTAGCACACCAGCTTTGACAAAATAACCAAATGAGCTATATAAAAATACTGATAGTGAAATTTATGGTCCCGCAAAGAAAATTAAACCAACTTGTACACGTTTAACAAAATTTGTTCAATAATATAGTTGTGGTTCATACTATTTTAGGAAAAGTAGAGTGTTAGCAAGTCCTGTCAAACTTACTTTTGTAAAAAAAAAAATTGAACAAACATCTGCATATCATACTTATCTTTAATCAACACCTTTATTCATCAATTATTTACGTATTTTTAATCTTTCAACAACTATTCGCAATCATTATTACTCACAATACTTTCAACTAGTATTATAATATCATAATTGTTATTTATTAACGTATGTAATAAATAATTACAAGCATAAATACATGATCTCTAAAAATTTTAGAGGCCTCATTGGTGTCTTCATCGACACAACTCAGCTTACCCCCGAATAAATCCAGGGCTCAACTTACCCTCGAATAAATCTAGGGCGAGAGACCACTTGAGCATAAAAGAGTTTACCAAGACTTGAACCCATGTTAATGGGAACTTATGTCCGGCTTTCCACCACTAAGCCACCATCTCAAGTGATGATAAAATACAACAATATAAATATATACACATTTATCATAACTTATTCGTTACTTGTGCGTTTACATCCCGACACCTCTTACTAACACTTCAAAAATATTTAAAATATTATTCTGAATTTTTCAAACAACTTTCACATCTTTCGAATTATCCGACAATTTTCTATAATTATTTCTATTTATAACAACTATCATTTAATAGCTTCAAAATAGAAATACTAACTCCACATACTTTTATATCTTTAAAACATCATCAATATTAATCTTATATTATTATAAGATTTTCTAGTAAATTTCATAATTTTTCACCATTCATAGAATTTTCTATGAATTTTTTTTATTTTTAAACTAACTATAAATAGCTTAAAAATATAAGAAAATATTTCTGTTATTCAATAATTTTCCAAAACTGTCCAGAGATTATTAAATAATATTATAGGATTTTTCACTAAGTTTCATAGTTAATATACCAAAACTTATAAGTTAATAACAAAACTTAAGATACCCATATGTGATAATTTATTTTAAAAACATCAGTCCACTAATGATATTATCACCATTAACCAAAACTTAACTATCAATTTACTTAATTTTAACAGAAATTAAACTTCAAATACTCCAATTTAGCCTCAAGAATCACCCAAATCAGATTTAAAATCATTAAGTTATACATTTTTAATCATTAAGGCATGTTGCTGAAAATTCTGCTATAAAAATTCTGAATCAGTCACCTCTTAAAATTCATAACAAATCATACGTTAATCTTTAACGGTTCAAAATATGTGGACATATACTCCACTTATATATGTATAACATATCCAAAAATTGCAACGATCCAACGGTCGGATTAAGAATTATAATTCACACAATAAAGCTTAAGAAACTGATTTTTTGGACTATAAGTTCTTCGGACCAGTTTCATTCAAACAGTCATCACGAAAAATCCACAAGGAATTTTTGGGTGATTTCAATTTCTGTAATTAGCTTACTTCCAGAGCTTTCTTTTGATATAAATCTCATCTCCTAACTCATTATACACAAAGATTTATAGATATTACAAAATCAAATAATAAATTAATATTTCTAAAAAAATTTAGATTTTGTTCTTCTTTTGATTTTTTGATTTCTTTTGTTTGATTCATGTTTATAGAAGTTTAAATCATCCAATACATACATAAACATGTACTCTTTACATGAAATTCATAAAAACTTAAATATAAAAATAAATTAAAAGTTTTAATCATACCTTTTACTTGATTTCTTTTCCTTCCTCTTTATTTCTCCTTTATTCCTCTTTTCCTTCTTTCTCTCTCTTTTCTTTCTTTTGGAGTTTGCTACGGGAGGGATGTATGTAGAGTAATATGGCTGATGGAAAATGTCTTACTAAGCCAAAATCAATTAGCCACCATGGCCCCTCCCTCACCTAACATTATTTAACCAACCAATCACATTAAAAGTTGGTGAAGGAATGGAGAAATATTTGGAGTATTAGGAAAATAAATTTTCAACATTTCCCATTCAATAATCAACTACTAGCCGTCTCCTCCCCTTCTAGAAGATTTAATCTCCTTTTTTTATTTGCTATTTTATCCGATTAATTGCTCATTTGACCATTTATCAATTTAACATTTTATAGTTTTTAGAATAATAATCATAAATTATATTAAACAATAATCATAAATTTCTATCGTCTCGAAGTACGTGCACTCCGGATAACACGCAATCGAAGTCGAAACTTTTTAACTTTTGATCAGAGTGTCCGTTTGAGGCGTGCGATACCTTTTCGAAAAGCCCTCGCCGAGAGTGTCGCAGTGACATGGGATAAAACATTTTTCGGGTCCAAGAAGACGGGTTCATAACCAGGTCTTCGATTCCCCGCAGTTTATTCGTTGAGCTGTCTTGCGCTGTTTGCACTCGGGATCGTTGCTTATGGTTCATTCTGACTTCGATGGCATCAATTCGGCTTGAGTTTGACCGAATCGATTGATAATTGATAAAATGATCGTTTTGCCCCTCCAGGGGTGGTCCTTGGTGGATCTGGCTTCCCAGGGTTATCTTTGGGGCTGAACTGCACTTCCCGGATTGATGTCGGGTTGATCTGTACTTCCCGGGCTGAGATCGGGGGATGATTTGACACATTCTAGGTCGATGTCAAGGTCTACATGTACATCCCGGGTTGATACCGGGGCTGACTTAACGACCCGATGTTGAGATCGGGATTGATCGGTATCTCCCAGGTTGTTGTCGGGGCTGATTTGTATTTCTCGGGTTGTTGCCGAGGCTGATTTGAAGGCACGATATTGAGATTGGGGTTTTAACTGATTGTCCAATCGGAGATCGGGGTTGGTATGATAGCCCGATATTGAGATCGAGGTTGATCTGACGATCCAATTGACAATCGGAGTTGGATAGACAGTCCAATTGGAGATCGGAGCTGGATAGACTTTTTGATTGACAATTGAAGCTAGATTAAGGGTCCAATTGGAGATCAGAGCTGGATTGACTGTCCGATTGGAGATCGGAGCTAGATATACGGTCCAATTAGAGATCGGAGATGGATAGACGATCCGATTGGAGATCGGAGATGGATAAATGGTCCGATTAAAGATCAGAGCTGGATTGACGGTTTGATTGACGATCGGAGCTGGATTGACGGTTCGATTCAAGATCGGAGCTGGATTGGCGGTTCGATTGGAGATCGGTGCTGGATAGACGATTCGATTGGAGATCGGAGATGGATAGACGATCCGATTAGAGATCGAAGCTGGATTGTCGGTCCGATTGACTATTGGAGCTGGATGGACGGTCCGATTGGAGATCGAAGCTGGATTGACGGTTCGATTAGAGATCAGAGCTGGATAGACTGTCCGATTAGAGATCAGAGATGGATAGACGGTCCGATTGGAGATCGGAGCTGGATTGACGGTCCGATTGACTATCGGAGCTGGATGGACGGTCCGATTGACTATCAAAGCTGGATTGAGTACCGACATTGGTGATCGAATTTGGCTGAATTACCGATATTGGGCATCAGATTTGGCTGGAGTACCGATATTGGGGATCAGATTTAGGTTACCGATATTGGGGATCGGATTTAGGTTTAAGGACCGGCATTGGCGGCCGGTTTTGAGTTAAAGGACCGACATTGGCTGCCGAATTTGAATTGAAGGACGGTTTTGCCCTCCTTCAGTGTTAGTATTGGGGTAAGAAAATTTTTGAGTGTCTATAGGTATGATTCCATAACTTCTTATTTATCGTTTTAAATTAATAATTTGCATAAAGGATGATCCGGGTAACAACATTGTAGAAATTTTTTAAACTCTGATATACCATGCTTCCGCTAAATTTTGCAATTTGATTGCGCCATGATTTCGTACAAACCCAACAGATGTAACAGACTTCATGTATTCTTAGTCATTTTCTTATCCTTCCTCGAAGACAGGCTATGGTGGTTTGACGAAACGGGGTTTTAGACTAAATTGCAAATCTGACCCTCCTGTTTGTCATATTTTTGTTAAACTGTTTCTTAAACTTTTTTTTAGCATAACCATTCCTCGTAGATGTGACGCCCCCAAAATAGGTTCAATACTGAACCCATTTTGAGTCACCAAATACACTCAACAAAATTCAAATACAATCTTTCATATCACACGGTCGTGCAAAATACAACCACGCAACTGTGAGTATCAATATAGACATGTAAAAAATATTAACATTCAAACTAAGTCCTTATTACATTTATTATCACACTATTTTAAATAAATAAAAAATAGTGAGGACTTCTACATCTCTAACTCGGACCATCACTCCATTCTCCGACTAGTACCCGCGATATTCTCAATTCCTGAAGAGAACAATGGAAGAAAAGGGTGAGCTCAACTAGCCCAGTAAAGAATATTATGACTAAGATAATGAAAAACAAATTATCGTTAGCCTTCAATAAATCAGATAAAATATTATGGACAACAAGTTTTAGATCAATATTCGCAGCGAAAATAACAATTCATTAGAAGAGTTAAGTAGAGAATGTTGCCTACTATCTTCTTTAATTTAAAAGTCCATCATCAATATTTTATCCCTGTAACATCAATCAATATACATCTCGAATCAAATATCTATCTTTGCACTACAGGCCAAAGATATTCATTTGTATTATCAGTTGGTCATGTTCATCTCAACACCTGTCCATCTTTGCACTACGGGCCAAAGATATTCATCAGGTAATCATTCATATTTGCACTACAGGCCAAATATATTCATCACGTATATATTCATCTTTGCACTATAGGCCAAAGATATTCAGTTATATCACCATTTAGAACTGAGGATGATAAAAAATAATACGAATAACGGATCCAGTGAAATAAAGGACAAATGTTAGAGAATTTATCCAGAGTTCAAGAATGAAGATCAAAACCTGGATCCAATCAAAGATGATTTGGAAAAAAAATATTTTTTTACCATGAATAGTACCCCGTAAATAGTAACTCATGAATAGTAACTCATAAATAGTAATTTATGAATAGTAACTCGACGTAAAATGATAAAAATTTCACAAGAAAGGTCAGACCAATATTCCAGTGAAATAATATTAGATGAAGCTCAAAACTCAAGTAATATCTGATCATTTCAGGAATTATAGAACCAATACTTACCGTAGTAAGTTTAGAGTAAGGAATCTGAAATGAAACATTATACGAAACTGCAATTGAATTTTCACCCGTCTGACGGTAGTTCGCTCAGAAAGATTATTTTCACAATATAATAACAACTGAATACGAAGGGTTATTCACCAGGCATGCGGTAGTCCGCGTAGACAGGTTATTCCCACAGAATAATAAAAGAATAGAATAACAACAGGATTTCACCATGCATGCGGTAATCCGCATAGACAGGTTATTCCAACAGAATAATAAAGAATGGAATAACAACCCTTACGAGTATTGAAAGAAAATAACTCTCTTCATGAATACGAAAGAAATAATACCCCTTACCTTAAAATTTAGAGATTGCACTAGCGTAATAGCAGAATACTCTTCTTTTTTCTCTCTTATTCTCTCTATACTTTCTCTCTCTATAGTTTTAGTGAATTGGTGAGAAATAATGAAGAAATGAGCTTCTATTTATAGGCTCGGCAGAGTAAGGGTAAAATAGTCTTTTCGCCATAATTTATGACATCATCGATCTATGACATTATTGCTTATCTCATCACTCCGATGACATCATTGCTTACCTCATCGCTCCAATGACATCATTGTTTGCATCATAAGAGTTTAAATTCAATTTGCACTCTTCCACCTCGTTTAAAGTTTATACCATGAATTTACTATAATAATGTTACCATTCAAATTATAAAAATTACACTATTATATAATCACATCATACTACTATAATATAATATTATAATAATATATTTGAATGAATTATTTTATCGGACAAGATAAAATACCAACTTTCAACAAATGTCACATGTTAAAAAAAATTCTTTTAAATCCATATTGAATAAATATTTCCTTATCATATATATCAAAAATTAATTATTCACAAATAATATTACAGAACTACAATATTGACAACCAGGTCATTCTCAGGAACGAGGGGG
This sequence comes from Panax stipuleanatus, assembly GCA_020205555.1. NCBI lineage: Eukaryota > Viridiplantae > Streptophyta > Magnoliopsida > Apiales > Araliaceae > Panax > Panax stipuleanatus. Next base: position 14,542,629 of record CM035118.1, on the reverse strand, counting down.
ACTTCCGATAAGGATTTCTTCTTACTGGCACGCAATTAATCAAGCCCTTTCCTAGACAGAACTTCCTTAGACATTGTCAATAATGCTATCTAATAATATTATTCAAATAATATGAATTATTGATTTGATAATTTGAAATAATGTGCAATGACAATTATTGAATCAATAATATAAAATACCAAAGTAGCACTTATTGATATAAAATATCAACGTAGTAAATATTGAACCAATAAAATATTATGCAATTATTGAATCAATAATATAAAATATGGAACAGTAATTACTGTAACAATAACTGAGTAAGTGCCTTCCTACGTAAGAATCAATAATTCGAAATACTGTGCAATACCGTGCGCTACCGTGCAACACCGCGTATTATTGTACTTTAACCACCAATTATTTCAACATTACTAACGGTAACAGTTTTACCGTTATTTTTATAAAAAGGTTATTTCTGTCGCTTTCTATATCCGATATTCATTCCGTTTTGGGTCTACCAATGACTGCGCCGTCGTACGAATATTCTCCGACAAAAAAAATATTCCCCGACCAAACGAATATTCTCCGACACAACGAATATTTTATAATCACTTGCTTACTTTGTAAACTTTGCACATTTCACCCATAACTTATCACATTTATCAAATCAACACCTTACTATTTCAAAATAATATATAAAGAAAATTAAATCTTATTCATAAAATTTGGGATCTTACAACCTCCCCTCTTTATGAAATTTCGTCCTCGAAATTGACGTACGTACCTAGTATGTCGAAGAGATGAGGATATCTCGCTTTCATTTCCTATTTTAACTCCCAGGTCATTTCTTCGATTCCAACTGTGACTCTCATGATGTTTCAACCATAGTACCTCACAATGGTACCTATTAGTTTGCCACCGCACAAAAACGGCGCCCCCTACGAAGAGTCTGGCTTCGGTTCATCCCGCACAAGAAGTCACCAGCGAGAGGCTCGGGCTCTTCACACCATATGGCTCTTGATACTTTGTCTTGACACGTTGACACGTTAAACACCTCGAGATGAATTTTGCAATCTCTCTCTTCATATTGCTTCACCAAAATATATGTCGAAGATCACGATACATTTTGGTACTTCCAGGGTGGATTGCAAACGGTGTGTTATGTGCATCCATCATGATTCTATATTTCAAATCAGAGTCGTTAAGAACACAAAGTCTAGATTTGACTCGAAGTATTCCCTCTGCATCGATTCTTACTTCTGTAATAGCACCTTCGTGCATATTCTTCTTCATATTCATCAGCTCCGAGTCTGTAGCTTGAGCAACTTTAACTTTATCAATCAAAGTTGGTTCTACGCGTATACTTGATATCATCGCATGGGTCTCCAGAGTCTTGAACTCTATCTCTATCTTTTGTACGTCATACAAAATAGGCCTTTGTGTTGACAGCATAGCACTCGTGCCCGCATACGATCTTCTGCTCAACGCGTCAGCTACCACGTTCGCTTTCCCAGAATGGTATAGAATGGAATGGTCGTAATCTTTAAGCAGCTGAAGCCAACGTAGTTGTCGCATATTGAGTTCGTTCTTGGTGAAGAAATATTTGAGGCTTTAGGATGTCATAAATAATGACAACCACGAAATGATCCAAATATTTCTTAAATATTCGGTTCATCATGTCCATGAATGCAGCATGGACATTAGTCAATCCAAAAGATATAACTAAAAATTCGTAATGCGCGTATCGAGTTCTAAAGGTAGTCTTTGGAATGTCATCAGTTCTAATCTCTAACTGATGATATCCAGAACGGATATCGATCTTTGAGAAGAATTGCGCAGTTTGCAACTGGTCGAACAGGTCATCAATGCGAGGTAGCGGATACCTATTCTTGACGGTGACATGATTCAACTCCCGATAGTCAATACATAGTCGCATACTACCGTCTTTCTTTTTTACGAATAAAATAGGAGCACCCCAAGGAGACGTACTAGGACGTATAAAACCGATGTCTAACAACTCCTGTAGTTAGACCTTTAACTCCTAAAGTTCAATAAGAGCCATTCGATATGGGATTTTAGAAATGGATTTTGTACTGGACTCAAGGTCAATAAAGAATTCAACTTCACGTTCTGGGGTAGACCAGGAAGTTCTTCGGAAAATACATCAGAAAACTCATTAACAACAGAAATATCATTCAAACCTGACATTCTGGTTTAGATCAGTGACATGGGCTAAGAAAACTTGACATCCGTTTTTCAATAAACGAATAGCTTTATGACTTGAAATAACATTGATTGATTTTAGTGGTTTGGTTGTTTGAATTCGTACAATAGGTTGGTTAGGAATATGAAAACTAACAACCTTACGAAAACAATCAATTTTGGCATGATAAATGGTCAACCAGTCAATTCCTAAAATCACATCAAATGCAAGTATTTTCAAAGATATAAGATCAACAGGTAGGGTGAGGGTACCAATTTGAATTGAGAAAGATTTGTAAACTTTAGATGTAACGAAGGTTTCTCCCAACGGAGTTTCAACAGATAAGTCAAAGTCTAATTTCTCAGAAGTCAAGTCCAAACGTTGAGCACAAGCAGGTGAAATAAAAGAATGGGTAGCACCGATATCTAATAAGGTATAGACTTCGTAAAAGTGTACGATTAACTAACCCGTGATAAATTCGTTCGGGTTCCTTGCGTTTTGGGCAGTCACGACAAACGCTCTTCCAAGAACCACCGACTTTGATTTGTCCGGGACAAGCCTTTGGAATCACCACCCCCGCTGGACTTGGTTTCGCAACCGGACACTCTTTAGCTATATGTCCTTCCTTTCCACAGTTATAACATACCTTGAATTGTTGTGGGCAGTTTGGACTGATGTGTCCTTCTTGCCCGCATTTATAGCATACGACTGGTGGTCGTTCTCCTCCCCTAGAAACAGTTGATGCTGGTATTGCTGTCGACGTCTTCGCGTTATCATTGTTGAATCTTCTTTTTTTGAAATCTCCCCCGACTCGCTTCTTCTATTATCATGGCCGCGATTACCACTGGAGTGGTTACCGCTTCTGTCATGATATTTTTCTCTCCGCTGGTTGTTATTGTTTCGATGACTGCTGCCACCGGTATGACCCTGGTTGTTGTCCCTTGGTTGAACATAATCATTATCTCGTTCTAATAACTGGGCCCTGTTCACTACATCCGAATATAGAGAAAATTTGTGAGAAATAAGGTATTGACGAATCTCGGGTTTCAAACCTCTCAGAAACATCCGCGTCACACGTTCCTCATTCTCCACCAAATGAGGTACAAATCGGGATAACTCCGCGAATTTAGCCTCGTACTGGGACGCAGTCATGTTGTTCTGTTCCAGTCTGATGAACTCTACCTCTTTCATGTGACGAATACTTTCTGAAAAGTACTTGTCATTGAACAGTTTCTAGAACGCCCCCCAAGTCATCTTGAGTGCGGCAGGCTGGGTACGCTTCACAGATTCCCACCAGTAATCTGCTTCTCCACGGAACATAAAGGTGGCAAATGGAACCTTCTATTCCTCCGTGCATCCCAAGACATCAAATATCTTGGTAATTTGCTTAATCCAATTTCTGCCTTGATTGGATCTGGCTTTCCCTGAAACTCTGGTGGTCCCAACTCTTTAAACTGCTTGGCAGTGACAAGCCGCGAGTTGTTATTTCCACCAGTAATATGAACACGAGTCTCCCTCGTCTGGTTTTGCATGAACTGCAAAAAGCTTCTAAACATCCCGTCATTTATCATTTCTTCTGTAGGGTTGTTTACAGGAGGAATATAGCCTTCCTGTTGCACGTTCTCCTCGTTGGTGATTAAAGGTGTATCAACGGTCTCATTCACTCCATTATTTAAATTTTCAGCAGCCATTCTTAAATACTGCCACAAAACAAGGGTTAATCAAATAAATTAACATATCACATATTAACCCTATGTTCTAACCGACCAATTAAATAACAATTAAGCTTAGGTAGGACACACTAGCGAAGGTTTTACTCGTCTCTCCCCTCCTAGTTCTATTCTTAGATCTTCGCCAAAGAACATATCCCTAAGCTCTGATACTAACTGTGACACCCGCAAAATAGGTTCAATACTCAACCCATTTTGAGTCGCCAAATACACTCAACAAAATTCAAATACAATCTTTCATATCACACAGTCGTGCAAAATACGATCACACAACTGTGAGTGTCAATATAGACATGTAGAAAATATTAACATTCAAACTAAGTCCTCATTACATTTATTATCACACTATTTTAAATAAAAAAAATAGTGAGAACTTCTACAGCTCTAACTCGGACCATCACTCCATTCCCCGACTAGTACTCGCGATATTCTCTATTCCTGAAGAGAACAATGGAAGAAAAGGGTGAGTTCAACTAGCCCAGTAAAGAATATTATGACTAAGATAATGAAAAATAAATTATCGTTAGCCTTCAATAAATCAGATAAAATATTATAGACAACAAGTTTTAGATCAATATTCGCAGCGGAAATAACAATTCATTAGAAGAGTTAAGTAGAGAATGATGTCTACTATCTTCTTTGATTTAAAAGTCCATCATTAATATTTTATCCCTGTAACATCAATCAATATACATCTCGAATCAAATATCCATCTTTACACTACGGGCCAAAGATATTCATTTGTATCATCAGTTGGTCATGTTCATCTCAACACATGTCCATCTTTGCACTACGGGCCAAATATATTCATCAGGTAATCATTCATCTTTGCACTACAGGCCAAAGATATTTACCACGTAATTATTTATCTTTGCACTACAGGCCAAAGATATTCAGTTATATCACCATTTAGAACTGAGGATGATGAAAAATAATACGAATAACGGATCTAGTGAAATAAAGGACAAATGTTAGATAATTTATCCAGAGTTCAAGAATGAAAATCAAAACCTGGATCCAATCAAAGATGATTTAGAAAAAAAATATTTTTTTTACCGTGAATAATATCCCGTGAATAGTAACTCGTGAATAATAACTCGACATGAAAAGATAAAAATTTCACAAGAAAGTTCAGACCAATATTCCAGCAAAATAATATTAGATGAAGCGCAAAACTCAAGTAATATCTGATTATTTCAGGAATTATAAAAGCAATACTTACCGTAGTAAGTTTAGAGTTAGGAATTTGAAATGAAACAATATACGAAACTGCAATTGAATTTTCACCCGTCTGGCGGTAGTCCGCTCAGAAAGATTATTTTCATAATTTAATAACAACTGAATACGAAGGGTTATTCACCAGGTATGCGGTAGTCCGCGTAGACAGGTTATTCCCACAGAATAATAAAAGAATAGAATAACAACAGGATTTCACTATGCATGCGGTAATCTGCGTAGACAGGTTATTCCAACAGAATAATAAAGAATGGAATAACAACCCTTACGAGTATTGAAAGAAAATAACTCTCTTCATGAATACGAAAAAAATAATACCCCTTACCTTAAAATTTGGAGACTTCACTAGCGTAATAGCAGAATACTCTTCTTCTTTCTTTCTTATTCTCTCTATACTTTCTCTCTCTATAGCTTTAGTGAATTGGTGAGAAATAATGAAGAAATGAGCTTCTATTTATAGGCTCGGAAGAGTAAGGGTAAAATAGTCTTTTCGCCATAATTTATGACATCATCGCTTACATCATCGATCTATGACATCATTGCTTACCTTATCACTCCGATGACATCATTACTTACCTCATCGCTCCGATGACATCATTGTTTGTATCATAAGAGTTCAAATTTAATTTGCACTCTTCCACCTCGTTTAACGTTTATACCATGAATTTACTTTAATAATGTTACAATTCAAATTATAAAAATTATACTATTATATAATCACATCATACTACTATAATGTAATATTATAATAATATATTTGAATGAATTATTTTATCGGCAAGATAAAATATCAACTTTCAACAAATGTCATATGTTAAAAAAATTTCCGTTTAAATCCACATTGAATAAATATTTCCTTATCATATATATCAAAAATTAATTATTCACAAATAATATTACAGAACTACAATATTGACAACCAGGTCATTCTCAGGAATGAGGGGAACTTCTGATAAGGATTTCTCCTTACTGGCGTGCAATTAATCAACCCCTTTCTTAAACAGAACTTCCTTAGACATAGTCAATAATGCTATCTAATAATATTATTCAAATAATATGAATTATTGATTTGATAATTTGAAATAATGTGCAATGACAATTATTGAATCAATAATATAAAATAGCAAAGTAGCACTTATTGATATAAAATATCAACGTAGCAAATATTGAACCAATAAAATATTATGCAATTATTGAATCAATAATATAAAATATTGAACAGTAATTACTGTAACAATAATTGAGTAAGTGCCTTCCTACGTAAGAATCAATAATTCAAAATACTGTGCAATACCGTGTGCTACTGTGCAACACCGCGTATTATTGTATTTTAATCACCGGATATTTTAACAGTACTAACGGTAATAACTTTACCGTTATTTTTATAAAAAGATTATTTCTGTCGCTTTCTATATTCGACATTCATTCCGTTGTGGGGTCCATCAATGACTGCGCCGTCGTACGAATATTCTCCGACAAAAAAATATTCCTCGATCAAACGAATATTCCCCGACACAACGAATATTTTATAACCACTTGCTTACTTTATAAATTTTGCACATTTCACCCATAACTTATCACATTTATCAAATCAACACCTTACTATTTCAAAATAATATATACAGAAAATTAAATCTTATTCATAAAATTTGAGGTCTTACAGTTGATGTGTTAGTCATGCAAATGTGTTCCTCAAATGTTCCCTAAACTTTTTTTAGCACAACTGTTTCTCATAGATGCGTTAGTCATGCAAATGTGTTCCTCTAATTTTTTTACCTATTAAAAATTAATTTTATGTCTTCTCTCTTCTCTCTTTTCTCTGCTCTCTCTTCTGTCCTCATTTTTTAAAAAAATTTGTGTAAAAAGTATACTCTTCTTCTTCTTTTTATTTATTTATTTTTATATTGACATTTTGAATTCAATATGAAATATCTATAAATTCAAAATTAGTATAAATTAATTAATTTTAGATAATATAATTACCAAAATTATAAATTTTACTATTTTTTATTTTAAATGGTACTAATAACTGTATGATTTATTTTAAAATTAAATATATCTCAAATTGATTTAAACAAATCAAACATGATCCTATATTTTGAACAAAAAAAATATAAATTTGAGAATATATTCAAAAATTTTATCATACAACTATTATTAAAAGTTGAACTCGGTATATTTTAAAAAAAAATTGTTTGTCTATAAAAATACTGATTTCAACTTTTAATAATAGTCGTATGATGAAAATTTTGAAAAAAAAAAATCAAATTCATATTTTTTTGTTAAAAATATAGAATCAAGTTTGATTTTTTTTTAAATCAATTTGAGATATATTCAATTTTAAAATAAATCATACAGTTATTAGTACCATTTAGATAAAATAAAAAAATAGTAAAGTTTATAATTTTGGTAATTATATTGTCTAAAATTAATTAATTTAAACAAATTTTGAATTTAGAGATATTATATATTGAATTTAAAATGTCAATATAAAAATAAATAATAAAAAAAAGAAGATGAGTATACTTTTTACACAAATTTTAAAAATAAAAAAATGAGGAGAGATGAGAGAGAAGAGAGAAAATTAATTTTTAATAGGTGAAAAAAATTAGAGGAACACATTTACATGACTAACGCATCTATGAGGAACAGTTGTGCTAAAAAAAAAAATTAGAGAACATTGGAGGTACACATTTGCATGACTAATGTATTTATGAAGAATAATTATGCTAAAAAAAAGTTTAGGGTCAGTTTAACAAATACATGACAAATCTAATATGAAACATAGATTTACGACATATGGTAACCCAAATTTGTAATGGAAGATGTAACAGACTTCATGTATTCTTAATCATTTTCTTATCCTTCCTCGAAGACAGGTTATGGTGATTTGACGAAACGGGATTTTATGGCACAATAATCTCTCTCACTTTATCCACCGCACAATTAAAGTGAAGACGAAAATATTACAAAAATGCCATTAATTTTAATATTATGATAATATACTTAATATTTTGAAATTTACTGTCCGCACTATTAAAGTACGGATCTTGAAGAGTGTTTTGTTAATTTAATTTTGAATCTGCACTTTAGTTGTGCAGACTCCACAGTATTAAAAAACTGCGGATGATGAATAATTTTCGCCGTTAGATTTGTGATTGGACGGTCACGATTTGTTATAAGAATAAACTTAAAATTATAACGTTAGATATAGATCAGTCTCCATATATATATATATATATAGAGAGAGAGAGAAAAAAAATTTATGTACACAGCTGGTACATAATCAGCTATGACGACGATTTTTTAAGCTAACTCGTCGCTATAGTCCAAAAAATCCGTCGTCATAATCCGACTATGTAATACACAGCTGTGTATATACATATAACCCATATATATATATACTCTTACAAAATAAAAAGTCATTAATAGAAGCATTTTTACTCAGGATTAGAACAATCATAAAATCATGTCAAACATAAAATAATTAGCACAATATTATATATGTTGACTCGACATGAAATAAATACACCTAATGACACGCAAGTAAATATAATCAATTTGGATGGCTATTAATTTATGCGTCTACTTAGGACAGTTGATACAAATAATTTTGTAAACTAATTTATCTGTTTGATAATGTTGTCACAATAGATATGTTAAGTGGAAAAAATGACAAAATAATTCTCTCTCCTCTTTTCTTCTAGTCTCCCTCTCCTTTCCTATTCCCCATATCTTATGAGAGAGGGGGAGAGGGAGTCGGCGTGGGGCAGAAGAAGACGAAGATCTATTCCCTCTTTCTTGGAGCTAGCTAGGGCAATAAATATAATAATAAATAATTAATTACATTCTAAAGAATGACGGATCGAAGCGTGCCATTGCCCAAGTTTGGAGAATGGGATGTCGATAACCCGGCCTCGGCCGGAGATTTCTCGGTAATATTTGACAAGGCTAGAAATGCTAAAAAAGCAGGGCGGCGCAATAAGTTCGATCCTGAATCGCCAATTTTTAAAAAGGACCGGGAAACCACTCCCTTGGCGACGAAAAAGCACAATGCCCAGCGTTCTCGAAAGCTTCCCTTCAATTATAGGAGATGGCTTTTGCTGCTTCAATCAGCCTACACGTTATGCAAAATCTTAAGGAGAGAAAAAGTATATATATTTTCTGTCCTAATAACAAGGCTTCATTTGGTTTAATTTAATTTTATGTCCTAATTAAGGCCTTTATCTTATATAAATTGGGCATATTATTATTTGAAGCCTAAATTCTTTTCTTTTTTTGTTGGTTGGGTACCGATATTCTATTCTTGAAGTTTTAGTCTGATCAAGAAACATTGTATTGCCTATTGTGTGACTTTGCTTCTTTATGATGATCTGTATTATTAGGGACTTTCGGTGTTTATATAATGCGTTATAAAACTTATTTAATGTTAATTCTTTGTAATATAGTAATTGTTACGCGAAAATATCAGTGTTGAAGGTTGTTGATTGACCGAAAATATTTAACATTAATTAGGAATATATGATGGTACATAATTGGGTCAATCAACAACCTTCAACACTGGATTCTACATATGTTCGTTTACGAACAGTTTGTTTCAGAGTCTTATCCTATATATATATGAAATTGATATTTTCGCAACACTTTTTTATATACAACGAAAGTGTTGTTATAGATATATAACGACGGTGAAAATCGTCGTTATAGGATCTATAAGGATAATTTTGTTTTTGTTGTGAAAATATTATTTTTTGTTATGAATAATTTTTTCCAGTGAATAATTATAGTAATATTGAGACGTATAATCCCAATATGCTTATATGTCCCTACTGGAGACAAAATCCAGGATGAACTAGGTACATGCCATTGTAGGCATGCACAAAAGCCCCAAAATCCGAAAATGGAACCGAGTCCGACCTGAAAAAGACCAGAAAAAGTTACTCTATTTTATAATAGAACTATAAACATTCTATTTTATAATAGAACTATAAACATGTTGTATATTTTATGTTGAGTACCATTAGACCATAGTGCAATGGTCATAACTCCTTATGATAGGTTTTCTAGTTATCTACTTTAATGATTAAAAAGAGATAATTAATTTAAGTACAAAATGTGAGTTTGATTAAATAAATATTTGTGAATAAGATACTTCATGATGAAAAAATGTTAGAAATTAAATTAGCCTTTCAATTTATTTACTTGTCAAAATTTAAGCATGTTTTCTTCTTGGTATGCAGGATGGGGTGCTCTTAGGTGTATGTTGGGATTTATTTTATATATAGTAATAAACTAATTTTTTTATGATTCGAGATAAAGAGAAGTAACTGATTACATACTTTACTCCCTAAACAATGATCAAAACTATGTCATTTTTTGTGATAATTCAATCGCAGGTAAAAATATAAAAGTAGATACATTTTCATAAAATTCAATAATGTTTGTTCACGAATAATAAAAAATAAATAAATACGATATGTTGAAAAACACACTTGTTTTACATGGTTAAAATCAGGTTGAATGACATTTCTGTTTTTCAAAGTTGCCACTCACTTTCAAAATCGTCCTTAAATTTTATTTTTCGTCAATTAGGTCCTTAAAATGATATTTTTTTGATGTTGCCGTTATTCCGACTCGATTTGACCCCAACCCAATTCATTTTGACCAAATCTTGATCCAAACCGACTCGGTTTGACCCAACCCTAATTTTTAATATTTTTAAATATAATAATTATTTTTAATATTTTAAAATAAAATAATTATTTTTGATATTTTAAAATAAAATATTAATTTTAAAATAATAATTATATTTAATATTTATAAATAATTATTGTTTTTAATATTTTAAAAGAAAATATTATTTTAAAAAAAACTTTAAATAATAATTTAATTGAATATTTGAAAATAAATATTTTCTTAAAATAATTTGAAAATAATAATTAATTTTAATATTTTAAAATAAAACAATCTTTTTAAAATAATTAATATTTTTTATATTTAAAATAAAATATTATTTTTAAAAAGTTTTAAAACTAATTATTATTTTAAGGAAAAAATAATAGAAACTTTATTTTTTTTCAAAAATTAGTAAAGTTTCATAAAATATAGATTCAAAAAAAGTAATGTTCAATTTTTTTAAATCTTAATTATTTTTATGAAAATTTACACATCTTTAAAAAAAATATTTTTGTTTTATGAAAATAAAGTTTTGTTTTTTTGTTTTATTTTTTTAATATATATTTTATAAAACTTTACTCATTTTTTTAAAAAATGAAAATTTTTTCAAATTGTTTTCCTTAAAATAATTTTTATTTTTGATTTTTTTTTACAAATTGAATTAGTTTTTTTATTTATCTTTTATTGTTTTTTGTATTTTATTTTCTATTTTTAGTTTTTGTTTTAAAAATTCTAATATTAAGAATACATAAAGTAATGGTAAAGATATTAACTTTTTTTTTTCTGAAAATAAATTTTTACATAAAAAATGAAAAAAATAATCTATTTCTTTGAAAATAAAGTTTTTTTTTTCTTATTTAATTTTTCTGAATCTATATTATATGAAACTTTACTCATTTTTGAAACAAATAAAATTTATAATATTTTTATCTTAAAATAATAATTATTTTTATAACTTTTTAAAAATAATATTTTATTTTAAATATAATAAATAATTATTATTTTAAAAATAATATTTTATTTTAAAATATTAAAAATGACAATTATTTTCAAATTATTTTAAAGTAATATTTTATTTTAAAATATTATATATAATTATTATTTTTAAAATATTTTATTTTAAATTAGTTAATATAATTATTATTTTAATTTTTTTTAAAATATAATTTTCTTTTAAAATATTAAAACTAAATATTTTATTTAAAATAATTATTATATTAAAATTATTTATTTAAAATATTAAATATAATTTTTTTTAAAATAATATTTTATTTTAAAATATTAAAAATATTTATTTTATTTTAGAATATTAAAAGTTGGAGTTGAGTCAAATTGGGTTGGGTTGAGGTCAAACCGGGTATAAGGAACGAAAAAGCCAAAAAATATCACTTTAATGACTTAATTGACTAAAAATGAATTTTAAGACGACTTTAAAAATGAGTGACAACTTAAAAAAATAAAAGTATCATTCAGTCTTAAAATAATGGTATTCCTGAACCATATGAAAAATAAAAATTTAAACTCACATAAATAATTACGAAAATATGATATATTACTTCCGTAATAAAGCAAGTGATCACTTGCATTCTGTACATCTTTATATTTTACTTTATTCGCTCTTTAAAAGGATAATTTAAGGTATAATGGAGTATTTTTTATTCTTAAAAGAATGAGTTAATATGTCATTTAGTGAGTTCGTTAGTATAAAAAAATAAAAATATTTGTCACTTTATATAATTATGTGGAGTCATTAATGATAAATTTAAAACTTTTTTTTATTCTTTTTTCTCTATTCTATCTTTCTTAATAAGAAAATAATAAATATTGTGAATGTTTACGTCGATTATTTGAATATCAATTATGTGGATAAGTATTAATAATAATTTTTATAAAAAGATGTATGTTGGTTCCCAGTAGGCATACAATAGATCTAGAAGGGGGGTTGAATAGATCCTTTTTCATTTCAAATACTTTTCCAGTTTATTTTATATTGCTAATGAATTAACATATGACAAACATAAGAATCTTTTCAAGCACAGCATAATAAGTTAAAGATCCCCTTCATTGATATATTCATAAACATTGTTACACATTGTTCGTGAAGTCAGTTTAGTTGTAAGTAGTTATTACATACATGACAGTTATAGCAGTTAAGTACATAATGTAAATGACAGAAAGTAAATGACTGAATGTAAAAGACATAAGAGATTTTAAGTGGTTCAGAGACTCAAGCTCCTAATCCACTCTTTTGCTTCACTAGCAGGAATTCTACTAAGGAAAGGGCAGCACCCCGAATCACTAAGATTCCTTCAAGGCCAGCAGCCTTGGAACTTTAGTTCTCTACGAACTCTTCAAGCCCAGCAGGCTTGAAACTCTAGTTCACTAAGAACTCTTCAAGGCCAGCAGCCTAGAAACTCAATTTAGTCCCTCTGGACAAGGATCCCTCAGGCCCTGGCTACTTGTTGTTGTAGTTGTTGTTGGTGCTTTGCTGCTAAGATGTCTTGAAGCTTGATCATCTCTTGGTACTTAGCAGCTTGGCATAGTCCTCTTTGCATTCTGCGTCAAGTCTGGACCACCTCTGAATACACTGCTAAGATCTTTATAAAGCTCAACATCTTTGTGTTCTTAGCAGTCTTCTTCTATGGTGCAGCTGATCTTCTTTCAGTTCTGCTCATCTTCATCTGATCTCAGCTGTGCACCATCACCACTTGGGTCTGCTAAGGCTTGTCATTGCTGATCAACTTCTTCTGGTCCTTAGCATTTCCTGAACCTTTCTTGAATGATATACAGACATGATATGTTATGGTGATTCGTAGAGTGGCTCTTCGGATCTTCTTTCTACTCTGACACTTTTCTGAATGCTATCTTCTTGGCCTTCTCGGCTCTCAGCTTAGCTGCCATTTTCAATGGCATTCTCATCGGTGTTGAGTGAAGCCTTAGTCTGTTAAAGTCCTTCTTCAAATCTGCTTCACTTCTACTTTCGTAGTCTGACTACCACTGAGACATGTTCTTTTCAACCAGGGGCGAAACTGAAGAAGGGCTGCAGGGGGCCATGGCCCACCCAAGATTTGAATTTTTTTTAGGCCCACTTGTTCAATCCTATATTTTATTGTTCATTTGTTTGAGGCCTGGCCCAATACGTGTAGGTTAACTTACTAACTCTAGTATATTATTTTCAATACACAAGGTTTATCCGGTTATCCCCAAAATTCAAACCCACTATCTATCTATCTCAGTTCACTTCCCCTCTCCGACTCTCTCATCTCTCATTCCCCCTCTGCCCCTCTCGCGAGTGGCGGTGCAGCAACTGCACAGGTACAATCTCTCTCTTTTTCTCTCTCTCTCTCTATATATATTATTGAATATTTGAATGTGCCCAGGCTTTATGTTGATTTCATGTGCTTTGTCCTTGGTGTATTTCATGTGCTTCTCTCTGACTCTCTCAGTGGTGTATTTTATGTGCTTTGTATTGCGAATATTCCCTCTTATGCCCTTATGGAAATGTTATTTGTTTCCTCTGATTTTGCCATTTTGGGTGGGGATCCTTGTGACCTTGTTTCATAAAATGTATATTTTATTCCCTATTTCCCTTTATAGTTCTCTTGGTTGTTAGATAATAAGATAAAATCCCTTTGTTGTAGTGTAGCTAATTGAATTTTTTATTTTTTATTTTAGAATTATGGGAAAATCACATACTATTGATTCATTTTTCAAGAGAAAGTAATCAAATCATGTTGACACATCTCTACTGACCCATAGCCTAATGTTAAAACAATTTTGTTGTTAAAAAAATTCTTGCCCCCCCCCCCCAAGATCAAATCCTGATTTCGTCCCTGTTTTCAACTCTGTAGAACTCGTAGAGTCAACAACATAGCATTCCAACAACTCAACGATTCTGCAACTTAGCAACACTTTCATCTTTGAAGCTTCAGCTGTTAAATACCCTTCCATGATCTTGCCGTTAGAAAATAGCCGTTGGAAGCTTTTTGAATTGCTTCGCAGATCTCGAGTTATTTGGTGCAGACTTTCGATTTGACATGACAGCTCCTTTTTGACTTTTCTGACACAGCAGTCTGCTACTTCACCTACCACTTCAGAGATGTCACTTTTCCGTGTCAGGCTGGTAGTCACCTTTATTTCTTTTTTCTTACTCCTCGATCAGAACATCAGGAGTTATCCTTCTGTATCGATACTCTCAATCAGTAACGTTTGAATGTCAATCTTTATATTGATACATTGCCAGTGCTTCAATATTCAGATGCCCGAACTCTATGATTCTGATGCAGATGACCTTGAATCTTGATCGTAGTTTGTCTGTTAAATGTTGCTCGTTGACTGGTTGAGACAACACTACGATTCTAAAGAGTGTTCTTCTGATCTGCAATGTAGAACACCTCTTCTTCCACTTGTGCAGTGCTTCAACACTTCTGCTTACCTCGATTTATCTCAGGAACTGATAACTTGTCTAATTGTTCTGGCTATTTTGAATTGCAAGACTCATCAGATTTGTGGCATACCCAGCTCTCTTTTTCCTTGTGATCTCACGTTCACTTATCATCAATGGTCTGACCTATGCTTAATCACTTCAGTCTTGTTCTTCATATTGGCCAGTACCTCAGTGAAAACTGCATCAGTTCCTGCTTCATTTGGTAAACACTACGATCCTGGTTACTTCCAAGATCGTTGTCTTCTGTTCATCTTGACAGCTACTGCACTAGATGACTTTCTTTAGTCAGTCACTTCATCTGAAGTCTTTTTAGGATTTGCTTGTTGAAGACTTCTCCTGAATGGATGTACTTCTTAATCAGGACGTCGATTGAGTTGGTGCTTAGATCTTCTATTTGCTTGTCGGCCATTCCTTGAGTGCTCTCTGGCTTCCTTCAAGTAGATTACATCTTTTCAGTTCAGACTAGAGGCTTCATTCTTTGGATATTCTGGGAGTGCTCATCTATTGAGAATCGTGTTGACACTACGATTCTTCCTTGGCATTGTGAGCATTTCGTTGAGGCATTAGTTCTGCAGACTACGATCTTGCTTTGGTTCTGCAGACACTACGACTCCGAGATCAGATCAACTGACAGACTATGATTTCTGCCTTAACACTTGCTGTCCTTGTCTGATCTGGCTCGACTACGATCTCTGCCTCTGATATGATCAGTAGACTCCAATACTTCAAGTGTGGTCTACGATTCTTGACTTAGCTTTGGCAGGCGCTCGGTCGGCTCTTAGACAGGCTGTCTCTAAGATTCTGAACATGACTTCCTCAGCAGACTACGACTTTGAAAAAGTTCTTCTCGACACACTACGATCCTACCTCGTCTGTCCTGGCAGAGTACGAACTCCGAGATCTACTATCCTTGCAGACTATGATTTTGCTTTGATAGTTCTCGAGTCTTCCTTGTCTCTCATGGCAGACTACGATGGCTGGTGCAGTGCTCGACGATCAGACAGGCCTATCTATTACATTGTATAAGATCAACCTAACAAGCTTGATCTTTCTATATTTAGTCCTTGTACATCATTTCTTTTTAAGGACTTCACAAAGCTGTTTTGTTTATGTAGGATCAACCTAACATATTTGAATAATTCATTCTAAGTCCTTTTACATATATTCCTATTATCTATCAAAGAACTTTACAGCTTTCATCAATGCAGACATATTTGCATATTCATTCATTTATATCATAATCAAATCTTATAAAAATAGGAATAACATTCTCATGAATGTTCCTAACAATCTTCCCCTATTTGATTATGACAAAAACAATCAGTGCATATGCATGAGATGAATGAATCTTAATATACAGTGAGCAGCTGTATTTCTAAAGCAGATAATCATGAATGTCATTAATGATAACATGAAACTACATAATTGTTAGTTCCCAGTAGGCACACAATAGATCTAGAAGGGGGGTTGAATAGATCCTTTACGTTTTTAAACTCTTTTCCATTTTATTTTGTATTGCTAAGAAGTTAGTGTGACGCCCCCAAATTCATGACCGACACGGGGTCACTCGAATTCGGTTCGTCACGTGCTCATGGTAATACAATAATAACTAAAAACACACATTCACAACGGAAGATCCAATCTAGAATAATATACAATGATTTATTATAATTATTCCCCCAAGTCTCGCAACCTATAGTACTTAATAGATTACATAATAATATCGGGTAAAGACTTATTATATAAACCTACTTAAGCTTAAACATAGTCTGAAGACAGTCTTAATACAACATAACAATTTTAAACATAAAGGAACAAGCTAGTCGGTAGCCTTGCCCTTGCCCTTGTCTTTCCCAGAGACACTTCCCTGTTCCGCCTTAACTGAAAGGTTTTAAATAAGTAAGAATGAGCACAATTTGCCCAGCAAGTAATATATAACAAGGGTAAAGAGTTTTATAACACGAGTTTGAAATATCGAAGTATCATCTCTAAGATAGTTCAGGGTTTTAGAATAATATCATGAATAACGAATATCAACAATTCTTGAATCAAATATTTGGAATATGAAACGATAATTCAATATAGATCAACAAATATATATAAATTCAAAGGCTATCAACGTATCCAACTGGATAAAATAATTTTATACTGAGTAGTCACTAAGGACTATTGAACATCTACTAGAATCATCAATATTAAACTGATAACCCAAAAATAAGTACGATAGATGATCAGTCTACAATACTCTATATTATGCATAACCACAGTAATATTCACGCGTGTGTTGGGGCTTCCAACAATATATACTCCCCTTACCATAAGGGTTGTTCAACTCAGTTTTCAAGATTTTCGCACCAATAAAAAGGTTTGGACAGTTTTATAAACATGCATATTGTCTAGCCGAATCGAATGGCATAGACACTTTCACAATATTCAAGAACAATACCAAGTTCAACATGAATAATAGCTTTCACAAGAGTATTAGCTCAATGAACGAGTAAGTAAGATAACTTGCATTGTAAAAGAGTGTAAGTTAGGAAACTTGCTTACGATATCCGTTGAATAAAGTAATGCAAGGGTTTAGGATACTTGCCTTTAGCGTAGTCTATCCACGTAAAGTAATTCAACACTTTTTAACTCTTATCGTAATATAGTTATGTATATACGATATCCATTAGTCATATAGTTCAACATTATATCTCATCTTGTATATATAATCAACACATAAGCTAAGTTTTAACCTAGCTACACAGTTATATAGTATCATATTAATATAACTTTTATCCTTAACGTTCCTCTTTTGAGTTTAAACATATCCTCATATCATTAACATCATATAAGATCACAATAAATAGCAAACATACTCTTTTTAGCACATTATAGCATTATTGTAAGTTAACCGTCAAATCAGATTCAAGTATCACATAACATATGATAGCACATAGCATGTATTCATATTAAAGGATGCGTTCATGCTCGCTCAACCTACTCATGTTCAATTTACATGATATAGGTTCTAGATCTATATTTGAACAAATTAAGGCTTTACAATATCATGAAATCATGTAAGCTATCATGCTTGTTATTTTAAACACATAAGAAAATCATATAACTCATATTAGGCATGCTTATGAGTATTCATATTGCATACATGTAACTATCTTAGTTATTAGTTTGAAAACATGTTTCGTTTACGCTAAACTTTTTTTCACGACACATAACCATGGTATATTTACATGTATGATACATGAGTGAGTCTAAAAGTGCTATCACATATGTCCATAAATTTCAGAATTTAAATCTCAAAGTAGTATGTCAATGTTTACGTTCAAAACTCGTATTTTCATTAGTAAAGCTCACTACTAAGGTCTAACATGTTCATACTATCTATATACATATGTTAACCTGTCCGACATGCATTTCTAAGTCATCTAAACATGCTCATAAAATCAGAATGTATATATGGCATTTACATGTCAATATCCACCTTTAAAACTTACATTTTCGTTAGAAACGTTTAATAGTGGGGTTTGCATGTTCACATTCCATTATGAAGCTTATGTATGCAAGTCAACACGTATTTCATGTGTTTTTAGGTCATACAAACATGTCTCGAAAGTCAGAATACTAACATGCTTCATATATGTTAACGTTCGTTCATGAAACTTTAAGTTTACTTCAACACTATATGTCGTTTCATAATTCTTGCATGTAATCATTGCCAAAGCGTGTTTACACTGTAATACCCGAGAAATTTCATATATTATTAAATGAATATATTAATGGAAATGAATATTTATTTGAATATAAATGAATTGTGTTATGAGATGAGTTAACTCAATTATATTAAATTTAATAATTATGATAATTGAGAAATTATGGAGTTTATTATAAACTCGTTGAATGCCCTGTGTGGCACCGTGATGGGAAATATTAATGATGATATTAATTAACGAAGAAATTATTAAACAATTAATCTATATTAATTGTTGGGATGTTGAATTATTATTATTGCAAGTAAAAGCATAGTAATAAGTATATTGGCTATAAATATAATAAGATTTATATTTATTTAGTGTGATAATTAATCATGTAAATGTTAGTTAATTATTATGGAAATTAATAATCAATGAGAAATGGATTAATTAATATTATCTTTAATTAATCGGTAAGACGAATAATTTATTTATTTGACATTATGAATAATAAAGCAAATAAGTAAGTTATTAATATAATAAGATTTTATTGATTGTTATGTACATGCATGCAATAATTAATAATATAAAGTATATGGAATACAACTATATTATATAGTGTAGAGAAACACTTAAGTGTGACCATCCAAGTATATTTAAACTATATTATATGATTGTACATGTTGAAACTATATGTTATGAATACATCATGATGCCTATGTGACAATGTGAGTGTGTATACATTAAAATAATATATCATGAATATATTGTAATCAATTATTAATTATAGAATTTAATAACAAAGGAGATAATGTAATGTGATTATATCAGAGTAAATTATACCGGTATGATAAAATGTACATGGATTATATATAAATTACATTCACTACATTGTAACATTATTTCCTTATTGAAAACTACATTGTGACTCTAAATGAGTTTACTACCTAAGTATACATATATACCCAAGTGTATGATATATGTATGTGTATATAGCCTAAGTATGTATATATGCACGTTGCTAGAAGGCTGAGTTGTTTTGCTTTGTCCCTTAATGATAGTCACTTTCTCCACATGTGAAATACTCATGAGGCCTAAGCCTATTTTCTCAAACTCACAAACTCAGCTTGCTATCTATCATCATGAAGGAGAATGGCTGATTGCTACAGCTTCACTATTCCACCAACTAACTCACCAACTTCTCCTTAACCTATATACAAACCTTCAATCCGTTAGTTTGATTCATGAGAAGATTGCATTGTCTGTGTAACGATTCTTCTATAAATAGCAGCCACGTTTCTTCATTTTCAATTTGCTGAGAGTTTGCATAAGTAGTGAGTGGAAGAAATATACATATATCAGTAGAAGAAGTTTGGATTAGCAGCAAGTTCTATTTGAATTCTAGCAGAGGTATAATCCCTCTTCCATTGTTCTTCATTTATGTTCACTGTCAAATTTTTGATTCTAGAATTAAGCATGAACCTCATGATTTTGCAATTTGATAATGCTAATTAGTTGCTATATTAGCTTGTAAACATATTGATAATACAATACTGATAGTTATAATCGAAATTGTGAAGAATTTTTGTGATTGGGCTAAGTTTCTGTCGTAACAGGCCGGTTTTTGGTGTGAAGCAGTAGTGGCGCAGCTGCGCCAATTTATAACTAGAGCGCAGCGTAGCTGCACCGGGCACTGGATATGGTTTTCTGCATCCTGCTGCAAAACTGTTATGTACTAATTGTTTGATTTGGTTTAAACAAGCATGGAAGCATGATTAATACATATATATGAATATATTGAGGCAATGTAAGCATGTTTTACTATATTAGCATGCATGGTTAACGAAAAACATATGGTTTCCGAAATGAACTTAGAGTTTTAAAAAGGGACTTTGGTATATAAATACCATAATTGTATTCTGACTTTTGAGACACGTTAGTACCACCTAGAAACACATGAAATGCATGTTGACTTGCGTATATATGTTTCATAGTATAACATGAGCATGTCGAACCTTGTTAGTGAACATTTCTAACGAAAATATAAGTTTTGAAGGTGGACATTGACATGTAAATACCATATACACATTTTGATTTTGCGAGCATGTTTAGATGACTTAGAAATGCATGAATAACCTGTTAACTTGTGTTTATACGATTCGTAAGGAAACATGAACATGTTGAACTTATTAGTAAGCTTTACGAAGGAAAATACGAACTTTGAACACGAACCTTAACATGCTACTTTGAGAGTAGAATCTGATAATTTTGAACATGTTTGATAGTAATCTTAGACTCACTCATGTATGCCTACCGATGCTATATATCGTGAAATTAAGTTAAGACTAAATAAGGCATGCTTTCAAACTAATAACTATGATAGTTACATGTATGCAATGTGAATACTCATAAGCATGTCTAATATGAGTTACATGACTACCTTATATGTTTACAAGGTGAGCATGTTAGACTTTGTAATTTCATGACCTTGAATGGCCTTAAGTTATTAAGGGTATTAACTTAGAACCTATATCATGTAAATTGAACGTGAAAAGGTTGACCGAGCATGAAAGTATCCTTTAATATGCATATATGTTATGTGACACTTGAATCCGATTTTGATGGTTAACTTATAACAAGACTATAACTTACTAAATAGAGTATGTTTGCTATTTGTTGTGGTCTCACATGATAGTAATAATGTATGAATATGTTAAACTCGAAAGGAGGAACATTAAGGATAAAATTTATATTAATATGATACTATATATGGTATAACCGTGTAGCTAGGTTAAAACTTAGCTTATGTGTTGATCGTATATCCGAAGATAAGATATGATGTTAAATTATATGACTAATGGATATCATATATATGTACGTAATTATATTACGATAGGAATTTAAAAGTGTTGATTTACTTTACGTGGATAGACTACGCTAAAGGCAAGTTTCCTTAAACCCATTTTTGTATTATTTGCAAGTATCCAAACCTTACTTTTATTGTGCAAGTTCTCTAACTTGAACTCTTTTTCGTTAAGTCTTATGAAAGCTATTATTCATGTTGAACTTGGTATTGTTCTTGAATATTGTGAAAGTGTTTATGCCATTTGATTCGGCTAGACTATATGCATGTTTATAAAACTGTCCAAACCAATTGACTGGTGCGAAAATCTTGAAAACTGAGTTGAACAACCCTTATGGTAAGGGGAGTGTATATTGTTGGAAGTCCCAACACACGCGTGAATATTACTTTGTATTATGCATAACATAGAGTATTGTAGACTGATCATCTATCGTACTTATTTCTTTTGGGTTATCAGTTTAATATTGATGATTCTAGTAGATGTTCGATAGTCCTTAGTGACTGCTTAGTATAAATTGTTTTATCCAGTTGGATACGTTGATAGCCTTTGAACTCATATACATCTATTGATCTATATTGAATTTCATATTCCAAAGATTTGATTCGAGAATTGTTGATATTCGTTGTTCATATTCTGAAACTCTGAATTATCTTAGAGATTTTACTTTGATATTTCAAACTCGTGATATAATACTCATCACCCTTATCGTATATTACTTGCTGAGCAATTTGTGCTAATTCTTGCTTTCCCTAAAACTTTTCAGCGAAGGCAGAGCAGGGCGAACCTTCGAGTGTTGATAAGGGCAAGGGCAAGGCTACAAACTAGCTTGTTCCTTTATGTTTTAAATATTTTAATGATTGTATTAAGACTGTCTTCGGACTATGTTTAAGCTTAAGATAGACTATGTAATAAGTCATTATTTGATATTATTATGTAATCTATTAAGTACTGTAGGTTGCGAAACTTGGGAAAATAATTATAATAAATCATTGTAAATTATTCTAGATTAGATCTTCCGCTGTGAATGTGTGATTTTAGTTATTATCGTATTGCCATGAGAACGTGACGAACCGAATTCGAGAGACCAAGTAGGCGGTCCGAATTTGGGGGCATCACATACGCTATCTACATATACTCATATAAGTATGTTAGACCCATTAGCATGCTCATCTAAGTCATGCAAACAACCTAACACTTAGCAGATTTAAGCAGGAAACAGAAACAGCAGATTGGCGCGGCCGTGCCCTAGTTGTACTAGGGAGACACGCGGCTCCTGTTCCAGACCAGACAGCAGCTAGCAACGGCAAAAACTAGGCCAAACACAAAATTTTCTTCACCAATTCATATGAAATCAGTCATATAATAGTTTAGACATGCTTATATAGTTATATAACACTTAGGCAAGCATTCTATATCCCAATTACACTTTAATTTAACATGATCAAGAATCGAAGAAATTTCAGAAACAGAAACAGAAAAATGAAAATGAAGAACAAGGAAGCTATATTGTAATCCCAACATTTATATAAGTCCATATAACAACTACACAAGCTTTCTATAATTCAATTAGCATGTATTGCATCCAAAATATAGAAGCTTGGAATTATCAGAGAACAAGAAATGGAACCTCGGCAGAGAAATTCAAGAGTATAAATTTTGACAGAAAACCCAAATGAAGAACAAGAAGAGGAATTATACCTCTGTTAATTTGTGAAAGAGCTTGCTGCTAATTGAATTCCCAAACTCTTAGGATACTTATATGCTCTCAATATAACTCAAGAAAAATCTCAGCAAGTTGAAAATGGAGAAGGAGAGCTCAATTTATAGAACAATTAGTAACCAGGCAATGCTATTCTCTCTTAAATCAAACCAACGAGATTTTGTATTGTATGGAGGTTAATGGAGAGTTGGTAATTGGTTGTTGAATTCCACTGTTGGTGTGACGCCCCCAACAAAGGTTCAATACCAACCCATTTTGAGTCGCCAAATACATGGTACAGAATTTCAAATACAAAACTTTTATAACAAAAGATCGTAAAAAATACGACCATACAACTGTGAATTTCAATGCAAATTGTATATAATACGAAATATAAACATTCAAATTCATTCCTTATTCATTACAATTATTATTCCACTATTTTATAGAATAGTGAGGACTTCTACAGATCTAACTCTAACCATCACACTGTTCCCCGACTAGTTTCCGCAACATTCTCATTCCCTGAAGAAGACAATAGATGAAAAGGGTGAGCTCAACTAGCCCAGTAAAGAATATTATGACTAAGATAATGAAAAATAAATTATCGTTAACCTTCACTAAATCAGATAAAATATTATAAACAACAAATTTTAGATCAATATTCGCAGTGAAAATAACAATTCATTAGAAGAGTTAAGTAGAGAATAAAGTCTACTATCTTCTATGATTTAAAAGTCCATCATCAATATTTTATCCCTATAACATCAATCAATATATATCTCGAATCAAACATTCATCTTTGCACTACGGGCCAAAGATATTCATTTGTATCACCAGTTGTCATGTTCATCTCAACACCTGCCATCTTTGCACTACGGGCCAAAGAAATTCATCAGGTAATCATTCATCTTTGCACAACAGGCCAAAGATATTCTGTTATATCACCATTTAGGACTGAGGATGATGAAAATATCTTAAAACAAACGAATCCAGTAAGATAAAGGACAAAGATTAAGGATTTGTAAATCAGTCTATCCATGTTCAAAAATACTCTATAATAATACTTTGTGGATTAAAATTCAAGAATAAAGCTCAAAATTTGGATCCAATCAAAGATAGGACCCATAATAGCCAACTTGGACAAATAGAAGAAAATTTAATTTTTCCGTGAATAGTGCCGTATACGTGATTAGTGCCGTATACGTGAATAGTAATCTCGACGGAAAAAGTAAGAATTTTATAATAAAATCCATGCCAATATTTTGGTATAATGATATTGAAAAGAATAACATCATTTATGAAAGAAAATAATATCCCTTACCTTAAAAAGAGAGTATTTCTGACTGGTATGGCGGGGATATTCTTGAAAAAAAACTTGCACTATTTGCAACACTCAAAGTTTTCTTAACTTAAAAGAAATACACTCAATATTATAGAAGAAGAATTCTCTGATTCTGGTGTGATTTTTATTTCTAAACTAAGGATCCTATTTATAGGAGAATGGAAGGGTACTATTTGAATAAAAATCACGGACTGCACAGGAAAAATTCGGACAAAGTTCACGAGCGCGCACCAACGAAGAAAACTGATTTTTCTAATTTTTACTATTCATTACTGTGCAATAAAATATTATAATAAAACAAAAACTTTAAATAAAATATTATATATATATATATATATATATATTACCTACCGTATAAGGTAGGTAATTATAATATTTATATATAATAATAATACTCCCTCCCCCATACGTTACCTTCCCCCCCCCCCATTTCCAAAGTCAAATATATATATATATATATATAAAACAAAACTGAGATAACTTCTACCGACAGTTTTGAAAATTGGGTAAGTGGGGGTTCAAATAATAAGTCAAATTTACAACAAATATCTTAAAAATTTCTCCATTTATATTCACATTGAATAAATATTTCCTTATTATATAAATCAGTAATTAATTATTCATAAATAATATTACAGAACTACAAAATTGACAACCAGGTCGTTCTTAGGAAAGAAGGGGTCTTCCGATAAGAATTTTTTCTTACTAGCGCGCAATTAAATAACCCCTCCTAGACAGAACTTCCTTAGACATTGCCAATAATGCTATCTAATAATATTATTCAAATAATATGAATTATTGATTTGATAATTTGAAATACTGTGCAATGACAATTATTGAATCAATAAAATATTATGTAATTATCAATGTAACAATTATTGAATCAATAATATAAAATATTGAACAGTAATTACTGTAACAATTATTGAGTAGTGACTTTTTATGTAAGAATCAATAATTAGAATTACTGTGCAATACCGTGTGCTACTATGCAATACCGCGTATTACTGTATTTTAACTACCGGGTATTTCAACAGTTTTAATGGTAACAACCACGCCGTTATTTTTAGAAAACTCATTCTTGTCGATTTTTCATCCGATAGTTATTCCGTTATGGGGCCCACAAATGGCTGCGTCGTCGTACGAATATTCCCCGACAACAAGAATATTCTACGACCAAACGAATATTCCCTGACAACAATGAATATTTTATTGCCACTTGTTAACTTTTGCAAAATTTGCACAAATCACCCTATAACTTATCACATTCATCAAATCAATACCTTACTATTTAAAACAATATATATAGAGAAAATTAAATCTTTATTCATAAAAGTTGGGGTCTTACAACCTCCCCTCCTTATGAAATTTCATCCTCGAAATTGACGTATGTACCTGGTATGTCGAAAAGGTGAGGATACCTCGTTTTCATTTCTGATTCTAACTCCCAGGTCATTTTCTCGATATCATGGTTCCTCCACAAAACTTTAACTTGAGGTATAATCTTCGAGCGTAGGACATGTTCCTTCTTATCCAAGATTTTGACAGGTACCTCCTCATACGTTAAATCTGTAGCTATCTCGTCCGGTTCTAACTCAATAATGGGATTTGGATCTTTCACATATTTACGTAATACAGATATGTGAAAAACGTTATCAACACGAGACATGCTTGGAGGTAAAGCGAGTCTATAGGCCACATTTCTTACTCGGTCAAGAATCTCAAATGAACCAATGAATCGTGGATTGAGCTTTCCTCTCTTGCCAAACCTCGTAACTCCCTTTCATGGAGCAACATGTAACAATACATGATCTTCAACATTAAATTCCACGTCCTTTCGATGAAGATCTGCAGAACTCTTTTGTCGATCCTGTGCCGTTTGTATACGTTGTCGAATCATTTGAATCTTTTCCGTAGTCATACGTACTAACTTTCATCCCAACAATGTTGCTTCCCTCACCTCATCCCAACAGATTGGGGAACGACACTTTCTCCCATACAACACTTCGAATGGAGCCACGCCTATACTTGCCTGATAACTGTTGTTGTAAGAGAATTCCACCAATGGTAGGTACTTATCCCAACTCCCTTTGAAGTCTAGAACACAGAGTCTCAATAGATCTTCAAGAGTTTGAATAGTCCTTTTCGATTGCCCGTCCGTTTGAGGATGATATGCCGAACTGAATCATAAATCCGTGCCCATAGCTTTCTGCAAACTGACCCAAAATCGTGAAGTGAATCTTGGGTCACGATCCGAAACTATGGATACTGGCATGTCATGCAATCTCACAATCTCATTTATGTACATACGAGTAAGACGTTCCAGTGAATAAGTCTCTCGTATAGGTAAGAAATGAGCAGACTTGGTTAATCTATAGACAATAATCCAAATCGCATCTATGCCTTGAGAAACCTTGGGAAGACCCATAACAAAATCCATGGTAATGTGTTCCCACTTCCATTTTGGAATATCAAGTGGTTGCAATGGACCCTTTGGCACTTGATGCTCCACCTTGACACGTTGACACGTTAAACACCTCGAGATAAACTCCGCGATCTCTCACTTCATATTGCTCCACCAAAATGTATGTCAAAGATCTCGATACATTTTGGTACTCCCAGGATGGATTGCAAACGGTGTGTTGTGTGCCTCCATCAAGATTTTATACTTTAAATCAGGATCGTTAGGAACACAAAGTCTGGAGTTGACTCGAAGTATTCCTTCTTCATTAATTCTTACTTCTGGAATAGCACCTTCTTGTACTTTCTTCTTTATCTTCATCAGCTTCGGGTCTGTAGCTTGAGCAACTTTAACCTTATCAATTAAAGCTGGTTCTACATGTATACTTGACATCATCGCACTTATATCTGCATATGATCTTCTGCTCAACGCGTCAGCTACCACATTCACTTTTCCAGGATGGTATTGGATGGTATGGTCGTAATCTTTCAATAGCTCAAGCCAACGTCGTTGTCGCATGTTGAGTTCCTTTTGAGTGAAGAAATATTTAAGGCTCTTATGATCCGTATAAATCTCCACTTTCTCTCCATACAGGTAGTGTCTCTAGATCTTCAACGCAAAAACGACTGCTGCCAACTCTAGATCATGAGTAGGATAATTCCTCTCATACTTTTTGAGTTATCGTGAGGCATAGGCTATGACTTTCCCATGTTGCATGAGAACACATCCTAACCCTTTGCCCGAAGCATCGCTGTAGATGACAAATTCATCCGAACCAGATGGTATTGTCAGAACAGGTGCTGAAATGAGTCTCCTCTTGAGCTCTTGAAAGCTCTTCTCGCGTTCCTCGTTCCATACGAATTTTGTATCTTTCCGAGTCAGCTGAGTTAATGGAGTAGCAATTCGAGAAAATCCTTCCACGAATCTCCGATAATAACCAGCTGAACCCAGAAAGCTATGTACTTCGGTCACCGACTTTGGTTTCTCCCAACTTTGTATTACTTCAATCTTTGTCGGGTTAACAGATACTCCACGTTTTGATACCACGTGCCCAAGAAATGCTACCTCCTCAAGCCAGAATTTGCATTTCTTTAGTTTGGCATATAGCTTATTTTCACGAAGCCTTTGAAGTACCAGCTTCAGGTGGTTCTCATGATCTTCACGGCTTTTGGAATAGATGAGGATGTCATCAATAAAGACAACCACGAATTAATCCAAATATTCCTTGAATACTCGGTTCATTATATCCATGAAAGTAGCAGGATCATTGGTCAATCCAAAAGACATGATTAGGAATTCGTAATGCCCGTACCTAGTTCTGAAAGCAGTCTTCGGAATATCCTCAGTTTTAATCTTCAGCTGATGATATCCAGAACGAAGATCGATCATTGAAAAGAATTGTGCACCTTGCAACTGGTTGAACAGGTCATCAATATGAGGTAATGGAAACCTATTCTTGATGGTGACATGGTTCAACTCCCGATAGTCAATACAAAGTCGCATACTCCCGTCTTTCTTCTTTACGAATAAAAAAGGAGCACCCCAAGGAGACGTACTAGGACGAATAAAACCGATGTCTAACAACTCTTGTAGTTGGACCTTTAACTCCTGAAGTTCAATAGGAGCCATTCGATATGGGGTTTTAGAAATGGGTTTTGTACCGGGTTCAAGGTCAATAAAGAATTCAACTTCTCGTTCTGGGGGTAGACCGGAAAGTTCTTTGGGAAACACATCAGGAAACTCATTAACAACATAAATATCATTCAAACCTGACGTATTCTGGTTTTGATCAGTGACATGGGCTAAGAAAGCTTGACATTCGTTTTTCAATAAACGAATAGCTTTATGACTTGAAATGACATTGATTGATTTTAGGGGTTTGGTTGTTTGAATTCGCACAACAGGTTGGTTAAGAATATGAAAACTAACAACCCTATGAAAATAATTAATTTTGGCATGATAAGTGGTTAACAAGTCAATTCCTAAAATCACATTAACTGTAAGTATTTTCAAAGATATAAGATCAACAGGTAGGGTGAAGGTACTAATTTGAATCAAGCAAGATTTGTAAACCGTGGATGTAACGAAGGTTTCTCCCAACGGATTTTCAACAGATAAGTCAAAGTCTAATTTCTCAGGTGTCAAGTTCAAACATTGGGCACAAGTAGGTGATATAAAAGAATGGGTAGCTTATAAGTGGTTTTATAACCACTTATTTAGATATCAACTCACTTCGATTGTTGCTTAAACTCATGTGTTATCGTAGATTTTCATGCATTTTTACTTTCTTTTGCAGATTTCTGTTTAGGAACTCTCCAGGTGCATTTTGAGTTTAAAAAGACGAAAAGGTGCTGAAAAGGGACAAAATGTAAGACCCCGAATTTTATAAATAAAGATTTAATTTTCTTTATATATTATTTCGAAATAGTAAGGTGTTGATTTGATAAATGTGAAAAGTTATGGGTGATATGTGCAAATATTTCAAAATGAGCAAGTGGTTATAAAATATTCATTGTTGTTGGGGAATATTCGTTTGGTCGTGGAATATTCTTATTAACGGGAAATATTCGTACGACGGCGCAGCTATTTGTGGGCCCCACAACGGAATAACTGTCGGATATAGAAAGCGACAGAAATAACCTTTTTATAAATAACGGTAAAACTGTTACGGTTAAACTGTTAAAATACTCAGTGATAAAAATACAGTAATACGCGTTGTGCACAGTAGCACACGGTATTGCACAGTATTTCGAATTATTGGTTCTTACATAAGAAGTCACTTACTCAATAATTGTTACAGTAATTACTGTTCAATATTTTATATTATTGATTCAATAATTGCATGATATTTTATTGGTTCAATAA
Organism: Panax stipuleanatus; assembly: GCA_020205555.1. Taxonomy (NCBI): domain Eukaryota; kingdom Viridiplantae; phylum Streptophyta; class Magnoliopsida; order Apiales; family Araliaceae; genus Panax; species Panax stipuleanatus. Next base: position 14,512,429 of record CM035118.1, on the reverse strand, counting down.
TTGCTACGTTGATATTTTATATCAATAATTGATACGTTGATATTTTATATGATTGATTCAATAATTGCTACCATTGATATTTTGTATTATTGATTCAATAATTGTCACTGCACAGTATTTCATATTATCAAATCAATAATTCATATTATTTGAATAATAGTATTAGATAGCATTATCGACAATGCCTAAGGAAGTTCTGTCTAGGAGGGATTATTTAATTGCGCGCTAGCAAGGAGAAATCCTTATCGGAAGGCCCCCTCTTTCCTAGGAACGACCTGGTTGTCAATATTGTAGTTCTGTAATATAATTTGTGAATAATTAATTATTGATTTATATGATAAAGAAATATTTATTTTATGGATATAAAAAAAGGAATTAGTGCTGAGGTGTTTTTATCAGTATTTTATTGTCGAAAATCATCCGTTTGTGAATTTCGGCCATTTTCGAATTGGGAATTTGGAAAAACTTCCTTCTGCAAAGTTGTAGAGAATTAAATTTTCTATGAAAAGGACATAGAATTCGTATTTTTCTGATAAAGGATTATTTATTATGAATTATTGAAGTTTCAGAAATAAATATTTTTATTAAAAACATGGATGGACCCCACTTTTGTTTTTTTGTTGAAAAAATTCTGATTTTTGAAAGCAGTCAGAAAAAAAAAATCAAACCAAGTGTGCTCCGTGGTTTCAAAAGTCTACTTTGGCATCCTGAGCTTTTTCTATAAATAGGGTGCTTAGGTTAGAATTGAAAATCACACCAGAATCAAAAGTTTTCTCTCTTTATAATATCGAGCGTATTTTTGTGAGTATTTAGATACTTTGAGTGTTGCTATTCAGTGCAAGTTTTCTTCAGTCATATATCCGATATTCCAGTTAGAAGTACTATTCTTTTGAGGTAAGGGATGTTATTTTCTTTCGTAAATGATGTTATTCTTTTCAATATCATTATACCAAAATATTGGCATAAAATTTATTATGAAATTCTTACTTTTTCCGTCGGGGTTACTATTCACGTATACGGCACTATTCACGAAATAAATAAATTTTCTTCTATTTATTCAAGTTGCTTGTTAAGGTTCCTATCTTTGATTAGATCTAAGTTTTGAGCTTTATTCTTGAATTTTGCTCCACAATTGATTATTACGAAGTATTTTTGAATTGGATAAACAAAAATACGAATCCTTAATCTTTGTCCTTTATCTCACTGGATTCGTTTTTTAAAATATTTTTCATCATCCTCAGTCCTAAATGGTGATATAACTGAATATCTTTGGCCTGTAGAGCAAAGATGAATGATTACCTGATGAATATCTTTAGCCCGTAGTGCAAAGATGAACAGGTTTGAGATGAACATGACAACTGGTGATACAAATGAATATCTTTGGCCCGTAGTACAAAGATGAATATTTGATTCGAGATGTATATTGATTGATGTTACAAGGATAAAATATTGATGATGGACTTTTAAATCATAGAAGATAGTAGACTTCATCCTCTACTTAACTCTTCTAATGAATTGTTATTTCCGCTGCGAATATTGATCTAAAACTTGTTATCAATAATATTTTATCTAAATTGTTAAATACTAACGATAATTTATTTTCCATTATCCTAGTCATAATATTCTTTACTGGGCTAGTTGAGCTCACCCTTTTCATCTATTGTCCTCTTCAGGAAATAAAAATTTCGCAGGAACTAGTCGGGGGACAGAGTGATGGTCCGAGTTAGAGCAGTAGTAGTCCTCACTATTTTTAATAAATAGTGTGATAATATTTGTAATGAGGACTTAGTTTGAATGTTAATATTTTTTACACATTTGTATTGACACTCACAGTTGTGTGGTCGTATTTTGCATAACCGTGTGATATAAAAGATTGTATTTGAATTATGTACCATGTATTTGGCAACTCAGAATGGGTTGGGTTGACTGGACCTATTCTGGGGGAGTCACAGTTGGTATCAGAGCTTAGTGATGTGATCTCTGGCGGAGATCGGGGAATGGAACTAGGAGGGAGAGACGAGTAAATCCTTCACTATTATGTCCTACCTAAGCTTATGTGGTATTTAATCGGTCAGTTGGAGTATAGGGTTATTATATGATATGTTAATTTGTTTAATTAACCCTTATTTTATGGCAGTATTTGAGAATGGCAGCTGAGAATGTTAACAATGAAGTGAATGAGACCGTGGAGACACCTTTAATCACCAACCAGGAGAACGTGCAACAAGAAGGTAATGTTCATCCTGAAAACAACGCTGATCAGACGATAAACGATGAGATGTTTAGAAATTTTTTTTCAGTTCATGCAAAACCAGACGAGGGAGACTCGTGTGAAAAATACATGTGGAGATAATAACAACACGCGAATTGTCACTGCCAAGCAGTTCAAAGAGTTGGGACCACCAGAGTTTTTAGGAAAGCCGGATCCAATCAAAGCAGAGACGTGGGTTAAGCAAATTACCAATATATTTGATGTCTTGGGATGCACGGAGGAACAGAAGGTTCCATTCGCCACGTTTATGTTCCGTGGAGAGGCAGATTACTGGTGGGAATCCGTAAAGCGTGCTAAACCTGCCGTATTCAAGATGTCTTGGGAAGCGTTCCAGAAACTATTCAATGACAAGTGCTTTCCTGAAAGTATTCGTCATATGAAGGAGGTAGAGTTTATCAGACTAGAACAAAACAACATGACTGTGTCCCAGTACGAGGCTAAGTCCTCGGAGTTGTCCAGGTTTGCACCTCATTTGGTGAAGAATGAGAAACGTATGACGCGGATGTTTCTGAGAGGTTTGAAACCCAAAATTCGTCAATAACTCATTTATCACAAATTTTCTCTATATTCGGATGTAGTGAACAGGGCCCAGTTGTTAGAACGAGATAGTGATTATATTCAACAAAGGGACAACAACCAAGGTCGTACCGGTGGCAGCAGTCATCGGAGCAATGACAACCAGCGGGGAGGAAAGTATGACAGAAGCGGTAACCACTCCGGTGGTAATCGTGGCCATGATAGTAGAAAAAGCGAATCGGGAGGAGATTTCAAGAAGAGATGGTATAACAATGAGAACCTGAAGACGTCGACATCAGCACCAGCATCAACTGTTTCTAAGGGAGGAGAACGACCACCGGTCGTATGTTATAAATGCAGGAAAGAGGGACACATCAGCCCAAACTGCCCATAACAATTCAAAGCATGGTATAATTGTGGAAAAGAAAGTCATATAGCTCGAGATTGTCCTATAGCGAAACTAAGTCCAGCGGGGGTGGTGATTCTAAAGGCGGTTTCGGACAAGTCAAAGTCGGTGATTCCTGGAAGAGCGTTTGTCGTGGTAGCTCAAAACGCGAGGAACCCACACGAGGTGATTACGGGTAAGCTAATCATAAACTCTTGCAAAGTTTACACCTTGTTAGACACCGGTGCTACCCATTCTTTTATTTCACCTGCTTGTGTTCAACGTTTGAACTTGACTTCTGATAAATTAGACTTTGACTTATCTGTTGAAACTCTGTTGGGAGAAATCTTTGTTACATTCATAGTTTACAAATCTTGCTTGATTCAGATTGGTACCTTACCTTACCTGTTGATCTTATATCCTTGAAAATACTTGCATTTGACGTGATTTTAGGAATTGACTGGTTAACCACTTACCATGCCAAAATTGATTGTTTTCGTAAGGTTGTTAGTTTTCATATTCATAATCAACCTGTTGTGCGAATCCAAACTACCCAACCACTAAAATCAGTCAATATCATTTCAAGTCACAAAGCTATTCGTTTATTGAAAAACGGATGTCAAGCTTTCTTAGCTCATATCACTGATCTAAACCAGAATACGTTAGGTTTGAATGATATTTCCGTTGTTAATGAGTTTCCTGATGTATTTCCCAAAGAACTTTCCGGTCTACCCCCAGAACGTGAAGTTGAATTCTTTATTGACTTTGAACCCGGTACAAAACCCATTTCTAAAACCTCATATTGAAAGGCTCCTATTGAACTTCAGGAGTTAAAGGTCCAATTACAGGAATTGTTAGACATCGGTTTTATTCGACCTAGTACGTCTCCTTGGGGTGCTCCTGTTTTATTCGTAAAGAAGAAAGACGGGAGTATGCAACTTTGTATTGACTATCGGGAGTTGAACCATTTCACCATCAAGAATAGGTATCCGTTACCTCGTATTGATGACCTTTTCGACTAGTTGCAAGGAGCACAATTCTTTTCAAAGATCAATCTTCGTTCTGGATATCATCAGCTGAAGATTAAAACTAAGGATATTCCGAAGACTGCCTTCAGAACTCGGTACGGGCATTATGAATTCCTAGTCATGTCTTTTGGATTGACTAATGCTCCTGCTATTTTTATGGATATGATGAACCGTGTATTCAAGGAATATTTGGATCAGTTCGTTGTTGTCTTTATTGATGACATCCTCATCTATACTAAAAGCCGTGAAGATCATGAGCACCACTTGAAGTTGGTACTTCAAAAGCTTCGTGAGAACAAGCTATATGCCAAGCTAAAGAAGTGCGAGTTCTGGCTTGAGGAAGTAGAATTCCTTGGGCACGTGGTATCGAAACGTGGAGTATCTGTTGACCCGGCGAAGATTGAAGCAATACAAAGCTGGGAGCAACCTAAGTCCGTGACCGAAGTACGAAGCATTCTGGGCTTAGCTGGTTATTATCGGAGGTTCGTAAAGGGATTTTCTCGAATTGCTACTCCATTAACTCAGTTGACTCAGAAAGATACAAAATTCGTTTGGAGCGAGGAATGCGAGAAGAGTTTCCAAGAGCTCAAGAGAAGACTTACCTCGGCACCTGTTCTGACAATACCATCTAGTTCGGATGGATTTGTTATCTACAGCGATGCTTCAGGCAAAGGGTTTGGATGTGTTCTTATGCAATATGGGAATGTCTATGCCTCACGACAACTCAAAGAATATGAGAGGAATTATCCTACTCATGATCTAGAGTTGGCAGCTGTCGTTTTCACGTTGAACACCTGGAGACATTATCTGTATGGGGAGAAAGTGGAGATTTATACGGATCATAAGAGCCTTAAATATTTCTTCACTCAAAAGGAACTCAACATGCGACAATGACGTTGGCTTGAGCTGTTGAAAGATTACGATCATACCATCCAATACCATCCTGGAAAAGCGAACGTGGTAGCTGACGCGTTGAGTAGAAGATCATATGCGGGAACGAGTGAGATGATGTCAAGTATATGCGTAGAACCAGCTTTGATTGATAAAGTTAAAGTTTCTCAAGCTACGGATCCGGAGCTGATGAAGATGAAGAAGAAGGTGCAAGAAGGTACCATTCCAGAAGCAAGAATTGATGAAGAGGGAATACTTCGAGTCAACTCTAGACTTTGTGTCCTAACGATTTCGACTTGAAGCATAGAATCATGATGGAGGCACACAGCACACCGTTTGAAATCCATCCTGGGAGTACCAAAATATTTCGTGATCTTCGACATACATTTTGGTGGAGCAATATGAAAATAGAGATCGCGGAGTTTATTTCGAGATGTTTAACGTGTCAACGTGTAAAGGCGGAGCATCAAGTGCCGAAGGTGCAACCACTGGAGATTCTGAAATGGAAGTGGGAACACATTACGATGGATTTCGTTACGGGTCTTCCCAAGGTTTCTCAAGGCATAGATGCGATTTGAGTTATTGTTGATAGATTAACCAAGTCTGCTCATTTCTTGCCGATACCAGAGACTTATTCCCTTGAACTTCTTGCTCGTATGTACTTGAACGAGATTGTGAGATTTCATGGCATGCCAGTATCCATAGTTTCGGATCGTGACCCCAAATTTACTTCATAATTTTGAATCAGTTTACAGAAAGCTATGGGCACGAATTTACGATTTAGTTCGGCTTATCATCCTCAAACAGACGAACAATCAGAAAGGACTATTCAAACTCTTGAAAATCTATTGAGACACTGTGTTCTAGACTTCAAAGGGAGTTGGGATAAGTACTTACCATTAGTGGAATTCTCCTACAACAACAGTTATCAGGCAAGTATAGGCATGGCTCCATTCGAAGCGTTGTATGGACGAAAGTGTCGTTCTCCAGTATGCTGGGATGAGGTGGGTGAAGAAACATTGTTGGGACCGGAGTTAGTACGTATGACTACGAAAAAGATTCAAATGATTCGGCAACGGATACAAACAACACAAGATTGACAAAAGAGTTATGCAGATCTTCATCGAAAGGACGTGGAATTTAATGTTGGGGATCATGTATTGTTACGTGTTGCTCCATGGAAAGGAGTTACGAGATTCGGAAAGAGAGAAAAGCTCAATCCACGATTCATTGGTCCATTTGAGATCCTTGACCGAGTAAGAAATGTGGCCTATAGACTCGTTTTACCTCCAAGTCTGTCTCGTGTTCATAACGTTTTTCACATATCCGTACTTTGCAAATATGTGAAAGACCCAAACCACATTATTGAGTTAGAACCAGATGACATAGTCGAAGATTTAACGTACGAAGAGGTACCTGTCAAGATCTTGGATAGGAAGGAGCATGTCCTACGCTCAAAAATTATACCTCAAGTTAAAATTTTGTGGAGAAACCATGCTATTGAGGAATGACTTGGGAGTTGGAATTGGAAATGAAAGCGAGGTATCCTAACCTTTTCGACATACCAGGTACGTATGTCAATTTCGAGGACAAAATTTTATAAGGAGGGGAGGATGTAAGACCCCGAATTTTATAAATAAAGATTTAATTTTCTTTATATATTATTTTGAAATAGTAAGGTGTTGATTTGATAAATGTTAAAAGTTATAGGTGAAATGTGCAAATATTTTAAAATGAGCAAGTGGTTATAAAATATTCATTGTTGTTGGGGAATATTCGTTTGGTCGTGGAATATTCTTGTTGTCGGGGAATATTCGTACGACGGCGCAGCTATTTGTGAGCCTCATAACGGAATAACTGTCGGATATAGAAAGCGACAGAAATAACCTTTTTATAAATAACGGTAAAACTGTTACGGTTAAACTGTTGAAATACCCGGTGATAAAAATACAGTAATACGCGTTGTGCACAGTAGCACACGGTATTGCACAGTATTTTGAATTATTGGTTCTTACGTAAGAAGTCACTTACTCAATAATTGTTACAGTAATTACTGTTCAATATTTTATATTATTGATTCAATAATTGCATGATATTTTATTAGTTCAATAATTGCTACGTTGATATTTTATATCAATAATTGCTACGCTGACATTTTATATGATTGATTCAATAATTGCTACCATTGATATTTTATATTATTGATTCAATAATTGTCACTGTACAGTATTTCACATTATCAAATCAATAATTCATATTATTTGAATAATATTATTAGATAGCATTATTGACAATGTCTAAAGAAGTTCTGTCTAGGAGGGATTATTTAATTGCGCGTTAGTAAGGAGAAATCCTTATCGGAAGGCCCCCTCTTTCCTGGGAACGACCTGTTTGTCAATATTGTAGTTCTGTAATATTATTTGTGAATAATTAATTATTGATTTATATGATAAAGAAATATTTATTTTGTGGATATGAAAGAAGGCATTAGTGCTGAGGTGTTTTTATCAGTATTTTGTTGTGGAAAATCATTCGTTTGTGGATTTCGGCCATTTTCGGATTGGAAATTTGGAAAAACTTCCTTCTGCAAAGTTGTTGAGAATTAATTTTCCTATGAAAAGGACATAGAATTCGTATTTTTCTGATAAAGGGTTATTTATTATGAATTATTGAAGTTTCAGAAATAAATATTTTTATTAAAAATATGGGTGGGCCCCACTTTTGTTTTTTTGTTGAAAAAATTCTGATTTTTGAAAGCAGTCAGAGAAAAAAAAATCAAACCAAGTGTGCTCCGTGGTTTCAAAAGTCTACTTTGGCATCCTAAGCTTTTCCTATAAATAGGGTGCTTAGGTAAGAATTGAAAATCACACCAGAATCAGAAGTTTTCTCTCTTTATAATATCGAGCGTATTTTTGTGAGTATTTAGATACTTTGAGTGTTGCTATTTAGTACAAGTTTTCTTCAGCCATATATCCGATATTCCAGTCAGAAGTACTATTCTTTTGAGGTAAAGGATGTTATTTTCTTTCGTAAATGATGTTATTCTTTTCAATATCATGATACCAAAATATTGGCATGGATTTTATTATGAAATTCTTATTTTTTTTCGTCAGAGTTACTATTCACGTATACGGTACTATTCACGTATACGGCACTATTCACGAAAAAAATTAAATTTTCTTCTATTTATTCAAGTTGCTTGTTAAGGTTTCTATCTTTGATTGAATCTAAGTTTTGAGCTTTATTCTTGAATTTTGCTCCACAATTGATTATTACGAAATATTTTTGAATTGAATAAACTAAAATACGAATACTTAATCTTTGTCCTTTATCTCACTGGATTCGTTTTTTAAAATGTTTTTCATCATCCTCAGTCCTAAATGGTGATATAATTGAATATCTTTGGCCTGTAGAGCAAAGATGAATGATTATCTGATGAATATCTTTGGCCTGTAGTGCAAAGATGAACAGGTGTTGAGATGAACATGACCAACTGATGATACAAATGAATATCTTTGGCCTGTAGTGCAAAGATGAATATTTGATTCGAGATGTATATTGATTGATGTTACAAGGATAAAATATTGATGACGGACTTTTAAATCATAGAAGATAGTAGACTTCATCCTCTACTTAACTCTTCTAATGAATCGTTATTTTCGCTGCGAATATTGATCTAAACTTGTTGTCAATAATATTTTATCTAAATTGTTGAAGACTAACGATAATTTATTTTTCATTATCTTAGTCATAATATTCTTTACTAGGCTAGTTGAGCTCACCCTTTTCATCTATTGTCCTCTTCAGGAAATGAGAATGTCGCAGGAACTAGTCGGGGGACAGAGTGATGGTCCGAGTTAGAGCAGTAGTAGTCCTCACTATTTCTAATAAATAGTGTGATAATAATTGTAATGAGGACTTAGTTTGAATGTTAATATTTTCAACACATTTGTATTGACACTCACAGTTGTGTGGTCGTATTTTACACGACCGTGTGATATAAAAGATTGTATTTGAATTCTATACCATGTATTTGACGACTCAGAATGGGTTGGGTTGATTGGACCTATTCTGGGGGCGTCACAGTTGGTATCAGAGCTTAGGGATATGATCTCTGGCGGAGATCGGGGAATAGAACTAGGAGGGGAGAGACGAGTAAATCTTTTACTAGTATGTCCTACCTAAGCTTATGTGGTATTTAATTGGTCAGTCGGAGTATAGGGTTATTATGTGATATGTTAATTTGTTTAATTAACCCTTGTTTTATGGCAGTATTTGAGAATGGCAGCTGAGAATGTTAACAATGAAGTGAATGAGACCGTGGAGACACCTTTAATCACCAACCAGGAGAACGTGCAACGAGAAGGTAATGTTCATCCTGAAAATAACGCTGATCAGACGATAAACGATGAGATGTTTAGAAGTTTTTTTTCAGTTCATGCAAAACCAGACGAGGAAGACTCGTGTGCAAAATACAGGTGGAGATAATAACAACACGCGAATTGTCACTGCCAAGCAGTTCAAAGAGTTGGGACCACCAGAGTTTTTGGGAAAGCCGGATCCGATCAAAGCAGAGACGTGGGTTAAGCAAATTACCAAGATATTTGATGTTTTGGGATGCACGGAGGAATAGAAGGTTCCATTCGCCACGTTTATGTTCCGTGGAGAGGCAGATTACTGGTGGAAATCCGTGAAGCGTACTAAGCCTGTCGCACTCAATATATCTTGGGAAGCGTTCCAAAAACTGTTCAATGACAAGTACTTTCCTGAAAGTATTCGTCATATGAAGGAGGTGGAGTTTATCAGACTAGAATAAAACAACATGACTGTGTCCCAGTACGAGGCTAAGTCCGCGGAGTTATCCAGGTTTGCACCTCATTTGGTGGAGAATGAGAAACATATGACGCGGATGTTTCTGAGAGGTTTGAAACTCAAAATTCGTCAATAACTCATTTCTCACAAATTTTCTCTATATTCGGATGTAGTGAACAGGGCCCAGTTATTAGAACGAGATAGTGATTATATTCAACCAAGGGACAACAACCAAGGTCGTACCGGTGGCAGTAGTCATCGGAGCAATGACAACCAACGGGGAGGAAAGTATGACAGAAGCGGTAACTACTCCGGTGGTAATAGTGGCCATGATAGTAGAAAAAGCGAATCAGGAGGAGATTTCAAGAAGAGAAGGTATAACAATGAGAACCTGAAGACGTCGACATCAGCACCAGCATCAACTGTTTCTAAGGGAGGAGAACGACCACCGGTCGTATGCTATAAATGCAGGAAAGAGGGACACATCAGCCCAAACTGCCCATAACAATTCAAAGCATGGTATAACTATGGAAAAGAAAGACATATAGCTCGAGATTGTCCTATAGTGAATCCAAGTCCAGCTGGGGTGGTGATTCCAAAGGCAGTTTCGGACAAGTCAAAGTCGGTGATTCCTGGAAGAGCGTTTGTCGTGACAGCTCAAAACGCGAGGAACCCACACGAGGTGATTACGGGTAAGCTAATCGTAAACTCTTGCGAAGTTTACACCTTGTTAGACACCGGTGCTACCCATTTTTTTTATTTCACCTGCTTGTGTTCAACGTTTGAACTTGACTTCTGATAAATTAGACTTTGACTTATTTGTTGAAACTTTGTTGGGAGAAATCTTTGTTACATCCACAGTTTACAAATCTTGCTTGATTAAGATTGGTACCCTTACCTTACCTGTTGATCTTATATCCTTGAAAATATTTGCATTTGACGTGATTTTAGGAATTGACTGGTTAACCACTTACCATGCCAAAATTGATTGTTTTCATAAGGTTGTTAGTTTTCATATTCCTAATCAACCTGTTGTGCGAATCCAAACCACCAAACCACTAAAATCAGTCAATATCATTTCAAGTCACAAAGCTATTTGTTTATTGAAAAATGGATGTCAAGATTTCTTAGCTCATATCACTGATCTAAATCAGAATACGTTAGGTTTGAATGATATTTCCGTTGTTAATGAGTTCTTGATGTATTTTACAAAGAACTTTCCGGTCTACCCCCAGAACGTGAAGTTGAATTCTTTATTGACCTTGAACCCGGTACAAAACCCATTTCTAAAACCCCATATTGAATGGCTCCTATTGAACTTCAGGAGCTAAAGGTCCAATTATAGGAATTGTTAGACATCGGTTTTATTCGTCCTAGTACGTCTCTTTGGGGTGCTCCTGTTTTATTCGTAAAGAAGAAAGATGGGAGTATGCGACTTTGTATTGACTATCGGGAGTTAAACCATGTCACCATCAAGAATAGGTATCCGTTACCTCGTATTGATGACCTGTTCAACCAGTTGCAAGGAGCAAATTTTTTTTCAAAGATTGATCTTCGTTCTGGATATCATTAGCTGAAGATTAAAACTGAGGATATTCCGAAGACTGCCTTCAGAACTCGGTACGGGCATTATGAATTCCTAGCCATGTCTTTTGGATTGACTAATGCTCCTGCTGCTTTTATGGATATGATGAACCGTGTATTCAAGGAATATTTGGATCAGTTCGTTGTTGTCTTTATTGATGACATCCTCATCTATTCTAAAAGCCGTGAAGATCATGAGCACCACTTGAAGTTGGTACTTTAAAAGCTTCGTGAGAACAAGCTTTATGCCAAGCTAAAGAAGTGCGAGTTCTGGCTTGAGGAAGTAGCATTCCTTGGGCACGTGGTATCGAAACGTGGAGTATCTGTTGACCCGGCGAAGATTGAAGCAATACAAAGCTGGGAGCAACCTAAGTCCGTGACCGAAGTACGAAGCATTCTGGGCTTAGATGGTTATTATCGGAGGTTCGTAGTGGGATTTTCTAGAATCGCTACTCCATTAACTCAGTTGACTCAAAAAGATACAAAATTCGTTTGGAGCGAGGAATGCGAAAAGAGTTTCCAAGAGCTCAAGAGAAGACTTATCTTGGCACCTGTTCTGACAATACCATCTGGTTCGGATGGATTTGTTATCTACATCAATGCTTCGGGCAAAGGGTTCGGATGTGTTCTCATGCAATATGGGAAAGTCATAGCCTATGCCTCGCGATAACTCAAAGAATATGAGAGGAATTATCCTACTCATGATCTAGAGTTGGCAGCTATCGTTTTCGCGTTGAAGACCTAGAGACATTATCTGTATGGGGAGAAAGTGGAGATTTATACGGATCATAAGAGCCTTAAATATTTCTTCACTCAAAAGGAACTCAACATGCGACAATGACGTTGGCTTGAGCTGTTGAAAGATTACGATCATACCATCCAATACCATCCTGGAAAAGCGAACGTGGTAGTTGACGCGTTGAGTAGAAGATCATATGCGGGAACGAGTGCGATGATGTCAAGTATATGCGTAGAACCAGCCTTGATTGATAAAGTTAAAGCTACAAAAGCTACGGATCCGGAGCTGATGAAGATGAAGAAGAAGGTGCAAGAAGGTGCCATTCCAGAAGCAAGAATCGATGAAGAAGGAATACTTCGAGTCAACTCCAGACTTTGTGTTCCTAACAATTTTGACTTGAAGCATAGAATCATGATGGAGACACACAACACACCGTTTGAAATCCATCCTGGGAGTACCAAAATGTATCGTGATCTTCGACATACATTTTGGTGGAGCAATATGAAAAGAGAGATCGCGGAGTTTATTTCAAGATGTTTAACGTGTCAACGGTAAAGGCGGAGCATCAAGTGCCGAAGGGTCCATTGCAACCACTGGAGATTCTGAAATGGAAGTGGGAACACATTACGATGGATTTCGTTAGGGGTCTTCCCAAGGTTTCTCAAGGCATAGATGCGATTTGGATTATTGTTGATAGATTAACCAAGTCTGCTCATTTCTTGCCGATACGAGAGACTTATTCCCTTGAACGTCTTGCTCGTATGTACATGAATGAGATTGTGATTTTTCATGGCATGCCAGTATCCATAATTTCGGATCGTGACCCCAGATTTACTTCATAATTTTGGATCAGTTTACAGAAAGCTATGGGCACGAATTTACGATTTAGTTCGGCTTATCATCCTCAAACAGACGGACAATCAGAAAGGACTATTCAAACTCTTGAAGATCTATTGAGACTCTGTGTTCTAGACTTCAAAGGGCGTTAGGATAAGTACTTATCATTGGTGGAATTCTCCTACAACAACAGTTATCAGGCAAGTATAGGCATGGCTCCATTCGAAGCGTTGTATGAACGAAAGTGTCGTTCTTCAGTATGCTGGGATGAGGTGGGTGAAGCAACATTGTTGGGACCGGAGTTAGTACGTATGACTACGAAAAAGATTCAAATGATTCGGCAACGGATACAAACAGCACAAGATTGATAAAAGAGTTATGCAGATTTTCATCGAAAGGACGTGGAATTTAATGTTGGGGATCATGTATTGTTACGTGTTGCTCTATGTAAAGGAGTTACGAGATTCGGGAAGAGAGAAAAGCTCAACCCACGATTCATTGGTTCATTTGAGATCCTTGATCGAGTAGGAAATGTGGCCTATAGACTCGCTTTACCTCCAAGTCTGTCTCGTGTTCATAATATTTTTCACATATTCGTACTTCGCAAATATGTGAAAGACCCAAACCACATTATTGAGTTAGAACCAGACGACATAGCTGAAGATTTAACGTACGAAGAGGTACCTGTCAAGATCTTGGATAGGAAGGAGCATGTCCTACGCTCAAAAATTATACCTCAAGTTAAAGTTTTGTGGAGAAACCATGCTATTGAGGAATGACCTGGGAGTTGGAATCGGAAATGAAAGCAAGGTATCTTCACCTTTTCGACATACCAGGTACGTACGTCAATTTCGAGGACGTAATTTTATAAGGAGGGGAGGATGTAAGACCCCGAATTTTATAAATAAAGATTTAATTTTTTTTATATATTATTTTGAAATAGTAAGGTGTTGATTTGATAAATGTGAAAAGTTATGGGTGAAATGTGCAAATATTTCAAAATGAGCAAGTGGTTATAAAATATTCATTGTTGTTGGGGAATATTCGTTTGGTCGTGGAATATTTTTGTTGTCGGGGAATATTCGTAGGACGGCGCAGCTATTTGTGGGCTCCACAACGGAATAACTGTCGGATATAGAAAGCGACAGAAATAACCTTTTTGTAAATAACGGTAAAACTGTTACGGTTAAACTGTTGAAATACCCGGTGATAAAAATATAGTAATACGCGTTGTGCACAGTAGCACACGGTATTGCACAGTATTTCGAATTATTGGTTCTTACGTAAGAAGTCACTTACTCAATAATTGTTACAGTAATTACTGTTCAATATTTTATATTATTGATTCAATAATTGCATGATATTTTATTTGGTTCAATAATTGCTACGTTGATATTTTATATCAATAATTGCTACGTTGATATTTTATATGATTGATTCAATAATTGCTACCATTAATATTTTGTATTATTTATTCAATAATTGTCACTGCACAGTATTTCACATTATCAAATCAATAATTTATATTATTTGAATAATATTATTATATAGCATTATTGACAATGTCTAAGAAAGTTCTGTCTAGAAGGGGTTATTTAATTGCGCGTTAGTAAGGAGAAATCCTTATCGGAAAGCCCCCTCTTTCCTGGGAACGACCTGGTTGTCAATATTGTAGTTCTGTAATATTATTTGTGAATAATTAATTATTGATTTATATGATAAAAAAATATTTATTTTGTGGATATAAAAGAAGGAATTAGTGCTGAGGTGTTTTTATCAGTATTTTGTTGTGGAAAATCATCCGTTTGTGGATTTCAGCCATTTTCGGATTGGAAATTTTGAAAAACTTCTTTCTGCAAAGTTGTAGAGAATTATATTTTCTATGAAAAGGACATAGAATTCGTATTTTTTTGATAAATGGTTATTTATTATGAATTATTGAAGTTTCAAAAATAAATGTTTTTATTAAAAACATGGGTGGGCCCCACTTTTGTTTTTTGTTAAAAAAATTCTGATTTTTGAAATCAGTCAGAGAAAAAAAAAATCAAACCAAGTGTGCTCCGTGGTTTTGAAAGTCTACTTTGGCATCCTGAGCTTTTCCTATAAATAGGGTGCTTAGGTTAGAATTGAAAATCACACCAGACTTTGAACTTTTCTCTCTCTATAATATCGAGCGTAGTTTGTGAGTATTTAGATACTTTGAGTGTTGCTCTTCAGTGCAAGTTTTTTTCAGCCTTATATCCGATATTTCAGTCAGAAGTACTATTCTTTTGAGGTAAGGGATGTTATTTTCTTTCGTAAATGATATTATTCTTTTCAATATCATGATACCAAAATATTGGCATGGATTTTATTATGAAATTCTTACTTTTTCCGTTGGGGTTACTATTCACGTATACGGCACTATTCACGTATACGCCACTTTTTACGAAAAAAATTAAATTTTCTTATATTTGTTCAAGTTGCTTGTTAAGGTTCTTATCTTTGATTGGATCTAAGTTTTGAGCTTTCTTCTTGAATTTTGCTCCACAATTGATTATTACGAAGTATTTTTGAATTGGATAAACTAAAATACTAATCCTTAATCTTTGTCCTTTATCTCACTGGATTCGTTTTTTAAAATGTTTTTCATCATTTTCAGTCCTAAATGGTGATATGACTGAATATCTTTGGCCTGTAGAGCAAAGATGAATGATTGCCTGATGAATATCTTTGGCACGTAGTGCAAAGATGAATATTTGATTCGAGATGTATATTGATTGATGTTACAGGGATAAAATTTTGATGACGGACTTTTAAATCATAGAAGATAGTAGACTTCATCCTCTACTTAACTCTTCTAATGAATTGTTATTTCTGCTGCGAATATTGATCTAAAACTTGTTGTCAATAATATTTTATCTAAATTGTTGAAGACTAACGATAATTTATTTTCCATTATCTTAGTCATAATATTCTTTACTGGGCTAGTTGAGCTCACCCTTTTCATCTATTGTCCTCTTCAGGAAATGAGAATGTCGCAGGAACTAGTCGGGGGACAGAGTAATGGTCCGAGCTAGAGCAGTAGTAGTCGTCACTATTTCTAATAAATAGTGTGATAATAATTGTAATGAGGACTTAGTTTGAATGTTAATATTTTTTACACATTTGTATTGACACTCACAGTTGTGTGGTCGTATTTTGTACAACCGTGTGATATAAAAGATTGTATTTGAATTCTGTACCATGTATTTGGCGACTCAGAATGGGTTGGGTTGACTGGACCTATTCTGGGGGCGACACACAAAACATAAAGAGCTAGATGTGGCACAATGTGGGCAGAATAAGAAGGGACCAAGAAGCAGTGAAATGGGTGATGGAATGAGGATATGAGCTGCATGAATCAAGAAAGGAGTGAAAAGATTGACAGGGTAGTGCAACAAAGCAAAACTGTAGGATTTCCAACATCTTCCCCTGCGCAGCTGGGCAGGCATTGGTCAGAGAGCCGGCGCAGCTGCAGCGGTCAAATTTTCCAGTTGACTCATTTTTTAATCCGGCTATTTTGGAATTGGCTTGGGCAGTGAAGGCACTCGGCTGGGGGAATGATATAAACACATTTTGGCATACATTTGAAGACATCCTCCCATTGGGAGTTCAAGCCCTAACCTTTTCCTTCTATTTTCATTTTCCTTTTCATTTTCTTGTCTAGGTTAGGAGTAGAGAGTAGATTAGGCTAGTTTAAAGTAGTCAATATTCTAGGGTTTCATTAGACTTGATGGTTGAAACAAGTGGGTTGTATTGAAGATTCAATAGTGGATGCTTGGAGATTCAGGTTTGCATTTCTTATCCTTAAACTCTCTCTTTGCTTTCTATGTTGTAATTTTATGATGTGTATTCTACTTGTGGATGATAGATGTGCTTCATTATGATATTTTAAATCTATTTTGAGGTTTCAATGGAACCCGACACATAGTTTGTATTGATTTCTCTCTCTTTGCTATTAATTGATTACTTATGGATTAGTTATCATAACTTATGCTTATAGATTAATTGCTTGGCTTGTAATTACCTTGGGAACCTATATAAACTTGACAAATGGATTATAGGTTGAGACCTAGTTATGATATCATGCGAAAATTAGAGATTCTTGTGGGTAGTTTATGAGATTATGTGACGTGTGTCTTATTCATTATCCTCGAGAATAGATAATTTGATAGTATTTAGGATAAAAATATACCTAACTACCGTATGCAACCAAATTGAGAATCTAATCTTAATGACTGCCTATGTGAAAGTTGGTAATTGAAGGAGTAGTTAACGAGATTTTCCCGTGACATGTGTCTTGTTAATTATTCATGATATTGGTCTCTTGTTAGTGTGTAGGATAGACATATACCTACATGCCTCATTAGGAAGATTCATAGTTGTCCATCGATAGAGGCTTTTATGTAATCATAATTTCTCGGTTGTCAATTCTATGTTGATTAAATATTTCTATTGAGAGAGTTAAGAGATTCAAATGAAGTGTTGGGGGAAATTATAATCTCAAACCTTCATTATCTAGTTTTACTCTAGGATTAATTAGTTTAACTTAAATTCCCTGCCTAGTTTAACTTAGTTTTAATCTCTCTCTTTACCATCCGTTTAAATAAGACCAAGATGATTATGTGCTAGTGGTTTGGTATCTTTTATCCATTAATTCTCTGTGGGACGATATCTATACTTTCACTTTATTACTCGTTGGCCGCGTATACTTGCGCGTTAATTGTGTCATCTAATCGGACCAATAAGTTTTTGGCGCCGTTGCCAGGGACTTAATTGGATAATTGTTTGCTAACATTAGTTTAATCAAATTAGTCTTAATTTAAACATTTTTATTTTTGTTTAATTCTCTTTCTATATTCTCTTTTCAGGAACAATGGACTTAAATTTCTATCTATGGAACTACGCAAGGCAAGAGCAAACAAGGGAAGCATACAATGATGGTGTCGACCCAATCGCAACACTTTTAGCACTGCTAGAGGTTCTCTCGAGGAAGCTGGATGCTGTTTCAGCCCAGTAGAGCCGAGAGACGGTAGTGACATATGACTATGGTGCTGGGAGCTGCACGAGCCATCAGGAGCCTATCAGTTTTGGACAGGAGCAGTATGGGGGTGGTTATTCCTACACCAAGCCGTATCCCACTTATTAGCCAGATTGGGGGTATCACCCAGACCCTTCAGCAGACCCTTCATCAGACTATTATCAAGACCAGTATTGGGATCCAAATCCCGCATAAGCCCCAGAATGCACCTTCCAGACTCCGACTTACGAGCCTCAACACAATTTTGAGGGTGACACATCAAATGCAAGATTGGAGGAAGGAGGTGACTTATTATTGAAGGACATCTTGATTGAGCAACAGAAGTCAGTCAAGAATATCCAGAACTGGGCAGAGCAAATTAGCAAGGCCTTGATGATAGAGGAAGAATAAGGGATTCAAAACCATACTGTGAGCTATCAAGAACAAAACGAACCAATTCCAATTTATGCACCCGAACCCACATACCAACCCCCGTGTTTACAAGGAGAACAGTCAACAATGGAATTCATGTATGGGAGTTTAGAAAACCAAGAGGAGTTGTTTGGGAGCCAAGAGCCATCAAACCAAAATTTTTAATATCAGATGGCCCCAATCAACCATGCTTCTACCAGTGAGCCGTAATACATGGAGCCCATGGCTGAAATAGAAAAGGAAGGATTGGACAATTTGTGGGTCAAGTCCATAGCATCGACAGAGGAGACCTTGATAGAGCAAGAGCAATCGATTAAGGATCTTCAAATTTGAGTGGAGCAGATTAGCACGGCATTAAGGAAAGAGGAGGTATGTGAACAAGAGACAACAATGCAAGATTTTGTGCCTCCACTGACTGAAGCCGTGAGTTATGATCCCCAAGAGACATGGTGCTATGATATGGATGCAGAGACTGATGTAGAGCCCGAAGTGCACTTGGAACTGGATGAGCGAAAGGCAATGGAAATAGAGGAGCCAATTGGGGATGTGGAGTATGAATATGAACCTAACAGTGACAATCCCCCAAGAGCCTCCTCTGCCTACGTGGGAAAAACCAGTCAAGTTTGCACATCTTGCCCCCTTGGTAGCCACATCACAGAGACGGGCCTCGATGACACGAGAGATTCCGCAGTCTTAACACCATGGTGGTTAAAAGAAAAGAGAATAGAAGAAGAATAAGTTGTGCTGTGTGAACCACAATGCCCCTATCATGTCACAAGCACAACGGAACCAGTGCCTAGCCCCCTACCTTCAGTACGAGAAATTCTTGTTCATATCATGTGCTAGGTAGTTTAATTCCAAGTCCTCTCATGATGGGAAGCCTCCAAAAGAACATTGCAGTTCTGATGGATGGAGGGGTTCTCCAATATCGTCGGGGAGTCGGATAGTAATGGTCAGACACAGTCCAGCTAGAGGACTATAAATCAAGCGCACGATGGGAGGCACCCCATCATTTTTCTCTTTCCCTTAAGTTTAATTCTATTTGTTTCTCTACTTTTTCCCTCTTTATGTTTAATTCTTCGTAGTGTAGTTCTCAGTTGTGAATATTTTCACATTTTGGTTTTACAAAGTTCAATGCCTACATTTTTGGACTTAGACATTGACGCGTATAATTTTTGGGACATGAAACGCTTATTGAACATAGTATGATGCGCTGGCACATTTCGTATACGCACGTAGAGAAATTTTTGGGATTCAAATGGTTAATGGATATATTTTTGTTGCACGTACATGTTGCATATATTTTTGGGACTTAAAAGTGTTCTGATCATATTTTTGAAAATGAGCTTGTGGCTTATGTGCACATATTGACATTTTTGGGATTTGATATGTCTATGATTATCGTCCTTATTGTTTAATTTTCTCCCTTTATGTAATTCTGTGCTTAATAGTTATTAGTTAATAGTTAATAGTAATAATAATTGGTTGTTGTAATTAAGTGATTTAACACTTTTTACATGCCTTCTAGGTCTATATATTTGGTGACAAAGCCTTTTGATCCACTACAAATGAGAAGCTGCACTCCAGCCCAGTCACAGACTTTCCAGAAACTTGGCGCTCCCCCGCCAAGCCAAGCTAACCAGCCGTGCGGCCGCCTTGATTTCCAGAAAGAACTTGAGTTGTCCACCCTGCGCAGCTGCGCCTATCCCCCTCTTTGTCCTTGCGTAGCTGCGCCACTCTTCCTGCCGAAAAAAATTTTTGTTTTCAAAATTAATCTGGCTCACTTTATTTCATTTCTTCCCAACTTATTTGAAAGACTCGGCAGCTCTATCTCATTTCAACCCCAAAGCCGCCGACTCATATAACTCTCTCCCTCTTATCTCGAGCACCCATTATCTCTCCCAACCCTATCTCACTTAATTACCCATCTTCATACATATCACCTTCTTCACTCCCCATGAAAACCTAATCTCTCCACATCCCCCTCCCAGCCAAAATACGGAAATACAGAAGATGGAGGTGCACTGAGTGATCTAATCAAATTTGGGAAGAAGAGATACAGTTTTCTCCTAGCAAAGTCATTCCACAAAAAGGTAAGACATCCGCCATCCTTCTTGACAGAGAAAGAATGGGCAAACTTAGGGCTTTGATTGAGTGCACCCCACCTGTACGATCAATGTTCATAGAGGCTGTTGCTTGACATTGCTCAATTGTTCATGTGTTCAAATCATTCAAGGCTCTGGGGATTTTTGTGGAGGCTTGTAATCAGTCAATACAGTGTTCTGAGCCAAGTTCTTCCAACCAGACATCATCATCACCCTGCCTATTCGTATCCGAATTTCTAGTCCAAGGCAATTAAAGTAGCACTCAAACAGAAATTCAGAGAATTTTGGCATAGAGCTTTAATTGGGGTTTAGGAGAGTCGGTTGTTCATAGAGATTGCAGAAAGCACACAGCAGACAGAATTTGGGGCTGATTTTTGACAGTTTTTGGGCAGAGTTTTGACAGAGATTAAGGCACATCTCCTTTGACAGTTATAGCAAATTTTGGGTTTTCATTGGAGAGCATTGTAACGACCCCAAAATTCATACAATATAATCCTCATCCTCGATCTTTAACAATACAACTTTAATATATCTTTACATCATTATTCGATATTAAAATCACTAAAACAATGCGGAATATTTAAAACTTTTATACAACCTTTCTTTATTGCCCTGAATCGCAACCTTAACATTATAAATATTTGATTCAATTCTATTACATGAATCGCTACAATGAAAGGACTATACAAAGTCTTACATCAAAGATCAATATCCATATACACCGGATAGCTCAACTTACAATTCAACAACATGTTACATTCAAAATATTAAATACATTTCTCTAAAAACATAAGTAATCTTCGTGAATATGGATCTCTATAACTCACTTAGCACATATCCTTACCTTGAAATCTTGACCTGCAAAAATTATTATTTGCAAGAGTGAGCTCGACAGCTAAGCAAGTTCTAACAGTTTTCATGCATCACATAGCACATAATAATATGCTCAACATACATATCATAATAATTAAAGTAACATAGCATACATGCTTTAATTCACATAGCAAATATAAAGATTGAGTTCCTTACTCAATCATCATTGTTTAACCAAAACAATGTAGTCATAAATTGACTTTAACATTTCATGATTACAACATGTATAACATATCATGCTCACTTACAACACATACAATATATCATGCAATTTAAAATAGTTCATCAAGTCCACGTAGAAAATAAGAACTGAAAGACTTGCCTTGATTGTTGTTTACCAATAACAGATTAACAGCTTACAGCTATCTGCACTTCACGTGCCCTACACAATTATATAATCATACACACCAACTATTAGTCACATAGCAACACATAGTAGTTGTAATATAAACTCTACTCTACATCTCATAACTCTTCCTACTATTAATACACAATATTCAATTAGATTGTGTTAACTATCGATAGTAATATTCGAAATTCATTCAAGTGTTTAAGTCTTGCTAGGACTATTTATTGGTTTTATATTAACCCCATTTCATATCTTATAATGTTCATTTCATTTGACTTAAAACACTTTTTACGTTCATTAACACTTGTGACGGCGTTTCGACATTCATTCGTCACACGCCCGAATCGTCTCTCTTGTGTATGCTTAGTGTGCTTACATAACTTATCTAATACATCATTTATTAATGTTAAACATCATTCTATTTACTAACATTAATGTTCTATAACTTAGAACAACATCTATCATCGTCGACATCACTATACTTGCATATGTGCATGTCCGACTCCATCCGATTGCCTCTGAATACGCATCAATCACAAAGATGACCATTTTGACCCTTGATAACGACCTCAAATCAAAGAAGTTAAAAACAAAAGTTGTAGGTCTAGTCGTGTTCGTTCCGGATCATCTTGAATCTCCTCAATCGGAGTTCGTATGAAAAAGTTATGGCCATTTTACTAACAGAGGTCAAAACAGTTTTGCATTACAACAACTAAACCACCCCGGATAGCAAGGGTACATGCTGGGGCGGGTCCACCAAGGCTTAAACACCCGTTGGGGTGGGTCACCCCCCTAGTGCAGCTCCCAGTTCTTGAACTGGTGGATAAATAAGGCAATTTGGCTCATTCCTTCACACCGAATTTGATTTTTTCCAACATGATAAACATGAAACTTGATACAAACAATATTTTAAACTCTTAAACATGATCATAACATATAAAATCCATATAACACATAATCAAAACTATGATTTCATGATTTTCAAAGAAAACTACAAAATCAAGCGTTCTTAATGAAAATTACTAGTACGAATTCATTTTTTGATCAATTCAAGAAATTCCAATTGTATTACTTCTATTCTTAACATACTAACATAATACATGATCAATTTCAACAATAACCCATAATCAAACACCAATTTGATAGTTTCAAAAGCTATTTTTCAGAAATTAGTTCACATAAAGTCACTATGAACCCCGTTCTTCTTGTTTATCAAAATTTCATGAATTGAATTGTTAAAACAATCATATAACTCATATATAATCATGCTATATCACATATTACATATAACTTCATGCTTTCATCAATCTCTTTGATAATTTAAGAACTATTTTCAAGATAACTTCATAATAAAATACTATGAACATGATTTCTCCATGTTCATCCTATCTTTGTGAATTAAAACACTTATACAAGTGTAACTATAAAAATCATATGTAAACATATATATACACATATATATATATATATATATATATATATATATATATATATATGTACACATCCTATACACACATCAAAATCAAGAATTTTCATAAAGAGATTTTTATAGAGAAGTTTTAAACCAAGAACATGTAGAAGAACATAACTTTTAAAACTTGTTTTTTCAACAATTGAATTTTGAAAATCCTTTCATGGCATACAATTACATATGAAAACATATGAACACCATATATACATATAAGATTCATGATTATACAATTTTATGAAAACCTAATTTGACAAAGAAGAAATATAACACACATGAATTGATTCTATTGTTATAAGGGTTTAAGATTATAACCTTATTAGTTTGAATTAAGAGAGAGATGGAGATGATGATGATGATGATGGGGCTTGCTTTGTCTTCTCAAAGTTTTCCCTTCTTCTTCTTCTTCCTCTTCTTCTTCTCTGATAACTCTCTCTAACTCTCTTATTCTTTCTTTCTTTGTTTAGACTTAGCTTTAGAAAACTAATGTACTAACTCTTTTAACTTAACATATATTGTATATACATATGATATATAAGTTATACAATATAATTACTCTATAGTAATTAACATAAATACAATTAATCACATAAGTTACAAGTTTGAATTTGAAAAGCCCTAAGGCTTGTTTGGCAAAACTCATTATTTTAAAAACAGATTTTTTAGTAGTTAAGGCCTTGTTTGGGTAAAACAGGTTTAAAACAAAAGATAGGGCCTTGTTTGGAAAAACAGTTTTAAAAACTCTTTTAATTCTTTTTAATAAACCCTTTAACACATATTCTTGATGTTACACTTTTAATTAATTAAATCTTAATATTCTAATTTAATTAATTAAAAGTTAACATCAATTAATCACATAAAATTATCACATAATTATAATTACTCGCTAATTATAATTTCACGTAACACTCACCACATAACTCATCTAATTTAATTATCCCAATTAAATTAGAACTATAACATAAAATCATTACGTCAATTAAATTAAATATTAAATAATCATTTAATTAATATACTACACTTAATTACATCACTTAACTATAATCACATAATCTCAATAAATAATTCAATTAAAATATTTATTTACTTCAATAAATATTAAAATTAACATTTAAATTCTTTTCACACCAAATCACATATTTCACAAATAATATATCACATATACACATACTCGTACTCGAATATCTTAAAGTAAGAATTTTATTTATTAAATTCTCATTTATAAATTCTTAAAAAATTCGGGATGTCATAAGCATTGCATTAAGTTCTGACAGCAGGTTGAGTGCAGATTTTTGAGAATTTGGGGACAGAAAAATTTCCAGCAGTTGGGAGCATTCTTTTGACAGAGTTGAGCAGATTGCCTAAAGTGGGACTTCATTTTTGAGATTGTGCAAAGCTTACAAGGCAGATAGGGTGCATTCCATTGTTTGATCAGCTTCGGTCTTGCATTCAAATCAGTTGCTTATTTCAGATTCTCACTTCCTCTCAAGATGCCGAAGTGAATCCGAACTCCATCACCACCGTCTTCTCCTCCGAGCACAGAGCATGGCGAGGGAAGTTCCCATGAGGCTCTTGACGCCTTTAGATTTGTGGACTTGACTGCTCAGCGTTACTACTTCAATGTTTTGGACAGAAAGAACTGTGTGGAGGAGAAGGGATTAAAATCGGGCAAGGACGATGGGCTTATGAAGAGGCAGATTATTGATCATGGCTGGGCGCTTGTTGCGGCCACACCGCTGCCAGCTCCTATTCCCCTTATGAAGGAGTTTTATGCCAATGCACATGATACACATAATGGGATATCATACGTGAGGGGAAATCAGGTTCCATACACAAAGCAGACCATAAATGAAAATTTTAAGCTAGACACTATTCCTTTGGGCCCGACAAATTGGGCCGAGTCTCAGCGTCATGAGACGGACAGACTGATAAAGGAATTGTGCAAATCGGGCACCAAATGGATAACATACGCAGGCATGACCAGAAAGATAGGCTTCCCTCAGACTGTCCTGAGTCGCTACGCCAAGGCTTGGTACAGCTTCATTTGTGCGAGCATTCTCCATTCGAGCCATCACGCCGAGGTCACTACTGAGCGAGCTACCCTACTCTACGGTATCATCAAGAACAGACGAATTGACATTGGACACATTCTGAATCAGTCCATGCTGAAATTTATGAGGGGGAGCACCTCAGGAGGGATTCCACATGCCTCGATGATTACACACTTATGTTTGGCCACTGGAGTGGTCTGGGATAATGAAGAGCTGCTACGTCCGATGCGTGATATAGACCATACAACCATCCAGCAGTACACCATCTGGCAGGGGGCAGAGTCTCATCCCCGAGGACTGGGGTTTGTGCGAGGTGATGATTCTGATGAGGATAAGGACGATGAAGAAGACGAAGAAGATGAGCCAGAGCAGGCTCAGCAGGCGGCAGGGCCAACTCCCGCACAGTATCCTATGCAGCAGAGGGAGATCAGGTAGCTGAGGAGACGGATGGATACCACGTACACAGATTTCCTGACCTATACATTCGGTTTCTCCCAGGTTTTTTCTCAGGTATTCGGGCAGTTGGGCATACATGTAGAGTTTCTGAAATTTGGCACCGGCAGTCAGTACCCCCCTCCAGATACACTACCACAGCAGATTGAGGAGGAGGAAGACGACGAGTCCGAGTAGGGGAGTTCCTTTTTACCCTTTTACCTTCAATGTGGATATTGAACACTTTAAGTTTGGGGGTATTGGGGGTTTATTTTTGCATGTAGTTTATTTCATATCATATTGCATTTTGTTTAGTTTATTTAATGCATGTAGTTTTGTTTAGTTCATTTATTGCATGTAGTTCGTATTTTTGTTAAAAATTGTTAAATTTTAAAAAATTTTGTTTTGTTTTAGTTATCTATGTTAGGACATTTTGCATGACATACTGCATAAATCCAGGATGAAGTTGGTTTGTGAGTTGGTGGCCTATGATGAAAAGTAAATTTCTTAATTTTCGAACGAATTTGAGACTTAAGCTTGATTTCATTGTCATATATGCAAATCCTTATCTGTCAGATACTGTGTAACCAGTAAGCATGATAGAGTAACCAACATGACATGCTAAGTTTAAATGTTCACATACTTGTCTTCTGGTGGGAAATTTGTGTTTTAAAGAAAGAGTCAGTGATCATATGATAATAACTAAGACTGTTAAAAGCTTAAGTTTGGGGGAAAACAGGGGAGTGTACATGCTATGTGGGGAGATAGAGCGTAAGACGCACTCCCCTATGAAAAAGAAAAAGAAAAGAAAATAAAAAAAAAGATTCAGAAAAAGAAAAAAAAATAGAATAATCACTTCGGCTACGTCTAATCCTGTGGCCTTTGATATTCGAGCAAGTAAACCCTAGGGGTGTCCCTACACCTAGAGCCCTAAGGCCATCTGGTTTGGGAGTCGTTGGTCGAAAGTTCGCTACATGGATATCATTGAAAAGCCTAAGAGGACTAGGCATTGCACAGTCAAATGTGTACACAAAAAAGTGCGAATACGCCCTCGTGAGTCAATAAAAAGAATAATAAACTCCCTGTTGTCTCTTAACTTAAGTAATACATAGTCATAGTTAGAAATTATCTGATTTACTACTTTTCTTGAATTGAAACTTGTTTTCCCCCTAAGAAGCATAGTATGTGATTTATTTGTTCAGAGCATGTTTAATGGTTGCTAGACACACAACGCACAATACATCAATGCTGACAGATTTGGATTTGCGAAGTTATACTTTTGATCTTGTCTTAGGTGGCTTATCTGTTTGATTGGCCTGTGACTTTTTTGAGGCATTGCATGTGAATATCCATTCTGACTGAGACCTGGATTCACTTTCATTCTAGTATTGATTGCATACATTATAGTTACTTATATTGCATCTGTGTTTGGTTTTGTTTGTGTTACTTGAGGGCAAACAACGTTTAAGTTTGGGGGTATTTGATAAGTGGTTTTATAACCACTTATTTAGATATCAACTCACTTCGATTGTTGCTTAAACTCATGTATTATTGTAGATTTTCATGCATTTTTACTTTCTTTTGCAGATTTCTGTTTAGGAACTCTTCAGGTGCATTTTGAGTTTAAAAAGACGAAAAGGTGCTGAAAAGGGCAAAACATAAAGAGCTAAGCTGTGCAACAATGTGGGCAGAATAAGAATGGACCAAGAAGCAGTGAAATGGGTGATGGAATGAGGATATGAGCTGCATGAATCAAGAAAGGAGTGAAAAGATTGACAGGGTAGTGCAGCAAAGCAAAACTGCAGGATTTCCAGCATCTTCCCCTGCGCAGGCATTGGTCAGGGAGCCGGCGCTGCTGCGCCGGTCAAATTTTCCAGTTAACTCGTTTTTTAATCCGACTGTTTTGGAATTGGCTTGGGCAGTGAAGGCACTCGACTGGGGGAATGATATAAGGGCATTTTGGCATACATTTGAAGACATCCTCCCATTGGGAGTTCAAGCCCTAACCTTCTCCTTCTATTTTCATTTTCCTTTTCATTTTCTTATCTAGGTTAGGAGTAAAGAGTTGATTAGGCTAGTTTAAAGTAGTTAATATTCTAGGGTTTCATTAGACTTGATTGTTGAAACAAGTGGGTTGTATTGAAGATTCAATAGTGGATGCTTGGAGATTCAGATTTGCATTTCTTATCCTTAAACTCTCTTTTTGCTTTCTATGTTGTAATCTTATGATGTGTATTCTACTTGTGGATGATAGATGTGCTTCATTATGATATTTTAAATCTATTTTGAGGTTTCAATGGAACCCGACACATAGTTTGTATTGATTTCTCTCTCTTTGCTATTAATTGATTACTTATGGATTGGTTATCATAACTTATGCTTATAGATTAATTACTTGGCTTGTAATTACCTTGGAAATCTATATGAACTTGACAAACGGATTATAGGTTGAGACCTAGTTATGGTATCATGCGAAAATTAGAGATTCTTGTGGGTAGTTTATGAGATTATGTGACGTGTGTCTTATTCATTATCCTCGAGAATAGATAATTTGATAGTATTTAGGATAGAAATATACCTAACTACTGTATGCAACCAAATTGAGAATCTAATCTTAATGACTGCCTATGTGAAAGTTGGTAATTGAAGGAGTAGCTAACGAGATTTTCCCGTGACATGTGTCTTGTTAATTATTATTGATATTGGTCTCTTGTTAGTTTGTAGGATAGACATATACCTACATGCCGCATTAGGAAAATTCATAGTTGTCCATCGATAGAGGCTTTTATGTAATCATGATTTCTCGGTTGTCAATTCTATGTTGATTAATTATTTCTATTGAGAGAGTTAAGAGATTCAAATGAAGTGTTGGGGGAAATTGTAATCTCAAACCTTCATTATCTAGTTTTACTCTAGGATTAATTAGTTTAACTTAAATTCCCTGCCTAGTTTAACTTAGTTTTAATTCTCTCTCTTTACCATCCGTTTAAATAAGACCAAGATGATTATGTGCTAGTGGTTTGGTATCTTTTATCCATTAATTCTCTGTTGGATGATATCTGTACTTTCACTTTATTACTTGTTGACCGCGTATACTTGCGCGTTAATTGTGTCATCTAATCGGACCAACTGTAGCATCAGTGTCTAATAAGGTGTAAACTTCACAAGAGTTTATGATTAGCTTACCCGTGATCACCTCGTTCGGGTTCCTTGCGATTTGGGCAGTCACGACAAACGCTCTTCCAGGAACCACCGACTTTGACTTGTCCGGGACGGCCTTTGGAGTCACCATCCCCGCTGGACTTGGTTTCGCTATAGGACACACTCGAGCAATGTGACCTTCCTTTCCACAGTTATAGCACACCTTGGATTGCTATGTGTAGTTAGGGCTGATATGTCCTTCTTGCCCACATTTATAGCATACGACCGGTGGTCGTTCTCCTCCCCTAAAAACAATTGATGCTGGTGCTGCTGTCGACGTTTTCGCGTTCTCATTGTTGCACCTTCTCTTCTTGAAATCTCCCCCCGACTCACTTCTTCTATTATCATGGCTACGATTACCACCGAAGTGGTTACCGCTTCTGTCATGATACTTTCTTCCCCGCTGGTTGTCATTGCTCTGATGACTGCTGCCACCGGTACGACCTTGGTTGTTGTCCCTTGGTTGAACATAATCATTATCACGTTCTAACAATTGGGCCTTGTTCACTACATCTGAATATAAAGAAAGTTTGTGAGAAATGAGGTACTGACGAATTTTGGGTTTCAAACCTCTTAGAAACATCCGCGTCATACGTTCCTCATTATTAACCAAATGAGATGCGAACCGGGATAACTCCGCGAACTTAGCCTCATACTGGGACACAGTCATGTTGTTCTGTTCCAGTTTAATAAACTCTACCTCCTTCATTTGATGAATACTTTCTGGAAAGTACTTGTCATTGAACAGTTTCTGGAACTCCTCCCACGACATCTTGAGTGCGGCAGGCTGGGTACGCTTCACAGATTCTCACCAGTAATCTGCCTCTCCGCGGAACATAAACATGGCGAATGGAACCTTCTGTTCCTCTGTGCATCTCAAGACATCAAATATCTTGGTAATCTTCTTAATCCAATTTTTTGCCTTGATTGGATCTGGCTTTCCCTGAAACTCTGGTGGTCCCAACTCTATGAACTGTTTGGCAGTGACAAGCCGCGAGTTGTTATTTCCACCTGTATTTTGCGCACGAGTCTCCCTCGTCTGATTTTGCATGAACTGCAAAAAGCTTCTAAACATCCCATCGTTCATCGTCTGATCAATGGTATCGCCTTCCTGTTGCACGTTCTCCTGGTTGGTGATTAAAGGTGTCTCAACGGTCTCATTCACTCCATTGCTTAAATTTTTAGCTGCCATTCTCAAATACTGTCACAAAATAAGGGTTAATTAAACAAATTAGCATATCACATATTAACCCGATAAGCTTAGGTAGGACACACTAGTGAAGGATTTACTCGTCTCTCCCCTCCTAGTTCTATTACCGGATCTCCGCCAGAGATCATATCCCTAAGCTCTGATACCAACTGTGACGCATCCAAAATAGGTTCAATACCAACCCATTCTAAGTCGCCAAATACATGGTACAGAATTTCAAATACAAAACTTATATAACAAAAGGTCATAAGAAATACGACCATACAACTGTGAATTTCAATGCAAATCGTATATAATATGAAATATAAACATTCAAATTCATTCCTTATTCATTACAATTATTATCCCACTATTTTATAGAACAGTGAGGACTTCTACAGATCTAACTCTGACCAGCACACTGTTCCCCGACTAGTTCCCGTAACATTCTCATTCCCTGAAGAGGACAATAGATGAAAAGGGTGAGCTTAACTAGCCCAGTAAAAATATTATGACTAAGATAATGAAAAATAAATTATCGTTAGCCTTCACTAAATCAGATAAAATATTATGGACAACAAATTTTAGATCAATATTCGCAGCGGAAATAACAATTCATTAGAAGAGTTAGGTAGAGAATAAAGTCTACTATCTTCTATGATTTAAAAGTCCATCATCAATATTTTATCCCTATAACATCAATCAATATACATCTCGAATCAAACATTCATCTTTGCACTACGGGCCAAAGATATTCATTTGTATCACCAGTTGTCATGTTCATCTCAACACCTGTCATCTTTGCACTATGGGCCAAAGAAATTCATCAGGTAATCATTCATCTTTGCACTACAGGCCAAAGATATTCTGTTATATCACCATTTAGGACTGAGGATGATAAAAAATATCTTAAAGCAAACGAATCTAGTAAGATAAAGGACAAAGATTAAGGATTTGTAAATCAGTCTATCCATGTTCAAAAATACTCTATAATAATACTTTGTGGATTAAAATTCAAGAATAAAGCTCAAAATTTGGATCCAATCAAAGATAGGACCCATCATAGCCAACTTGGACAAATAGAAGACAATTTAATTTTTCCGTGAATAGTGCCGTATACGTGATTAGTACCGTATACGTGAATAGTAACCTCGACGAAAAAAGTAAGAATTTTATAATAAATCCATGCCAATATTTTGGTATAATGATATTGAAAAGAATAACATCATTTATGAAAGAAAATAATATCCCTTACCTTAAAAAGAGAGTATTTCTGACTGGTATGGCGGGGATATTCTTGAAAAAAAACTTGCACTATTTGCAACACTCAAAGTTTTTTAACTTAAAAGAAATACACTCAATATTATAGAAGAAAAATTCTCTGATTCTGGTGTGATTTTTATTTCTAAACTAAGGATCCTATTTATAGGAGAATGGAAGGGTACTATTTGAATAAAAATCACGGACTGCACAGGAAAAATTCGGACAAAGTTCACGGGCGCGCACCAACGAAGAAAACTAATTTTTCTAATTTTTACTATTCATTACTGTGCAATAAAATATTATAATAAAATAAAATTTTAAATAAAATATTATATATATATATATATATATATATTACCTACCGTATAAGGTAGGTAATTATAATATTTATATATAATAATAATACTCCCTCCCCCATACGTCACCTTCCCCCCCCCCATTTCCAAAGTCAAATATATATATATATATATATATATATATATATATATATATATATATATATATAAAACAAAACTGAGATAACTTCTACTGACAGTTTTGAAAAATGGGTAAGTGGGGGTCCAAATAATAAGCTAAATTTACAACAAATATCTTAAAAATTCCTCCATTTATATCCACATTGAATAAATATTTTCTTATCATATAAATCAACAATTAATTATTCACAAATAATATTACAAAACTACAAAATTGACAACCAGGTCGTTCCCAGGAAAAGAGGGGGCCTTCCGATAAGGATTTTTCTTTACTGGTACACAATTAAATAACCCATTCTATACAGAACTTCCTTAGACATTGCCAATAATGCTATCTAATAATATTATTCAAATAATATGAATTATTGATTTGATAATTTGAAATACTGTGCAATGATAATTATTGAATCAATAAAATATTATGCAATTATCGATGTAACAATTATTGAATCAATAATATAAAATATTGAACAGTAATTACTGTAACAATTATTGAGTAGTGACTTCTTACGTCAGAATCAATAATTAAAATTACTGTGCAATACCGTGTACTACTGTGCAACACCGCGTATTACTGTATTTTTACCATCGGGTATTTCAACAAATTTAACTGTAACAACCACGCCGTTATTTTTAGAAAACTCATTCTTGTCGTTTTCTTCATCCGACAGTTATTCCGTTGTGGGGCCCACAAATGGCTGCGCTGTCGTACGAATATTCCCCGACAACAAGAATATTCTACAACCAAACGAATATTCCCCGACAACAATGAATATTTTAGGCAAAACTATGATTTTTGTCACTAAAGTTGACACGTATTATTGAATACCTGATTGAACTTTTAATTTATCAAATTAACTCACTGAACTAATTATTATTTTCAGATTGAGTCATTTTGTCAAATCTGGCTAACGGATGTTAAAAACTTTTCTGACGTGGATGTAAAAGAAAAAGTGAAAAAAAAAAGAAAATGACATGAAAAAAAAAGACAACATAAAAAAAATTATTATTACATGTGAAAAAAAAATAAAAAACTTACAATCAAAATAAAAACTAATAAATAAATTTGATGATTTTGGCTTTACGAAGAACAGAGACCATATAAGAGTCCATTCGATCCCTTAGTTCGATCAACTTTCTTGTTCTTGATTTTAAGCTCCAACAGGCTTTTCAAAGCTTGAACATCATCTGGCTGAGCATTCAACAACTCTTCAAGATTTTTTTTCTCTCTTCATCCAAAATGGACTCTTCAAGATTATTTTTTCTATCTCCATCTGAAATGGACTCTTCAACTGTGGGTGGGGGCGAAACAGTGGCGGCAATGACGGGCTTGAAGTTGAATGGAGAGAGGAAGAGTGCGGTAGCGGTGACGGCGGCAATGAGAGTTGTTTTGAGAGAGAACGGGTATGGGTTTAGGGTTTGGATAATTTAGGGTTTAGGGTTTTTAGGCTTTCATGATGACGATGATGCTTTAATCGGCCATGATGACGATGACGATTTGAGTGAAGAAGTTGACGATTGTAGAAGTGGATTTGGGAATCTAAAGAAGAGAAAGGAAATGGGGCAGAAATTGATGGACGTTGGTGATGAAGTGAGAGAGGAAGCGATTGGGTGAGTTTAGATAGAGCTGTTTCCATGGTGATTTTTAGGGTTTACGCTCACTGAGGTCACCGACAGAAAAACCCTGATGAAGTGATAATGTCAAGGCAAACAAGAGAGAGAATAAGTGTGTTTTGCTTCTATTTATAGTTCAAAACCCTGAACGTAATGGGCCTATTGGGGTTCAACAACCAGTTAGTTACTTCAACAGCTCCATGGCCGGCAGAATTAGTCGAAAATCATGGTGACGGAGGATCACTGTCATATTCCTTTCTCTTTTTTTATAAAGATTTTTAAAGAATCTGTTACTGGGTAATTTGATGAAAATTTGGGGAAGATGAAGATTTTGATAAAAGGAAAGATTTGGGAAAAATAAAAATTTTGATTTTGATTTTAATGTTTAGCTATTAATATTGTCTTTTTTTAAGGAAAATATGTTTGATTTTTTAATTGATTAAGATTTGATTTATCTTGATAAATAAATTTGATTTAATGAATGAATGAAAAAATATTTTATTTTTATTAGTTTGTTTAATTATTAATGTTGTCTTTTTTTTAAGAAAAATATGTTTGATTTTTTAATTGATTAAGATTTAATTTATCTTGATAAATAAATTTGATTTAATGAATGGAAAAATATTTTATTTTTATTAGTTTTTATTTTGATTTTTTTGTTTTGATTTTAAGTTTTTTTTTTTTTTGTCATATGTAATAATAAATTTTTTATGCTGTCTTTTTTTTTCCATGTCATTTTCTCTTTTTTCCCCCTTTTTTTTACATCCACGCCAGAAAAGTTTTTAACATTCGTTAGCCAGATTTGACAGAATGACCCAATTTGAAAATAATAATTAGTTTAGTGAGTTAATTTGATAAATTAAAAGTTCAATCAGATATTCAGTAATACGTGCCAATTTTGATGACCAAAATTATAGTTTTGCCGAATATTTTATTACCACTTGTTAACTTTTGCAAAATTTGCACAAATCACCCTATAACTTACCACATTCATCAAATCAACACCTTACTATTTAAAACAATATATATAGAGAAAATTAAATCTTTATTCATAAAAGTTGAGGTCTTACATTTGGAGCCACTCCCCCAATGATCATGAGCTAGGAATCTATATTGCTGAGAATTGGGAGAAGGAGGAGTAAGAATAGGCCTTAGACTTTTGTCAAGCACGTGAAGAACAAATGGGTCTTTTAACTTGGGACAAACCAAATAACTCAGGACTCTTGCAACACTTAGTTATGCTATACATGCTAAGGTTACATATATATAAGTCCACTTAGGTTATATAATATATACTTTAGGTTATAATTGAAATGTCACAATATAATCCACATAGTGTAGTAAGTGTAAATTGGCACACATATAATCCATGTACATTTTACCACTAACGAATGTACTTCAATTGGGTATCATTCTAGTACATCATTCCAATTCTATTATTCAATTCATATTAATTTATTGAAGTATTCATAATTTAATAGTTATTTACAATACTCTCAAGATGTATTAATTTAATGTATACTTGCATACATATTGTCACATAGGCATTTCATGATGTTTTCATAACATATAGTTTCAATATGTCTAATCACATTGCTCTATGTAATATAGTTTAATAAATCTTAATATATGGCCCCTATATATAGTATAGTCACATAATTGTTGCACTATATAATATAGTTGCACTACACTTCACTCTTCATATAATATATAGTTGGAAATCTGTGAAATGGACTTTATATACTTGACTTGCATGAAAATATACTTCAAATAGAACAAACTAAGAAAAGGAAAAGAGATGATATTAATTATACCTATATGTGGCACTGTAGACTCGGTCATATTAATGAGACGAGATTATCCAAGTTGCATAAGGATGGGCTCTTAGAGCTATATGATTATGAATCATATCCAACTTGTGAATCTTGTCTCATGGGTAAATGACTAAATCTTCTTTTAGTGGAAAAGGAGAAAGAGTTACAGAGTTGTTAGCGTTGGTTCACACAGACGTTTGTGGACCTATGACAGCGATTGCACGGGGTGGGTATTCTTATTTTATTACTTTCACTGATGATCACTCAAGATTTGGATATATGTATTTAATGAAATACAAATCAGAATCATTTGAAAAGTTCAAATAGTTCAGAACTGAAGTAGAGAAACAAACGGGCAAGAGTATTAAGATTCTTTGATCAGATCGAGGTGGTGAATACTTAAGCGGTGAGTTTCTCGATTGTCTCAAAGAAAATGGTATAATCTCACAATGGACTCCACCAGGTACACCACAGTTAAATGGAGTATCTAAAAGGAGAAATCGAACATTGTTGGACATGGTTCGTTCCATGATGAGTTTTACCGATCTTCCAATTTTATTCTGGGGTCATGCCCTAGAAATGGCTACATATCTACTAAATAAGTTCTCCACCAAATTCGTCCCTAAGACTCCATATGAGATGTGGACAGGGAGAAAACTTAGTCTTAAGCATGTTAAGATTTGGGGATGTCCAGCTTATATGAAAAAGTTTCAAAATGATAAGCTTTGGACAAGATTTGATAAGTTCACGTTTGTGGATATCCTAAAGAATGTTTGGGATACTATTTCTACAATCCTACTGAACAAAAGGTGTTTGTTGCGAAACATGTTGCCTTCTTGGAAAATGAGTTTATCCTTGAAGGGGCTAGTGGGAGAAAAATAGATCTTGAAGAAATTCAAGAACCACAAACCACTACAGATCAAGTGGATGAACCTGTCCAAGTAGAGACACCTACTGTACAACACCCTATTCGTAAATCCGGAAAGGTACCGAAGATACCTGAAAGGTATGGATTCGTCATAGAGGATGACGATGAGGTACACATCATAGATGATGATGATCCATTGAATTAAGAACAGACTATGAGTAATAAAGACTCAGAGAAATGGTAGATGACCATAAAATTTAAAATGGAATTTGAAGCTATGCTCAAGTCCTTTTGGATTTTACTTGTGATTGCATCTTATTATTGCTTAATCTAGTAAAATGGACGTGGAGACGTCCTTCCTCAAATATACATTATTAGAGGAGAATGTATGTATGATACAACCAGATAGTTTTTTGTTTCAATGGTTGAAGCAAATCATGTATATGAGCTACAACAATCCATTCATGGATTGAAGCAAGATTCTCGTAGATGGAACATTCATTTTGATGAACAATCAAAGAGTTTGATTTTATCAAAAACGAGGATGAACCATGTGTTTACAAGAAGGTTAGTGGGAGCACTATTTCATTCCTTGTATTATATGTTGATGATATATTACTGATAGGGAATGAAATTCCTATGATAAAATCGATCAAAATAAAGTTGACTAAACATTCCTCCATGAAAGATTTGGGTAGAACATCCCACATTGGGGATATAAATCTTTATTGATATATTTAAAAGGATGTTCGGCTAAACCCAAGAAAACGTATATTCATTAGATGCTAAAGGCGTTTAGCATGGCAAACTCCAAAAGGTGGCTCATGATGATGAGCCATGGAGTGAATCTCTCTAAAATTATCCTCAATAAAAGAGAGATCGCATGAGCTACTATCATGTATGCAATGAAATATACGAGACTTGATGTTGATCAGTTATATTCTGGAGAAGATCACTGTGAGACAGTGATAAACATCTTAAAGTACTTAACTAACATTAAGGATGTCATCATATCACATAATGAGTCTGAATTAAACTAGAGTGCTAAACAGACTCAAGTTTTCAGACTGACCAAGACGATATCAAATCCACTTTAGGGTAAGTCGTTACCTTGAAAGATGGTATAGTGAATTGGAAAGGTTCCAAACAATAAAAGGTTGCTGC
Organism: Panax stipuleanatus; assembly: GCA_020205555.1. Classification (NCBI taxonomy): domain Eukaryota; kingdom Viridiplantae; phylum Streptophyta; class Magnoliopsida; order Apiales; family Araliaceae; genus Panax; species Panax stipuleanatus. The sequence continues at coordinate 14,475,025 of CM035118.1, read as the reverse complement.
TTTAGTGACAAAGACAAAATATATAACTGTAAGTGAAGCTGCAAGTTGATGTTTCGGATGAAAGGTTCATTACAGAACTAGGAATAGTTCCTAAGTCTCATCTTGAATCTAAACATGTGTTGCGGCACTTTGATTAAAGAAATTATTAAAAGAGGAGCATATAGACACCTAAGATAACATTGCATATCCATTTACTAAAGCTATAACACAACAACAGTTTGATCGTTACTTAGAGAAGTTGGTATGAGATACCATGACAATTAGCTTTAGTGCAACTAGGAGATTGAAAGTAGTATGCATACAAGCCAATCATATGTGATGATAAAGCATATACTTTGGAGACAATCTTATTTATTTATTAGTAAAAATATTTATTTATTAAAGGCATTTAATTATCTACATAGTACTGTTTTTATAATATGTAATTAACCCATAGTTTTAAGCAATGCTTTTAGAATCATGATGATGATCATGCTAATGAGATCTAAATTCTTAGAAAGCTTTAAAACTAAAATAGTTCTCAATCGTGGAATTACTAAAAATGGGAGGGATTAGTAAATCCGGATAGATTGGTGCATATGTTGCTTGCTCATTGGATGAGGATGATTGATCTCATGATCATTTGTGTGGAGACACTAAAGCAAGTATGTAGGTGCTTATTGGAGAATAAGTTCACTGAACGTGACTCGCTATGGAATACCTAATGGAGTTTTACTCGCCTGTCAATAGGAATTCCTAATGTGATAGTAGTACAAGTGATCCTTGAACTTGAGATCATCATAGTATCTTGTATGTAATGAATTATACTTTGACTTATTCCTTAAAGCCCTTTAGGGTATATAAAAGGGTATGCTTGGATATAATGAGTTACATATGGAGATAATGAACGATCAATAAAGAATCTACCACCTCTAGTAAAAGAGGAGATATGTCCTATGTGATTCGTTAAATGACAACCCAGGAATCCTTGGCCAAGGTGGAATGGAATTAGAAAGGAGTTTCTAATTTGCATTATTTGGAGTTGTGCAGTTTCTAATCGAAATACATATAATTGAATAAAATAAGACTTGACAGTAAATTCATGTCTTATATTTAATTGAGACATTGTATGGTGGAAGGATTGAATTGTACGATAACTATTTACTCACAGGTTCTTTTATGATTAATGTTGAAATCTATATTATCTGAAAAGTCGTTGATCGCTAGGGAGACTTATCCCTATTGTAGAATAAATATTATTTATTTAAATAGATTATTAATTTAATTTATTTATTTAAATAAGATTAGAATTGTTCTAATTGATTTATTCACAACCGGTTTAATATAGATAACCTAAAGGGTCACACCATAAAAGGAAGAATAATTATTTAACAAGGTATTGATATAATAGTAATAATGCATTAAGTATAATTAATTTAATCTATGGTGATAGAATAAATTAAAAAGCTTAATATTTATTATTTAATATTTTGAAAATATTAAATATATATTAATAAGAGGAGACTTATTAATATTATTATAATTATAATTATTTTAATTTCTAAAGGAGTTTAGTAATTAATTTAATATTAGTACTCTCATTTATTCCTAATAAGATTAGGAGACAAATTAATTAAATAAATTTAATTAATTATTTCTAATGTGGTGGGAAGGCGAAATTAATTAAAAGAGTTTAATTAATTAAATGAAATCCCATGTTTAATAGGATTAGAAGGGACCAATATCTATATAAGAGGAGTTTTATAATAGATATCAGTTGATGAAATTCTAATTGTTGGAGAGTACTCATTTTCTATAGAGGATAGAAAACTAGGTTTAGCCAATCACCTTCCTTCTTGATAATTCCTCTTCCTTGGAGGATCACCTCTAGAGGCCAAACACTTGGGTGGCTAACGTTGATCAAAGGAAGGAATCTAACCCGAAAATTCAAGGAGATTACGAAGAACAAGGAGTTGAACTCGTACATGTGGAAGCTTCGTTCTACAAGGGTATGATTCCATAACTTCTTATTTGTAACGACCATGAATTTTAAACTCTTTATTAATTAAATATGTGATTTAATTTTAACGAGTTAGTTTTGTGAGTTTATTTAAACCTTATGTGATTATGTGAAATTGCTAGAAATATTTAAAGGAAGTCACTAATGGTTTATTTAAATTAGTGGACTAGCCCTGAGACTTTTATATCAGAGAATTGAAAGAATTGTTATTAATTAAATATTCAATTTAATTGAATATAGTGAAAGGATTTAAACGCATTGATTAATTTTATTTATGAGTAATTAATTGATAATATGTCAATTAACTATTATCGTGAATAAATAATATACTATCGAGTAAAGGGTTAATAAATATAATGAGATTATATTTATTTGATTTATTGTTTTATACAAGCATGCAATAATTGAACCTTTAATATATGGTAGTACAAGGTGACACATTAATATGTCTATATATTATATATATAGACTATATAGTAAGCTTTATTGCATTCATGTGAGTTGCATAATAATATTGTTTATGTGACATGAAGTGTGTGGTTAAACATTCATGTATACCCTATTATCATGTAGTAACATCAATAATCAATTGTGATCAATAATGATTTCATTAAGTTATTATGATTATAATAATAAATGTGACGAACAAGATTTTTGTAATTTAATGTGAATGTTTATTGAATTAAATAAATATCAATGATTTAATTATTGAGTTAAATAATTAATTGATGAAATTATGGTAGATTAATTTAATTATATGTGTCACGTTAGTTAAATTAATGTGGTGAATTTTTTATTCAAAGTATGTATTTAATTGAGCTTATTTGATTAATATATTAATTAATAAGCATAATGTTATTCTAATTAATTTAATAATTAATTAGAGATTTAATGATTTGACATAATTAATAAATAAGAATTTTAATTATGTGACTATGTGAATTATTGTGGAATTATGCAATTTTATTTAATTAATTTAAATAGGATTATTGATTAATTAAAAGTGTGACATTATTAAATTATATTATAGTAAATTAATTAAATTAATGGGAAAGGAAGAATAAAAGGGGCAAGCAAACATAGCCTTAGTGGGGGTTGGAGCCAGTTAACCCATTATGGGATTAACTGACGACCCATAACCCACGACTTCTAATTACACGTATATCATATTAGTAGTATATCATATATCATATGTTGCATTCATCAGTTAAGAAAGTTAGAGAACACAGAGAGAAAAAGAGAAAAATTTGAGAGAGAGTGAGATTGAAGAAGGTTTGGAAAATCAAAGAAGAGTTTCCTATCATCTAAACAAGAATCAAAGGGTAAGAATCCAAGTTATAATCTCTATTTCTCATGTTCATGAGTTTTCATAGAAAAATTAGTTTCAGTTCTCTGTAAATGAATTTTGTGACTAATACATGAGAAAGTGATTGATATATGTTAGGTAGTATGTATAAATCATTATATGATGTTTATAAACTATTTTGGTTGAATTAATCCATTAGATTGTGTTTAAAAAGAAAGTTTTGAGTTTACAGTGAAAAATATTTGAAAATGGCTTGTATGTATGAAATTTGATGCCTTAGTTGCATGTAAAACTGTAAATTGATGATTTAATATGTTTGTACATGTAAAAGAAAAAAGAACGAAACTTAAACGGACTAATTTGGTGTTATAACGAATCTGTATTGTGTGATTTCATGAAAATTGACGAAACTTCGAAAAATAACAAAAACATGGAATTTATGGGTTTAAATTTAGTTGTTTAAGTTGTTAAGTTGTCAAAATCATGCTATAAGTGTTGGGTTATACTTCTGTAAAGTCTAGAATTGATGAGTATGATTAATTTATTGTTTGAGCAAAGTTTTGGGTGCTCTGTTCTATGTTATTCGCGAACTACAGATTCTGAAACTGGCGTGTGGAGCTGCAGCGCCAACTTTAAGCCTAAGAGTGGGGCTGCAGCGCCAGTGGAGCTGCAGCGCCAGCTTTAAGCCTAAGAGTGGGGCTGCAGCGCCAGTGGAGCTGCAGCGCCAGACTTAAGCTTAAAGTCCGAGCTGCAGCGCCAGTGGAGCTGCAACGCCATTTTTAGTTCAAATGGTGGAGCTGCAGCGCCACTTGGTAATTTTTCCCAAAATTGAGATTTTAATTATTCAAGTTCAGAAAATATAATTGGAACCTAATGTAATAAACATGAAGACATGATTAAACATATAATAAGAGGTTAATAACTTATATTACGTGAGTAATTAATAAGTTAATTACATGACTTGAATCGTTAATTCTATAGTCCAATAACGTGCTCAAGACCGATGTGTGTGATTCGATACGTATATCGAGTTATTGATTAATGTATATTGTGAACGTATTGATATGTAGGATTTAATAAAGAACGTGAATTATAAATTGTAGCTTGTGCAAGAGGCAAGTTTCCTATCCTTAAACTTGTTTAATATTTTGCAAGTTCCCTAAACTCAAATCTTACTTTTACATTGAGCAAGTTCTTATCCTTGTTTATTCAAGTTGAGATTTTCATATGAGATATTACTATTCTTTTAAGCATGATTCAGCTATACAATACTTATTTGATTGTATACTCTTGAGATTTACCATTCAAGTTGAATATCGATGATATTGTTGAACTTATAGGACTAGTGAACCCTTATTTATTCGACTAGTCCATAGTTGATGTACGTTCTAAATTTTAGAATACTTATTGAGCTTATCCAAACCAAACTTCCTTTGGTGCGAACTCTGATGTCAAAACTGAGATGAACAACCCTTTAATAGGGGATTATTTACGCTTTAGCGTTCAGATATTGTGCACAGTATGGTACTAAGGGCTGATCCCCCTAAGTACGAGAAGTAGAGTCCATAGTCTTATGACTGTTAAAGATTTAAAGTATAAACACTTTACAACCTAGGACATAGTTCAAGGTCTTATGACCCTCAGATGTTATTTTGATTCCTGTTATTTATCCTCGAGTCAAAAGTTGAGTTTTTTTTTATTCAGATGTCATTGATTCACTCGCATGTTATTATATTGTTGTCATATTATTATACTTATGGGCAATCGTGCTCACTCTTGCGTATAATAACATTGCAGTTAAGAACGAAAGGTCCAACGAGCCTTCTACTAGCAAAGGCAAGGGAAAGGTCAACAAGTGATGAAGACTTGTTGTTTATTTTATATGTTTATGTTTCAGCTCTATGTTAAAGTTGTGTAAGACTATTTAATTGTTTATGTTACGCACAGATGTTTAAGGTTAGTATTACCTGGGATTGATGTATTTATTTTCAGATGTTGTAAACCCATAAGGGGAGGATTATTTTTATTTATTTCATGGGTTGCATTTTTATGGATAGATAGATAGATGATATTTGTACAGTGAACACCAAGTCCAGTGGAAATTGAAGTACCCGGATTTGGGGGTGTCACAATAACAGTTATGGTAATAAATAATGAGCAATACACAATTGTATTATATTTGGTGTTAATAGAAAATGTACATGGATTATATGTATGTACACTACTTGATACATTATATCATTAGTTGCTCATTTGAAATAACATTGTGACACTAGTTAAATGTATAACCTAAGTGTACATGAAATGAAATGTGTGTGTATTATTTAACCCAAGTATATTTATAATGTTTATAGATGTATATTTATAAGCTAAGTGTTGAGCATACATAATATATACAAATACAAGTTGCTGAGTTTGGTTGTCCCATAATAAGAGCCCATTCTCTTCATTCTTCAGACGTGAACCCACATGGCTACTACTCTACTCTACTTCTCCTCAATTTCTTCACAAAGCTAGCTAATGATTTCAAGAGGTGTGGGATTCATGATGAAATCACCAACTATTCACTAACTCTCTCTTATCCATTGAACATTCTTGCAATCCTTTGGTTTAATATAGAAGGTAATTAAGTTGTCTGGTATTTCAATTGCCTATATAAGAGCTCTTCTCCTTCTCATTTTGAATTTGCTGAGATTTCTTTAAGTATAGAATTGATAGAAAGAGAGATATCAGTGAGGGAGAAGTGGATATACAAATTGCAGAGGTATAATTCCTACCATTTTCCATTCTTGTTCAAGCAATGGCAATTTCTTGTTTATGCTATTTAGATGTTAATTGAATTATAAAGTATGAGTGTTAAGTGTGGTGTAAGTTAGTAAGCATGTTAGTTATATATTGTGACTGGTCTAGAATGATTTCATTAAGAATTTTCTGAGTTCGTTTGTAGTCACTGCCAAAGCAGCTTGTTCCTGGTCTGGCCGCAAGCCTGCGCAGCTGCGCCAGCTTTGCACTGGCCAGCGGCGCAGCTGCGCCGGGCCCTGGACAGAGTTTTCTGTTTCCTGCTATAAACTATTATGTGCTATCATGAAGTACCTTGTTAAAACAAGTATGTGAACATGATTAAACTATACATATTAGTACAATGACATGGTATAAGTATGTATTCCTTGATGCTACACATATATTTCATGGCCATGTTTTACGAAAGAAAAACATAAGTTTTAAAAGGAAACTTGTAGTTTTAAAAGTGAACCTTGTCTCGAACATAACATGTGTGTTTTCTAATTTTATAAACACAATAGTATGGTTTATATTGACCTAAAATGCATGTTTAAAGTGTTAGTCATACACTAGCATACTTGGTTTAATGATTAATGAGGTTTTCAAGATAAGAAACTTAAGACTTTTGAAAACGAACTTGACCAAGATTAATGTGTTTTAGATTCTGACCATATGAGAACGTTTATGTGGTTTAAATATTTGTTTCTAATGCATTTGAAATATATATCGAGATGCCTTGCATGTACTATGATGCCTTTGTGGACTTAGTATACTTTTCAAAGAAAGCTTAAGATTTGAAAGTTAATCACATCAATAACCATGTGGATTATGTATTGATCATTCAAGCATGAAGATTAAGATTTCATTATGCCAATCGACATGTTGACATGAACCTCATTTGTTCAAACATGAATTTCAAATATGAACGCACATTCAAGAAATAAATTTCTAAGGCATGAACTATGTGATTAAAGTATACATACGTAGTATACGCACAAGCATGACTACTTAGACATTGTTTAGCCTTGTTATGTGATAACATGACTTTAGTAACTGATTTTGAAGCATGAACGTGTATTGCTTAAAGTATGTGAATGATCGGCATGAAGACATATGATTTTGAATTGAATAGGGTGAGCATGCTAGGATTCAAACTTGAAAGTATATTCTTGAAGCATGATTACTTGAAATGCTAAATGTTCAAACCTATGTTGATGTATAGAAACTAGATATTCTAGCACTATTAAATTAGGGTCAGATTTAATTATTTATAGACCCAGTCAAAGTGATTGAAGTTCATGATTAATAAATTAAGTTATTGACATGTATAAGATAATGTGAAGGTTCAAGTTAACAAACTAAGTGCGAACTTGAATATCGTAATTGTAAAACTTGATTATGATTGTTTAAAGGGCTATACATGTGTGATATGCATGTTGTGAGTTTACATTCATGTTATGTGGTTAGCCATTGAGTAATATTATAAACCAAGTTGTAAGTCGAACTTAAGTGAATAGTTCAACAGTTAAACATGGTAGTTATGAAAACTAATCGATGTCGTATACATAATGTAATGTGTAGGACGTTGAGGAAGTGAATTGTAATTATATTTGTAGCTTGTGCAATAGGCAAGTATCCTATCCCTAACTTATTTATTTAGCAAGTTCCCTAAATTCTAATTTATTCATTTATTAAGTCTTAGACTTGTGTTTCTATATCGAGTAAGCTCGTGTTCTTAATTGTTCCAGTTCGAAATTCATATTACATATTGTAACTCTTTTAAAAGCATGATTCAGTTATACAATACTTATTCGATTGTATACTCTTGAGATTTATTATTCAAGTTGAATATCGATGTTATTGTTGAACTTATAGGACTAGTGAACCCTTATTTATTCGACTAGTCCATAGTTGATGTACGTTCTAAATTCTAGAATACTTATTGAGCTTATCCAAGCCAAACTTCCTTTGGTGCGGACTCTGATGTCAAAACTGAGATGAACAACCCTGTAAAGGGGATTATTTACGCTTTAGCGTTGAGATATTGTGCACAGTATGGTACTAAGGGCTGATCCCCCTAAGTACGAGAAGTAGAGTCCATAGTCTTATGACTGTTAAAGGTTTAAAACATAAAAACTTTACAACCTAGGACATAGTTCAAGGTCTTATGACCCTCAGACGTTCTTTTGATTCCTGTTATTCATTCTTGAGTCAAAAGTTGAGTTTCTTTATTCAGATGTCTTTGATTCACTCGCATGTTATTATATTGTTGTCATATTATTATACTTGTGGGCAATCGTGCTCACTCTTACGTAATAATAACATTGCAGTTAAGAACGAAAGGTCCAACGAGCCTTCTACTAGCAAAGGCAAGGGCAAGGTCAACAAGTGATGAAGACTTGTTGTTTATTTTATGTGTTTATGTTTCAGGCTTATATTAGAGTTGTGTAAGACTTATTTATTTGTTTATGTTCCGCACATATGTTTAAGGTTAGTATGACCTAGGGATTTATTTTATTTATTACTCAGATGTTGTAACCCCATAAGGGGAGGATTTAATTCTATTTATTGCATGGTTTGCATTTACTATGGGTAGATAGATAGATGATATTCGTACAGTGAACACCAAGTCCCGTGAAATTGAAGTACCCGAATTTGGGGGTGTCACAGGTTGGTATCAAAGCTGTAGGTTATGAACCTTAGGTTGGGTGAAAACCTTAGGATAGTATCCTTTTTAGAGATCGAGAACATAGTAATGATAACTCTTATCGAGTTCTAAGAAAGATAATAACTTACCTTATGTGTTATGTGCTTATACTTATATATTCGAGTATCAATTAACATCACGTAATTACTAAAACTTAAAATTTTATTTGTCAGGATGATAGATGCTGGAGAACCTAGTCAGTCCAGGGACCTTATACCCCTAGAGGCTAGAGAGGAGAAGCCCCGAGATATCCACGTAGTCTGGGAGCAGTTAGTCCGATGAGAGCCATCACCCTTGATCACAGTCGTTGGTCAGGAGTATGTGCCGGTGTCTAATTCAGAGGAGGACTCTGAGGAAGACCCTGAGGAGATTGAGGTTCAGGCTGAGGTAGCCGAAGAGGAAGAGGAAGACCCTAAAGAGTTCCCACCGAGCTCTATCAGTGCTGAGATGTAGGATGAGCTGTATGACCGTAACAGAGAGTTACGTGATACTGTTCAGGAGCTGAGGGAGCGGTCGGTTACTCAACAGTCTACCATCGAGCTAAGGGTTGGAGAGGTTGAGGCTCTTCACACACATTTGGGAAATGTAGAGTGGAATTTGGTCCACGAGAAAGGCCAAACCGAGCAGAAGTCAGAGGAAATAGAGGAATTGAAGAATGAACTAAAAGAGAAATCAGCAAGGCTGGCTATAGCAGAGGAAGCCTGGGTAAGGGAATCACGATGAGCAGATCTCGCAGAAGACAACTGTTGGGCGAAGAAGGCCAAGCTTGAGGAGACGTACTCTACACTTCAGTATGCAATTGACGAGGCCCAGTATCGGGTTATGAGGTACCCAATTCAGTTCGAAGGACTATCGTCGTACATGCTAGATCGCAGGACGATGTCTCGAATTATGGAAGAAGAGCGTGGCAAAGCTGTTCGTCGCCTTAATGGGCAGTGATAGGAACATTTGATTTTGTAAAACCTATCTGATAGTTAATAATGTAAATTCCAATGTGTTTATAAACAGAGGAATATTTTATGTTTTAAATCCTGTAGATTCTTTATCTCGGGATAGTTGATGTAAATAGCAGTGATGCTATCGTATTATGTTAAAACTTTTGATTTAGTAATATATCAGAGTTTATTTGAGATAATGTGTTGACTGATTGTGTCTAAATGTTTAAGTTAAGCCTTAAATATTTAAAAGATTGAATAAAGTTCTAATAAGCGTATATCTTAACAGAAATATGCCGCCAAGGAGAAGACCAAACCGTCGACCGGCCTAAGAAGGGTCAACTAACAATAACAACGATGCCAATGCTAACCCCGTTCAGCAGTTGGCGAACTTACTTGCTGGAGCGCTTAACAACCAACCTCAAGCTCCACCGAACATAACGTTCAAGGACTTCAAGGCGGTGGGACCGCCAGAGTTTAAAGGCACCATGAACCCGATAGAAGCTCAAACCTGGGTCATGGAGATGGAAAAAGTTTTCGACGTCGCCAGAGTTAGAGAAGACCAGAAAATCGCCTATGCAACGTTCATGCTGAAATTCGAGGCCAGCTATTGGTGGCAAGCGAATAAGGTCCGGGGAGGTGAATGTGTGATTACCTGGGAGAGGTTTAAAGAGATGTTCTTCGAGATGTACTTTCCGACCAGTTCGCAGAATCAAATGGAGGTCCAGTTCCTGGAGCTGAAACAGGGGAATATGTCCTTACCAGAATATACGGCGAAATTCAATGAGTTGGCTAGGTTTGCCACGTATCAAGTGCACACCGATCAGAGGAAGGCAAGGAGGTTTGAGCAGGGCCTGAAGCCCTGGTTGTATAGCAAAGTGTAAATGTTCCAATTGAACACTTTTGCTGGGGTGTTGGAGAAGGCCATTCTCGTTGAAGGTGGGAGTGACGCTGTTACAAAGTACAATCAAGACCAAAAGAAGAAAAAGAGTGAGGGTGAAGGAGTTAACAAGGCTAGTGGTAGCAACATGGGAGGGAGTAATAATCAGAAGAGGAGGTGGAATGATAACTCATCAACTAGGAATCAGCAAGGAGGTCAGAAGAAGAGGATCGAAGCTTGTCCGACCTGCGGGAAAGCTCACCTAGGGGTCTGTATGAAGGGAAAACGAGTATGCTACAATTGTGGTCAGGAAGGCCATATAGCACCTAACTGTCCGAACCCAAAGAAGGGCGCTTGTTTCACTTGCGGCTCAAAGGACCATCTGGCAAGGGACTGTCCCAAGAAAAGATCTGGAGGGGCAGGATCCGGAGGGAACAGGGGAAACAGCGGTGGAAGTGCTCTAACTATCACGGGACCAACCGCAACCAATCGACCGACCGCCAGGACCTTCAACATGACCGTACAGGATGTTGTACAGTCTCGCGATGTGGTGTCAGGTATCATTTCGATCAATAAAGTTAATGCTTATGTACTATTTGATTCGGGTGCTACTTGTTCATTTATATCCGATGACTTTGCTAAGAACTTAGAACTTCCTATGGACGAGTTAGAATACCCCATGAACATAGAGATTGCGAATAGAGAAGTGATCCCTGTTAAGTATGTACACAAGAACTATAGAGTAGATATTAAGGGTAACATTATGAACATAGATCTTATCCCAATTAGACTTGGGGAATTCGATGTTATTCTGGGAATGGATTGGCTAGTCAATTATGGGGCTGTAATTGATTGCCATAGGAAGTATATCAACCTTATGACCCCGAAAAAGGTTGTGTTTTATGGCAGCAAATTGCCTAGACAAGCGAGTTTTCTGACGATGATACAGGCCAGGAAGTTGTTAAGACAAGGCTGTGTAGGATATTTAGCCTACGTAGTCGATAGTCGTAAATAAAACCCGAAAGTGGAAGATATTACAGTCGTGAGGGACTTCATTGACGTATTTTTGGATGATCTGCCAGGACTTTCGCCAGACAGAGAGGTTGAGTTTGTGATCGATTTGGCGCCAGGGACGGCCCCAATATCGAAGGCACCATACCGGATGGCTCCGGTAGAGATGAAAGAGTTGATGGTACAACTACAAGAGTTACTGGACAAGAAGTACATCCAACCGAGCGTATCGCCGTGGGGAACGCCGGTGTTGTTTGTGAAGAAGAAGGACGGGACGATGCGGCTTTGCATCGACTACAGAGAACTGAATAAGGTCACAATTAAGAATAGATATCCATTACCAAGGATCGACGATCTGTTTGACCAATTGAAGGGTGCAAGGTACTTTTCAAAGATAGACTTGAGGAGTGGCTATCATCAGCTAAAGGTGAGGCCAGAGGATGTCCCAAAGACAGCATTTAGGACTCGATATGGTCACTACGGATTTCTGGTGATGTCATTTGGTCTGACGAATGCTCCTGCAGCATTTATGGGCTTAATGAATGGAGTGTTCAAGCTGTTTTTGGACAAATTCGTGGTGGTCTTTATCGACGATATTTTGGTATACTCGAAGACCAAGGAAGAACATGTAGAACATCTGAAGTTAACATTAGAGGCGTTGAGAAGAGAGAAGTTGTAAGCCAAATTTTCGAAATGTGAATTCTGGATTGAAAGAGTGCAATTTATTGGACACGTGATCGACAAAGACGGAATTTCGGTAGATCCCTCTAAAGTCGAAGCTGTGATGAACTGGGATCAGCCGAAAACACCGTCGGAAGTGAGGAGTTTTCTTGGATTGGCGGGTTATTATAGAAGATTCATTCAGGACTTTTCCAAGATCGCAACTCCGCTGACGAATTTGACTAGAAAATCGGTGAAATTCGTTTGGACAGAGAAGTGTGAGGAAAGTTTCCAAGAGCTTAAGAGGAGGTTGAGTTCAGCACCTGTGTTATCCCTTCCGAACGACAAAAGAAATTTTGTGGTTTATAGTGATGCGTCGCATAAAGGACTTGGCTGTGTGCTTATGCAAAACGGCAAGGTCATTGCGTATGCGTCACAACAATTGAAAGACTATGAGAAAGGGTATCCGACCCATGACTTAGAGTTAGCTGCAGTGGTATTTGCTTTGAAAATTTGGAGACACTATCTCTATGGGGAAAAGTGTGAAATATATACAAACCACAAGAGTCTGAAATATATTTTTACACAGAAGGACTTGAATATGCGCCAGAGAAGGTGGCTGGAGTTAATTAAGGACTATGACTGTGAAATCTTATACCATCCAGGTAAGGCTAATGTGGTTGCCGATGCCTTAAGCAGAAAGGGTCGGGAGAAATTGATGATGTTGACTTCTCAAGAGGAGTTAATTTCAGCAATGGAAAAGCTGGAATTGGAAGTGAAGTATCCGATGGAGATTGACGAGAAATTATTTCAGATGCAAGCTGGTACAACCCTATTGGATAAAGTTAAGGAAGCTCAACTTCAGGACGAAGAATGTGAAAAGGTTAAGAAAAAGATATCTGAAGGAACCGAACCGAGATTCAAGATAGACAGTGAGGGAGTACTGAGATTTGAGAATAGAGTGTGGGTACCATCAGTGCTAGAGATTAAGGAGGACATTTTGAGCGAGGCTCATAGCTCACGGTATTCGATTCACCCCGGTAGTACCAAGATGTACTAGGATCTTCGACAGCACTTCTGGTGGCCAAATTTGAAACGAGATGTTGCTGAGTGTGTTGCAAAGTGTCTGACCTGTCAGAAAGTAAAAGCAGTACATCAGAGGCCGAATGGTTTGCTACAACCCCTGGAAATCCCAGAATGGAAATGGGAACACATTACAATAGATTTCGTGGTTGGCCTTCCGACGACTCAGAAAGGCTACGACGCAGTATGGGTTATCGTTGACCGACTGACGAAATCAGCACACTTCCTTCCGAACAAAATCAGATTCAACTTAGACCAGTTGGCAAGGCTATATGTGAAAGAAATTGTTTCGAGGCACGGAGTTTCGGTGTCAATAGTTTCTGACAGAGATCCGCCCTTTACATCAAACTTCTGGAAGCGACTACAGGAATGCATGGGGACACAGTTAAGAATGAGTACGGCTTATCACCCTCAGACAGACGGGCAGAGTGAAAGAACGATCCAGACATTGGAAGATATGTTGAGAGCATGCATCATGGATTTTAAAGAAAATTGGGATGATCACCTACCGCTTGTGGAATTCGGTTACAGCAACAGTTACCACTCTAGTATTGGCATGCCGCCTTACGAAGCGTTGTATGGAAGAAAATGCAGAACTCCGCTATACTGGGATGAAGTTGGCGAGAGACAATTGCTAGGTCCAGAGTTGGTACAACAGACAGCAGAGATAGTTAAAGTGATCCGGACAAGACTGGTAGCCGCTCAGGATAGGCAGAAGAAATACGCCGATCCACACCGTAAGAACGTTGAGTTTGAATCGGGTAGCTATGTGTTCTTGAAAGTCTCTCCCTGGAAGGGAAAGATCAGATTCGGTAAGAAGGGGAAATTGAGCCCGAGGTTCATTGGACCCTTTGAAGTACTGCGAAGGATTGGAGAAGTTGCGTATGAGGTAGCCTTACCTCCGGCGCTCGAGAATGTCCACAACGTTTTCCACGTTTCATTTCTACGACCCTACAAACCCGATTACAAGCATGTGATTGAATATGAACCCCTACATTTTGAAAAAGACTTATCCTATGAAGAAAGTCCTGTTCAAATTGTTGACAGAAAAGAGCAAGTCCTTAGAAACAAAGTTATACCTTCTGTTAAGGTAATTTGGAGGAACCACAATGCTGAAGAAGCTACGTGGGAACTCGAAGAGCATATGATGAAGAATTACCCACATTTATTTACTTAATTTATGTGTATGCGATTCTGGGAATAGAATCTTTGTAAGGGGGGGAGAATGTAACGGGACGAATTTTTAATTGAACCGTGATTCTGAGGACAGAATCCTTTTAAGGGGGGAAAGATGTGACGAACAAGATTTTTGTAATTTAATGTGAATATTTATTGAATTAAATAAATATCAATGATTTAATTATTGAGTTAAATAATTAATTGATGAAATTATGGTAGATTAATTTAATTATATGTGTCACGTTAGTTAAATTAATGTGGTGAATTTTCTATTCAAAGTATGTATTTAATTGAGCTTATTTGATTAATATATTAATTAATAAGCATAATGTTATTCTAATTAATTTAATAATTAATTAGAGATTTAATGATTTGACATAATTAATAAATAAGAATTTTAATTATGTGACTATGTGAATTCTTGTGGAATTATAAAATTTTATTTAATTAATTTAAATAGGATTATTGATTAATTAAAAGTGTGACATTATTAAACTATATTATAGTAAGTTAATTAAATTAATGGGAAAGGAAGAATAAAAGAGGCAAGCAAACAAAGCCTTAGTGGGGGTTGGAGCCAGTTAACCCATTATGGGATTAACTGACGACCCATAACCCACGACTTCTAATTACACGTATATCATATTAGTAGTATATCATATATCATATGTTGCATTCATCAATTAAGAAAGTTAGAGAACACAGAGAGAAAAAGAGAAAAATTTGAGAGAGAGTGAGATTGAAGAAGGTTTGGAAAATCAAAGAAGAGTTTCCTATCATCTAAACAAGAATCAAAGGGTAAGAATCCAAGTTATAATCTCTATTTCTCATGTTCATGAGTTTTCATAGAAAAATTAGTTTCAGTTCTCTGTAAATGAATTTTGTGACTAATACATGAGAAAGTGATTGATATATGTTAGGTAGTATGTATAAATCATTATATGATGTTTATAAACTATTTTGGTTGAATTAATCCATTAGATTGTGTTTAAAAAGAAAGTTTTGAGTTTACAGTGAAAAATATTTGAAAATGGCATGTATGTATGAAATTTGATGCCTTAGTTGCATGTAAAACTGTAAATTGATGATTTAATATGTTTGTACATGTAAAAGCAAAAAGAACGAAACTTAAACGGACTAATTTGGTGTTATAACGAATCTGTATTGTGTGATTTCATGAAAATTGATGAAACTTCGAAAAATAGCAAAAACATGGAATTTATGGGTTTAAATTTAGTTGTTTAAGTTGTTAAGTTGTCAAAATCATGCTATAAATGTTGGGTTATACTTCTGTAAAGTCTAGAATTGATGAGTATGATTAATTTATTATTTGAGCAAAGTTTTGGGTGCTCTGTTCTATGTTATTCGCGAACTACAGATTCTGAAACTGGCGTGTGGAGCTGCAGCACCAACTTTAAGCCTAAGAGTGGGGCTGCAGTGCTAGTGGAGCTGCAGCGCCAGCTTTAAGCCTAAGAGTGGGGCGGCAGCGCCAGTAGAGCTGCAGCGCCAGACTTAAGCTTAAAGTCCGAGCTGCAGCGCCAGTGGAGCTGCAGCGCCATTTTTAGTTCAAATGGTGGAGCTGCAGCGCCACTTGGTAATTTTTCCCAAAAATGAGATTTTAATTATTCAAGTTCAGAAAATGTAATTGGAACCTAATGTAATAAACAAGAAGACATGATTAAACATATAATAACAGGTTAATAACTTTTATTACGTGAGTAATTAATAAGTTAATTGCATGACTTGAATCATTAATTGTATAGTCCAATAACGTGCTCAAGACCGATGTGTGTGATTCGATACGTATATCGAGTTATTGATTAATGTATATTGTGAACGTATTGATATGTAGGATTTTATAAATTGTAGCTTGTGCAAGAGGCAAGTTTCCTATCCTTAAACTTGTTTAATATTTTGCAAGTTTCCTAAACTCAAATCTTACTTTTACATTGAGCAAGTTCTTATCCTTGTTTATTCAAGTTGAGATTTTCATATGAGATATTACTATTCTTTTAAGCATGATTCAGCTATACAATACTAATTTGATTGTATACTCTTGAGATTTACCATTCAAGTTGAATATCGATGATATTGTTGAACTTATAGGACTAGTGAACCCTTATTTATTCGACTAGTCCATAGTTGATGTACGTTCTAAATTCTAGAATACTTATTGAGCTTATCCAAACCAAACTTCCTTTGGTGCGAACTCTGATGTCAAAACTGAGATGAACAACCCTTTAATAGGGGATTATTTACGCTTTAGCGTTCAGATATTGTGCACAGTATGGTACTAAGGGCTGATCCCCCTAAGTACGAGAAGTAGAGTCCATAGTCTTATGACTGTTAAAGGTTTAAAGTATAAACACTTTACAACCTAGGACATAGTGCAAGGTCTTATGACCCTCAGATGTTATTTTGATTCCTGTTATTTATCCTCGAGTCAAAAGTTGAGTTTTTTTATTCAGATGTCTTTGATTCACTCGCATGTTATTATATTATTGTCATATTATTATACTTGTGGGCAATCGTGCTCACTCTTGCGTATAATAACATTGCAGTTAAGAACGAAAGGTCCAACGAGCCTTCTACTAGCAAAGGCAAGGGAAAGGTCAACAAGTGATGAAGACTTGTTGTTTATTTTATATGTTTATGTTTCAGCTCTATGTTAAAGTTGTGTAAGACTATTTAATTGTTTATGTTCCGCACAGATGTTTAAGGTTAGTATTACCTGGGATTGATGTATTTATTTTCAGATGTTGTAAACCCATAAGGGGAGGATTATTTTTATTTATTTCATGGGTTGCATTTTTATGGATAGATAGATAGATGATATTTGTACAGTGAACACCAAGTCCAGTGGAAATTGAAGTACCCGGATTTGGGGGTGTCACAATAACAGTTATGGTAATAAATAATGAGCAATACACAATTGTATTATATTTGGTGTTAATAGAAAATGTACATGGATTATATGTATGTACACTACTTGATACATTATATCATTAGTTGCTCATTTGAAATGACATTGTGACACTAGTTAAATGTATAACCTAAGTGTACATGAAATGAAATGTGTGTGTATTATTTAACCCAAGTATATTTATAATGTGTATAGATGTATATTTATTAGCTAAGTGTTGAGCATACATAATATATACAAATACAAGTTGCTGAGTTTGGTTGTCCCATAATAAGAGCCCATTCTCTTCATTCTTCAGACGTGAACCCACATGGCTACTACACTACTCTACTTCTCCTCAATTTCTTCACAAAGCTAGCTAATGATTTCAAGAGGTGTGGGATTCATGATGAAATCACCAACTATTCACTAACTCTCTCTTATCCATTGAACATTCTTGCAATCCTTTGGTTTAATATAGAAGGTAATTAAGTTGTCTGGTATTTCAATTGCCTATATAAGAGCTCTTCTCCTTCTCATTTAGAATTTGCTGAGATTTCTTTAAGTATAGAATTGATAGAAAAAGAGATATCAGTGAGGGAGAAGTGGATATAAAAATTGCAGAGGTATAATTCCTACCATTTTCCATTCTTGTTCAAGCAATGGCAATTTCTTGTTTATGCTATTTAGATGTTAATTGAATTATGAAGTATGATTGTTAAGTGTGGTGTAAGTTAGTAAGCATGTTAGTTATATATTGTGACTGGTCTAGAATGATTTCATTAAGAATTTTCTGAGTTCGTTTGTAGTCACTGCCAAAGCAGCTTGTTCCTGGTCTGGCCGCAAGCCTGCGCAGCTGCGCCAGCTTTGCACTGGCCAGCGACGCAGCTGCGCCGGGCCCTGGACAGAGTTTTCTGTTTCCTGCTATAAACTATTATGTGCTATCATGAAGTACCTTGTTAAAACAAGTATGTGAACATGATTAAACTATACATATTAGTACAATGACATGGTATAAGTATGTATTCCTTGATGCTACACATATATGTCATGGTCATGTTTTACGAAAGAAAAACATAAGTTTTAAAAGGAAACTTGTAGTTTTAAAAGTGAACCTTGTCACGAACATAACATGTGTGTTTTTTGATTTTATAAACACAATAGTATGGTTTATATTGACCTAAAATGCATGTTTAAAGTGTTAGTCATACACTAGCATACTTGGTTTAATGATTAATGAGGTTTTCAAGATAAGAAACTTAAGACTTTTGAAAACGAACTTGACCAAGATTAATGTCTTTTAGATTCTGACCATATGAGAACGTTTATGTGGTTTAAATATTTATTTCTAATGCATTTGAAATATATATCGAGATGCCTTGCATGTACTATGATGCCTTTGTGGACTTAGTATACTTTTCAAAGAAAGCTTAAGATTTGAAAGTTAATCACATCAATAACCATGTGGATTACGTATTGATCATTCAAGCATGAAGATTAAGATTTCATTATGCCAATCAACATGTTGACATGAACCTCATTTGTTCAAACATGAATTTCAAATATGAACGCATATTCAAGAAATAAATTTCTAAGGCATGAACTATGTGATTAAAGTATACATACGTAGTATATGCACAAACATGACTACTTAGACATTGTTTAACCTTGTTATGTGATAACATGACTTTAGTAACTGATTTTGAAGCATGAACGTGTATTGCTTAAAGTATGTGAATGATCGGCATGAAGACATATGATTTTGAATTGAATAGGGTGAGCATGCTAGGATTCAAACTTGAAAGTATATTCTTGAAGCATGATTACTTGAAATGCTAAATGTTCAAACCTATGTTGATGTATAGAAACTAGATATTCTAGAACTATTAAATTAGGGTCAGATTTAATTGTTTATAGACCCAGTCAAAGTGATTGACTTACGTGAATTACATGATAAACTTATATGGTAAGTAGATTCTTGTTAATGTAGACTCGTATTAGTTTACACATGCTAATTGGAATACCGACTTATTAATGTTAGGTTATTTCAACAAGATTTAATTAAAGCTAGAACTTAATTGTAGCTGAGCAATCAGGCAAGTTCCCTAACTTTACTCAAATTTATATTGAGCAAGTTTTCTAACTTCATTTGATTGTTATATTGAATGCATGTTCCCTATCTTACACAACTTTGAATATTGTGCAAGTTTCTGACTTTTTATTGTGCAAGTTTCCTATCCTTCTCATATTGTATTGAGCAGGTTATTATTGTGTTGCTAGTTATTTATTGACGCTTGGACCTTATTTCCAAGTATGCTTTAGGTGGTTTAATTACTTTGCGATTATTCCACATCGATCTTATTGATATTCGCACTTGGTGCACTTGAGTTCGTACAGTCTTGGACTTGTACATTATTTAAAGTTCTATAATTCTTGAACTGCGTCAGATAGAGTCTGAACCCTTGTTCGGTCAGACAATTGTATAAAATTTTATAAAAGCTATCCAAACCAATTGATGGTAAGGATTCTTAGACTGAAAGAACACCCCTTATATGATACGGAAGTACCCTAGGTATCTAATATAAGATACATACAGCAGAGTTGAATGTTATGCATATACATGGCGTACGCGAGGCTGATCCCCTCAAGTACTTATTCTGTAGCCAGTAACCAAAGGGTCAATTAGCTATTGATTCTATTGGAGTTTTATAGTTCAAAGTCTACTTGACTATCAGTTATTCTAAAAGCAATCATTATCTTTGCTTCTAATATTCATATTGTTGAATCCTTCAGATATTCATATTGTTGAATTCATAGTCAGATATATTCCTTTCATTATGATATATCCTTTATTGTTGTATTTAAACTTGCTGAGCAAACTTGTTGCTCATTCTTGCTATATCATGACTTATATTGCAGTTAAGCCCAAAACTTCAGGGAATGACAAGGGTAAAGGGAAGATGTAGGTTTACTTTACAAGGAGTAGACTTTACTTTATGTTTAATTAAATTACCGTTATGTAATATGAACCCTAATGACTCTTATAAGGTATGTTTGTAAGATTGTATTAAGGTTATCGAATCTTGGGACTAGTGACACCTTTTGAATGAACGATGTACGTTTATTATATTCCGCATTTTAGTTATCGTATGTTGTTTAGAGGTGGATGTTTGTACTGTATCGTGACGATCGGACCAGGGTCAGAGGACCCGGACTCGGGGCTGTCACATGTTGGTATCAAAGCCTTAGGTTATAAACGTTAGGAATGCGAAACCTAAGTTATAACCTTAGTAGAAAACTCAAGTAGAGTATGTAAGTGATGGGTTGAGGATATCCATCGAGTCTTATTGTGATACTGAAGTTGTTTATTTAAATCAGCTATGATTGATAGACATCCTAAACTTCTTAATGCTAACATAAATAGCATATCACATAAAGTCTAATGTTTTCTTCCTTTCCTCAGGATCATGCCACCTAGGAGACTACTGTGAAACCAGAGGGAGGAAGGATCCGTTAATAATGGCGGAGGGGAAAATGTCGACCCTATGCAGAACTTCGTTAACTTGTTAACTGAGGCAATGTAGAACAGACCCCTGCCAGCAGCAGGGCAGCCAGGATATCACTTGGCGAGCTTTAAGGACTTTAAATTGGTAGGACCACCGGAGTTCCGGGGAACCTTAGACCCAATCGAAGCCCAAACCTGGATAGAAGAGATGGAGAAAGTGTTTGAGATCGCACGAGTGGCCGAAGCATAGAAGACGAGTTTTTCCATTTTCATGATGAATGGCGAAGCTAACTACTGGTGGAAAGCCAATAAGGGACGGGCAAGCGAAGGAGTTATTCCTTGGGATAAATTTAAGGAGCTATTTCTCGAGAATTACTTCTTGGAGAATACGCAACAGGATATGGAAGTTAAGTTTCTGGAACTGAAACAAGGTAGTATGTCTATCGCAGAGTATGCGGCAAGATTTAACAAGTTGGCTTGATTCGCTTCATATCAGGTTGACACGGAAGCTAGGAAAACAAGGAGGTTCGAGTTAGGATTGAAGCCATGGGTGTAGAAGGCAGTGGCTGTGTTAAAGATTAAGACATTCTCTGATCTTTTGGAAAAGGCTATCATTGCCGAAGAAGGCAATGAAGCCATTACACGATTTAAACAAGAAAAGAAGACCGGTCAGGAGGGACAGAAAGGGGGAAGCAGCGGAGGCAGCAACCCCAACAAACAAAAATGGATTGAGAGCTAATCATCCGGTGGTAGCAAATTTGGGGGAGAGGCTAAGAAAAGTGTAAAGTGCAACAACTGTGGGAGGAACCACTCGGGGGAATGCATGAAGGGAAAGAACGCTTGTTATCGTTGTGGACAACTAGTGCACATGGCTCCTCAGTGTCCGAATAAACTGAAGGGAGGATGTTTCTCGTGTGAAGCCTCAGACCATCAAATCAAAGACTGCCCCAAGAAAAAGGGAGATGCAACTAGCGGCAACAGCAACAACAACAACAACAACAACAACAATGGACTGAGCATCGGAGGGCCAGCCAGTCAAGCCAACAGACCAACGACACGCACGTTCAACATGACCGTTCAGGATGCGATGGAGTCTAAGGACTTGGTGTCTGGTATCATCCCGATCAATGATATTGATGCTTATGTGTTATTCGATTCGGGTGCTACCTACTCTTTTGTTTTCGAAGAATTTGCTAAACAGTTAGACTTATCCCATGAGAAATTAGAACATCCTTTGAACGTAGAAGTAGCAAACAAGGAAATTATCCCCGTAGAATACATTCATAGGAACTGTTATACTGAATTGCGAGGATTTAAGCTCAACGTGGATTTGATATCGATTTGTTTGGGGGAGTTTGATGTAATCCTTGGAATGGATTGGTTATCGAATCACGGAGCAGTTATCGACTGTAAGAAGAAGTGCGTACACCTTAAGACTCCGAATAAGTCAAAGGTGGTATTTTATGGTATTAAATCGCTGAGACAATCTCATTGTCTGACGATGATGCAAGCGCAGAGATTGCTTAGGAAGGGTTGTGTAGGTTATTTGGCTCACGTGGTGATACTCGATGAGTCGAGGGTGAACTGGGTCAGATACCTATTGTAAGGGAATTCCTCGATGTCTTCCCAGATGAGATTTTGGGATTGCAACGGAATAGAGAGATTGAGTTTGTTATTGATTGGGCACCAGGGACAGCACCGGTATACAAAGCGCAGTATCGTATGACACCGGTAGAGATGAAAGACCTGATGGCTCAATTGCAAGAGTTATTGGATAAGGGATACATTCGACCGAGCGTATCACCGTGGGGAGCGCCAGTCTTATTCGTGAAGAAGAAAGATGGATCGCTCAGGCTTTGTATAGACTACCGTGAGTTGAACAAGGTCACTATTAAGAACAAGTACCCATTGCCTAGGATAGATGATTTGTTTGATCAGTTGAAGGGGGCGAAGTACTTTTCAAAGATTGACTTGAGGACCGGTTATCATCAACTGAAGGTGAGGCCGGAGGATATTCCAAAGACGGCATTCAGAACTGTTGGGTTTGCTAGAAACATAAACATGCAATCAAATTACATCAACGCAGCGGAAGGGATGAAAAATTAGATTTTAAAAATTTCTTACAAACCCTTAACCATGATCTTTCTTGTGCATCAATTATTAGTCAATACATAGAAGGAGAGGATGGAATTATACCTTTGAAGATCCAAAATTCCTCATGTACAAGTTCTACTCCTTTGATTCCTTTGATTCCTCTGTAGTGGCTCCTTCCCTTGATCAATGTCAGCCACCCAAATGTTTGGCCTCTAACGGTGATCCACCAAGGAAGATGAAGAACTCAGGAAGATGGGTTATTGGCTTAACCCTTGTTTCTATCTCTATAGAATATGTGTACCAACCCTTGGAAAAATTCACGTACCTTATTTCTGATATAAGATTCTCTTATATAGATATTAGGTTAACCCTCCTAATCCAATTAGAATAGGATTTTATTTAATTAATTAATTAAACACTTTTAATTAATTTATATCCTAATCTTATTAGGATTGAGAGAGAGTACTGATATTATATTAATTCCTAAACTCCTTTAGAATTAAAATAATAATAATAATAATATTAATAAGACTTTTCTTATTAATTTATATTTAATATTTCTAAAATATTAAATAATAAATATTAAAATTTTTAATTTATTCTATCACTATAGATTAAATTAATTATACTTAATGCATTATTACTATCATGCCATTTTCTTCTTAAATAATTCTTCTTCCTTTTATGGTGTGACCCTTTAGGTTCTCCATATTAAACCGGTTGTGAATAAATTAATTAGAACAATTCTAATCTTATTTAAATAAATAAATTAAACTAATAATCTATTTAAATAAATAACATTTATTCTACAATAGGGATAAGCCTCCCTAGCGATCAACGACTTTCCAGATAATATAGATTTCAACATTAATCATAAAAGAACCTATGAGTTAATAATTACCGTACAATTCAATCCTTTCACCATACAATGTCCCAATTAAATATAAGACATGGATTTACTATCAAGTCTTAATTTATTTAATCATATGTATTTCGATTAAAAAAATGCACAACTCCAAATAATGCAAATTAGAAACCTCTTTCTAATTTCATTCTACATTGGCCAAGGATTCCTGGGTTGTCATTTAACAAATCACATAGGACATATCTCCTCTTTTACTAGAGGTGGTAGATTCTTTATTGATCATACATTATCTCCATATGCAACTCATTATACCCAAGCATACCCTATATATGCCTTAAAAGGCCTTAAGGAATAAGTCAAAGTATAATTTGTTATATACAAGATACTATGATGATCTCAAGTCCAAGGATCACTTGTACTACTATCACATTAGGAATTCCTATTGACAGGCGAGTAAAACTCCATTAGGTATTCCATAGCGAGTCACGTTCAGTGAACTTATTCTCCAATAAGCACCTACATACTTGCTTTAGTGTCTCCACACAAATGACCATGAGATCAGTCATCCTCATCCAATGAGCAAGCAACATATGTACCAATCTATCCGAATTTACTAATCCCCATTTTAGAAATCTCACGATTGAGAATTATTTTAGTTTTTAAGCTTTCTAAGAATTTAGATCTCATTAGCATGATCTCATCATGATTCTAAAAGTATTGCTTAAAACTATGAGTTATTTACATATTATAAAAAATAGCACCATGTAGATAATTAAGTGCCTTAAATTAATATTTTATTAACAAATAAATAAGATTGTTTACAAAGTATGTGCTTTATCATCATACATGATTGGCTTGTATGCACACTACTATCAAGAACTCGGTATAGACACTTTGAGTTTCTGGTTATGTCATTCGGATTGACGAACGCACCGGCAGCATTTATGGACTTGATGAATAGAGTGTTCAAACAGTATTTGGATAAGTTTGTTGTCGTGTTCATCGATGATATTCTGGTGTATTCGGAGACAGAGGAAGAGCACACCGAGCATCTAAGGATAGTATAGGAGACTCTAAGAAGGTAGAAGTTGTATGCAAAATTTTCCAAGTGTGAGTTTTGGTTGCAGAGAGTGCAGTTTTTGGGGCACGTTATCGACAAGAATGGTGTTTCGGTGGATCCAGCAAAGGTAGAAGCGGTTATCAATTGGGAGAAGCCGAAGACGCCAACAGAAATCAGGAGTTTCTTAGGATTAGCTGGATACTATCGGAGATTCATCCAGGATTTTTCGAAATTAGCATCGCCGTTGACCAATCTTACCAGAAAGATAGTTCAGTTCGTTTGGATGGAGAAATGTGAAGAGAGTTTCCTAGAATTGAAGAAGAGGCTTAGTCAAGCACCTGTGTTAGCTTTACTGGACAACACGGGAGGGTTCGTAGTGTATAGTGATGCATCACACAAGGGTCTTGGCTGTGTACTGATGCAACACGGCAAGGTCATTGCATATGCTTCACATCTGTTAAAGGACTATGAGAAGGGTTATCCGACTCATGACCTGGAATTAGCAGCGGTAGTCTTTGCCTTGAAGATCTAGAGACATTATTTATATAGCGAGAAATGTGAAATATACACGGAATCACAAGAGTCTAAAGTATATCTTCACGCAGAAGGAGCCAAACATGAGGCAGCGTCGATGGCTAGAATTGATCAAAGATTATGATTGTGAGATTCTGTACCATCCAGGCAAAGTAAATGTGGTGGCAGATGCCTTGAGCAGAAAAGCCAGAGAGAAGTTATTGAAGTTAACCATTCAAGAGGAATTGGTGAAGGATTTCGAACTACTAGACTTGGAGGTTAAGTATCTGATGGAGACCGTCGAGAAATTATTTACAGTGACAGCAAGTCCGACTTTATTAGATAAGGTTAAGGAGGAACAAGAGAAGGACAAAGATTGTGATATTATCAAGAAGCGGATTATCGTAGGTGATGATTTGAAATTCAAGATTGATAGCACTAAGATGTACCAAGAGTTGCGTCATCACTTTTGGTGGCCAAACATAAAGAGGGAGGTTACAGAATGCGTAAGTAGGTGTTTAACTTGTCAGAGAGTCAAGGCAGAGCACCAACGACCAAGCGGGTTATTACAACCGTTAGAGATTCCAGAATAAAAATGGGTGCACATCACAATGGATTTTGTGGTGGGACTTCCAACAACGCAGAAAGGGCACGACGCCATATGGGTAATTGTAGATCGTCTTACGAAGTCAACTCACTTTTTATCGATTAAGATTAAGTATAGTTTGGACCAGCTAGCCAGATTATATGTCAAGGAAATTATCTCGAGACATGAGGTGCCGGTATCTATTGTATCTGATAAAGATCCGTGATTCACGTCGAATTTCTGGAAGAGTCTTCAAGAGAGATTGAGGACACAGTTACGAATGAGTACCGCGTATCATCCGCAGACCGATGGGCAAAGAGAAAGAACAATTCAAACACTTGAAGACATGCTCTGAGCTTGTTTGATGGACTTCAAGGGTAGTTGGGAGGATCATCGTCCATTAGTAGAGTTTGCGTACAACAATAGTTATCACGCTAGTATCGGAATGCCATCGTACGAAGCGCTATATGGGAGAAAATGTCGAACGCCCTTATGTTGGGACGAAGTAGGTGAACGTCGACTGTTGGGACCAGAATTGGTACAGCAGACTGTAGAGATTATCAAGGTGATAAGAGCCCGACTGGTAGCGGCTCAAGATCGCCAGAAGAAGTATGCGGACTTACATCGCAAGAAGAAAGATTTTGAATTAGGAAGCTATGCTTTTCTGAAAGTATCTCCCTGGAAATGGAAGATTCGTTTTGGGAAGAAGGGCAAGTTGAGCCCTAGGTTCATAGGACCATTTGAGATTTTGAGGCGAGTCGGTGAAGTGGCATATGAGGTGGCGTTACCTCCTGAACTTGAGCACATTCACAACGTGTTTCATGTGTCAGTATTGCGGCCATATAAACCAGACTACAAGCACGTTATCTCCTACGAACCAATCCAAGTCGAGAAAGACTTATCGTACGAGGAAGTTCCTGTCCAAATACTAGATAGGAAGGAACATAAGCTGAGGAATAAGATCATTCATTCCGTTAAGATTCTTTGGAGGAATCACGCAGTAGAAGAGGCTACGTGGGAGCTAGAAGAGAAAATGAGAGCGAATTATCCGTTTTTATTTGAGTAACCTTATTTTTGCAATTCCGAGGATAAAATTTTTATAAGGGGGGAGGGATGTAACGACCATGAATTTTAAACTCCTTATTAATTAAATATGTGATTTAATTTTAACGAGTTAGCTTTGTGAGTTTATTTAAACCTTATGTGGTTATGTGAAATTGCTAGAAATATTTAAAGGAAGTCACTAATGGTTTATTTAAATTAGTGGACTAGCCCTGTGACTTTTATATCAGAGAATTGAAAGAATTGTTATTAATTAAATATTCAATTTAATTGAATATAGTGAAAGGATTTAAACGCATTGATTAATTTTATTTATGAGTAATTAATTAATAATATGTCAATTAACTATTATTGTGAATAAATAATATATTATCGAGTAAAGGATTAATAAATATAATGAGATTATATTTATTTGATTTATTATTTTATACAAGCATGCAATAATTGAACCTTTAATATATAGTAGTACAAGGTGACACATTAATATGTCTATATATTATATATATAGACTATATAGTAAGCTTTATTGCATTCATGTGAGTTGCATAATAATATTGTTTATGTGACATGAAGTGTGTGGTTAAACATTCATGTATACCCTATTATTATGTAGTAACATCAATAATCAATTGTGATCAATAATGATTTCATTAAGTTATTATGATTATAATAATAACAGTTATGGTAATAAATAATGAGCAATACACAATTGTATTATATTTGGTGTTAATAGAAAATGTACATGGATTATATGTATGTACACTACTTAATACATTATATCATTAGTTGCTCATTTGAAATGACATTGTGACACTAGTTAAATGTATAACCTAAGTGTACATGAAATGAAATATGTGTGTATTATTTAACCCAAGTATATTTATAATGTTTATAGATGTATATTTATAAGCTAAATGTTGAGCATACATAATATATACAAATACAAGTTGCTGAGTTTGGTTGTCCCATAATAAGAGCCCATTCTCTTCATTCTTCACACGTGAACCCACATGGCTACTACACTACTCTACTTCTCCTCAATTTCTTCACAAAGCTAGCTAATGATTTCAAGAAGTGTGGGATTCATGATGAAATCACCAACTATTCACTAACTCTCTCTTATCCATTGAACATTCTTGCAATCCTTTGGTTTAATATAGGAGGTAATTAAGTTGTCTGGTATTTCAATTGCCTATATAAGAGCTCTTCTCCTTCTCATTTTGAATTTGCTGAGATTTCTTTAAGTATAGAATTGATAGAAAAAGAGATATCAGTGAGGGAGAAGTGGATATACAAATTGCAGAGGTATAATTCCTACCATTTTCCATTCTTGTTCAAGCAATGGCAATTTCTTGTTTATGCTATTTAGATGTTAATTGAATTATGAAGTATGATTATTAAGTGTGGTGTAAGTTAGTAAGCATGTTAGTTATATATTGTGACTGGTCTAGAATGATTTCATTAAGAATTTTCTAAGTTCGTTTGCAGTCACTGCCAAAGCAGCTTGTTCCTGGTCTGGCCGCAAGCCTGCGCAGCTGCGCCAGCTTTGCACTGGCCAGCGGCGCAGCTGCGCCGGGCCCTGGACAGAGTTTTCTGTTTCCTGCTATAAACTATTATGTGCTATCATGAAGTACCTTGTTAAAACAAGTATGTGAACATGATTAAACTATACATATTAGTACAATGACATGGTATAAGTATGTATTCCTTGATGCTACACATATATGTCATGGCCATGTTTTACGAAAGAAAAACATAAGTTTTAAAAGGAAACTTGTAGTTTTAAAAGTGAACCTTGTCACGAACATAACATGTGTGTTTTCTGATTTTATAAACACAATAGTATGGTTTATATTGACCTAAAATGCATGTTTAAAGTGTTAGTTATACACTAGCATACTTGGTTTAATGATTAATGAGGTTTTCAAGATAAGAAACTTAAGACTTTTGAAAACGAACTTGACCAAGATTAATGTCTTTTAGATTCTGACCATATGAGAACGTTTATGTGGTTTAAATATTTGTTTCTAATGCATTTGAAATATATATCGAGATGCCTTACATGTACTATGATGCCTTTATGGACTTAGTATACTTTTCAAAGAAAGCTTAAGATTTGAAAGTTAATCACATCAATAACAATGTGGATTACGTATTGATCATTCAAGCATGAAGATTAAGATTTCATTATGCCAATCGACATGTTGACATGAACCTCATTTGCTCAAACATGAATTTCAAATATGAACGCGTATTCAAGAAATAAATTTCTAAGGCATGAACTATGTGATTAAAGTATACATACGTAGTATACGCACAAGCATGACTACTTAAACATTGTTTAACCTTGTTATGTGATAACATGACTTTAGTAACCGATTTTGAAGCATGAATGTGTATTGCTTAAAGTATGTGAATGATCGGCATGAAGACATATGATTTTGAATTGAATAGGGTGAGCATGCTAGGATTCAAACTTGAAAGTATATTCTTGAAGCATGATTACTTGAAATGCTAAATGTTCAAACCTATGTTGATGTATAGAAACTAGACATTCTAGCACTATTAAATTAGGGTCAGATTTAATTGTTTATAGACCCAGTCAAAGTGATTGACTTACGTGAATTACATGATAAACTTATATGGTAAGTAGATTCTTGTTAGTGTAGACTCGTATTAGTTTACACATGCTAATTGGAATACCGACTTATTAATGTTAGGTTATTTCAATGAGATTTAATTAAAGCTAGAACTTAATTGTAGCTGAGCAATCAGGCAAGTTCCCTAACTTTACTCAAATTTATATTGAGCAAGTTTTCTAACTTCATTTGATTGTTATATTGAATGCATGTTCCCTATCTTACACAACTTTGAATATTGTGCAAGTTTCTGACTTTTTATTGTGCAAGTTTCCTATCCTTCTCATATTGTATTGAGCAGGTTATTATTGTGTTGCTAGTTATTTATTGACGCTTGGACCTTATTTCCAAGTATGCTTTAGGTGGTTTAATTACTTTGCGATTATTCCACATCGATCTTATTGATATTCGCACTTGATGCACTTGAGTTCGTACAGTCTTGGACTTGTACATTATTTAAAGTTCTATAATTCTTGAACTGCGTCAGATAGAGTCTGGACCCTTGTTTGGTCAGATAATTGTATAAACTTTTATAAAAGCTATCCAAACCAATTGATGGTAAGGATTCTTAGACTAAAAGAACACCCCTTATATGATAGGAGAGTACCCCAGGTATCTAATATAAGATACAAACAGCAGAGTTGAGTGTTATGCATATACATGGCGTACGCGAGGCTGATCCCCTCAAGTACTTATTCTGTAGCCAGTAACCAAAGGGTCAATCAGCTATAAATTCCATTGGAGTTTTATAGTTCAAAGTCTACTTTACTATCAGTTATTCTTAAAGCAATCATTATGTTTTGTAACGACCATGAATTTTTAAACTCCATTATTAATTTAATATGAGATTTAATTTTTTAATGAGTTAGTTTTGCGAACTTATTTAAACCTTAAGTGGTTATGTGAATTTGTGAAATATTTAAAGGAGTCACTAATGGGTAATTTAAATTAGTGGACCGACCCTAAGACTTTAATATCAAAGAATTGATAAGGTGATTAGTAATTAAATATTCAATTTGTTTGAATATAGTGGCGGGAGTTGAACATATTGATTAATTGCAATTATGAGTAATTAATTAATAATGTATTGATTTATAATGAATAAATAATAATTAATAAGTAAGAGATTAATAAATATAATAATATTATATTTAATTAATTTATTATTTTATACAAGCATGTGATATGTAAACCTATAATATATGGTGGGTTACACATCAATATGACTATACATTATATATATTGACTATATGGTAAGAGTATTTTCATCATGTGAGTGACATAATAGTATGACTTATGTAACATGATATGTGTGGGTAGAATTTTAATGAACACCCTACTATCTTATATTAATAACAATAGACATTATTAATTGATAATGATTTCATTAAGTTATTATGATTATAATAATAACAGTTATGGTAATGAATAAAGAGCAATACACAATTATATTATCTTTGGTGTTAATAGATAATGTACATGGATTATATGATTGGTATATATGTACGTACTCAATGCATTGTATTATTAGTTGCTCAATTGAAATGGCATTGTAACACTAATTAAATGTATAATCTATGTATACATGGAATGAAGTGTGTGTATATTATATAACTTAAGTATACTTATAATGTTTGTAGATGTATATTTATAACCAAGTGTTAACATACAATATACACTTTCCAAGTTGCTGAGTTCAGTTGTTGTCCAACATTGAGTGCCCAACTTCTTATTCACGTGAAACACCCATATGCCTAGCTACTCTACTTCTCATCATTTTCTTCACAATGTATAGCTTATGATTATGGGGGAGTGGAGATAATGATGGAGTGCACCAACTCTCAACCACCCTCTCTTGTCCATTGAATAACCTTACAATCCATGGGTTTGATTTAGAGGATTATTACATTGCCTGGGTAAGCATTTGCCTATAAATTAGCTCATCCTCTTCTCATTTTCAATTACTGAGAATTATATTGTTAGGGAAGTTATAGAGAGTGAGTTATTGTTAGATATCAGTGAGGGAGATTTGTTTATTCAAGCAAACCAATTACAGAGGTATAATCATGTTCTTCATTTTCTGCAAAATTTCTAATTCTTGATTATTGAATTGATCATGGGTTGACTAATTAATGGATTGGGTTATGTTGTTAAGTATTATATATGATTATAAACATGTTGGAATTATACTATATCATGTTTAGAATGATTTTCGTTGGAAATTTTCTGAGTTGGGCTAAATTTTTGCCGAAGCAGCCTGTTCCTGGTCTGGAAACGAAGCCGCGTGGCCGCGCGTCTCCTTAGTACAAATGGGGCGCGGCCGCGCCCCTTTACAGAAATTGTTGATGAGATCTGTTAAGCTACTGTCATAAACTAACATATGGTACCTTGTTAGAACAAGCATGTAAACTGGATTAGCATACATATATAAGTATATTCATGTAGTATGAACAAGTATAACAATGTTAGTACATATGATTGATGCAACCCTTATGGTTTTGAAATAAAAAATTATAGTTTCGATTATGAACTTGACATGTACATAACGAATGAATATTCTGATTTTAGAACACGACCGTATGGTCTATATGGATATGAGAACTAAGTCTAAAGTGGTTAAACACACTAGCATACTTGATCGAAAGTTAAGACGTTTTCAAAATAAAACTCATAGTTTTGGAGTTGAACTTTGTCATAAACATGCCATATGTGTATTCGGATTTAATGAACATGATAGTATGGTTTACATTAACATGTAATGAATGTTTAAAGTGTTAATCGTACACTAACATACTAGATTGAAAGTTAAGACAATTTCAAAAGTAAGACACTTAAGAACTTTTGAAGCAAACTTGACCAAGGTTAATGTCTTTTAGATTCTGACCATGTGAGAGCGTTTATATGGCTTAGTAGTGTGTTTTCATACATGTGAGACATGGTTACGAAACACTTTGTTTACACTAAACGACCTTTGTGGACTTAGTATACTTTTCAAAGAAACTTAAGATTTGAAAGCTAATAACATCAATTACCATGTGGGTTATGTTGTGAGCATGCAAGCATACATATTAGGATTTCATTATGCCTATAGACATGTTGACATGAACATCCTACATGAATATCGCCTATGCATGCTTATTCATAGAGATTGAATTTCAAGCATGAACTATGTGGATTAAAGTATACATGTGTAGTGTACGTACGAGCATGCTTACTAAGTATTGTTAATCTCGTTATGTGACAATATGATTTTTATGGCTAAATAACATGGATTTGATTGGCTTAAGGTTTACCGGAATGAAAACCTATAACCTTAAAGTGAACCTAAAATGAGCATGCTATGTTTTGAATTTGAGTTAATAGCTTGATAAAGCATGTGTGTTGATTTATATCAGTAACTTGAAGTGCTATGTGTTCAAGCCTATATTGATGCATAGAAACTAGATAATCTAAAGTTATTAAATCTAAGACATGATTAGATTAACTTACATGAATTATGTGATAAACTTATATGATAAGTAGATTCTTGTAAGTGTAGACTTATATTGGTTTACACATGCTAATTGAAAGACCGACTTGTTAATGTTAGGTTGTTTCAACGAGTTTAATTAAAGCTAGAACTTATTCGTAGTTGAACAAATAGGGAAGTATTCTAAATTCTTGCACTACCTTATTCAATGAATCGTGTAAGCGAGTTTCGTAACTTCACTTGATTTGACTACAAGTTCTCTTACACTCTTTATTGTGCAAGTTCCTATCCTTCTCATATTGTATTGAGCAGGTTATTACCGTATTGACATTTAATTATTTAAAGCTTGAACTTTATTTCCAAGCATGCTATTAGGTGGTTTAATTACTTTATAATTATTCCACATCGATATTATTATTATTCGCACTTGGTGCACTTGAGTTCGTACAGTCTTGGACTTGTACATCATTTAAAGTTCTATAATTCTTGAACTCTGTCAGATAGAGTCTGAACCCTTGTTCGGTCAGACAGGTATATGAAATTTTATAAAAGCTATCCAAACCAATTGATGGTAAGGATTCTTAGACTGAAAGAACACCCTTATATTATAAGGGAGTAGCAGGTATCTGATATAAGATACAAACAGCAGAGTTGAATGTTATACATATACATAGCGTACGCGAGGCTGATCCCCTCAAGTACTATTCTGTAGCCAGTAACCAAAGGGTCAATCAGCTATTGATTCCGTTGGAGTTTTATAGTTCAAATTCTACTTGACTATCAGTTATTCTAAAAGAAATCATTATTCTTGCTTCCGATATTCATATTGTTGAATTCATTGTCAGATATTTTCTATTCATCATGATATAACCTTTATTGTTGTATTTAAACTTGCTGAGCAAACTTATTGCTCATTCTTGCTATATCTTGACTTATATTGTAGTTAAGCCCGAGACTTCAGGGAAGGACAAGGGTAATGCGAAGATGTAGGATTAGTTTGCAAGGAGCAAACTTTATCTTTATGTTTAATTAAATTACTGTTATGTAATATGAACCCTAATAACTATTCTAGGGTATGTTTGTATGTTTGTATTTAGGTTATCGAATCTTGGGACTAGTAACATCTTTTGAATGAACGACATACGTTTATTATATTTCTGCATTTAATTATTGTATGTTGTTTAGAGGTGGATATTTGTATTGTATCGAGACGACCGGACCGGGGTCAGAGGACCCAAATTCGGGGGTGTCACAGGTTTGTATCAAAGCTTTAGGTTATAAACGTTAGGAATGCGAAACCTAGGTTATAACCTTAGTAGAAACTCAAGTAGAGTATGTAAGTGATGGGTTGAGGACTTTCATCGGGTTTTATTGTGATACTAAAGTTGTTTATTTGAATCACATATGATTGATAGACATCTTAAACTTCTTAATGCTAACATTAATAGCATATCACCTAAAGCCTAATGTTTTCTTCCTTTCCTCAGGATCATGCCGCCTAGGAGACTTCCGCAGAACCAGAGGGAGGAAGGATCCGTTAATAATGGCGGAGAGGAAAATGTCGACCCTATGCAGAACTTCGTTAACTTGTTAACTGAGGCAATGCAGAACAGACCCCAGCCAGCAGCAGTGTAGCCAGGACATCACTTGGCGAGCTTTAAGGACTTTAAATTGGTAGGACCACCAGAGTTCCGGGGAACCTTGGACCCAATCGAAGCCCAAACCTGGATAAAAGAGATGGAGAAAGTGTTTGAAGTGGCACGAGTGGCCGAAGTACAGAAAATGAGTTTTACCACTTTCATGATGAAGGGCGAAGCTAACTATTGGTGGAAAGCCAATAAGGGACGAGCAGGCGAAGGAGTTATTCCTTGGGATAAATTTAAGGAGCTATTTCACGAAAATTACTTCTCGGAGAATACACAACAAGATATGGAAGTTAAGTTTCTGGAACTGAAACAAGGTAGTATGTCTGTCGTAGAGTACGCGGCAAGATTTAACGAGTTGGCCCGATTCGCTTCACATCAGGTTGAAACGGAAGCCAGGAAGGCAAGGAGGTTCGAATTAGGACTGAAACCATGGGTGCAAAAAGCAGTCGCGGTATTGAAGATTAAGACTTACTCTGATCTACTGGAAAGGGCTATCATTGCCGAAGGAGGCAATGAAGCCATTGCTCGATTTAAACAAGAAAAGAAGACCGGATATGAAGGACCGAAAGGGGGAAGCAGCGGAGGCAGCAACCCCAACAAGCGTAAATGGACGGAGAGCCAATCCTCTGGAGGTAATAAGCCCGGGGGAGAGGCCAAGAAAAGTGTAAAGTGCAACAACTGTGGGAGGAATCACTCGGGGGAGTGCATGAAGGGAAAGAGTGTTTGTTACCGTTGTGGACAACCGGGGCACATGGCTCCTCAGTGTCCGAATAAGCAGAAAGGAGGGTGTTTCTCGTGTGGAGCCCTAGACCATCAAATTAAGGACTGCCCGAAGAGAAAAGGCGATGCAGCTAGCGGCAATCGCAACAACAACAACAACAACAACTATAACGGACTGAGCATCGGAGGGCTAGCCAGTCAAGACAACAGACCAACGGCACGCACATTCAACATGACCATTCAAGATGCGGTGGAGTCTAAGGACGTGGTGTCAGGTATCAACCCGATCAATGATATTGATGCTTATGTGTTATTTGATTCAGGTGCTACCTGCTCTTTTATTTTCGAAGAATTTGCTAAACAGTTAGACTTACCCCGTGAAAGATTAGAACACCCTATGAACGTAGAAGTAGCAAACAAGGAAATTATCCCCGTAGAATACATTCATAAGAACTGTTATACTGAATTGCGAGGATTTAAGCTCAACGTGGATTTGATACCGATTCATTTGGGGGAGTTTGATGTAATCCTTGGAATAGATTGGTTATCGAATCACGGAGCAGTTATCGACTGTAAGAAGAAGTGCGTACACCTTAAGACTCCGGATAAGTCGAAGGTAGTATTTCATGGTAGTAAATCGCCGAGACAATCTCATTGTCTGACAATGGTGCAAGCGCAGAGATTGCTTAGGAAGGGTTGTATAAGTTATTTGGCTCACGTGGTAGATACTCGACGAGTTGAGAGTGAACTAGATCAGATACCTATTGTAAGGGATTTCATTGATGTCTTCCCAGACGAGATTCCGGGATTACCACCGGATAGAGAAATTGAGTTTGTCATTGATTTGGCACCAGGGACAGCACCGGTATACAAAGCGCCATATCGTATGGCACCGGTAGAGATGAAATAACTGATTGTTCAATTACAAAAGTTATTGGATAAGGGATACATTCGATCGAGCGTATCACCGTGGAGAGCGCCAGTCTTATTCGTGAAGAAGAAAGATGGATCGCTCAGACTTTGTATCGACTACCGAGAGTTGAACAAGGTTACCATTAAGAACAAGTACCCATTGCCTAGGATCGACGATTTGTTTGATCAGTTGAAGGGGGCAAAGTACTTTTCAAAGATTGACTTGAGGACCGGTTATCATCAACTGAAGGTGAGGCCGGAGGATATTCCAAAGACGGCATTCAGAACTCAGTATGGACACTTTAAATTTTTGGTAATGTCATTCGGATTGACGAACGCGCCGACAACATTTATGGACTTGATGAACAGAGTGTTCAAACAGTATTTGGATAAGTTCGTTG
Organism: Panax stipuleanatus; assembly: GCA_020205555.1. NCBI lineage: Eukaryota > Viridiplantae > Streptophyta > Magnoliopsida > Apiales > Araliaceae > Panax > Panax stipuleanatus. The sequence goes on along the minus strand of CM035118.1, from coordinate 14,438,110 downwards.
TCGTATTCATTGATGACATTCTGGTGTATTCGGAGACGGAGGAAGAGCACGCCGAGCATCTTCGAATAGTGTTGGAGACATTAAGGAGAGAGAAGCTGTATGCAAAATTCTCCAAGTGTGAATTTTGGTTGCAGAGAGTGCAATTTTTGGGGCACATTATCGACAAGAATGGTGTTTCGGTGGATCCAGCAAAAGTAGAAGCTGTTATCAATTGGGAGCAGCCAAAGACGCCAACAAAAATTAGGAGTTTCTTAGGATTAGAGGGATACTATCGGAGATTCATCCAGGATTTTTCAAAATTAGCATCGCCGTTGACCAATCTTACTAGAAAGACAGTTAAGTTCATTTGGACGGAGAAGTGTGAAGAGAGTTTCCTAGAATTGAAGAAGAGGCTTATTCAAGCACCTGTGTTAGCTTTACCAGATAACACGGGAGGGCTTGTAGTGTATAGCGATGCGTCAAACAAGGGTCTTGGCTGTGTACTAATGCAACACGACAGGGTCATTGCGTACGCTTCACGTCAGCTGAAAGATTATGAGAAGGGTTATCCGACTCATGACCTGGAATTAGCAGCAGTAGTTTTTGCCTTGAAGATTTGGAGGCATTATTTGTATGGTGAGAAGTGTGAGATATATACGGACCACAAGAGTTTGAAGTATATCTTCACGCAGAAAGAATTAAACATGAGGCAGCGCCGATGACTAAAATTGATCAAAGATTATGATTGTGAGATTTTGTACCATCCAGGCAAAGCAAATGTAGTGGCAGATGCCTTGAGCAGAAAAGGCGGAGAGAAGTTATCGAAGTTAACCGTTCAAGAAGAGTTAGTGAAAGATGTCGAACGACTAAATTTGGAGGTTAAGTATCCAATGGAGACCAACGAGAAATTATTTACAGTGACAGCAAGCCCGACTTTATTAGATAAGGTTAAGGAGGCACAAGAGAAGGACGAAGATTGTGATATTATCAAGAAGCGAATTGTTGAAGGTGGTGATTTGAAATTTAAGATTGATAGCACTGGACTGCTAAGGTTTGAAGGACGAATTTGGGTACCGTTAGTACCAGAACTGAGAGAAGAGATTTTACAAGAAGCACACAGTACGAGATACTCGATACACCCAGGAAGCACGAAGATGTACCAAGATTTGCGTCACCACTTTTGGTGGCCAAACATGAAGAGAGAGGTTGCGGAATGCGTAAGCAGATGTCTAACTTGTCAGAGAGTCAAGGCAGAGCACCAACGACCAAGCGGGTTACTACAGCCGTTAGAGATTCCATAATGGAAGTGGGAGCACATCACAATGGACTTTGTGGTGGGACTTTCGGCAACGCAGAAAAGGCACGACGCCATATAGGTAATTGTAGATCGTCTTACGAAGTCAGTTCACTTTTTGCCGATTAAGATTAAGTACAGTTTGGACTAGCTAGCCAGATTATATGTCAAGGAAATTATCTGGAGACATGGGGTGCCGGTATCTATTGTATCTGATAGAGATCCGCGATTCACGTCGAATTTCTGAAAGAGTCTTCAAGAGAGATTGGGGACACAGTTACAAATGAGTACCGCGTATCATCCGCAGACCGATGGGAAAAGCGAAAGAACAATTCAAACACTTGAAGACATGCTCCGAGCTTGTGTAATGGACTTCAAGGGTTACTGGGAGGATCACCTTCCATTAGTAGAGTTCGCGTACAACAATAGTTATCACGCTAGTATCGGAATGCCACCGTAAGAAGCGTTATATGGGAGAAAGTGTCGAACACCGTTGTGTTGGGATAAAGTTGGTGAACATCGACTGTTGGGACAAAAATTGGTACAGCAGACAGTAGAGATTATCAAGGTGATAAGAGCACGGCTGGTAGCGGCTCAAGATCGCCAGAAGAAGTATGCGGACTTACATCGCAAGAAGAAAGATTTTGAATTAGGAAGTTATGCTTTTCTAAAAGTATCTCGCTGGAAAGGGAAGATTCATTTTCGGAAAAAGGGCAAGTTGAGCCCTAGGTTCATAGGACCATTAGAGATTCTGAGGCGAGTCGGTGAAGTGGCGTACGAGGTGGCGTTACCTCCTGAACTTGAGCACATTCACAATGTGTTTCATGTGTCAGTGTTGCAGTCGTATAAACCGGACTACAAGCACGTTATCTCCTATGAACCGATCCAAGTTGAGAAAGACTTATCATACGAAGAAGTTCATGTCCAGATACTAGATAGGAAGGAACAGAAGCTGAGGAATAAGATTATTCATTCCGTCAAGATTCTCTGGAGAAATCACGCAGTCGAAGAGGCTACGTGGGAACTAGAAGAGAAAGTGAGAGCAAATTATCCGTTTTTATTTGAGTAAGCTTATTTATACAATTCCGAGGACGGAATTTTTATAAGGGGGGAGGGATGTAACGACCAAGAATTTTTAAACTCCATTATTAATTTAATATGAGATTTAAATTTTTAATGAGTTAGGTTTGCGAACTTATTTAAACCTTAAGTGGTTATGTGAATTTGTGAAATATTTAAAGGAGTCACTAATGGGTAATTTAAATTAGTGGACCGACCCTAAGACTTTAATATCAAAGAATTGATAAGGTGATTAGTAATTAAATATTCAATTTGTTTGAATATAGTGGCGGGAGTTGAACATATTGATTAATTACAATTATGAGTAATTAATTAATAATGTATTGATTTATAATGAATAAATAATAATTAATAAGTAAGAGATTAATAAATATAATAATATTATATTTAATTAATTTATTATTTTATACAAGCATGTGATATGTAAACCTATAATATATGGTGGGTTACGCATCAATATGACTATACATTATATATATTGACTATATGGTAAGAGTAATTTCATCATATGAGTGACATAATAGTATGACTTATGTAACATGATATGTGTGGGTAGAATTTTAATGAACACCCTACTATCTTATATTAATACCAATAGACATTATTAATTGATAATGATTTCATTAAGTTATTATGATTATAATAATAACAGTTATGGTAATGAATAATGAGCAATACACAATTATATTATATTTGGTGTTAATAGATAATGTACATGGATTATATGATTGGTATATATGTACGTACTCAATGCATTGTATTATTAGTTGCTCAATTGAAATGGCATTGTAACACTAATTAAATGTATAATCTATGTATACATGGAATGAAGTGTGTGTATATTATATAACTTAAGTATACTTATAATGTTTGTAGATGTATATTTATAACCAAGTTTTGACATACAATATACACCTTCCAAGTTGCTGAGTTCAGTTGTTGTCCAACATTGAGTGCCCAACTTCTTATTCACGTGAAACACCCATATGCCTTGCTACTCTACTTTTCCTCATTTTCTTCACAATGTATAGCTTATGATTATGGGGGAGTGGAGATAATGATGGAGTGCACCAACTCTCAACCACCCTCTCTTGTCCATTGAATAACCTTACTATCCATGGGTTTGATTTAGAGGATTATTACATTGTCTAGGTAAGCATTTGCCTATAAATTAGCTCATCCTCTTCTCATTTTCAATTACTGAGAATTATATTGCTAGGGAAGTTATAGAGAGTGAGTTATTGTTAGATATCAGTGAGGGAGATTTGTTAATTCAAGCAAACCAATTACAGAGGTATAATCATGTTCTTCATTTTCTGCAAAATTTCTAATTCTTGATTATTGAATTGATCATGGGTTGACTAATTAATGGATTGGGTTATGTTGTTAAGTATTATATGTGATTATAAACATGTTGGAAATATACTATATCATGTTTAGAATGATTTTCGTTGGAAATTTTCTGAGTTGGGCTAAATTTCTGTCGAAGCAGCCTGTTCTTGGTTTGGAAACGAAGCCGCGCGTCTCCTTAGTACAAATGGGGCGCGGTCGCGCCCCTCTGCAGAAATTATTGATGAGTTCTGTTAAGCTGCTGTCATAAACTAACATATGGTACCATGTTAGAACAAGCATGTAAACTGGATTAGCATACATATATAAGTATATTCATGTAGTATGAACAAGTATAACAATGTTAGTACACATGATTGATGCAACCCTTATGGTTTTGAAATAAAAAATTATAGTTTCGATTATGAACTTGACATGTACATAATGAATGTATATTCTGATTTTAGAACACGACCGTATGGTCTATATGGATATGAGAACTAAGTCTAAAGTGGTTAAACACACTAGCATACTTGATCGAAAGTTAAGACGTTTTCAAAATAAAACTCATAGTTTTGGATTTGAACTTTGTCATAAACATGCCATATGTGTATTCGGATTTAATGAACATGATAGTATGGTTTACATTAACATGTAATGAATGTTTAAAGTGTTAATCGTACACTAACATACTAGATTGAAAGTTAAGACAATTTCAAAAGTAAGACACTTAAGAACATTTGAAGCAAACTTGACCAAGGTTAATGTCTTTTAGATTCTGACCATGTGAGAGCGTTTATATGGCTTAGTAATGTGTTTTCATACATATAAGACATGGTTACGAAACACTTTGTTTACACTAAATGACCTTTGTGGACTTAGTATACTTTTCAAAGAAACTTAAGATTTGAAAGCTAATAACATCAATTACCATGTGGGTTATGTTGTGAGTATGCAAGCATACATATTTGGATTTCATTATGCCTATAGACATGTTGACATGAACATCCTACATGAATATCGCCTATGCATGCGTATTCCTAGAGATTGAATTTCAAGCATGAACTATGTGGATTAAAGTATACATGTGTAGTGTACGTACGAGCATGCTTACTAAGTATTGTTAATCTCTTTATGTGACAATATGATTTTTGTGGCTAAATAACATGGATTTGATTGGCTTAAGGTTTACCGGAATGAAAACCTATAACCTTAAAGTGAACGTAAAATGAGCATGCTATATTTCGAATTTGAGTTAATAACTTGATAAAGCATGTGTGTTGATTTATATCAGTAACTTGAAGTGATATGTGTTCAAGCCTATATTGATGCATAGAAACTAGATAATCTAAAGTTATTAAATCTAAGACATGATTAGATTAACTTACGTGAATTATGTGATAAACTTATATGATAAGTAGATTCTTGTAAGTGTAGACTTATATTGGTTTACACATGCTAATTGAAAGACCGACTTGTTAATGTTAGGTTGTTTCAATGAGTTTAATTAAAGCTAGAACTTATTCGTAGCTTAACAAATACGCAAGTATTCTAAATTCTTGCACTACCTTATTCAATGAATCGTGTAAGCGAGTTTCTTAACTTCACTTGATTTGAATACAAGTTCTCTTACACTCTTTATTGTGCAAGTTCCTATCATTCTCTTATTGTATTGAGCATGTTATTACCGTATTGACAGTTAATTATTTAAAGCTTGAACTTTATTTCCAAGCATGCTATTAGGTGGTTTAATTACTTTACAATTATTCCACATCGATATTATTGTTATTCGCACTTCGTGCACTTGAGTTCGTACAGTCTTGGACTTGTACATTATTTAAAGTTCTATAATTCTTGAACTGTGTCAGATAGAGTCTGAACCCTTGTTCGGTCAGACAGGTATATGAAATTTTATAAAAGCTATCCAAACCAATTGATGGTAAGGATTCTTAGACTGAAAGAACACCCTTATATTATAAGGGAGTAGCAGGTATCTGATATAAGATACAAACAGCAGAGTTGAATGTTATGCATATACATAGCGTACGCGAGGCTGATCCCGTCAAGTATTATTCTGTAGCAGTAACCAAAGGGTCAATCAGCTATTATTTCCGTTGGAGTTTTATAGTTTGAAGTCTACTTGACTATCAGTTATTCTAAAAGCAATCATTATTCTTGCTTCCGATATTCATATTGTTGAATTTATTGTCAGATATTTTCTATTCATCATGATATATCATTTATTGTTGTATTTAAACTTGCTGAGCAAACTTGTCGCTCATTCTTGCTATATCATGACTTATATTGCAGTTAAGCCCGAGACTTCAGGGAAGGACAAGGGTAAAGGGAAGATGTAGGATTAGTTTGCAAGGAGCAGACTTTATCTTTATGTTTAATTAAATTACTGTTATGTAATATGAACCCTAATAACTATTCTAGGGTATGTTTGTATATTTGTATTTAAGTTATCGAATCTTGGGACTAGTAATATCTTTTGAATGAACGACATACGTTTATTATATTTCCGCATTTAATTATTGTATGTTGTTTAGAGGTGGATATTTGTATTGTATCGTGACGACCGGACATGGGTCAGAGGACCCGGATTCGGGGGTGTCACATCTTTGCTTCTAATATTCATATTGTTGAATCCTTCAGATATTCATATTCTTAAATTCATTGTCAGATATATTCCTTTCATCATGATATATCCTTTATTGTTGTATTTAAACTTGCTGAGCAAACTTGTTGCTCATTCTTGCTATATCATGACTTATATTGCAGTTAAGCCTGAGACTTCAGGGAAGGACAAGAATAAAGGGAAGATGTGGGATTAGTTTACAAGGAACATACTTTACTTTATGTTTAATTAAATTACTGTTATGTAATATGAACCCTAATGACTCTTATAGGGTATGTTTGTAAGATTGTATTAAGGTTATCGAATCTTGGGACTAGTGACACCTTTTGAATGAACGACGTACGTTTATTATATTCTGCATTTTAGTTATCGTATGTTGTTTAGAGGTGGATGTTTGTATTGTATCGTGACGACCGGACCGGGGTCAGAGGACCCGAATTCGGGGCTGTCACATTATTTATCATTTTAAATTAATAATTTGCATAAAAAATGATATGGGTAATGGTTTTGTAGAAATTTTTTAAACTCTGACATACCATGCTTCTGCTAATTTTGCAATTTGATTGTGTCCTGATTTCGTACAAACCTAACATGGCTCCCCCTTAGACTCTGTGTTCATAAGGTCATCATCTTTTGGCTCCCCCTCAGATGATGATTCTGCTCCTGCCTCAGATGATGATTCTGCTCCTGCTGCTGCTTCCTTCTTCCCCTTTGCCTTTCTCCTCTTGGCCTTCTTTGTTTCTCTGCTTCTCTTCTTCTTAGGCTTCAGTCTGCTCGTTGAGTACTCTTTTGAATGTCTCTTTTGATGTCTCTTTTTCTCCCCTTTTTTGTCATTAATCACTTGTGAAAGCTTCTCCATGTTTGACATAAGCTGGTCCATCAAGTACGACGAGTTACCAACCTCAATTTTGAGTTCTTGTTGGCTTAGCTCTAGTTGAAGGGAGAGAGAATGATTCAGATTGTTAAGGATAGAAAACTTACCTCAAGCGCAAGCTACTATTAAAATCACGTTCTTTAACACTTCCTACACATATATATTTAATCACAATGATCTAAATTAGTTAACACGTAACTAATTCACATAATTGATTAACCCATATAGGTTAACTCTTTCTAGTTTAATTAATAAGTTAATAATTAACCGTCACATAATTAATTACACCACATAGACATGCTCACATAATTAAATCAATAATAATTATGTGTTTCATATTAATTAAATGAATTATAATTTAAACATTTAATCTAATTATAATTACTCAAATTATAATCACATCTTATATTAATTAAATTATAAACAATTTATAATTTATAATTAATTAAACTACATCATGCATTTACTAAATTGTAATTACACAAATTATAATTAATCATGCAAATATTGAATTATAATACACAAATTATAACCTATAATTAAGCATGCATTTATTAAATTATAATTACATAAATTACAATTTAAATTAACATTTACATGATTAAAATAAATCAAATAATATTCATTATAATTTAACAAAATTATCATTTAAATTAAACCTTTACTCTAATTATAATTATTCAAAATTATAACCACACTATATATTTTATTAATATAATATATTAATATTTATTTTCATGTCATCAAATTATCACATTCAATTAGTTTTTTATAATACAACAAAATACATAAAAGAAATAACCCATCTTGACTTTCTGCACCCCCCCCCCCCCCCCCCCCCGCGCCCGCCGGGGCGGGCCCTTTGCAGCGAGGCACACATGTTCACGAACTGTGCAGAGAAAAAGCCAATTTGGCTTATTTCTCCACACCAAATTTTAATTCCGATCAATACAATTCATATCAATTTTATAGAAAACATAAACTTAAAGCTTCTAACATGATTTTAACATATATAAACATTACAACACATAATCAAAATAACCAATTTCATGATTTTTGAAGAAAAGCCATTGTTAAGTGTTCTTCATGAAATTGAACACTGTATTTTTGTTTTTAAAACCAATTCACACAATTTCAAGCATAGTCAATCAATTTCTAAACATGCTATCATCACCTACCATTAATTTAAACACAATGAACAATCAAACATAAATTCCTTTGATTTTTAAGGGAAAACTATACATATATATAAAATTTCAAAATACTTTCACTGTAACTCTTTGAAGAACATGAATTCCTCATATTTATCACATGTATATGAATTAAACAATTAATTAGGCATACAATTCATATATGAGCATATACATAGCCTATAAAAATCATAATTACTCAAATTACATGAAAACATGTTTTACAAAGAACTAAAGTACGAAGAACATGAGAATAAAACTTCTAAAACTATAGGTTAGGATTATACCCTTTGGCTTAGTGATAGGAAGAAGATGAAGTTGCTTTTATTTCTCAAGCTTCCCTTTATTTCTCTTCTTCTTCTCTCTTTCTCTCTATCTTTTCTCTGTTTTGTTCTTCTGACTAACTCTTATTCTAACTAACTAACATAAAACTATTGATATACATATATCATATATACATATAACTGACAAGTAATTAACCCATATAATAAATATATTTAATTATAATTATTACATGAGTTATACAATTTGAATTTAAAAAGCCATAAGTCTTGTTTTGCAAAAACTATTTATTTTAAAAAATTAACTTTTTGAGCTTAAGGCCCTGTTTAGTAAAACCTTTTAAAATTCATTTTTTTATTTTAATAAATTCTTTTAACACATACTTTAAATGTTACACTTTAATTAATTAAATCTTTAACATTCTAATTTAATTAATTAAAATTCAACATCAATTAATCATATAAATGTTGCCACATAATTATAATTACTCGCTAATTATAATTCTTGTAACACTCATCACATAACTCATCTAATTTAATTATCTCAATTAAATTAGAACTATACTATAAAATTAATACATATTAATTAAATTAAATATTAATTATTCATTTAATTAATATATAGCACTTAATTAACTTACTCCATAACAATCACATAATTTATTTATTTAACTCAATAAATAAATCAAATCAAATATTTATTTAATTTAATAAATATTTAAAAGTAATATATAAAATCTCATTCGTTACAATATTTCCTCCTTAAAAGGATTCTGTCCCCAGAATCACACTTTTTTAAAAAAAAAATCCATCTGTTATATTTTTCTCCCCTTAAAAGGATTTTGTCCCCAGAATCGGTACATAAGGGGTTACACAAAAAGTTAAGCAAATAATTTAGGATATGATTTCATCATAACATCTTCAAGTTCCCACGTGGCTTCTTCAGCACTGTGATTCCTCCATATTACCTTAACAGAAGGTATCACTTTATTTCTAAGTACTTGTTCTTTTCTATCAACTATTTAAACATGCACTTCTTCATATGTTAACTCTTTATTGAATTGTAAAGGCTCGTATTCTATTACATGCTTGTAGTCGTGCTTGTAAGGTCTCAACACAGGAATGTGGAAGACGTTATGTATATTCTCTAGCTCCAGAGGTAACGCCACCTCATAAGCTACCTCGCCCACCTTTCGTAGTACCTCGAAAGGTCCAATAAATCGGGGACTCAACTTCCCCTTCTTGCCAAATCTAATCTTCCCCTTCCATGGAGATACCTTTAGAAAAACGAAGCTCCCTGGTAAGAATTCTCGGTTCTGTCGATGTTGATCGGCATATTTCTTCTGTCTATTTTGAGCAGCAACCAATCTTGTTCTGATTAGCTTCACGATTTTGACTGTTTGTTGTACCAGTTCAGGTCCCAACAGTTGACGTTCACCGACTTCATCCTAGCACAAAGGTGTTCTACATTTCTTGCCGTAAAACGCTTCAAAAGGCTGCATTCCGATACTCGCGTGGTAACTATTGTTGTAGGCGAACTCCACCAATGGGAGATGATCATCCCAGCTTCCCTTGAAGTCCATTACGCAAGCTCTAAGCATGTCCTCAAGCGTCTGAATCGTTCTCTTGCTCTTGCCATTAGTCTGAGGATGGTATGCCATACTCATTCACAATTGTGTTCCCAGACACTCTTGCAAACGTTTCCAAAAGTTTGACGTAAAACGCGGATCTTTGTCGGACACAATCGACATCGGAACACCGTGTCGTGAGATAATTTCCTTAACATACAATTTCGCTAACTGATCCAAGTTATACTTAATCCTGATCGGTAGAAAGTGGGCTGACTTTGTCAGTCGATCCATTATAACCCATATCGCATAAAATCCCTTCTGAGTTGCTGGAAGACCAACCACAAAATCCATCGTGATGTGCTCCCACTTCCACTCTGGAATTTCTAATGATTGCAGCAGTCCACTTGGTCTCTGGTGTTCTGCTTTAACTTTCTGGCACGTTAGACATTTTGCAACGCATTCAGCAACGTCCCTCTTCATGTTCGGCCACCAGAAATGGTGCCTGAGATCCTGGTACATCTTCGTACTCCCAGGTTGAATCAAATATCTCGAACTATGAGATTCGCTCAAAATTTCCTCTTTGACTTCTAGTACTGGCGGTACCCAAATTCTCCTTTCAAATCATAACAGTTCTTCGTTATCGATCTTGAACTTGAACTCTTCGCCGTCGGCTATTCTTTTCTGAATCTTCTTGCATTCTTCGTCGTGAAGTTTTGCTTCTTTCACTTTGTCTACCAGAGTAGAACCAGTAGTTACTTGAAACAACTTCTCATCCGATTCCTTCGAAAACTTCATTTCCAGTTCTAATCTAGCCATCTTTTCTATCAACTAATCTTGATCAGTCAACATGTTTAACTTCTCCCAACCTTTTCTGCTTAAAGCGTCGGCGACGACGTTAGCTTTACCTGGATGGTAAAGTATCTCGCAGTTGTAGTCTTTGATCAGTTCCAACCATCTCCTTTGGCGCATGTTCAAATCCTTCTGGGTGAAGATATACTTCAAACTCTTATGATCTGTATATATCTCACACTTTTCTCCATATAAGTAGTGTCTCCAAATCTTTAGAGCAAACACTACTATCGCCAATTCTAAGTCATGGGTCGGATACCCCTTCTCATAATCCTTTAGCTGACATGACGCATAGGCAATTACTTTGCCATTTTGCATCAGCACACAACCCAATCCCTTATGTGACACATCACTGTATACTACAAAATTTTCCGTACTATCTAGTAAGGACAACACATGCGCAGTACTCAATCTCTTCTTTAGTTCCTGAAAACTTTCCTCACACTTTTTTGTCCAAACAAATTTAACTGTTTTACGAGTCAAATTCGTCAACGGAGTTAAGATCTTGGAAAAGTCTTAGATAAATCTCCTGTAATAACCTGCCAATCCCAAGAAACTCCTCACTTCGGACGACGTCTTTGGCTGATCCCAATTTATTACTGCCTCAACTTTCGATGGATCTACCGAAATTCCATCCTTGTCGATCACGTGGCCAAGAAATTACACACGTTCTAAATAGAATTCACATTTCGAGAATTTCGTGTAAAGCTTTTCTCGTCTCAGCAATTCCAACGTTAGTCTCAAATGTTCGGTGTGGTCCTCCTCAGTTTTGGAATAAATCAGGATGTCATCTATGAACACCACTACGAACTTGTCCAGGAATGGCTTAAACACCCTATTCATCAAGACCATAAATGCAGCTGGAGCATTCGTTAGACCAAATGACATCACTAAGAACTCGTAATGTCCATACCGAGTTCTGAAAGTCATTTTCGGTATATCTTCCCTTCTCACCTTCAATTGATGATACCCGCTTTTCAAATCGATTTTCGAGAAGTGTTTAGCACCCTTCAGTTGATCGAATAAGTCGTCGATCCTAGGTAAAGAATACTTATTCTTGATCGTAACTTTGTTCAATTCCCTATAATCAATGCAAAGCCGCATCGATCCATCATTCTTCTTCACGAATAAAACTGGCGCTCCCCATGGCGAAATGCTCGGCTGAATATACTTCTTGTCCAGCAATTCTTGAAGTTGAACCATCAGTTCCTTCATTTCGACTGGAGCCATTCGGTACGGAGCTTTAGAAATTGGAGCAGTTCCCGGTGCTAAGTCGATCACGAACTCTATCTCCCTATCTGGCGGAAGTCCTGGTAAGTCGCTCGAAAATACGTCCACAAACTTCCAAACCACTGATATCTCTTCTATCTTCGGGCTCTCCTTACGCGTATCTACTATGTAGGCTAGATATCCTACACAGCCTTGTGTCAAAAGTTTCTTGGCTTGCATAACCGTCAGACAACTCGCTTGTCTAGGCAATTTACTACCACAGAACACTACTTTCGAAGGAGTCGTAAGGTTTACCAACTTCTTCTGACAGTCGATTACCGCCCCATAGTTGAACAACCAGTCCATCCCCAATATGACGTCGAATTCCCCAAGTTTTATCGGAATCAAATCTACCCTCAGCTCCTGACCCTTAATGTCCAATCGACCGTTCTTGTATATAAACCTAATAGGAATGACTTCCCTATTCGTAATTTCTATGTTCAAGGGGTAAGCTAACTCCTCTATAGGTAAGTCTAGGGTTTTAGTAAAATCATCAGATATGAATGAACAAGTAGCACCCGAATCAAATCATACATATGCATTTATACTATTGATCAGAATAATACCTGCCACCACATCTTTTGACTACATAGGGTCCTGCACTGTCATGTTGAATGTGCGGGTAGTAGGTCGAACGGCTTGCAGTGGCGACGGTCTAGCGATAGTCAGAGTGCTGCCGCTGCCATTTCCTCCATTCCCTGTTGACCTTGCCGCTGGCTTCTTAGGGCAGATACGAGCCATGTGATCCTTGGATCCACAAGTATAGCAGGCTCCCTTCTTCGAGTTTGGGCAACTCGGCGCAATGTGGCCTTCCTGACCACAGTTGTAGCACACCCGTTTTCCTTTTATGCACACTCAAGTGTGAATCTTCCCGCATGTAGCACATGCTTCGAGCTTCCTCTTCTGTTGGCCTCCCTGCTGACTCCCAGCAGAGGTGTTGTTGTTCCACTTTCTTTTTTGATGGATAGCCCCGCTACCACAAGCCTTGTTTTTCGTCTCAATGTTTTTCTTCTTGTCTTGGTTGAATTTAGTCACAACGTTGCTCCCTTTTTTAGCTAGAATGGCCTTTTCCAGCACAGTTGCAAACGTGTTCAGTTGGAAAATAGAGACCTTACTGTAGAGCCAGGGTTTTAGTCCCCGCTCAAACCTCCTTGCCTTCCTAGCGTCCGTGCTGACCTGGTATGCAGCGAACCTGGCCAACTCATTAAACTTCGCGGCATATTCAGACACCGTCATCCCTCCCTGTTTCAGCTCTAGAAACTGGACCTCCATCTGGTCCTGTGAGCTAACTGGGAAGTACATTTCAAAGAACATCTATTTAAAAAGTTCCCATGGTATCACTCCTTCTCCCTCTCTAGCCCTATTAGCTTGCCACCAGAAACTAGCATCCGACTTCAACATGAAAGCCGTGAATGCTGTTTTTTGATCTTCACCGACCCTAGCTACGTCGAAGACCTTCTCCATCTCCATCACCCACGTCTGAGCATCTACAGGGTTTGTCGATCCCTTGAATTCAGGCGGTCCTACTGCCTTGAATTCATTAAATGTAGTACCCTACACTTGCGGCTGATTTGCAAGTGCCCCCGTCAGTAGGTTCACTAACTGCTGAACCGAGTTGGGGTTTATTCCATCGTTATTGTTGTTGTTCGTCGAACCCTCAGGGTTTTGACGTGTAAGTCTTCTTCTAGGAGGCATTTTCTGTTAAGAAAATATTATTATTAGATCCTTTATTCAATTCTTAAGTATTAAAGTTCATACTTAAACATTTAAATAACTCAGTTCACATAAAACACATAGCACGTCAATAAACTTCTTTCATTCATTCATACGTAGTTTTAAAATATCAAATAGATAACATTTATGCTATTTGCATCATCTTTCCTGAACTAGAATAAGTTGCAGGATCTCATCCCATTCTTATCTCAATTTATAGGATTTATATTTATTTATTACAAAAAGAAACAAATAATTTAAAAGCTCTAATGTCTAGGCATATTAAAACGTTGCACAACCTCTCTGCGTTCTTCCTCCATCACCTAAAACGCTGTCCTTCGGTCCACCACATACCATGGTAAACCTTGGAACTGAGCTGGGTAATAGAAGATACGGTCCTGGGCCCTATCTATGGCCGTATGGAATGCCTATTCTGTTTCCCTCAGCTTAGCCCTCTTGGCTTCAGCCTCGTCTTCAGCTCGATCGGCTCGTTGAATAGCCCTCAAGCTTGTCTCTTTATCTCTGGCACGCTTCGTCGACTCCTCTTGGATGTCTTGCTTCAGCTTTGCTATCTCGGCTCGTACCTCGTCCCTATCATTCTCTACGTGAATTAGCTTCCACTGCGCTTCTCCTAGCTCACTATCCATCTCTTCGATAGTCTCGTCCCGCTGCTGGATGGTTTCTTTGAGCTCTCCGACTCGACCATGTAGCTCCACGTTATTGTCGTAGACTGCCTCGTACATCTCAGCACTAGTAGAGTGAGGTGGGAATTCCTCTTTGGGATCCTCTTCCTCCTCTGACTCATCCTCGTCCTCCTCCTCTAGAATAGGTGTCAGCCCATGCTCCCGACCATCTACGGTGATCACTGGAGATGGCTCTCTCCTAACCAACTGCTCCCAGACAACATGTATGTCTCGGGGCTCCTCCTCTCTAGGCACCTGAGGTATATCCTCCCTAGCTTGACTGGATTCTCCAACGTTCGTCATCCTGACAAAAGAATTTTAAAGTTTATTATTACGTGATCACTCTTCGAATACTTAAACGTAAACACATAGCACATAAGGTAGTTTATTATCTTTACCTATCACCACTATCTTTTCGATCTTCCTATAAGGCTACTACCTAAGGTTTTTCCCCCATTCTAAGGTTCATAACCAACTGCTTTGATACCAACCTGTGACACACCCAAATTCAGGTATTTCGTTTCCACACGATTTGGTGCTCACTTTCTAAATAAAACATACATCTATCCAATAATAAGGACTGTAAAATAAATTATAACCTTGAATAAATAATAAAATCTTTCTTAAAAAGAATTACAACCTTATTCAAAATCATCCCAGGGTTTATCTAACCTTAACATAAATAATAATACGAAAATAAAAACATAACATAAAGTCTTATTACAATCAAAATCAAAAGCTAACAAGTCTTCACTAGTTCATCTTGCCTTTCCCTTTACTCGTTGACGGTACGTCAACGTTCTCGGCTTTAACTGCAAGGGATTATTAAATATGCAAGAGTGAGCAAACAAACGCTTACTAGAATACAACAATAATAAGGATATAATTGAATAGTTTCAATAGATCTGAATAACTTTACTTTCATCAACCATAACTAATTGAATAATAATTCTTTCATTAATAACTAGAATTTCGAATATTAAAATCATCTGAGGGTCATAAGACCTTGAACTTTTGTCCTAGGTTATAAACATTTCTATTTAAAACCTTTAACAGTCATTTAGACTATGGACCTTAACTCGTACTTAGGGGGATCAACCCTTCGTACCATGTATTGTGCATAACCATCTTAACGCTTTCGTATAGCAAACTCCTCTAATAAATAGGGTTGTTCATCTCAGTATTTGAGTACAAGTCCGCACCAAAGAAAGTTTGATTTGGATAAACTTAAAGGGTAATTTAGGATTCAACGTTCATCAACTAAGGAATAGTTGAATCGACTTACGACAATCAAGAATAATTCATAAATAAAAGATTATGGATAACTTATATGCTTTAGAATCAAACTTAAAGCATTTAAAAGATAATATAGACCCTGCTTGAACAATTAAGTCAAGGTCATGTTAATTCAATAATAAACTTTGATAATATTTACTCAATATGAAATTTATAAAGAGTATGAATCATTAGCATCATTATGATCAATAAAAATAACTCAAGTAAAGTTTGAGTTTAAAGAACTTGCACAATATAAGAATTAAAGAACTTGTATATAATTGACGAGTTTAAGGATAGAAAACTTGTCTCAAGCGTAAACTACTATTAAAATCACGTTCTTTAACACTTCCTACACATATATATTTAATCACAATAATCTAAATTAGTTAACACGTAACTAATTCACATAATTGGTTAACCCATATAGGTTAACTCTTTCTAGTTTAATTAATAAGTTAATAATTAACCGTCACATAATTAATTACAACACATAGGCATGCTCACATAATTAAATCAATAATAATTATGTGTTTTATATTAACTAAATGAATTATAATTTAAACATTTAATCTAATTATAATTACTCAAATTATAATCACATCTTATATTAATTAAATTATAAATAATTTATAATTTATAATTAATTAAACTCCATCATGCATTTACTAAATTATAATTACACAAATTATAATTAATCATGCAAATATTGAATTATAATACACAAATTATAACTTATAATTAATCATGTATTTATTAAATTATAATTACATAAATTATAATTTAAATTAACATTTACATGATTAAAATAAATCAAATAATATTCATTATAATTTAACAAAATTATCATCTAAATTAAACATTTACTCTAATTATAATTATTCAAAATTATAACAACACTATAAATTTTATTAATATAATATATTAATATTCATTTTCATGTCATCAAATTATCACCTTTAATTAGCCTTTTATGATACAAAAAAATATATAAAAGAAATAACTCATCTTGACTTTCTGCACACAAACCCCCCCCCCCAACCCCCCCCCCCCCCCCGCCGGGGCGGGGTTTTTACTCTTGATAGGCTCGCCGGGGCAGGCCCCTTGCAGGGTTGGCAGACATGCTCGCGAACTGTGCAGAGAAAAAGCCAATTTGACTTATTTCTCCACACCAAATTTTAATTTCGGTCAATACAATTCATATCAATTTTATAGAAAACATAAACTTAAAGCTTCTAACATGATTTTAACATATATAAACATTACAACACATAATCAAAATAACCAATTTCATGATTTTTGAAGAAAAGCCATTGTTAAGTGTTCTTCATGAAATTGAACACTTTATTTTTGTTTTTAAACCAATTCACATAATTTCAAGTATAGTTAATCAATTTCTAAACATGCTATCATCACCTACCATTAATTTAAACACAATGAACAATCAAACATGAATTCCTTTGATTTTTAAGGGAAAACTATACATATATATAAAATTTCAAAATACTTTCACTGTAACTCTTTGAAGAACATGAATTCCTCATGTTTATCACATGTATATGAATTAAACAATTAATTAGGCATACAATTCATATATGAGCATATACATAGCCTATAAAAATCATAATTACTCAAATTACATGAAAACATGTTTTACAAAGAACTAAAGTACGAAGAACATGAGAATAAAACTTCTAAAACTATAGGTTAGGATTATACCCTTTGGCTTAGTGATAGGAAGAAGATGAAGTTGCTTTTATTTCTCAAGCTTCCCTTTATTTCTCTTCTTCTTCTCTCTTTCTCTCTATCTTTTCTCTGTTTTGTTCTTCTGACTAACTCTTATTCTAACACTAACTAACATAAAACTATTGATATACATATATCATATATACATATAACTGACAAGTAATTAACCCATATAATAAATATATTTAATTATAATTATTACATGAGTTATACAATTTGAATTTAAAAAGCCATAAGTCTTGTTTTGCAAAAACTATTTATTTTAAAAATTAACTTTTTGAGCTTAAGGCCCTGTTCGGTAAAACCTTTTAAAATCCTTTTCTTTATTTTAATAAATTCTTTTAACACATGCTTTAAATGTTACACTTTAATTAATTAAATCTTTAACATTCTAATTTAATTAATTAAAATACAACATCAATTAATCATATAAAAGTTGCCACATAATTATAATTACTCGCTAATTATAATTCCTGTAACACTCATCTAATTTAATTATCTCAATTAAATTAAAACTATACTATAAAATCAATACATATTAATTAAATTAAATATTAATTATTTATTTAATTAATATATAGCACTTAATTAACTTACTCCACAATAATCACATAATTTATTTATTTAACTCAATAAATAAATCAAATCAAATATTTATTTAATTTAATAAATATTTAAAAGTAATATATAAACTCTCATTCGTTACATTTACTGCTAATCCTTTCTGATATTGTCTTCTCTTTTCCCTTAGCATCTCCTCCCTTGAATTAAGCCTCATCATCACTGATTTCAATTATCATTGGAAATAATTCTCCTCTTTTTGAAACCATTTTAGCAATCAGTCTGTTGCTCTTCCTTCTTTTTGGGGGTTTAGCTTCAGGAGTTTCAGACTCTTCTGCATCTTCAGAATTTGAAGCCTCTGAATCATCAGATAAATTTCCTTGATGTTCAGCAATAGAAGTGACAGATGCTTCTTCTTTAGACCCTTTATCCCTTGAATCATTAGAAGGATTCCTTGGGGCTTTGACCGAGGAAGATCTATCTGTTTCAAATTTAGATCCTTCCTTATCAGTAGACTGGCTGTTCTGCAGTTCAGCCATGAGACTAGCATTTCCTTCTTCAGGTTCTGTTTTCTCCTTTTCAGATTCAAATTTTTCATCATTTAATTTACTCTTTGAAGATTCACGCTTGAAGCTTTCAGTTCTCTTTTCATCTTCTAACTCCACGTTTTTCTCATCAGTGGATAGACTTCTTTGGAGAACTGATTTAGGTTTCTTTACCACTTTAGCCTTCTTCTTTGGTGGACTCATAGACTTTGACTCTGGAATGATTGAGTCCTTAGAGTTTGAAAGCTCCTCTTCTTTTATAGCACTCACCTTTTTCTTCTTCGTAGTGCTTTTGCTGGTGCTGCCATACATTATCAGCTTTTTGTTCTCCATTGGGTTCTTCTTCCAATTTGCAAACAATTGTGTAGTTATTATCTTATGACTGTTTAGGACTTCACCTTCTCATCCTTAATCTTATTTTTCAGCCTCTTTTTCAGAATAATACTCAATAGCCTTCCATGGAATACCTTTGTGAGTGGTTTCCCTGTTAACCTCTTCTTCTCTACCCTATTCAGCTATTTGGACATTTGGTCGATCAAAATAACTCCAAAGTTGATACGCTTCTTCAGAACTATTGCAAACATGATTTTCAACTGTTAGTCACTCAAAGTGTCATGTGCAGTGTCCTTGCATAGTATACATTTGCCTACAATCTCTGCGAGGAACTCAAATTCTTTAGGAAGCTCCTTTTTCTTCATGTCCTTCAGACTAGGATTTCTTCTGTACCTTATAATCTTCTTGGCTTCTTCAGTGTTGACTGCATCAAGGTTTTTCAGACCTAGGTCAGGAAAACCTAAGCACTGATTGATGTCAGAAGATTTCAGCTTCAGAATCTGACCTTTTACTTTGGTAGAAAGGGTTCCAGAGTTTGTAGTCATGTTGGAGTAGAACTCTTTAATCAAGTCAGTATAAATTGGAGTATTTGACTCAAGGTATTCTGAGAATCTAGCACTATTTACAAGTTCAAGAATATCTCTGAACTTCTTCTCAGATTTCTCGAATGTCTTAGTTTCGAGCTGAATGCCAGTGATTACTCGCCAATCCGCCATTTGAAGAGTTAGGGTTTTAAAGGTTTATGGCTTTGTGAGGATCTTATGAGGTAGCAGCGATTTGAGAAAGGATATCTGTTTGAGAAGATTTGACTGTTTGGAGATGTTTAGGTTTTGGCTTGAGAGGATAAGTGTATGGATTTAACAGGTTTGCAACTTTTGAAGAACCCGCTAAAATAAAACTGCCAAATATTTGAATTTCCCTTTTATAACTGTTCCTTCCACATTCCTTAGTGGGACAGTTGTAAGATGTTGATAGGTCACAATCTGTAACTCCTCCATCGTGTCAGTTATCCAGATTTGACTTTTCTTCTATTGACTATTGACTTCTTCAATCCGTGGAGTGATTCATAACTTGGTTCAGTATTCCATGATTTCCCAGACTGGTCTACAACCTTTTCTTCTTCTTTGATGATCAGTAGTCTGTGGTCATGCTTCAATAGACAACTTCTCCATTAGCCTCTGAGGGATTGGCAATTCTCATTTGCAGTTTGTAATCTTCTGATGAGATGCTGCTCACTTCAGCAAAGATTCTTGTGATGCATTCCATATTAGCATTCCTTCTAAAATAAGATAGCTCAGGAAGGGCCAACCTCTTAGCTCAACGCTAAGGATCAGGTTTGTCCTTGAGGCAGTTACCAGATGAAAAGCCTTAGACAAGGTTGGTACTGATATCACATCTGACCTCTCTGCTGGGGAGTTCATTTACCAACTCTGGATATTCATTGGTGTTGGTTTTTGTATAGGTTGTAATCGTGGTGTCCTTCTTCTCTTATACTATGATCAGATGTTTGATCATAGGCACTCCACGATTTTGAGGTGGGTGGCTGATATGATTATCAGTAGCATGTTTTGGGACATTACTACTGACTATGATAGATATTCATTTGGTTCATCAGTCACAGAATTTTGGGACTCTGTAACTAGAATCTTTCTGTTTTGGGTTAGCTCCTATTCTCTATGATCTTGGCAGAAGTGGTCTTGATAATCGTGGTGTAATAGATAGACATGCACTATGATTGACTTATCTTCTGAGTTTTTCTCACAAATTCTGGCAAGAATTCCACTTGTTCATTTTTCTCCCTGAGCTTCACCATCTCCATCTGCAGTCATAATTTGTCTGGACTCTACGATTGGTGACACTTCTTCAATCGTAGTGAATGAGAACTTCTTTATTTTGTGACTGCTTTTCTTCTTCTTCTGAAGTTCACAGCTTCTTAGCTTCTCACTTGATCTTTCTGAGTCAAAGTGACTATCTTTTCTGCTTGGAAGATCTGAAGAATTTACTTCATCAATCATTTTTGACACCTTTAGTGCTGCTGCTCTTAGCAGATCACTGCTCCCCCATAGATGATGCTATCTTCAGGACTGATCACTCCGTGACTGTTGACAGAACTACAAACGTAGTCTTCTTTATTTGACACTTGAACAGGTGTTTTCAGCAGGCTTGTAGTCCTTCTTTAGTTTCTTCATCAGAACTGCGATCTTTGTTGCTGACTGAAGAGATACTATGATTGTCGTCATTGTACCATAATCGTTGTGTGTTGTCTTGCACAGGCTGGACTCTGTCTTGATAGTAGAGAACACTACAATTTTCCTTAAGCTCTTTGACAGGCTGCACTCGTGGAGTTCTTCTTCTATTGATAAGTTCTTCATAATCACTGCTTGATGATCCCTTGATGTGAACTTCTTCTCGTTTCCTTCTTTGAAGATATTCCTTGCATGAATGGGTCATGGAAGATCTTTTTCATCTAGGTATGAATAGTCAGCTTCCATATGGAGATCAGCAATCTTGTGAGCTTTATTCATGTTAGCTCAGCAAGTCTTCAAGAACAGGCTTTAGCATAGAATGATTTTGACAAGAACATTGCTGAAATATCTTGAGCCTCCAGCTGGTTAAGTCCTCGTGACTGACGTCATCTGCTTCAGCATTCCTTAGTGTGGTCAGATAGACCAAGTACCTGCAGGTTAGATAAATTTCTATTTTTGGTACCCATGATTAAATGGGTCCTGCTAGGTTAGTTTCTCAAAACCCCTATTCCTCATATACTAGAATTTACATCAACTTTAGCATCAATGATCATATCTATGCATGTATCAGATTTAGATGTGATATTTATCATGCATGTAGGTGAGTGTGTGTAAGATTAATCCTTTTAAGAAGACACTCTTTTTCTTTGATGGTTTCACCCTTTGCTTGGTTATGTTCACAGATTTTGAGTGTTCGCAGAGTAGGAATTAACACTATTACTTAATTATATCTGGTTGACTCATGGAGATGATCAGTTTCTAAGAATCTTCAAGATACAACTTTAGAATTGATCATACTCTACGTGTTATCAAAAACATAGAACATAGGTTTGTACATACATACCAACCCTTAAGCACGGATTACTCCACTTAAACTTAATTAATTCTTGATATTTTTATGACCTATTTCAGCCTTCTTTCAAGATGTTGCATTCAACCTAAAACTTGGGTGGAGAGAAAGTTTGTTAGCAGTTGAGTTTCCAACCTTAGTGTACTTTCTCTCTTCCCCTTTTTAGGTAGAGTATGGTCTCTTGATAGTGTGACGAACAAGATTTTTATAATTTAATTTGAATATTTATTGAATTAAATAAATATTTTTCGATGATTTAATTATTGAGTTAAATAATTAATTGATGAAATTGTGGTAGATTAATTTAATTATATGTGTCACATTAGTTAAATTAATGTGGTGAATTTTTATATTCAAAGTATGTATTTAATTGAGCTTATTTGATTAATATATTAATTAATAAGCATAATATTATTCTAATTAATTTAATAATTAATTAGATATTTAATGATTTGACATAATTAATAAATAAAAATTTTAATTATGCGACTATGTGAATTATTGTGGAATTATGTAATTTTATTTAATTGATTTAAATAGGATTATTTGATTAATTGGGTGTGACATTTAATTAACTATATAATAGTAAGCAATTAAATTAATGGAAAAGGAGGAATAAGGGACAAGCCAAACACGGCCCTAGGGGGAGTTAGCCAGTTAACCCACTAAGGGACCAACTGACCACTCACTCTATCCACTTCGTATATTACGTATATACATATTATATTATACCTTATATACATATCATATCAGTTCTATATTGATATTCACATTTCAGAGAGAAACGTAGAGAGAAATACACAAAGAGAATTGAGAGATTGGAACTAGAATCCATATCATCTTCATAGAGTTTGCAAGGGGTAATTCCTTTGTCCCAGTTTTATTTCACGTACTATGTTTCCTTCATGAACATATATTCTGAGTTCCCTGTATATGGGAAAAAATTAGCGATTTTTGATTATATGCTTATATATGTGTTATTATATTATTATAATATGTTTTGTATTTGGTATGAATGAATTAAAATAATCGAATTCATGTAATTAGGCCTTAATTGGGTTTTCAAAATTTTATAGAGTTTTTCCATCTACGTGCTTTAAAAATTCTCTGTGAATGGAAAAATTGATATTTGTTCATTATATGACTATATGTGTGTTCATATGTGTTTATAACATATTATATGCCATATATGCATAACTTTCAGTGATCACACCATGGAATTTTGTTAATAATTGGGTTTTTAAAAGTTACAGAGTGTAGAAATTGTACATATGGCCCATATGGCCCTTACGTACAAAATTTACACGCCTTATACGTTTATTTAACTTAAATTGATACTTGCATGTAATTATGTATGTTTAAACGAACAAAATGGAAGTTAAACGAACGGATTCGGTGTTATAACGAATCCGTAACGTTGAATTTCTTGTTTTCCTTCAAAACTTTACAAAATATTGAAAACAGTGAAAATAGATGCCTTGGATTGTGTAAATACGTGATTTAAAATGTTAAGATCATGCTAAAAATGTTATATAATGTTTCTGTGGAGTTTTTACAATATGGGTAGCCTTATAATTCATTATGTTAGTTTAATTTGGATTTATTTGGGCTACTCTGTGTGTTCATCGTGAATCAGGGAGTGCACCAGCAGGGGGACCCGCCCCAGCGGGTGTTCATGGGCATTAGGACCCGCCCCAGCGGGTATAAGGGCTGTCCGGGAGCTTTTTTTGGTGTTCGAGACTGTTTTGACCTTCTGTAGTAAAATAAGCATAACGTTTTCATACGAACTCTGATTAAGGCGATTCAAGATGATTCGGAAAGATAACGAGTAGAGTTACAACTTTCATTCTTTAAGTTTTTAAATTTGAAATCGTTTAAATGGGAAAAAATGGCCGTCTTTGTGACTGATGCGTATTCGGAGGGCTTCGGACATGCACGCACACAAGTGTAGTATTCTCGATAATAAAAGATGTTGTTTTAAGTTACATACATGAATATTATATGATTTGAAGTTCATGATTAATAAATTAAGTTATTGACATGTATAAGATAATGTGAAGGTTCAAGTTAACAAACTAAGTGCGAACTTGAATATCGTAATTGTAAAACTTGATTATGATTGTTTAAAGGGCTATACATGTGTGATATGCATGTTGTGAGTTTACATTCATGTTATGTGGTTAGCCATTGAGTAATATTATAAACCAAGTTGTAAGTCGAACTTAAGTGAATAGTTCAACAGTTAAACATGGTAGTTATGAAAACTAATCGATGTCGTATACATAATGTAATGTGTAGGACGTTGAGGAAGTGAATTGTAATTATATTTGTAGCTTGTGCAAGAGGCAAGTATCCTATCCCTAACTTATTGATTTAGCAAGTTCCCTAAATTCTAATTTATTCATTTATTAAGTCTTAGACTTGTGTTTCTATATCGAGTAAGCTCGTGTTCTTAATTGTTCCAGTTCGAAATTCATATTACATATTGTAACTCTTTTAAAAGCATGATTCAGTTATACAATACTTATTCGATTATATACTCTTGAGATTTATTATTCAAGTTGAATATCGATGTTATTGTTGAACTTATAGGACTAGTGAACCCTTATTTATTCTACTAGTCCATAGTTGATGTACGTTCTAAATTCTAGAATACTTATTGAGCTTATCCAAGCCAAACTTCCTTTGGTGCGGACTCTGATGTCAAAACTGAGATGAACAACCCTGTAAAGGGGATTATTTACGCTTTAGCGTTGAGATATTGTGCACAGTATGGTACTAAGGGCTGATCCCCCTAAGTACGAGAAGTAGAGTCCATAGTCTTATGACTGTTAAAGGTTTAAAACATAAAAACTTTACAACCTAGGACATAGTTCAAGGTTTTATGACCCTCAGACGTTCTTTTGATTCCTGTTATTCATTCTTGAGTCAAAAGTTGAGTTTCTTTATTCAGATGTCTTTGATTCACTCGCATGTTATTATATTGTTGTCATATTATTATACTTGTGGGCAATCGTGCTCACTTTTACGTAATAATAACATTGCAGTTAAGAATGAAAGGTCCAACGAGCCTTCTACTAGCAAAGGCAAGGGCAAGGTCAACAAGTGATGAAGACTTGTTGTTTATTTTATGTGTTTATGTTTCAGACTTATATTAGAGTTGTGTAAGACTTATTTATTTATTTATGTTCCGCACAGATGTTTAAGCTTAGTATGACCTAGGATTTATTTTATTTATTACTCAGATGTTGTAACCCCATAAGGGGAGGATTTAATTCTATTTATTGCATGGTTTGCATTTACTATGGGTAGATAGATAGATGATATTCGTACAGTGAACACCATGTCCCGTGGAATTGAAGTACCCGAATTTGGGGGTGTCACAGGTTGGTATCAAAGCTGTAGGTTATGAACCTTAGGTTGGGGGAAAACCTTAGGATAATATCCTTTTTAGAGATCGAGAACATAGTAATGATAACTCTTATCGAGTTCTAAGAAAGATAATAACTTACCTTATGTGTTATGTGCTTATACTTATATATTCAAGTATCAATTAACATCACGTAATTACTAAAACTTAAAATTTTATTTGTCAGGATGACAGATGCTGGAGAACCTAGTCAGTCTAGGGACCTTATACCCCTAGAGGCTAGAGAGGAGAAGCCCCGAGATATCCACGTAGTCTGGGAGCAGTTAGTCCGACAAGAGCCATCACCCTTGATCACAGTCGTTGGTCAGGAGTATGTGTCGGTGTCTAATTTAGAGGAGGACTCTGAGGAAGACCCTGAGGAGATTGAGGTTCAGGCTGAGGTAGCCGAAGAGAAGGAGGAAGACCCTGAAGAGTTCCCACCGAGCTCTATCAGTGCTGAGATGTAGGATGAGCTGTATGACCGTAACATAGAGTTACGTGATACTGTTCAGGAGCTGAGGGAGCGGTCGGTTACTCAACAGTCTACCATCGAGCTAAGGGATGGAGAGGTAGAGGCTCTTCACACACATTTAGGAAATGTAGAGTGAAATTTGGTTCACGAGAAAGGCCAAATCAAGCACAAGTCAGAGGAAATAGAGGAATTAAAGAATGAACTAAAAGAGAAATCAGCAAGGCTGGCTATAGCAGAGGAAGCCTGGGTAAGGGAATCACGACGAGAAGATCTCGCAGAAGACAACTGTTGGGCGAAGAAGGCCAAGCTTGAGGAGACGTACTCTACACTTCAGTATGCAATTGACGAGGCCCGGTATCGGGTTATGAGGTACCCAATTCAATTCGAAGGACTACCATCGTGCATGCTAGATCGCAGGACGATGTCTCGAATTATGGAAGAAGTGCGTGGCAAAGCTGTTCGTCGCCTTAATGGGCAAGTGATAGGAACATTTGATTTTGTAAAACCTATCTGGTAGTTAATAATGTAAATTCCAATGTGTTTATAAACAGAGGAATATTTTATGTTTTAAATCCTGTAGATTCTTTATCTCGGGATAGTTGATGTAAATAGCAGTGATGCTATCATATTATGTTAAAACTTTTGATTTAGTAATATATCAGAGTTTATTTGAGATAATGTGTTGACTGATTGTGTCTAAATGTTTAAGTTAAGCCTTAAATATTT
The DNA here is from genome assembly GCA_020205555.1 of Panax stipuleanatus. Classification (NCBI taxonomy): domain Eukaryota; kingdom Viridiplantae; phylum Streptophyta; class Magnoliopsida; order Apiales; family Araliaceae; genus Panax; species Panax stipuleanatus. Next base: position 14,411,194 of record CM035118.1, on the reverse strand, counting down.
AAAAGATTGAATAAAGTTCTAATAAGCGTATATCTTAACAGAAATATGCCGCCAAGGAGAAGACCGAACCGTCGACCGGCCCAGGTCAACTAACAACAACAACAACGCCAATGCTAACCCCGTTCAGTAGTTGGCGAACTTACTTGCTGGACCACTTAACAACCAACCTCAAGCTCTACCGAACACAACGTTCAAGGACTTCAAGGCGGTGGGACCGCCAGAGTTTAAAGGCACCATGAACCCGATAGAAGCTCAAACCTGGGTTATGGAGATGGAAAAAGTTTTCGACGTCGCCAGAGTCAGAGAAGACCAGAAAACCGCCTATGCAACGTTCATGCTAAAATCCGAGGCCAGCTATTGGTGGCAAGCGAATAAGGTCCGGGGAGGTGAAGGTGTGATTACCTGGGAGAGGTTCAAAGAGATGTTCTTCGAGATGTACTTTCCGACCAGTTCGCAGAATCAAATGGAGGTCCAGTTCCTGGAGCTGAAACAGGGGAATATGTCCGTACCAAAATATGCGATGAAATTCAATGAGTTGGCTAGGTTTGCCACGTATCAAGTGCACACCGATCAGAGGAAGGCAAGGAGGTTTGTGCAGGGCCTAAAGCCCTGGTTGTATAGCAAAGTGTCAATGTTCCAATTGAACACTTTTGCTGGGGTGTTGGAGAAGGCCATTCTCGCTGAAGGCGGGAGTGACGCTGTTACAAAGTATAACCAAGATCAGAAAAAGAAGAAGAGTGAAGGTGAAGGAATCAACAAGGCTTGTGGTAGTAACACGGGAGGGAGTAATAATCAAAAGAGGAAGTGGAATGATAACTCATCAACTGGGAATCAGCAAGGAGGTCAGAAGAAGAGGATCGAAGCATGTCCGACCTGCGGGAAAGCTCACCTGGGGGTCTGTATGAAAGGAAAACGAGTATGCTACAATTGTGGTCAGGAAGGCCACATAACACCTAACTGTCCGAACCCAAAGAAGGGCGCTTGTTTCACTTGCGGCTCAAAGGACCATCTGGCAAGGGACTGTCCCAAGAAGGGATCTGGAAGGGCAGGATCAGGAGGGAACAGGGGAAACAGCGGTGGAAGTGCTCTAACTATCACGGGACCAACCGCAACCAACCGACCAACCGCCAGGACCTTCAACATGACCGTGTAGGATGCTGTACAGTCTCGCGATGTGGTGTCAGGTATCATTCCGATCAATAAAGTTAATGCTTATGTACTATTTGATTCGGGTGCTATTTGTTCATTTATATCTGATGATTTTGCTAAGAACTTAGAACTTCCTATGGACGAGTTAGAATACCCCATGAACATAGAGATTGAGAATAGAGAAGTGATCCCTGTTAAGTATGTACACAAGAACTGTAGAGTAGATATTAAGGGTAACATTATGAACGTAGATCTTATCCCGATTAGACTTGGGGAATTCGATGTTATTCTGGGAATGGATTGGCTAGTCAATTATGGGGCTGTAATTGATTGCCAGAGGAAGTGTATCAACCTTATGACCCCGACAAAGGTTATGTTTTATGGCAGCAAATCGCCTAGACAAGCGAGTTGTCTGACGATGATGCAGGCCAGGAAGTTATTAAGACAAGGCTGTGTAGGATATTTAGCCTACATAGTAGATAGTCGTAAAGAAAACCCGAAAGTGGAAGAAATACCAGTCGTGAGGGACTTCATTGATGTATTTTCGGAAGATCTACCAGGACTTCTTCCAGACATAGATATTGAGTTTGTGATCGATTTGGCGCCAGGGACGGCCCCAATATCGAAGGCACCATACCGGATGGCTCCGGTAGAGATGAAGGAGTTAATGGTACAACTGCAAGAGTTACTGGACAAGAAGTACATCCAACCGAGCGTATCGCCGTGGGGAGTGCCAGTGTTGTTTGTGAAAAAGAAGGACGGGACGATGCGGCTTTGCATCGACTACAGAGAACTGAATAAGGTCACAATTAAGAATAGATATCCATTACCGAGGATCGACGATCTGTTTAACCAATTGAAGGGCGCAAGGTACTTTTCAAAGATAGACTTGAGGAGTGGCTATCATCAGCTGAAGGTGAGGCCAGAGGATGTTCCAAAGACAGCATTTAGGACTCGATATGGTCACTACGAATTTCTGGTAATGTCATTTGGTCTAACGAATGCTCCTGCAGCATTCATGGGCTTAATCAATGGAGTGTTCAAGCCTTTTTTGGACAAATTCGTGGTGGTCTTTATCGACAATATTTTGGTATACTCGAAGTCCAAGGAAGAATATGTAGAACATCTAAAGTTAACATTAGAGGCATTGAGAAGAGAGAAGTTGTACGCTAAATTTTTGAAATGTGAATTCTGGATTGAAAGAGTGCAATTTCTTGGACATGTGATCGACAAGGACAGAATTTCAGTAGATCCCTCTAAAGTAGAAGCTGTGATGAACTGGGATCAGCCAAAAACACCGTCGAAAGTGAGGAGTTTTCTTGGATTGGCGAGTTATTAGAGAAGATTCATTCAGGACTTTTCCAAGATCGCAACTCCGCTGACGAATTTGACTAAAAAATCGGTGAAATTCGTTTGGACAGAGAAGTGCGAGGAAAGTTTTCAAGAGCTTAAGAGGAGGTTGAGTTCAGCACCTATGTTATCCCTTCTGGACGACACAGGAAATTTTGTGGTTTATAGTGATGCGTCGCATAAAGGACTTGGTTGTGTGCTTATGCAAAACGGCAGGGTCATTGAGTATGCATCACGACAATTGAAAGACTATGAGAAAGGGTATCCGACCCATGACTTAGAGTTAGCTGCAGTGGTATTTGCTTTGAAAATTTGGACACACTATCTCTATGGGGAGAAGTGTGAAATATATACAGACCACAAGAGTCTGAAATATATTTTTACACAGAAGGACTTGAATATGCGCCAGAGAAGGTGGCTGGAGTTAATTAAGGACTATGATTGTGAAATCTTATACCATCCGGGTAAGGCTAATGTGGTTGCCGACGCCTTAAACAGAAAGGGTCGGGAGAAATTGATGATGTTGACTACTCAGGAGGAGCTAATTTCAGCAATGAAAAAGCTGGAATTGGAAGTGAAGTATCCGATGGAGATTGACGAGAAGTTATTTCAGATGCAAGCTGGTACAACCCTATTGGATAAAGTTAAAGAAGCTCAACTTCAGGACGAAGAATGTGAGAAGGTTAAGAAAAAGATATCTGAAGGAACCGAACCGAGATTCAAGATAGACAGTGAGGAACTACTGAGATTTGAGAACAGAGTGTGGGTACTGTCAGTGCCAGAGATTAAGGAGGGCATTTTGAGTGAGGCTCATAGCTTACGGTATTCGATTCACCCCGGTAGTACCAAGATGTTCCAGGATCTTCGACAGCACTTCTGGTGGCCGAATTTGAAACGAGATGTTGCTAAGTGTGTTGCAAAGTGTCTAACCTGTCAGAAAGTGAAAGCAGAACATCAGAGACCGAGTGGTTTGCTACAACCCCTGGAAATTCCAGAATGGAAATGGGAACACATTACGATGGATTTCGTGGTCGGCCTTCCGATGACTCAGAAAGGCTACAACGCAGTATGGGTTATCGGTGACCGACTGACGAAATCAGCACACTTCCTTCCGATCAAAATCAGATTCAACTTAGATCAGTTGGCAAGGTTATATGTGAAAGAGATTGTTTTGAGGCACGGAGTTTCGGTGTCAATTGTTTTCGACAGAGATCCGCCCTTTACATCAAACTTCTGGAAGCGACTACAGGAATGCATGGGGACACAGTTGAGAATGAGTACGGCTTATCACCCTCAGACAGACGGACAGAGTGAAAGAACGATCCAAACATTGGAAGATATGTTGAGAGCATGCATCATGGATTTTAAAGAAATTGGGATGATCACCTACCGCTTGTGGAATTCGGTTACAACAACAGTTACCACGCTAGTATTGGCATGCCGCCTTACGAAGCGTTGTACGAAAGAAAATGCAGAACTCCGCTATACTGGGATAAAGTTGGCGAGAGACAATTGCTAGGTCCAGAGTTGGTACAACAGACAGCAGAGATAGTCAAAGTGATCTGGACAAGACTGGTAGCCGCTCAGGATAGGCAAAAGAAATACGCCAATCCATACCGTAAGAATGTTGAGTTTGAATCGGGTAGCTTTGTATTTTTGAAAGTCTCTCCCTGGAAGGGAAAGATCATATTCAGTAAGAAGGGGAAATTGAGCCCAAGGTTCATTGTACCTTTTCAAGTACTGCAAAGGATTGGGGAAGTTGTGTATGAGGTAGCCTTACCTCCGGCGCTTGAGAATGTCCACAACGTCTTTCATGTTTCAGTTTTGCGCCCCTACAAACCCGATTACAAACATGTGATTGAATATGAACCCCTACATTTTGAAAAAGACTTATCCTATGAAGGAATTCCTGTTCAGATGGTTGACAGGAAAGAGCAAGTCCTCAGAAACAAAGTTATACCTTCTGTTAAGGTAATTTGGAGGAACCACAATGCAGAAGAAGCTACGTGGGAACTCGAAGAGCATATGATGAAGAATTACCCAGATTTATTTACTTAATTTTTGTATATGTGATTCTGGGGACAGAATCTTTGTAAGGGGGGAGAATGTAACGGGGCGAATTTTTAATTGAACCGTGATTCTGGGGACAGAATCCTTTTAAAGAGGGAAAGATGTGACGAACAAGATTTTTGTAATTTAATTTGAATATTTATTGAATTAAATAAATATTTTTTGATGATTTAATTATTGAGTTAAATAATTAATTGATGAAATTATGGTAGATTAATTTAATTATATGTGTCACATTAGTTAAATTAATGTGGTGAATTTTTATATTCAAAGTATGTATTTAATTGAGCTTATTTGATTAATATATTAATTAATAAGCATAATATTATTCTAATTAATTTAATAATTAATTAGAGATTTAATGATTTGACATAATTAATAAATAAGAATTTTAATTATGTGAATATGTGAATTATTGTGGAATTATGTAATTTTATTTAATTGATTTAAATAGGATTATTTGATTAATTGGGTGTGACATTTAATTAACTATATAATAGTAAGTAATTAAATTAATGGGAAAGGAGGAATAAGGGACAAGCCAAACACGACCCTAGGGGGAGTTAGCCAGTTAACCCACTAAGGGACCAACTGACCACTCACTCTATCCACTTCGTATATTACGTATATACATATTATATTATACCTTATATACATATCATATCAGTTCTATATTGATATTCACATTTCAGAGAGAAACGTAGAGAGAAATACACAGAGAGAATTGAGAGATTGGAACTAGAATCCATATCATCTTTACAGAGTTTGCAAGGGGTAATTCCTTTGTCCCAGTTTTATTTCACGTACTATGTTTCCTTCATGAACATATATTCTGAGTTCCCTGTGCATGGGAAAAAATTTAGCAATTTTTGATTATATGCTTATATATGTGTTATTATATCATTATAACATATTTTGTATTTGGTATGAATGAATTAAAATAATCGAATTCATGTAATTAGGCCTTAATTGGGTTTTCAAAATTTTATACAGTTTTTCCATCTACGTGCTTTAAAAATTCTCTTGTGAATGGAAAAATTGATATTTGTTCATTATATGACTATATGTGTGTTCATATGTGTTTATAACATATTATATGCCATATATGCATAACTTTCAGTGATCACACCATGGAATTTTGTTGATAATTGAGTTTTCAAAAGTTACAGAGTGTAAAAATTGTACATATGGCCCATATGGCCCTTACGTACAAAATTTACATGCCTTATACGTTTATTTAACTTAAATTGATACTTGCATGTAATTATGTACGTTTAAACGAACAAAATGGAAATTAAACGAACGGATTCGGTGTTATAACGAATCCGTATCGTTGAATTTCTTGTTTTCCTTCAAAACTTTACCAAATATTGAAAACAGTGAAAATAGTTGCATTGGATTGTGTAAATACGTGATTTAAAATGTTAAGATCATGCTAGAAATGTTATATAATGTTTCTGTGGAGTTTTTACATTATGGGTAGCCTTATAATTCATTACGTTAGTTTAATTTAGATTTATTTGGGCTACTCTGTGTGTTCATCGCGAACCAGGGAGTACACCAGCAGGGGGACCCGCCCCAGCGGGTGTTCATGGGCATTAGGACCCGCCCCAGCGGGTATAAGGGCTGTCCGGGAGCCTTTTTTTTTTGGTTTCCGAGACTGTTTTGACCTTCTATAGTAAAATAAGCATAACTTTTTCATACGAACTCCGATTAAGGCGATTCAAGATGATTCGGAAATATAACGAGTAGACCTACAACTTTCATTCTTTAAGTGTTTCAATTTGAAATCGTTAAGATGGGTAAAAATGGCCATCTTTGTGACTGATGCGTATTCGGAGGGCTTCGGACATGCACGCACACAAGTGTAGTGTTCTCGATAATAAAAGATGTTGTTTTAAGTTACATACATGAATATTATATAATTTTAAGTTCATGATTAATAAATTAAGTTATTGACATGTATAAGATAATGTGAAGGTTCAAGTTAACAAACTAAGTGCGAACTTGAATATCGTAATTGTAAAACTTGATTATGATTGTTTAAAGGGCTATACATGTGTGATATGCATGTTGTGAGTTTACATTCATGTTATGTGGTTAGCTATTGAGTAATATTATAAACCAAGTTGTAAGTCGAACTTAAGTGAATAGTTCAACAGTTAAACATGGTAGTTATGGAAACTAATCGATGTTGTATACATAATGTAATGTGTAGGACGTTGAGGAAGTGAATTGTAATTATATTTGTAGCTTGTGCAAGAGGCAAGTATCCTATCTCTAACTTATTGATTTAGCAAGTTCCCTAAATTCTAATTTATTCATTTATTAAGTCTTAGACTTGTGTTTCTATATCGAGTAAGCTCGTGTTCTTAATTGTTCCAGTTCGAAATTCATATTACATATTGTAACTCTTTTAAAAGCATGATTCAGTTATACAATACTTATTCGATTGTATACACTTGAGATTTATTATTCAAGTTGAATATCGATGTTATTGTTGAACTTATAGGACTAGTGAACCCTTATTTATTCGACTAGTCCATAGTTGATGTACGTTCTAAATTCTAGAATACTTATTGAGCTTATCCAAGCCAAACTTCCTTTGGTGCGGACTCTGATGTCAAAACTGAGATGAACAACCCTGTAAAGGGGATTATTTACGCTTTAGCGTTGAGATATTGTGCACAGTATGGTACTAAGGGCTGATCCCCCTAAGTACGAGAAGTAGAGTCCATAGTCTTATGACTGTTAAAGGTTTAAAACATAAAAACTTTACAACCTAGGACATAGTTCAAGGTCTTATGACCCTCAGACGTTCTTTTGATTCCTGTTATTCATTCTTGAGTCAAAAGTTGAGTTTCTTTATTCAGATGTCTTTGATTCACTCGCATGTTATTATATTGTTGTCATATTATTATACTTGTGGGCAATCGTGCTCACTCTTACGTAATAATAACATTGCAGTTAAGAACGAAAGGTCCAACGAGCCTGCTACTAGCAAAGGCAAGGGCAAGGCCAACAAGTGATGAAGACTTGTTGTTTATTTTATGTGTTTATGTTTCAGACTTATATTAGAGTTTTGTAAGACTTATTTATTTGTTTATGTTCCGCACATATGTTTAAGGTTAGTATGACCTGGGATTTATTTTATTTATTACTCAGATGTTGTAACCCCATAAGGGGAGGATTTAATTCTATTTATTGCATGGTTTGCATTTACTATAGGTAGATAGATAGATGATATTCGTACAGTTAACACCAAGTTCCGTGGAATTGAAGTACCCGAATTTGGGGGTGTCACAGATAGAATATTGTTATAGTACATAAGATGTTGCAATATGATGTATACATTTATATTAATGAGGAACCATACCTTTACACTGTCAGTTTCTTGACAGTCATTTACCTTGCTATAATGAGGTTAGGCATTGATGTGCATATTTTTACATTCATTTTTGACAGCTAGTTGCTCCAGTTGTCCTTTGATCAAACAGTCATAGCCTTGGAGATATAAGCTAGGAAAGTCTTGACAGCTTTAACTCTTTTACAGTCTTGAACCTCAAGGTTCACATCCAACTGCTAGTTGGCCAAATACATAGTTGAGAAATTCTTCTTTCTCCTCTGGATAAGCGTTTCTTAGTATGTATGGCCTTTCATCTTTTAGAATGGAGGATGTTTGATTCTTTGCTGTTGATGCCTCTTGACTTTCCATCTCTGGTCTTCGGACTACAAGATTGACTATGGACAAGGATTGGTCTTGATGCTATGGCATTTAATAACCTGGACCGATCTGAGCAACTTCAGGTGTATATACATATTTACCTGTACACATTATTTCCAACGTGTGAGCTCATCAGCATTTACAAGTGACTTACTACTAAACTAAGTTTAGAATAATGTTTGTGCCACGAATCAGACCCAAAGTAATTAGCTTTTGAATATAGCATGAGAACCTGCTCTGATACCAATTGTTAGTTCCCAGTAGGCACACAATAGATCTAGAAGGGGGGGGGTTAAAATAGATCCTTTACGTTTTAAACTCTTTTCCATTTTATTTTGTATTGCTCAGAAGTTAGCACATGACAAACATAAGAATCATTTCAAGCACAGTGGTATAAGTTAAATATCCCCTTCATTGATATATTGATAAACATTGATACATTGTTCTTCAGAGTTAGTTTAGTTGTAAGTAGTTATTACATCCATAGCAGTTATAGCAGTTAAGTACATAATGTAATTGATAGTAAGTAAATGACTGAATGTAAAAGAAACAAGGGGTTTTAAGTGGTTCAGAGACTCAAGCTCCTAATCCACTCTTCTGCACTCTCGCAAGAAATCCACTAAGGAAGGGCAGCACCCTGAATCACTAAGATTCCTTCAAGGCCAGCAGCCTTGGCACTTCATTTCACTAAGAACTCTTCAAGCCCAGCAGGCTTGGAACTCCTCTAGTTCACTAAGAACTCTTCAAGGCCAGCAGCCTTGGAACTCCAGTTCTCTACGAACTCTTCAAGCCTAGCAGGCTTGGAACTTCATTTAGTCCCTTCAGACAAGGACCCCTTAGGCCCTGGCAACTCGTTGTTTTAGTTGTTATTGTTTGTGCTTTGCTGCTAAGATGTCTTGAAGCTTGATCATCTTTGTACTTAGCAGCTTAGCTTGGTCCTCTTTGCATTCTGCGTAGAGTCTGGATAACTTCTTCTTAGGTGCAGCTGATCTTCATTTTGTTCAGCTCATATTCTTTCGATGTCAGCTGTGCACCATCACCACATAGGACTGCTAAGGCTTTTCATTGTGGGTCACCTTCTTCTGGTCCTTAGCAGTCCTTGAACCCTTCTTGATTGATATGCAGACATGGTTCAACATCTTTTCTAGTTCAGCTTCTGATTCTTCATGGTGATCCATAGAGTGGCTCTTCTGATCTTCTTTATACTCAGTCACTTTCCTGAATGCTATCTTCTTGGCCTTCCCGGCTCTCAGCTTAGCTGCCATCTTCAATGGCATTCTCATCCTTGTTGAGTAAAGCTTTAGTCTGTTCAAGTCCTTCTTCAAATCTGCTTCACTTCCACCTTTGTAGTCTCACTGCCATTGAGACTTGTTCTGTTCAGCTCTGGTGGAACTCGTAGAGTCAACAATATAGCATTCCAACAACTCAACGATTCTACAACTTAGCAAAAACTTCATCTTTGAAGCTTCAGCTGTTAAATACCCTTCCATGATCTTCCCATTGGAAAATAGCCGTTGGAAGCTATTTGAATTGCTTCGCAGATCTCGAGTTATTTGGTGTAGACTGCTGATGTGATGTGACAGCTCCTTTTTGACTTTACTGACATAGCAGTCTGCTACTTCACCTACCGCCTCAGAGATGTCACTATTCCGTGTCAGGCTGGTAGTCACTTTTACTACTCCTTTCTGATTCCTTGATTCGAATCTTCCGGAGTTGTCCTTCTGCATCGATGCTCTCAATTTAGCAACGTTCGAATATCAGTCTTCAGTTTAAACTATTGTCAATGCTTTAATCTTCAAATGATAGAACTCTACAATTTAGCAACGTTTGAATGTTGCTTATTGACTGGTTGAGACAACACTACGATTTTGAAGAGTGTTCTTTGGACCTGCAATGTAGAATACCTCTTCCTTCACTTGTGTAGTGCTTCAACACTTTTGCTTGCCTCGACTGATCTCAGGAACTGATAGCTTGACTCCTTGTTCTGGCCTCCTTCTGAATAGTAAGACACATCAGATTTGTGGCATACCCAGCTCTCTTTCTCCTGGTGATCTCCCGTTCACCTATCAACAATGGTCTAACCCATGCTTAATCACTTCTATCTTGTTCTTCATAAGCTGGCCAATATCTTTGTGTAAACTGCATCAGTTCCAGCTCGTTTGGCAAACACTACGATCTTGAGTAATTCTCAAGATCATTGTTTTCTATTCTCTTTACAGCTACTGCACTTGTTGACTTTCTCTAGTCAGTCACTTTATCTGAAGTCTTCTTCTGATCAGCTTGTGAAAGACTTCATCTTGAATGGATTTACAACTCAATCTGGATGTTGATTGAGTTGGTGCTTAGATCTTCTGTTAGCCTGCCTGCCATTCGTTGAGTGCTCTCTGGTTTTCTTCAGGTGGAATGTATCTTTGCAGCTCAGACTAGAGGCTTCATACTTTGGATATTCTGGGAGTACTCATCTGTTAAGAATCGTGTTGACACTACAATTTTGCCTTGAAGTTGTGAGCACCTCTGTTGAAGCCTTAGTTCTGTAGACTACGATTAAGCTTTGATTCTGCAAACACTACGACTCTGAGATCAGATCTTGACAGACTACAATTTCTGCCTCCATGCTTGCTGTCCTTGTCTGATTTGGTTCGACTACGATCTCTGCCTCTGATATGATCAGTAGACTCCACTACTTCAAGTGTGATCTACGATTCTTGACTTAGCTCTGGCAGATGCTCGGTCAGCTCATAGACAAGCTGTCTCTACAATTCTGAACATGACTTCCTCAGCAGACTACGACTCTGAGAAAGTTCTTCTCGACACACTACGATCCTTCCTCGTTTCTCTTGGCAGACTACGAACTCCAAGATCTACTATCTTGCAGACTACGATTCCGCCTTGATAGTTCTCGAGTCTTCCTTATCTCTCCTGGCAGACTACGATGCTGGTGCAGTGCTCGATGATCAGACAAGCCTATCTATTACACTTTATAAGATCAACCTAACAAGCTTGATCTTTCTATATTTAAAGTCCTTGTACATCATTTCTTTTTAAGGACTTTACAAAGCTATTTTGCTTATCTAGGATTAACCTAATATATTTGATCATTTCAGTCTAAGTCCTTATACATATATTTTTATTATCTATCAAAGGACTTTACAGCTTTTATCAATGCAAGCATACTTGCATATTCATTCATTTATATCATAATCAAATCTTATATAAATAGGAATACCATTCTCATGAATATTCCTAACAATAATGTATGACACTCTACATCCTGGATCCAGAACATACCTAACTAGATAGAAATTTACCTTTTCTGCTTCATTTTCTGCTCCATGTATGTCTCCAGGATGTCTTTGTTGATCAGCTACTCAACTACTCATCTTTCTTTTCTTCTTTTTCTTCTTTCCTTTGCTCCCCCTCATATGCATGCTCCATTGCTTCATTCTGCTCTAGTTCTGGTTCAGGTGCATGCTCTTCTTCTTTGTCTTCTTCTTTCTCTTGCACCCCCTCAGAATCTGTGTTCATGAGGTCATCATCCTTTGGCTCCCCCTCAGATGATGACTCTGCTTCTGCTGCTGTTTTCTTCTTCTTTTTCTCCTCTTTTGCCTTTCTGCCCTTGTTCTTTTCTTCCTTCATTCTTTTCTCCTTACTCTTCCTTGAATGCCTCTTTTTATGCCTCTTTTTCTCCCCCTTTTTATCATTAATCACTTGAAAGAGTTGCTTCATGTTTGACATAAGCTGCTCCATCAGGTGAGATGAGTTACCAACCTCAATCTTGAGTTCTTGTTGGCTGAGCTCAAGTTGTAGGGAGAGGGACTGATTCAGACTGTCAATCTTGTCAGAGAGAGACAATATTTGGTTTGCACTTTCCTTCTGAGCTTTCAGAGCTTCTTCCTTATGATCATTTATAGATTTTAAAAATATTTGATCTCTCAGTTGAAGCTTGAGAGATATGTCTGAAATTCTGGCTTGAAGCCTTTTGGACAGCTCATTGTCTTCTCCTGTTGACATGTCCTTTACTTCTGCAGCAATGAGAGAAATCTCTTCAATTAATTCTTTAGAGTTCTTTAGCAATTCTTACTCTTGAAGAGATCTGGCATCAAGTTGTTCATCCTCCTTATGAGCAGCTGGTTAGTCATCCTTCTTCTGAGCATCAAGTTGGACTCTACGATTCTCACTCTTGGATAGACCTTCAAATGTAGTGAGAATTTGGTAGATCGTTGAGTGCCAACCATTATTGAAGGATAGAGGAATATCAGTCAGTACTGCCGGATTAGCATAGAGCTTTTCAAACTCAGTTTGATTATCTTCATTGGTAGAGTGAGAGGACTCTACGATCATAGACTTGGGCATGATTCGTCTGCCATCAGAACCTACTCGACAATCGTAGGGAATGTACTGATTGCCAGTATGTCGATAGACTCTGAAGTGAGATTGGTCTTTGATCAGCAGAGTTGCAAACTTCTTCACCCTTGGAAAGTTTTGAGCCACCAGCTCCAAGTTGGGAAAGTGAGAGAAGCACCATGAAAAGTAGTTGTTATCATTGGTAATTGATGCCTTCACCCAGGGCATATGAGGATATAACCACCTTATCGCATGATCCTTGACTTCAGGCTCATATAACAGAGTTGAAGTGTCTAGTTTCATAGCTTCGAGGTTGTTCAGCAGATATGCTGCGGTCATCTTCACCACATTCAGCCTTTTATTTCCAAGATTAACCCATTTTCCTGGAAGTATATCTAGTGGTTCTTCATCAACTTCCACCACTATTCTCCTCTTGCGATGAACAGGACAAGGGATGTGAAAATCTTCTGGCATTTCATTCTCTGAACTAGAATTTCCTTCACTTTCTTCATGTTCTGAGCTGGAGTTAAACCGATGCATACTTCCTTCAACTGACTCATCAGTTTGTTCATGCATTTGATCATCATCAGCAGAACGTGTATTTGTAGACTCACTTAGCTCTTCTTGCTCTGTAGTCTTCAGTCTCTTGCTGCTATCATTTGTAGACATCTTCCTCCTTTTTCCCTTAGCATCTTCTTCCTTGGATTCTGGCTCATCATTACTTACTTCAATTATCTTTGGAGACGATTCTCCCCTTTTTGAAACTAATTTAGCAATCAGTCTGTTGCTCTTCCTTCTTCTTGGGGTTCAGCTTCAGGGGATTCAGACTCTTCTCCATCTTCAGACTGTGAAGTCTCTGAGTCATCAGACAACCTTCTCTGATGATAAGCAACAATAGGAGCAGATGCTTCTTCTCCAGATTCTATATCTTTAGAACCCTCAGAAGGAATTCTTGAGACTTCAGCAGAAGGAGATCTAATTGCTTCAGATTTAGATCCTCCCTTATTAGCAGAATGGCTACTTTGGGAGTTAGCCATATGACTTGCATATTCTTCTTCATCTTCAGACTTATCTACCTCTTTTATAGGTTTAGCTTTCTCCTTCTTAGATTCAACTTCTTCTTCATCAGTGGACTTGCTCCTTGAAGATTCTTCCTTGAAGCTCTCAGTTCCCTTTTTATCTTTTGACTCTACGTTTTCCTCTTCAGTGGATATACTTCTTCGGGGAACTGACTTTGTCTTCTGCACCACTTTAGCTTTCTTCTTGGATGTCTTTACAGACTTGATCTCTGGGATAATTGAGTCCTCAAAGTGTGACAGATCCTCCTCTGTCATAGCACTTACCTTCCTCTTCTTCGAAGTACTTTTACTGCTGTTGCCATATGTCATCAGCCTTTTGTTCTCCATTGGGTTCTTCTTCCAATTTGTAAACAGCGTAGGGGTCATTACCTTATGGTTGTTTAGGATTACACCTTCATCATCCTTAATCTTATTCTTCAGCTTCTTCTTCAGAATGATACTCAAGAACCTTCCATAGAAAACCTTTGTGAGCGGTTTCTATGTTAACTTCTTCTTCTTCGCCTTGTCCAGCCATTTGGACATTAGGTTGAGCAAGACAGCTCCAAAATTGATTTGCTTCTTCAGTACTATTGCAGCTATGATCTTCAACTGTTGATCACTCACAGTGTTATGTGTAGTGTCCTTGCATAGTATACATTTGCCCACTATCTCTGTAAGGAACTCGAATTCTTCAGGAAACTCCTTTTTCTTCATATCCTTCAGACTAGGGTTTCTCTTATACAGCATAATCTTCTTGGCTTCTTTTGTGTCGATTTCATCAAGATTTTTCAGACCTAGGTCAGGGAAACCTAAGCATTGGTTGATGTCAGTGGATTTCAGTTACAGAATCTAACCTTTGACCTAGGGTTCTATAATTCATGGTTGCGTTGGAGTGGAATTCTTTAACCAAGTCAACATATATTCGAGTGTTTGACTCAAGGCATTCTGAGAATCCAGCCTTCTTCACAAGTTTAAGAATGTCTCTGAACTTCTTCTTGGATTTCTCAAACTTCTTCGTTTCAAGTTAAATACCCGTGATTACACGCCAGTATGCCATTTGAAGAGTTAGGGTTTTCTGTGTTTATGACTTTGTGAGAATATTGGAAGATGTCAGGAAGCAATTTGAGGATCTATAACTAGGGGTGAGCATTCGGTTATTAACCGAACCGAATAAGCATTTTGGGTATAATCGAAAACCGAAATTCAATAATTTTAACTATCCGAATTACTAACCGAAATATACGATAACTGAATAACCGAATAAGTTATTCAGTTATTCGGCTAATAACGGAATTTAATGGTTTGCAACTTTGCATAAATTAACAAGAAGATGAAAAATACCAATAAAACTCTAGTTGAAACAAGACCACAAGGTAACGAACAGATCTGAGAAATTATATATATATGAACAGCTTTACACTTACAACATATATATAACCAAAATACAACATATAATAATATATATATATATAGGATAAATCTGAGGGTTGATCTTTAAATAGAGCAGATCTGAAATCTGAGCCGCTGGCGACATCAAGTACGCTGCCAATCACCCCAGCCGCTCCTACATCTGTGACGCTAAGGCCATGGCGGCGACACCCGCTGACGTCAATGAATACCCCAACTCGGCAACTCACACGCCTTCGGCCTTCATCATTGATATGTCAGGGCTGAAATTCAGAGATATTAAAGGTTCGGTGCGTGTGATTAGTGGAGAGAGAAAGAGGGAGGAAAGAATGAAATCAGAGAGAAAGCGAATAGATTTGGTGACTGGTGAGAGAAGATGAGAGGTGAGTCTATTTTGAATAGATTTGTTTGCTTAACTGCTTAAGTCTTCTGAGTTTTAAGTTCTGAATAGAAGAGTGTGAGAGAAAGAAAGTCAAATAGAGATGAGTACTCGAATTATTTTTTTTATTTCGGTTATTCGGTTAACCGAACAACAATAAATTCAAAACCAAACGCGAAACCGAATACCAAGAATTAAATCAGATATAACCGAAATTAGAAAAAAAAATCAAAAAACCAAAATAATTCGGTTAAAAAAATTCGATTCGGTTCGATAATTCAGTTTTACCTGTTTTTTGCTCACTCCTATCTATACCTGTTTGATAGAATTTGGCTGTTTGAAGGTGTTTAGGTTTTGGCTTAAGAGAGAGTGTGTATTG
This sequence comes from Panax stipuleanatus, assembly GCA_020205555.1. Taxonomy (NCBI): domain Eukaryota; kingdom Viridiplantae; phylum Streptophyta; class Magnoliopsida; order Apiales; family Araliaceae; genus Panax; species Panax stipuleanatus. The sequence goes on along the minus strand of CM035118.1, from coordinate 14,395,334 downwards.
ATTTGAAAAACTTGCAGCTTTTGATGAACTCTCAAAGTTATAACTGCCAATAATTTGAATTTCCCTCTTTTAACTGTTCCCTCCACGTTTCTTAGTGGGACAGTTGTAAGAATCTGATAGGTCACAATCTGTAACTTCTTCTACCACGTCAGTTTATCAGATTTGACTTTTCTTCAGTTGACTATTGACTTCTTCAGCTCGTGGAGTGTCCTTATAACTCGGCTCAGTACTCCACGATTTCCCAAACTGATCTACAACCTTTTCATCATCTTCGAAGATCGTAGTCTGTGGTCATGCTTTAATAGACAACTTCTTCATTTAGACTCTAAGGGATTGGTAATTCTCATTTGCAGCTTGTATTCTTCTGATGAGGTGCTGCTTGCTTCAGCAGAGATTCTTGTGATGCATTCCATACTCGTACTCCTTCTGAAATAAGGTAGCTCAGGAAGGGCCAACTTCTTTGCTCAAGGCTAAGGGTCAGGTTTGTCCCTGAGGCGCTTACCAAATGAAGAGCTTTAGACATGGTCACTACTGGCATGACATTTGACCTCTCTGCTGGGGAGTTCATTCACCAACTCTTAATATTCAATGGTGTTGGTTTTGTATAGGTTGCAATCGTGGTGTCCTCCTGCTCTTACACTACGATCAGATGTTTGATCGTAGTCACTCTACGATTTGAGGTGGGTAGTTGATATGGTTATCAGTAGCACGATTGAGACGTTACTACTTGATTATGGATCTTCATTTGGTTCATCAGTCACAAAGTTTTGGGACTCTGTAACTAGAATGTCTCTGTTTTGGGTTAAGCTCCTGTCTCTATGATCTTGACAGAAGTGGTCTTGATATTCGTGGTGTGGTCACCAGACATGCACCATGGTTGACCTATCTCCTGAGCCTATCTCAGATCTTCCGGCAAGAATTCCACTTCTTCATTTTGCTCTTTGAGCTTCACGAACTCCATATCTTCAGCTGTTATTCCACACCCATCATCACCTTCAACTTCTCTCCTGATCTTCCTTATGCAATAAGTAGCTATCTTCAATGTTAGAAAGACCAGAAGTATTTGCTTCATTGTGCTCCTTTGACATCATTAGTGCAGCTGTTCTTAGCAGATCACTGCTCCCCCATAGTTGGTACTATCTTCTTTGAGAATGATGAATTCTTCTTCTTTGTATGCAAAGATAAGGCGGCCTTGCATACCTTCTTCAGGCTGAGAATCATCATAATTGAACAATCTTTATTGAATCATAAATATCCTCCTTAGAACTTATCACTCCACGATTGTTGACAAAACTACAAATGTAGTCTTTTTCATCTGACACCTGAACAGGTATTTTCAGCAGGCTTGTAGTCCTTCCTTAGTTTCTTCAATATACACTAAGGATAAATGTATAATCATTGGGACTATCAATTTGTCAACATCTATCAGCCTTTCTTCAGTTTGTTGCCTTTTATCCTTCATCAGATAAATGAACTTTGATGCTGACTGGAGGAATACTACGATTGTGGTCATTGTGCCATAATCGTCATGTGTTGGCTTACACAGGCTGGACTCAGTCTTGATATTAGAGGACACTACGATTTCTCTTAAGGTCCTTGGCAGACTGCACTCGTGGAGTTCTACTTCTATGATGCATTCTTCATGATCAATGCTTGATAATCCTCTAATGTAAACTTCTTTGATGTACCCTCTGAGTTGATATACTTTGTATAAATAAGCATAGGAGATCTCCTTCATCTTGTTATGAATATCCCACTTCCCTATGGAGATCAGCAACCATGTGAACTCAGCAAGTCTTCTAGAATAGGCTTTGGCATAGGATGATTTTGTCAAGCACATTGCTGAAATGTCTTGAGCCTCCAACTGGTTGAATCTTCATGACTGAAGCCATCTGCTTTAGCATTCCTTAGTGTGGTCAGATAGACCAAGTACCTGCAGGTTAGATAAATTTCTATTCTTGGTACCCATGGTTAAATGGGTCATGCTAGGTTAGTTTTCTCAAAATCCTTATTCCTCATATTATAAGATTTATATCATGTTAGCATCAACAATCATATTCATGCATGTAACAGATTTACATATGATATTTATAATGCATGACTATGAGTGTGTGTATGATTAAGCATTTTTAACATAACACTCTTTTTCTTTGATTGTTTCACCCTTTGCTTTGTTATGTTCACAGATTTTGAATGTTCACAGAGTAGAAATCAACTCTATTATTTATTTGTATCTGATTGATTCATGGAGATGATCAGTTTCTAAGAATCTTCAAGATACTCCTCTAGAGCTGACCATACTCTACGTTTTATCAAAAACATAGAACACAGGTTTGTATATATTTACATACATACCAACCCCTCAGCAAGAGTTAATCCACTTAAGTTAAATTAGATCAAGATTAACTTATGACTTATTCCAGACTGCTTTCAAGATGTTATCTTCAACCTAAAACATGGGTGGAGAGAAAGTTTGTTGACAATTAAGCTTCCAACCTTAATATACTTTCTCTCTTCCCCTTTTAGGAAGAGGATGGTCTCTTGATAGAATACTGTTGTAGTACATAAGATGATGCAGCATGATGTACATATTTATATTTATGAGGAACCGTACCTTTACAATGTCAGTTTCTTGACAAACATTTTTCTTGCTATACTGATGTTAGGCATTGATGTGCATATCTTTGCATTTAATGCTGACAGCTTGTTGCTCTATTTGACCTTCGATCAATCATATAGTCTTGGAGGTATAAGCTAGGAAAGTCTTGACAGCTTTAACTCTTTGATAACCTTGAACCTCAGGGTTCAAATCTAACTGTTGGATAGCCAAAAAACATATTGGAGAAATTCTTCTTTCTCCTCTAGATAAGCATTTCTTAGCAAGTATAAACCTTTCATCTTTTAGAATGGTGGATGCTCGATTCTTTGCTGTTGATGCCTCTTGACTTCCCATCCCTGATCTGCAGACTACAAGATTAACTGTGGACAAGGATTGGTCTTGTTGTTATAGCATTTAAGAACATGGACCAATCAGAGCAGCTTCAGATGTATATACACATTTACCTGTACACATAATTTCTAACATGTGAGCTCATCTACATTTACAAGTGACTTACTACTAAACTAAGTTTAGAACAATGTTTGTGCCTAGGATCAAACTCAAAGCGATTAGCTTTAGGGTATACCATGAGAACCTGCTTTGATACCAATTGTTGGTTCCCAGTTGGCACACAATAGATCTACAAGGGGGGGTTAAATAGATCCTTTTTTATTTCAAATACTTTTCTAGTTTATTTTGTATTGCTAATGAATTAGCATATGACAAACATAAGAATCTTTTCAAGCACAGCAGAATAAGTTAAAGATCCCCTTCATTGATATATTCATAAATATTGTTACACATTGTTCGTGAAGTCAGTTTAGTTGTAAGTAGTTATTACATACATGGCAGTTATAGCAGTTAAGTATATAATGTAAATGACAGAAAGTAAATGACTGAATGTAAAAGACACAAGGGATTTTAAGTGGTTCAGAGACTCAAGCTCCTAATCCACTCTTTTGCTTCACTAGCAGGAGTTCCACTAAGGAAAGGGCAGCACCTCGAATCACTAAGATTCCTTCAAGGCCAGCAGCCTTGGAACTTTAGTTCTCTACGAACTCTTCAAGCCCAGCAGGCTTGGAACTCTAGTTCACTAAGAACTCTTCAAGGCCAGCAGCCTTGGAACTCAATTTAGTCCCTCTGGAGAAGGACCCCTCAGGCCCTGGCTACTTGTTGTTGTTGTATTTGTTGTTGGTGGTTTGCTGCTAAGATGTCTTAAAGCTTGATCATCTCTTGGTACTTTGCAGCTTGGCATGGTCCTCTTTGCATTCTGCGTCGAGTCTGGACAACCTCTGAATAGACTGCTAAAATGTTCATGAAGCTCAACATCTTTGTGTTCTTAGCAGTCTTCTTCTATGGTGCAGCTGATATTCTTTCTGTTCTGCTCATCTTCATCTGATCTTAGCTGTGCACCATCACCACTTGGGTCTGCTAAGGCTTGTCATTACTGATCAACTTCTTCTGGTCCTTAGCATTTTCTGAACCTTTCTTGAATGATATGCAGACATGATTCTGCATCTGTTCTCCTTCAGCTTTGGGTTCTTTATGGTGATTCGTAGAGTGTCTCTTCGGATCTTCTTTATACTCTGTCACTTTTCTGAATGCTATCTTCTTGGCCTTCTCGGCTCTCAGCTTATCTGCCATTTTCAATGGCATTCTCATCGTTGTTGAGTGAAGCCTTAGTCTGTTAAAATCCTTCTTCAAATCTGCTTCACTTTTACTTTCGTAGTCTCACTGCCACTGAGACATGTTCTTTTCAACTCTGTAGAACTCGTAGAGTCAACAACATAGCATTCCAACAACTCAACGATTCTGCAACTTAGCAACACTTTCATCTTTGAAGCATCAGCTGTTAAATACCCTTCCATGATCTTCTCGTTAGAAAATAGTCTTTGGAAGCTTTTTGAATTGCTTCGCAGATCTCGAGTTATTTGGTGCAGACTACCAATTTGATGTGACAGCTCCTTTTTGACTTTTCTGACACATCAGTTTGCTACTTCACCTACCACTTCAGAGATGTCACTTTTTTGTGCCAGGCTGGTAGTCACCTTTATTTCTTCTTTCTGACTCCTCGATCAGAACATCAGGAGTTGTCCTTCTGCATCGATGCTCTCAATTAGCAACGTTCGGATGTCAATATTTATATTGATACATTGCCAGTGCTTCAATATTCAAATGCCCAAAATCTATGATTCTGATGCAGATGACTTTGAATCTTGATCGTAGTTTGTCTGTTAAATGTTGCTTGTTGACTGGTTGAGACAACACTACGATTCTGAAGAGTGTTCTTCTGATCTGCAATGTAGAACACCTCTTCTTCCACTTGTGCAGTGCTTCAACACTTCTTCTTGCCTCAATTTATCTTAGGAACTGATAACTTATCTGATTGTTCTGGCCCTTCTGAATTGCAAGACTCATTAGATTTGTGGCATACCCAGCTCTCTTTCTCCTTGTGATCTCCCATTCAGCTATCATCAATGGTCTGACCTATGCTTTATCACTTCATTCTTGTTCTTCATATATTAGCCAGTATCTCAGTGGAAACTGCATCAGTTCTTGCTTCATTTGGCAAACACTACGATCCTGGTTACTCCCAAGATCATTGTCTTCTGTTCATCTTGACAGCTACTGCACTAGCTGACTTTCTTTAGTCAGTCACTTCATCTGAAGTCTTCTTAGAATTTGCTTGTTGAAGACTTCTCCTGAATGGATTTACTTCTCAATCAGGACGTCGATTGAGTTGGTGCTTAGATCTTCTATTTTCTTGTCGGCCATTCGTTGAGTGCTCTCTGGCTTCCTTCAAGTAGATTGCATCTTTTCAGTTCAGACCAGAGGCTTCATTCTTTGGATATTCTGGGAGTGCTCATCTGTTGAGAATCATGTTGACACTACGATTCTTCCTTGGCGTTGTGAGCATTTCGTTGAGGCCTTAGTTCTGCAGACTACGATCTTGCTTTGGTTCTGCAGACACTACGACTCCAAGATCAGATCAACTGACAGACTACGATTTCTGCCTTAACACTTGCTGTCCTTATCTGATCTGGCTCGACTACGATCTCTGCCTCTGATATGATCAGTAGACTCCACTACTTCAAGTGTGGTCTACGATTCTTGACTTGACTTTGGCAGGCGCTCGGTCGGCTCTTAGACAGGCTGTCTGTATGATTCTGAACATGACTTCCTCAGCAGACTACGGCTCTGAGAAAGTTCTTCTCGACACACTACGATCCTGCCTCGTCTCTCCTAGCAGACTACGAACTCCGAGATCTACTATCCTTGCAGACTATGATTTTGCCTTGATAGTTCTCGAGTTTTTCTTGTCTCTCTTAGCAAACACGATGGCTAGTGCAGTGCTCGACGATCAGACATGCCTATCTATTACATTGTATAAGATCAACCAAACACGCTTGATCTTTCTATATTTAGTCCTTGTACATCATTTCTTTTTAAGGATTTCACGAAGCTGTTTTGTTTATGTAGGATCAGCCTAACATTTTTGATCAATTCATTCTAAGTCCTTTTACATATATTCCTATTATCTATCAAAGGACTTTACAGCTTTCTTCAATGCAGACATATTTGAGTATTCATTCATTTATATCATAATCAAATCTTATAAAAATAGGAATAACATTCTCATGAATATTCCTAACAATGTATAATAAGTAGAGTCCTTCTATAATTTTTACCAATCTCATGTCATGTATTGATAAATTTCATAATTATAATTCGACATAAATTTATCACAATACATAACACAGCTCTTCTTAATATGTATGAAAAATATACTTTTACTCGTATTTTTAAAAATAATGCTACTATTACATAAAAAATGGTCACATAAAGCTCACATACACACATACATATTGTGGGCCCCACGTGTCAGGCGGGGCCCCAAAATATGCATGTGCGTATGTGAATTTTATGTGATTATTTTTTATGTGATAGTAGCATTGTTGTATTTTTAAACGTAGTGCCATAGACTTTACTTTAAAGTATATAGGTCGTCCTTTGGATTTGAATACATTTCAAACAACGGCAAACAAAATGTCAATCAAATGAGTGAGGATTGAGCGACCTCATGATATTGCTCAATCACCATATTAGGTGAGTCATTTTGGTCCATTATATATCCACCAAATAGTTATGAAATGTTATTAATACACTAGTAACAGCATGTTTGGGGGAGATTTTGGATAAATTAAAAGTACTTAGAAATTAAAAATTAAAATACTTTTGTGTTTAATAACTCTAAAAAAGACCTTTTTTAAAGAGAGAGAGAGAGGAGAGAGAGAGAGAGAGAGAGAGATTTGGGTTGAAAGACTTTTAACTGAAGTAGATAATTTAAACTTTTGGATGAAGTACTTTTTTTGACAAAAACTCAAATTACAAAATTATCTTTAAATTGTTAAAAAAAATAATCTCATACCATACAATTAACTTAAATTTGTCAATATTTTTAAAGCACTTTTACAATTATGTAATCAAACAATAGTTAAATAGTTAAACTTCATTATAATAGCATTTTTTTGTCAAAAATTCTATATTTTAAAGTGGTTTATATCCCACCGCACTGCATCGCTCTGCCAAAAGGGTGCTTAGTAGAGTTGAGACAATTCAGTATATCTCTAAAGTTTTGATGTGGAATTAGGATATTACGAACTCTCACACTTATATCTTCGACGTTTGTCAGATTTGTATTTACAGTTAGTTGAAAATTATATTTAAAATAATTCTTTAAAGAATGTGTGAACTCTAGACCTACCATACTACGAGGGTCATCGCTCTAATACCATCTATAACGACCCGAGTAGAACTCAAACCCAAAATGAGACTTGGTATATTTTTCATGAGTTCTAGCTCTATTTAAATCCTCTCGTTCTCATACCCACAATCACAATTAGTCCACAGTTAAATCCAGAATCAATTCACAAAGGATATATGGGTCTCATACCTAAGGGCCGTTGTTCTTATACCATCAATAATGACTCAGTCCAACTCAATCCTTATCCAATCAATGTCCAAAAAATACAAAAATCAAATATATTTATCAGACGTCAATGTCCAAAAAAATAAAATAAATCCAAATATGATTTTTTCCTTCCTTGTTTATGAATCACATTTAGTTTTGAGAATTTTTTGTATTAGGAGTTGTAATCTTTAGGTTCCAAAACCCTAACACTACGTTTGGATTGAAGGAATGGAATGGAGAGTGGAATGATTTATTTCATTCTAGTTAAAATGAGTTATTCTATACTCTTCCTCTCTCAAGGAATACAGTTCATAAATTTGGGAGGAATAAGAATGGTTCAGTTCATTCCAATTTCAACCAAACACAATTTTTTTCATTTCATAGGAATGAGTCATTTCATTTCTACTTTCATTACTTCAATCCAAACGTAGCATAACATGCTGATTTCACAGGCAATTGAGCAGGAAATAGTTTCTGGGCCATTGTTTATTTTGGCAATTTCATTTTATTCCGTGGATAATAGTTCTTCAAAACTTCAGAAAAGAAATTTAAGGTCAAAATTTCAATTTGGCATGCAATCAAGGCCTAGAAAACAATCCTGCTAAAACACAAATACCTCATTTTAAGCAGCTGCATAAAAGGCATTGGACAATGCAATAATTTAGCACAAAAAACAAAAAAAAAACAAAAAAACAAAAACAAAAACACAAAACAAAAAAAGAAGGTAAAATGTAATAATTTGGCAAATACTTGCGGGATGCACTGAAGGTATCTTTTAATTGTGGGAATTAATATTTCTACAAATAAAAATGAGAGCTCCCTAAAATTCCTTCAACATAATAATAAACAATTAAAACAAGTACCACACTCATAACGGGAGTTGTTATATATGAAAATATCAAATTTTAATCATGGGAACGAGACATTGCATTGCAGCGTGTGGAATGTGGTCCATGCCTTCCTATTTGTTTCAAAAGTAAAAAGACCAAATAAGTGCTTATAAACCAATGTCTACTTTAGGCTAATTTTCTAATTTTCACTCGATTTGACCCACTAAATGATTCTTACTATAATCAAATTAAATACTCCAAATAGAGTTCTACAATTAAAAATAATACTACTATCACATAAATAATCTCACATAATGCTCACACACATACACATACATGCTGTAGGCCTCACATGTCAGGCGGAGGCCCACAGTATGCATTTGTGTGTGTGTAAGCATTATATGAGATTTTTTTTATGTGATAGTAACATTGTTGTACAATTAACACTCGGTTATTATTAATTTAATATCTTTTTATTAATCCTAAATTGGTCTCAAAGTTGGCCTAAAAAAGCTTATATAAAGGCAATTATTATTGTCGGTGCAAAAATGATATTATCTGACAATAAAAATCACTTATGATACATTTGAACTGAAAGAATAGAATAAAAGAAGTGATTTTTTTAACATCTCAAGTGCATGTTTAGTTGGTGGTGATGAATTCTATTGGAATGAATCTCATACCACCACCTTTTCTACATGGAATAAAAATCAAAGAAATAAAATGAATTTTCATTCTATCGAAATAGTAAATCCATCAAAATGATCAAAAAATACACTATTTTTCATTTTATTTTTTTTTACTTTTCATTCTTTCAACCCAAACGTAGCATTAGTATTAAATATTATTGGATTAGGACCCCCCCCCCCCCCTCCCCCCTCCCCCCTCCATCACATTTATTTTTTAATTTCTCTCAATACAAATTTAGCGACACAATTACTAGTTTTAGTGACACTTTCAGCAATACAATTATTTGTAATGAATTTATTGTGTCATTAATTGTTTGTGAAGAATTTTATTTTGTCACTAAATATAATATTTGTGTCACTGAAAATGTATTGAGAAAAATTGGAGGATATGTATAACGAAGGTTGTTGGGCTGCACATATTATATAATGGGCTGTCTGAATTGGGCCTGATTCCAGGTTATTATATCCTAAGTGCTTATAATAAGCTCATAAGTCAAATAGGTTTGGGTTACTGTCTTGCCAATTATGGCACCATGCAGTTATCATATCCAATACTAACTCTTGTATGGTACTTAACTTTTCCAATAGGATATCTATATACAATTCCAATTAGAAATTGTAACCCTATTGCAATGGTGTATCAAAACTATAAATACAGGTTAATAATAGAGGTAAAGACACACATTCTAGCCTACTAAATACTAGATCCTCCATTGTTAACCCATCTTCAAGCATGTTCTTATTTTTACAACTGAGGTCTTGTAACACCTCAGTCCCACATCGAAAGATAGGGAAAAATTTATCTGTATATAAGAAAATAAGTTACTACCAATAGTACTTTCAGTCATGACTTTTGGGTGAGTCTGTGGTAGGCTAAGATGACCCAAGAAGATACTATTGGGTTAGTGGTTTAAGGCCTTATTTTGATGGATTTGATTCGATTCGATTTATTTGGAGGATTAGTGACGTATGTGTCGTGCGTACTATCTGATTTGATTTGTATACATCATGATACCGATGTATTTTGTTAGCTTTTTGCTATTTGTATTTGAGCTCAGTATGAAATTGTCACCTTACAACCATTTGATTCAGCCTTATTTGTTTGGGATTCTTTTGGCTATAATTATTCGATTGACAGTGTTAATCATTTGTAAATGGACTCACTAATTTCGATCTATTCGTAATTCGTTTTGTAATTCACATGTGTTCATTCATTCGACTCTTTTAGATTCATTACATATTGTGATATATTTGTTCATCTTCATATTCGTACTGGGCAATTGGCTCACGCTGTGTTCTTTTTCCGGCAGGTAATCAGGGGTGATTAAGATTTGTGGGATGAGAGCTACCTTTGATCCAAATGAGTAGATTAGTTTTGAGATTATTATTAAACTTGGTTTTCCTAATATTTTATAATTGGATGTTTTGGGCCTATTTTGGCATTCGTCCTTAGAAGTGAAGATTATGTTAACATGGAGGTCTTTCTATTTAAATTGGCATTTAAGACTGTTAGTATTCAATTTATTTAGAAATACTTTGAGGTTTATTTCAGAATTTTATTTATTATGTTCTGTGTGTGACATCCCTTTTCTTTTGGGAAAGGGGGTGTTACAGAGTATGGTATCAGAGCCGACTCTCGAAAACTCGGGTCAGGTCATCCGATCGGGTTGCCGGAGGTGGGGACACGAAGGCTGGTGGTATTATCCCACAATGGAGAGATGGAGGTCCGGAGGTAGGGACACGAAACCAGCCGGTATTATCCCACAATGGCTAGAGAGGCAAAGATCTGTTGACCGTGTGTGTGATCGGTTCTGACGGGGACATCAAAAATTTAAGTGGGGGAGTTTGTAACACCCTAGTCCCACATCGAAAGATAGGGGAAAAATTTGTCTGTATATAAGGAAATAAGTTACTATCAATAGTACCTTCAGTCATGACTTTTGGGTGAGTTTGTGGTAAGCTAAGATGACCCAAGAAGATTCTATTGGGCTAGTGGTTTAAGGCCTTATTTTGATGGATTTGATTCGATTTGAACTTGAATTTGACCCGAGATTTGTTCCGGACTCGGGATTTAACCCGGGTTGTTTCAAGTATCCCCCGACAGCCTAAGCCATCAAGTAATTTGTGGTGGTTTTTTTTTGCAGATCCACATCCAAGCTTGTGATTGAATGTGCGGACAAATTTAAGCGTTAACATTTGCGCTAGAATGAGTGCCTTCTAGTATTTTGTGTAGTTTGTTTTCAACCACTCTTTAATATATATCTTCCATGGCGACACTACCACCGCCACTCTCGATCCCAAAGTAATTCTCATGGTGAAGTATGCTCGCAGTTGAGTCAACCTACAGACGCTGACATGCAACGTCGTCTCCAAGAAGTCCAGAATAAAAATAAAGCTCTTCAACTCTAGCTAGAAGATCTTAACAAACAACTTGCTGATTTAACAAGGGTCGAATATGACCTATTGAGAAAATGGGGAACACCTTCCTGATCCGAACGTCATGGTTCTTGTTGCACACATAGATCTTCTTCTTCTTATGGAAGCATAAGCACAAGTTCTTGTGATTCATCTAAACACCGAAAAAGAAGAACTAGATCTCCTTCACGTTACAGAAGCAGAGATCACGATTGAAGACGACGCCAATGTGACGAATGAGATTTCTATAATTTATTTTAAATATTTATTGAATTAAATAAATATTTTTATTGATTTATTTATTGAGTTAAATAAATATTTGATGGAATTGTGGTAGATTAATTTAATTAAATATGTTACATTGATTAAATTAATGTGGAATAATTTTATAATCCAAAGTGTGATTTTAATTGAGATTATTAAATTAAATGAGTTGTTATTAATTATAATGTTATTCTAATTAATTTAATAATTAATTAGAGAATTAATAATTTGTCATAATTAATAAATGAGAATTTTAATTATGTGACGATATGATTTAATGTATAATATTGCCTTTTATTTAATTGAATTTAGATGATATTATTTGATTAATTAAAGTGTGACAAATAAACTATATAATAAATAAGTTAATTAAAATAATGGAAAAAAGAGTTAATTTGGTCCAACCAAACATGGGCTTAGGAACATGGGAGCAGTTAAGACCCTGACGCGCTTAACTGCTACCCATGATCCCATCGATTATTGTTTATACGTAGTTATATCAGTATTCAGGCTTCATTCATATTATATCACAAGTTAGAAAACTCAGAGAAAAAGAGAGAGTTTGAGAGAATTAGAGATTGAAGAAGATTTGAAGAATCAAAGAAAAGGTTTATATCATCTTAACAGAGTTATCAAGGGTAATTCATTCACCTCAAACTTTTAAATTACGTTATTAAGTTTTTCCATGAAAGTCAATTCTAAGTTCTCTGTTAATTGAATTTCATGAGTTAATTGTTAAGAACTTGGTGTTAAATGTGTATTAGCATGTATAATTCAGTTGTATATGATTTATATGTGTTTTAGAGTAATTAATCCATGTAATCATGTTTTAATCGGAGTTTTATAGTTTACAGAGTATTAACTTATGAATATGGCTTACATGTACAAAAATTCATGCTTTAAATGTATATTAAACTGTAAATTGAAGACTGATTATGTTTATGCATGTAAAAACGAAGAGAACGAAACTTAAACGGACTGATTCGGTGTTATATCGAATCTGTAATGTATGATTTCATGAAAATTGACGAAACTATGAACAATAGCAAGAACATAAAAATTATGTGTTCTAATTTAGTTGTTTATGTGATTTAAGTTGTTAAAAGCATGCTAAGAACATTATATAATGTTAATGTTAAGTTCAGATTATATGGGTAGCATTAAATTTGATGTTTGAGTATGATTTTGGCGTAAAATGACTTTTTTCTGTGTTATTCGCAAACTCTGTCAGACCTCACTACGTCGCGGCACCGCAGCGCCAGTTCTGTGAAGAAACCGGGTGCTACAGCGCCAGGTCAGTGCTGACTGACGTGTCACAGCGCCGGTTCTGTGAAGGAATCAAAGTGCTGCAGCACCAGGCCAATGGCTTGCTGACGTAGGCTCGGCGCCACAGAGCCGGTCCCTAGTTCAAAATGGGCGCCTGCAGCACCGGCTAGCAGAATAACCCAGAGAATTTTATTTAAGTGTTCAAATTCAAAAATGTAATTTCAAACCTAATGTAATGAACATGAAAATGTGTTAATCATACATTGAGATGTTAAAACATATTATTAACTTGTCAATGATGTGTTACATGATTAATTGATAAGTTGAATACGTGTTTTAAACTTGTTGTTCATGAAGTCTAATAATGCAATTAAGAGTTAACATTTGTGGATCCGATTAATATAATCAGATTTAGAGTTAAGATAACATACTCGAGATGCTAGTTGAGTTACGATTAATTGTGTTGTAAATGTAATGGTATGTAGAATTAATTGATGAACGTGAATTATAATTGTAGCCTACGCACAAGACAAGTTTTCTATCCATGACTTTTTATCGTTACTCAAGTTTATTAATCCTATTCTTTCATTAAATAAGTTCTTACTTTTGTTTATTCAAGTTCATAATTCCATATGAGATGTTTTAATTCTTTTAAAGTAATACTTCGGTTATACAATGCTTATTCAATTGTATACCATTGAGATTCATTATTTGATTTAAGTATCAAATTTTATTATTAAACCCTGAAAGACTAGCGAACCCTTATTAATTCGACTAGTCCATAGTTGATGAGTGTTCTAAATTCTAGAACTGTTATTGAGCTTATCCAAATCAAACTTCTTTTAGTGCGGACTCTGATGTCAAACTGAGATGAACATCCTTGTATAGGGGATTATTTACGCATTAGCGTTGAGATGTTGTGCACATACATGGTACTAAGGGCTGATCCCCCTAAGTACGAGAAGTAGAGTCCATATAGTCTTACGAATGTTAAAGGTTTAAAGTAAAAATACTTGATAACCTAGGGACATAGTTCTTGGTCTTGTGACCCTCAGATATACTTTTGATTCTTGTTTCTAATCTTGATTCAAAAGCCGAGCTTTCTATTATTCAAACCTCATCGATTCCTCGCATGTTATTATTATTATTATATTGTTATACTTGTGGGTAATCATTGCTCACTCTTGCATAATAACATTGCAGCTAAGATTAAAAGAACTGAAGAGCCAACCACTAGTAAAGGAAAGGGCAAGGCAAACAAGTGATGAAGACTTGTTTATTTTATTTGAGAATGTTTTGTTGAAGACTTATGATATTATGTTTAAGACTTAATTGTTTATTTATGTTTTTGCATTGATGTTTAAGGTTAGTTAAACTAGAATTGATTTAGTTATGATGTTGTAACCCCTTAAGGGGAGAATTTCTATTTATTTGTGAGTTTCATTTATTATGGGTAGATAGGTGTGTTATTATTGGACAGTGAACACCAAATCCTGTGCAAATAAAGTATTCGAATTTCGGGGTGTCACAGTCGAAGTAGTTCTGCTGGAGAGACATCTCTCAAAGATCTTCTAAAGGACGTGTTGGGGTCACAAACAACAAATCCTACTCATCTCCTTTCACTAAGCATCTTGATAAGGGTCGGATCAACTGATCTATCAAAGTCCCGAACTTAGAGATGTATGATGGAACAGATGATCCTTATGACCATACTTACTCTTATGAACGTTTAATGCGCTTTTATGGTCATAATTGTAACGCCACCCAAACCTCTGGTCTACCTTCAAACCCGAAATTTGGTGTTACTCATTCAATACATCTCATTATATGATAATGATAATTATAATATTATTGGGTAAAATCTAGTTACGCACAACACGCAAGTATACACAGTCAACAAGTAATAAAGTGAAAGTAAAGTATCGTTCCCACGGAGAAAATAACTGCAATTTATCCTAACAATTACCAATTTTATATTATCCCAATTTTATTAAACCAATGATCAAGTGATGATATTTACGAAAAACTACCAATTAAATTATAACTACTACTACTAAGGAGTTTGATCACATTTTTGGAGAATTAAGCCTACAGCTTCACTTAATGTTTCACTTAGAATGACACACTTCCTTTTAATTCAAATTAATTATTCCAAATTATTAACCAAGAATAGAATAGTAGATATACCCATCTCTCAATGTATTATACCCATATCAACTTAAATCCACAATTGATAGAATTAAGTAGAACACCCTAGTTAACTAATTCACTATATCTCTATGTGAATTACAATTAAAGAAGGTTTCAGTTCAGGTTCTTATTAGATTACATACGATGCGTAGGTATATCTCTATCCTAAGTATAAATTATAAATCTCAACTAAATGCAAAAATCATAAACATACGCTACTATGATCAGTTCTAATCCCATATTTTATCTCTCAAGTTCATATGGAGTAACAAGTAATTGGTGATCAAGCAACTACGTAATTAAGCATAAACCATAGTAAATAAATCTGGAAATAGTCTCAATAAATTAATATGGAAGCATGTCAATTATTCGTTACACAAAAAGCTCCATTGTAGACTTAAAAAGTAAGTTAGTAATGCTAAATGAATAAATAACTGACATCCACAAAGTTACTAGCATTCTGAACACAAGGAATATATGAAGAAAAAGAATAGAAACTGAGAGTATAGTGCTACTCTTCTCCAATCTAGCCTCGCGTTCTTCGTGCCTTTCACCTTGCTTCGATTATCCAACACGTGATCTCCTCCCCAACTAGGGTTGCAATGATAATGTATATGATATATTTTAAAGTCAACTCTACCCCTATTTTAATCATTTCCAACCGCGCCCCAAATCCTCGCACCAAATCTTCAGAATCATAATGGAAGAAGGAAACTCCAAGTTACTGCCGCGTTTCTCGCCCCGGCGAGGTTTCGTTCTATGAAATTCCGCCCCGGCGAACATGTTCCCCAGCGAATATTTAGAGTATAAAATTTGCGCCCCGGTGAGTATGTCCAGTTTGGCCTGACTTTTCTCATTGTGTACTGATTTTTCCTTCCTCGTCCGCACAACCTATCCTTACACAGAACCAATAAAAATAAGTAATAATGCTCCTAAAAATACCCGAAGTAGCAACGACTTAAACTTAAAAAGTAACTGATTCGTAGGTATGAAACTCACTCATCAAATACCCCCAAACTTAAGACTTTGCTTGTCCTCAAGCAAAAACACAAAATAAATATAAACAAACTACTATCCTACCTATATGAATGCATATGCATGTTCTACTGTATAATAAACCTACGAATCCAGCAATGAATGAACGTGATGTCTAGCATCGAGCCTCAAAGATATCACAATGAATTTCAAACAGCATATCCAATCGAATCAAAGTTTCTAAATTCAACCAATTAGTCAATTCGAACATGTCATCACCTATGTTGTGTGTGAGTGCTAGTTAACCATTCTAACCAACCACAGTTCAAGAAAATCCCATAATAAGCTCTTTAAAAGGAAAAATTTCAGTTCCAATTCAAGTATTTCTACAAACACGACAACTCCGATCAAACGCAGCATTACCTAGTCTAGGGGTCCCCATTGAGATTTATTACTTCTTTTATTACATCACGAGTGCGTTTTACTCTCCATCTCGCGTGTACACTTGACTGTGCAATGTCTGGTTCTCTTATGCGTATCAGTGTTACCCATGTAGTGAAATTTCGACCAACGACTTCCAAACCAGATGGTTTTAGGGCGCTGGGTGTAAAGACATCCCCTGGGGTATACTTGTTCGAGTAACAAAGGCCACAAAATCAAACTAGTCAATGTACTTATTTATTATTATTTTTTCTTTCTTTTTCTGGATTTTCTATATTTGTTTCCAGATAAATATCACATAGATTCCCCCCAAACTCAAGCTTTTACTTCATTTTAACCTTTACTGTCAGTTTACTAATGTCCTCAAATTTTAACCAAAATTTTTCCCAAGAAACCAATTATGGAACACTTGAACCCATTTGTTTTAAAATAGTTAAGCCTTACGTGCTAACTAGTTACATAGGTTTCAGACAGGCTCAGATTTTTTTCATGATTAAATTAAAACTCATCGTCAATCATCGATACTGCTCTAGTTAACATGCAATACCAATCTTATCATAGGCCGAGCTCAATTCTACCCACTCCAACGCTTAGATTCATGCAAACAATCTATACGCAAACACTAAATGCAAAAGAAAATGTTTTTGTGATTTCTTAGATTTTTACTTTTTTTTACATATCACGAAAGCAAAACAATAAACACAACAATTATGCAACTGCTCCTATCTATTATTCAACTAAATATGCTATGTGATATGTCAAAGAAATGCCCCCCCCCCCCACACTTTAATTATGCAATGCCCTCATTGTATAGATAAAGAAATATAATACGGAGGACTACCCTGATTGGTCAAGCATCATGCTCGACCGGTGGTTCCTCAACGGGCTCCTCAACGGGCTCCGATGGGGGGTAAGCTGGAAGTGGCAAGGGACTAGGAAAGTGACAGTCTCCTGCAGATGGATTGAGGTGGGAAAATGCATCGACCAAGGTTGCATTGAACTCATTCTGTGTAGCGAACATATGCTCCTACCGTGAAGCCAACCCTTGAAGTCTCTAATCAAAATACTGCTGCAGAATCCGGAATTGATTATTGAAAGTGGCTTTGGTGCGGGAAGAGTTTGATGTCCTAGCTTGTTCTTGTTCTAGTTCCTTTTCCTCATCAAAGTCCTGATCTGCTTCTTCATCCCAATTTCATCTTTGAAATCAGACGAAAAGGTGAAGCCAAGTCCACGTGGGTGAGACTTCCCTCATTTCCAAACCAAATACCGCTGAATCATCTTCGAGTCTAGGCAATGCAATGGATGCTGGACGAGCACATCTAACTTTTATTGTAACCCTGCTTGTTCACATAATGCACAAATGAGAGATGGATGTGGCATTCCGCCTTGGATAGGACCCCACAGATTTCGACGAATGGAGTGATGAATTATTCGGCCCACATCTATCGAGCAACCCTTGATAATCGTGTATAATAACACAGCCTTCTCCTTTGTAACATCACTCGTGTGCGTTGATGGTAACAACTTGGCACACAAGAATGAGTGCCATATCTTTCCATATAGACTGAGATCTTTGCTTTGAAAGTGAGACCAATTCGAAGACAATGAAGAATCGGGCTTACACGACTCAGTTATTATTTGGTCATAGTTTGGGCCACTTTCCTTGTACGCCGCATATGCACAACTTGCGATCGAGGGCAGATTGTAATAATCATTTATTTCTTACACGGTGAATGGTACCATCTTGCCCTTTACGAATGCAAAAAATGGTGACTTGTCAGGGCATTCGCATAAAATTCCTTCACCACCGCTACCACAGCGGCATCCTGCTGTGCTGTAAATGTTTCCCATCTCCTCTCGTGTATTTGGTGAAGCATTTCCCCGTCAAACTCATCGGGTGTTAATCCACGCTTCGGAGTCAGTACCTTGGTGGATAGGTATTCAAATCTCTTCGTCGCCTCCATATTAGGAATTTCTGTCTATCAAACTGCCTGGTGGGGGTGGACGGACCCTCTCCCCATTGTCTTTTCTGATTTCTCGATGTCATGGTGAACAAGAGTCAAATCCCACTTGAAGTTCAGTGATGGATTGACAAAACTTTCTCTGAGGCCCTTTAGCAAACACCTGATGTGTGTACTATTCTTGCTTGCTAAAACTTACCCCCAACTTCAATGTTCACACCAAATCATATATCATAAAGAAAACTAAAGCATGCACCAATCAAATGCAATCATACCAAGCATTCCAAATATTACCAGGCAATTTACACTCTTAGGTTGCAGTTTAAACCAAGAAATTTTCTAACACAAAACACAGATAGTTGTTCACACAATCACCAACTGATTATTTGCCCAAATTGAAATTACCTTGCCAATTATAGGAGAAAACCCGAGTGTACGTTATATTGATGAAATTTCCCCTAGGACATAGTAGGCATGGCTGACTTTCCCCAATTTCACCCACGAAACCCTAAGTTGAGATTTGTCTTGAAGCTTAGATGAATTGAGGGAGGTCAAACTCCTTTAATTAGTGCGGCACTGATATAGATTGAGATTGTGGACAAATCTGGTGAAGAATCGTGCTTAGGTCGGTTATTGAAGGTTAGAGCGTTGTGGTGTATGTTTGGATTGAGAGGGAGTTATGCTTAAGTCGACCAAATGAGGGTTTTTATTTTTTTAAAAATTGAAAACCGTGTACATCACCGGGGCGAGTTTTTTTGTTCTTCAAACTACGCCAGGGTGAGTTTTGGTAGAGTAGTCTGTGCCCAGGCGAGTTTTTTTCTTTTCAAATGTTGGCCGGGGCTAGTTTTGGCAGAGAGTTCTCGTCGGGGTGAAATTTTCCTTTGTAAAATCTTCGCCGGGGCGAATATCCTATTTTCTGCCAAACATTTTCTTTTGTATCCTCATGCCCTCAACTTTGTAGCACGCGTGTTATAGCATTATTTCTCTTCCTCCGCATGTGAATATATGTCTCCATCTTGTAACAAAATTTGTGAACCTTATTAGTGTCCATATGTGAGATCGAGGCACGGAAGTTATGATTAATAGAATACTATCCTAATCTACTACTATTTTACTCAATGAATACTAAAACAAACAAATTTTAATAATCAGAATAACTAATGATTGGGTTGCCTCCCATCAAGCGCTTGATTTAGAGTCTTTCAGCCTGAATACTTCCTGTTTTATGCTAGCTTGGCAAGATCAATCGAGGTTGCTTGGAGATCGAGATCACCACCCCAATAATGTTTTAAGCATTGTCCGTTAACTTTGAATGTTTACGTTGAATCCCAGCTATATAGTTCAATGGTGCCATGTGAAAACATTGTTTTGACGGTGAATGGGCCCGACCACCTAGATTTTAGTTTCCCGAAAAAGAGTTTAAACCGGGAGTTGAATAGTAGTACTGCTTGGCCCGGTTCAAACTTTCTGGCTAAGATTTTTTGATCGTGCCACTGTTTGACCTTTTCCTTGTATAATTTGGAGTTCTCGTATACCTGCAGGCGAAATTCATCTAATTCATTGATTTGTAAGAGTCTTTTCTCCCCTACTGCTGTGAGATCAAAATTTAACTTCCGGATGGCCCAATAGGCTTTGTGCTGAAGTTCTACTGGGAGGTGACACGCTTTGCTGTATACAAGCTGATATGGAGACATACCGATTAGTGTCTTGTATGCCGTTCGATACGCCCATAGAGCGTCATCCAATTTTAAAGACCAATCTTTTCGGTTTGGGTTTACTATTTTCTCTAAAATCCTCTTCACCTCTCTATTAGATACCTCCGCTTGGCCACTAGTCTGGGGGTGGTATGCAGTAGCAATTCTGTGGTTGACCCCATACTTAGCCAAGAGGGCTGTGAAATACTTATTGCAGAAGTGACTCCCCTCATCACTGATGATTGCTCATGGGGTGCCAAATCTCATGAAGATGTTCTTTTGCAGAAATTTCAAGACGACTTTGTCATCGTTCGTCGGTAACGCACTTGCCTCAACCCATTTAGAGACATAATTTACTGCCAGAAGGATGTAGAGGTTGCTGTAGGATGAAGGAAATGGCCCCATGAAGTCTATTCCCCATACGTTAAAGATTTTGACTTCCAAAATTGCATTCAAAGGCAATTCATTACATTTGGATATGTTACCCACCCTTTGGCATCTATCACAGTGCTGCACAAATTGATAGGCGTCCTTGAACAAGGTGGGCCAATAAAATCCTGCCTGAACCACTTTGGCATTTGTCCTCTCACTTCCGTAGTGTCCCCCATATAACGATGCGTGGCATGCATGTAAGATATTGTTCACTTCGCTTTGTGGCACGCACCGATGAATCATTCTATCGGCACACTATCTGAACAAAAATGGCTAATCCCACATATACCACCGTACATCATGTAAAAATTTCTTCTTTTGCTGCCGTGTCAAGTCCGGAGGAAGGATATTGCTCACTATATAGTTGGCAAAATTAGCATAATATGGAAATTCGGATCTAACTCCAACCAACTGCTTGTCTGGGAAAGATTCATTGATCAACATTTTATCCTTCTTGTCCTGATCCGAACTCTCTAGTCTCGAAAGGTGATCAGCCACTTGATTTTCCGTCCCTTTCCTACCTTGATTTCTAAGTCAAATTCTTGAAGAAGTAGTATCAGCGAATCAATCTTGGTTTTGCATCTTTCTTTGAAATCAAGTACCGAATAGCTGAATGGTCGGTATAAACTACAACCTTAGTTCCAATCAAATACAATCGAAACTTATCAAAAGCATACACAACCGTAAGTAGTTCCTTTTTGGTGGTTGTGTAATTCAGCTGAACATACGTCAATGTCTTACTTGCATAGTAGATTGCATGAAAAATCTTTTCTCTGCGTTGTCCCAAAACCTACCCTACTGTATAATTATTAGCATCGTATATCAATTCAAAAGGCATGGTCCAATCCGGTGCGACGATCACATATGCTATTGTTAATTTCTTCTTTAGCAGCTCAAACGCCGATAAACACTCTTCATCAAATCTGAACGGTACATCTTTTTCCAACAAACTGCATAATGGTTTTGAGATTTTGGAAAAATCCTTGATGAACCGGCGGTAAAAACCAGTATGCCCAAGAAAACTTCAAATCCCCTTTACTGAAGTCAGTGGTGGCAGATTTTTGATAGTCTTTAATTTTGCTCGGTCCACTTCTAACCCCTTTGCTGAAACTTTATGCCCAAAGATGATTCCTTCTTCCACCATGAAGTGGCATTTTTTCCAATTAAGCGCAAGATTGGTTTCAACGCATCTTTTTAGTACCATGACCAGATTTTCTAAATAACTGTCAAAAGACTCCCCAAACACTGAAAAGTCATCCATGAATACCTCCACATTGCGTTCTACCATATCTGAAAATATCACCATCATGCATCTTTGAAAAGTCGCCGGGGCGTTACACAGTCCAAATGACATCCTTCTAAAGGCAAAGGTTCCATATGGGCATGTGAACGTTGTCTTCTCTTTGTCCTCCGGTGCAATTACAATCTGATAGTACCCTGAATAGCCATCCATCAAACAATAGTATTCATGTCCCGCTAATCTATCTAACATCTGATCAATAAATAACAAAGGAAAATGATACTTTCGAGTTTCCTTGTTAAGTTTCCTATAATCAATGCAAACCCTCCATTCTGTCACTGTCCTTGTCGGTACCAACTCATTGTTTTCATTAATCACTACTGTCATGCCACCCTTCTTTGGTACACATTGTATGGGGCAAAACTCCACTGTACTGGGATGAAGTTGGTGAAAGACAATTGCTAGGACCAGAGTTAGTCCAACAAATGACAGAAATAGTTAAAGTAATTCGGACAAGATTGGTAGCGGCTCAGGATAGGCAGAAGAAATACGCCGATCCACACCGCAAGAATGTAGAGTTTGAATCGGGTAGTTTTGTATTTTTGAAGGTCTTTCCTTGGAAGGGAAAGATCAGATTTGGTAAGAAGGGAAAATTGAGCCCGAGGTTCATTGGACCCTTTGAAGTACTCCGAAGAATTGGAGAAGTAGCCTATGAGGTAGCTTTACCTCCGGCACTGGAGCATGTCCACAATGTCTTCCACGTGTCGGTATTACGACGTTATAAACCTGATTACAAACATGTGATCGAATATGAACCCCTACAATTTGAGAAAGATTTATCCTACGAAGAAGTTCCTGTTCAGATTGTTGACAGGAAAGAACAAGTTCTCAGGAACAAAGTAATACCTTCTGTTAAGGTAATTTGGAGGAACCACAACGCTGAAGAAGCTACGTGGGAACTCGAAGAGAATATGATGAAGAATTATCCACACTTATTTTCTTGAATAGGTGAACGTGATTCTGGGGACAGAATCCTTTTAAGGGGGGAAAGATGTGACAAACGAGAGTTTTGCAAAGTTGTTTGAATTGAAATAAATAAATATTGATAATTTTGCAAAGTTGTTTTGAATATTTATTGAAATAAATAAATATTGAGAATTTTGCAAAGTTGTTTTGAATATTTATTGAAATAAATAAATATTTTGGTTATGAGAATGTGATGGGACGAAATTATTAATTGAACCGCGATTTTGAGGACAGAATCCTTTTAAAGGGGGAAAGATGTGATGAACGAGAATTTTGTAAAGTTATTTGAATATTTATGGAGATAAATAAATATTTTTAATGATTTAATTATTGAATTAAATAATTAATTCATGAATTTATGGTAGATTAATTTAATTATATGTGTGACATTAATTAAATTAATATGTAGTAATTTAATAGTTCAAAGAATATATTTAATGGAGTTTATTTGATTAATTGAATTAATTAAATAAGCATATGTTACTTTAGTTAATTTAATAATTAATTAATGAATTAATGAATTGACATAATTAATAAATAAAAATATTAATTATGTGACAATATGATTTAATGTAAAATTTATTATATTTTATTTAATTGATTTAAATAAAATTGATTGGTTAATAAAAGTGTTACAATTAACTATATACTAACCTAGTTAATTAAAATAAATAAAAAAGGAATTAAGGGTGTAGCCAAACAAGGCCTTAAGGGGAGTTAGTCCGTTTGTGATACAACGGATATATTATATATACGTATATTATTCTGTTAAACGGAATTATTTTCATTTTGTTCAAAGTCAGAGAAAGAAAAAAAAACTTAAAAATTTTCAGAGAGAAGAAGAAGAAGAGAGAAAGAGATTTGAGGAATCCTAAGTGTTGTATTAGATTTATCTTCATACTAACAAAGGGTAATCTTCTTTCAAAGTTTTTAAAATTAAGTTTTCCAAAGTTTTTCATATACGTATTCTAAAGTCTGTGAAAATTTGGGTTTCCCAATTGGGTTATGATATAGCTTTATCTATATGGGTATGTGATTATAACATGTTTTCTAACGTATAAACATGTTTTAAACTAATCAATTTTATATAATTTGGCCTTAATTGATTTTTTTGAAAAGTTACAGAGTTTTCTACGATGTTGTAAAATTTCTCTGTCAGTACTTATTTTTGGGAAATTAAAGTGTGAGGGTATTATATATGTGGCCGTATATGTTAGTGTTATGTGTTGGATCATGTATCCATGATTTACACTGATCACACCAAATAACTTTGTTAATAAATGGGTTTGATGAAATTACAGAGTATTGAATATGGGTGAATAACCCATATGGGTTAAATTAATGATTGAATCATATGTTTATATTTAAATTGATACATGAATATGATTGTATATGTTAAAACAAAGAAAATGGAATTGAAATGAATGGATTCGGTGTAGTAATGAATCCGTAAGGAGATTTTTATATTTTTCATTAAACTCTTGAAAGTTATAAAGAACAGTGAATTTGATGATGTTAATTCGTATAATTTTATGTGTTAAAATGTTAAGAATGTGTTAGAAGTGTTATATAATGTTCCTATGAAGTTTAAACTTCATGGGTAACACTACAAATCATTATATTGGTGTAAAATTAGAGAAAATGGCCAAATTCTGTGTTCGTTCGCGAACTTCAGATTCTGAGTTTCCGCAGCCGCGCAGCCGCGCGGCCGCGCCGGGTGCAAGGCTAAACGACGCGCGGTCGCGCCTGTCTGAAAATTTTGAAAAAAAAAATTCTAAGTGTTGAAAATTTGTGAAATGTGTTTTGAGTCTAATGAACATGAACACATGTTGTATAAATATAATAAAATATTAATATGAGTTTAATAATTTATGTTATGTGATTAATTAATAAATTAATTACGTGATTTAAATTATTATTTGTAAAGGTTAAATAATGTGTTATAAACATTAAGACATTATTTTAAATCTAATTAACATGATGACATGTTATGTATGTAATGAGTTATTAATACAAGTTAATAACTTAAGTTACGTGATTAATTAACAAGTTAATTAATCAACGTAAACCATTATTTGAAAACCTAATAAAGAGTTTGAAGAATACTATTGTAAATCAATAATCATATCGAACTTGTGATTAATTGATATTGTGAATGTATTGATAGGTAAGAGTAATTAAAGAAGTGAGTATAATTGTAGCTTACGCACGAGGCAAGTTTCCTAAACTCAAATCTTTATATTTGAGCAAGTTTCCTAACTATACTCTTTAAATTGAGCAAGTTTTCTATCCCTAACTTATTATTATTGTTGGGCAAGTTTCCTAAACTAAACTCTTTTTAAATTAAACAACTGCTATGCTTAATTACTATTGTTGAGCAAATTCTTACTCTTGAATATCCAAGTTTAGAATTTTACATGAGATGCCATGATTCTTTTAAAAATATCATTTAAGTGTACAATACTTATTCGATTGTATACCTTGAGAAGTTAATATTCAATTTGAATATCATTTATTGAGTTATCCAAACCAACTTTATTTGGTGCGGATTCTGATGTCAAACTGAGATGAACAACCTTAATATAGGGAATTAATGAAGATTCTTAAAGCGTTAAAATAGTGTGCACAGTATCAGTACGAAGGGCTGATCTCCCTAAGTACGAGAAGTAAAGTCTATAGTCTTATGACTGTTACAGGTTGGAAAGGTTAATATACTTGACAACCTAAGACTCGGTTCAAGGTCTTAATGACCCTTAGAAGTAATTTGACTCTCGATTAATATTCTTGATTCAAAAGTTGAGAAGTAATTTGACTCTTGATTAATATTCTTGATTCAAATGTTGAGCTTTCTGTTATTCAGAATTCTTTTACTCGCATGTTATTATTCTGTCATATTTTTATACTTGCGGGCATTCGTGCTCACTCTTGCATAATAACATTGCAGCTAATAATGAACGAAGTGATGTACCTTCTAGTAGCAAGGGCAAAGGAAAAGTTAACAAGTGATGAAGACTTGTGTTGTCATGAATAATGTTATTGTTCAAGACTTATGTGTGATGATTTAAGACTTATTTATTTACGTTTCCGCAGCAGAGATTTAAGGTTAAGTTTAACCTGGGATTTATGATGTGTTATTATTTCAGATGATGTAAGATGATGATTTATTTATCTAATAAATGAATTTCATTATTTATGGGTAGATAGTTGTATGATATTGGAACAGTGAACACCAAATCCTGTGGAAATTAAGATACCGGATTTGGGGGTGTCACAAGTTGGTATCAAAGCCGTAGGTTATGAACCTTAGGTGGGGGGAAAACCTTAGGATAGTAGCCTTCGTGAAGATAGTAATGACAACTCTGACTGAGTACTAAGAAAGATAATAAAATTACCTTATGTGCTATGTGCTTATGTGTTCATACTTGTTAGAGTATTGATTAGCATCACGTAAAAACTAAGACTTAAAACTTATTTTGTCAGGATGTCAGATACTGGAGGAGCTAGTCAGCCCAGGGATGTTGTACCTCTAGAGACTAGAGATGAGGAGCCCCGAGACATACATACTGTCTGGGAGTAGTTAGTACAGCCAGAGCCATCTCCTGTGATTCCAAATTTTGGTCAGGAGCATGAGCCAGAGACTGACTCAGAGGAGGACCCTGAGGAGGTTGAGATTTCGGCTGAGGCAGCCGAGGAGAAGGAAGAAGAGGAGGAAGACCCTGAGGAGTTTCCACCGAACTCTGTCAGCGCTGATATGTATGCTTTATTGTATGATCGCAACGTAGAGTTACGAGATACGATTGAGCAGCAGAATGAGGAAGTTGAGACACTCCACACTCATCTTGGCAATGTGGAGTGGGATTTGGTTCATGAGAAGGGCCAAACTGAGCAGAAGACAGAGGAAATAGAAAGGTTGAAGAATGAGTTGAAAGAGAAATCTGAACGACTGGCCATAGTGGAAGAAGCTTGGGTGAGAAATGCACGACGTGCAGATCTGGCAGAGGATGATGCGCGTGCAAAGAGAGTTAAGGTTGCAGAGACGTGCTACACGTTTCTAAGGGCAATGGATGAGGCCCAGGACCGAGTTATGAGATATCCAATTCAGTTCGAGGGACTGCCTGGGTATATGTTAGATCGCAGGACTATGTCCCGCATTATAGAGGAGGAACGTAGTGAAGCTGTCCAACGCCTTAGTAGGCCGTGATAGGACAATATGATATTGTTAATGTTTAAATAATCGTAAATAATGTAAATTCCGATGTGATTATAAACAAAGGAATATTATGATAATGTAAATCCTGTATAAACTTTATTTCAGGATAGTTGATGTAAATGGCAGAAATGCTATAGTATTGTATTAAAAGCTTTTGGTTTTAATAAAATAATAAAGTTGTTCAAGATGATATGGGTTAAGTGAGTATGTTAAAGTATTTAACATTATGTGATACTCTTTGGAGTAGTTAATGTAAATTCCGATATGATTAAAAAAAACAAAGGAATATTTTGAGAAACTAAATCCTGAAGATTCTTTATCTTAGGATAGTTGAAGTAAATTGCAGAGATGCTATAGTACTATGTTTAAAACTTTTGATTTAAATAAAATATCAAAGGTTATTTGAAAAGAAAAGAGTTAAAGTGGTTATGTTAAATATTTGAGTTAAGTCTTAAATATTTAAGAGATTGGATAAAGATCTAATGAGCATATATTCTTAACAGAAATATGCCGCCAAGAAGGAGACAAAATCGTCGACAAGCCCAAGAAGGGTCAACCAATAACAACAATGATGCCAATGCGAACCCCGTTCAGCAGTTGGTAAATCTGTTGGCTGGAGCGATGAACAATCAGCCTCAAGCTCCACCGAACACCTCATTTAAAGACTTTAAGGCAATGGGACCGCCAGATTTTAAGGGTTCCACGAACCCGATAGAAGCTCAGACTTGGGTTATGGAAATGGAGAAAATTTTTGAGGTCGCTCGAGTTAGGGAGGACCAGAAGACCGCCTACGCGACATTTATGTTAAAATCAGAAGCCAGCTATTGGTGGCAGGCAAATAAGATCAGGGGAGGAGAAGGTGTAATAACCTGGGAAAGGTTTAAAGAAATATTTTTCGAGATGTATTTCCCGACCAGCTCCCAGAATCAAATGGAGGTGCAGTTTCTAGAGTTGAAGCAGGGGAATATGTCTGTGCCCGACTACGCGGCAAAGTTTAACGAATTGTCTAGGTTTGCCCAATATCAGGTGCATACTGACGAAAGAAAGGCTAGGCATTTTGAACAGGGATTGAAACCCTAGTTGTATATCAAGGTGTCAATATTTCAATTGAACACTTTTGCTGGAGTTCTGGAGAAGGCCATTCTCGCTAAAGGTGGAAGCGAAGCGGTGTCTAAGTACAATCAGGATCAAAAGAAGAAGAAGAATGATAGTGAAGGAAACAATAAGGCTAGTGGTAGTCACACAGGGGGAACTAATAATCCTAAACAAAAATGGAATGACAACCCGTCGTCTGTAAGTCAGCAAGGTAGTCAGAAGAAAAAGTTAGAACCATGCCCAACCTGTGGGAAGACTCATTTGGGAGTCTGCATGAAAGGAAAAAGAGTTTGCTACAATTGTGGTCAGGAAGGCCACATAGCACCTAATTGCCCTAACCCTAAGAAGGGTGCCTGCTACACGTGTGGGTCAAAGGATCACTTGGCTAGAGAATGTCCAAAGAAGGCATCTGGAGGGGCAGGGTCAGGTGGACATAAGGGAAATAATAGTAGAAATCCTCTTAACATTACCGGACCGACTTCGACAAACCGACCAACTGCAAGGACATTTAACATGACCGTACAAGACGCTGTGCAGTCTCGTGATGTGGTGTCAGGTATTATTCCGATCAATAAAGTTAATGCTTATGTTTTATTTGATTCGGGTGCTACTTATTCATTTATATCCGATGACTTTGCAAAGAATTTAGAATTGCTTAAAGATGAATTAGAAATCCCTATGAACATAGAGATTGCGAACAAGGAAGTAATTCTTGTTAAGTATATACACAAGAACTGTAGAGTGGATATTAAGGGAAACGTTATGAATGTAGATCTTATCCCGATTAAACTTGGGGAATTTGACGTTATCCTGGGAATGGATTGGTTATTCAATTATAGAGCAGTAATTGATTGCCAGAAGAAATGTATTAACCTTATGACTCCGTCAAAGGTTGTGTTTTATGGCAGCAAATCGCCTAGACAAGCGAGTTGTCTGACGATGATGCAGGCCAGGAAGTTATTAAGACAGGGCTGTGTGGGGTATTTAGCCTACATAGTCGATAGTCGTAAAGAGAATCCAAAGTTAGAAGAAATACCAGTCGTAAGAGACTTCGTGGATGTTTTCCCGGATGATTTGCCAGGACTTCCGCCTAATAGGGAAGTAGATTTTGTTATCGATTTGGTGCCAGGAACGGATCCAATATCGAAATCACCGTACCGGATGGCTCCGGTAGAAATGAAGGAATTGATGGTACAGCTACAAGAGCTGTTGGACAAGAAATATATTCAACCGAGCGTATCACCGTGGGGAGCGCCGGTATTATTTGTTAAGAAGAAGGATGGAACGATGCGACTCTGCATCGACTATAGAGAATTGAACAAGGTTACCATTAAGAATAGGTATCCGTTGCCAAGGATTGATGATCTGTTTGATCAATTAAAAGGAGCGAGATATTTCTCGAAGATAGATCTGAGAAGTGGTTATCATCAGTTGAAGGTAAGGCCAGAAGATGTCCCAAAGACAGCGTTTAGGACACGATATGGTCACTACGAATTTTTGGTTATGTCATTTGGTCTAACAAATGCGCCTGCAGCTTTTATAGGCCTAATGAATGGAGTGTTCAAGCCGTTTCTGGACAAATTCATAGTGGTTTTTATTGATGATATATTGGTCTATTCTAAGACCAAGGAAGAACATGTTGAGCATTTGAAGTTGACGTTAGAAGTATTAAGAAGAGAGAAATTGTATGCCAAATTCTCAAAGTGTGAATTCTGGATTGAAAGGGTGCAATTTCTCGGACACGTGATTGATAAGGACGGAATTTCGGTGGATCCCTCCAAAGTCGAAGCAGTGATGAATTGGGATCAGCCGAAAACACCGTCGGAAGTAAGAAGTTTTCTTGGATTAGCCGGTTATTACAGAAGATTCATTCAGGATTTTTCCAAGATCGCAACTCCATTAACGAATTTGACTAGGAAAGTTGTGAAATTCGTTTGGATGGAGAAGTGTGAGGAAAGTTTTCAAGAACTTAAGAGAAGGTTAAGTACAACACCTGTGTTGTCCCTTCCGGATGACACAAGAAATTTTGTGGTATATAGTGATGCGTCGCATAAAGGACTAGGCTGTGTGCTTATGCAAAACGGTAAAGTCATTGCGTATGCGTCACGACAGTTGAAAGATTATGAGAAGGGATATCCAACCCACGATTTGGAATTAGCTGCGGTGGTATTTGCTTTAAAGATTTGGAGACACTATCTCTATGGGGAGAAGTGTGAAATATATACAGACCATAAGAGTCTGAAGTATATTTTCACACAGAAAGACTTGAATATGCGCCAAAGAAGGTGGCTGGAGTTAATAAAGGATTATGATTGTGATATCTTATACCACCCAGGCAAAGCGAATGTTGTAGCCGACGCCTTAAGCAGAAAGGGTAGGGAAAAGTTGATGATGCTGACAGCACAAGAAGAATTGATTTCAGCAATGGAAAAGCTGGAATTGGAAGTAGGATGTCCAATGGAGACTGACCAGAAACTGTTCCAGATGCAAGCTGGTACAATTTTATTGGATAAGATTAAGGAAGCACAAATCCTGGATAAGGAATGTGAGGAAGTAAAGAACAAGATATCTGAAAGGACTGAACTTAGATTTAAAGTGGATAGCGAAGGATTGTTGAGATTTGAAAGTAGAGTTTGGTTACCGCCAATACCAGAAATCAAGGAGGACATTCTGAGCGAGGCTCATAGTTTGAGGTATTCCATTCACCCCGGAAGTACCAAGATGTATCAGGATTTACGACAACACTTTTGGTGGCCAAATTTGAAGAGGGACGTTGCCGATTGTGTTGCCAAGTGTCTGACTTGCCAAAGGGTCAAGGCAGAACACCAAAGACCAAGTGGTTTGTTACAACCTTTAGAAATCCCAGAATGGAAATGGGAACATATTACAATGGATTTTGTTGTTGGCCTTCCGACGACCCAGAAAGGTCATCGACCGATTAACAAAATCCGCACACTTTCTTCCGATCAAAATCAGATTTAACCTAGAACAATTAGCAAAGTTATATGTAAAAGAGATTGTTTCGAGGCACGGGGTGCCAGTGTCAATTATTTCTGACCGTGATCCGCGCTTCACATCGAATTTCTGGAAGCGACTGCAAGAATGCATGGGAACACAGTTGAGGATGAGCACCGCTTATCACCCTCAGACTGACGGACAAAGTGAAAGGACAATCCAGACCTTAGAGGATATGTTGAGAGCCTGTATCATGGATTTTAAAGGTAATTGGGATGATCATCACTTCGTTCATTAAACTCTTGAAAGTACATCACTTGAATCAATAATATTCATTAATTCCCTATATTAGGTACATCGCTTCGTTCATTATTAGCTGCAATGTTATTATGCAAGAGTAAGCATGAATGCCCGCAAGTATAAAAATATGACAGAATAATAACATGCGAGTGAAAGAATTCTGAATAACAGAAAGCTCAACATTTGAATCAAGAATATTAATCAAGAGTCAAATTACTTCTCAACATTTGAATCAAGAATATTAATCAAGAGTCAAATTACTTCTCAACTTTTGAATCAAGAATATTAATCGAGAGTCAAATTACTTCTGAGGGTCATTAAGACCTTGAACCGAGTCTTAGGTTGTCAAGTATATTAACCTTTCCAACCTTTAACAGTCATAAGACTATATACTTTACTTCTCGTACTTAGGGAGATCAGCCCTTCGTACTGATACTGTGCACACTATCTTAACACTTTAAGCATCTTCATTAATTCCCTATATTAGGGTTGTTCATCTCAGTTTGACATCAGAATCCGCACCAAATAAAGTTGGTGTGGATAACTCAATAAATGATATTCAAATTGAATATTAACTTCTCAAGGTATACAATCGAATAAGTATTGTACACTTAAATGATATTTTTAAAAGAATCATGACATCTCATGTGAAATTCTAAACTTAGATATTCAAGAGTAAGAATTTGCTCAACAATAGTAATTAAGCATAGCAGTTGCTTAATTTAAAAAGAGTTTAGTTTAGAAAATTTGCCCAACAATAATAATAAGTTAGGGATAGAAAACTTGCTCAATTTAAAGAGTATAGTTAGGAAACTTGCTCAAATATAAAGATTTGAGTTTAGGAAACTTGCCTCGTGCGCAAGCTACAATTATTACTCACTTCTTTAATTACTCTTACCTATCAATACATTCACAATATCAATTAATCACAAGTTCGATATGATTATTGATTTACAATAGTATTCTTCAAACTCATTATTAGGTTTTCAAATAATAGTTTACGTTGATTAATTAACTTGTTAATTAATCACGTAACTTAAGTTATTAACTTGTATTAATAACTCATTACATACATAACATGTCATCATGTTAATTAGATTTAAAATAATGTCTTAATGTTTATAACACATTATTTAACCTTTATAAATAATAATTTAAATTACGTAATTAATTTATTAATTAATCACATAACATAAATTATTAAACTCATATCAATATTTTATTATATTTATACAACATGTGTTCATGTTCATTAGACTCAAAATACATTTCACAAATTTCCAACACTTAGAAAAAAAAATTTCAAAATTTTCGGACAGGCGCGGCCGCGCGCCGTTTAGCCTTGCACCTGGCGCGGCCGCGCGGCTGCGGAAACTCAGAATCTGAAGTTCGCGAACGAACACAGAATTTGGCCATTTTCTCCAATTTTACACCAATATAATGATTTGTAGTGTTACCCATGAAGTATAAACTTCATAGGAACATTATATAACACTTCTAACACATTCTTAATATTTTAAGACATAAAATTATACGAATTAATATCATCAAATTCACTGTTCTTCATAACTTTCAAGAGTTTAATGAAAAACATAAAAATCTCCTTACGGATTCGTTACTACACCGAATCCATTCATTTCAATTCCATTTTCTTTGTTTTAACATATACAATCATATTCATGTATCAATTTAAATATAAACATATGATTCAATTATTAATTTAACCCATATGGGTTATTCACCCATATTCAATACTCTGTAATTTCATCAAACCCATTTATTAACAAAGTTATTTGGTGTGATCAGCGTAAATCAAGGATACATGATCCAACACATAATACTAATATATACGGTCACATATATAATACCCTCACACTTTAATTTCCCAACAATAAATACTGACAGAGAAATTTTACAACATCGTAGAAAACTCTGTAATTTTTCAAAAAAACCAATTAAGGCCAAATTATATAAAATTGATTACTTTAAAACATGTTTATACGTTAGAAAACATGTTATAATCACATACCTATACAGATAAAGCCATATCATAACCCAATTGGGAAACCCAAATTTTCACAGACTTTAGAATACGTATATGAAAAACTTTGGAAAACTTAATTTTAAAAACTTTGAAAGAAGATTACCCTTTGTTAGTATGAAGATAAATCTAATACAACACTCAGGATTCCTCAAATCTCTTTCTCTCTTCTTCTTCTTCTCTCTGAAAATTTCTAAGTTTTTTTTTTCTTTATCTGACTTTGAACAAAATGAAAACAATTCCGTTTAACAGAATAATATACGTATATATAATATATCCGTTGTATCACAAACGGACTAACTTCCCCTTAAGGCCTTGTTTGGCTACACCCTTAAGTCCTTTTTTATTTATTTTAATTAACTAGTTTAGTATATAGTTACTTGTAACACTTTTATTAACCAATCAATTTTATTTAAATCAATTAAATATAATATAATAAATTTTACATTAAATCATATTGTCACATAATTAATATTTTTATTTATTAATTATGTCAATTCATTAATTAATTATTAAATTAACTAAAGTAACATATGCTTATTTAATTAATTCAATTAATCAAATAAACTCCATTAAATATATTCTTTGAACTATTAAATTACTTCATATTAATTTAATTAATGTCACACATATAATTAAATTAATCTACCACAAATTCATGAATTAATTATTTAATTCAATAATTAAATTATTAAAAATATTTATTTATCTCCATAAATATTCAAATAACTTTACTAAATTCTCGTTCGTCACATCACCCATGAGCTATCAGAGATGGGATATATTATTCCTGCATCAAGCTATTTCAGGATTTCCTTCTTCACTACCTCTTTCATTATTGGGTTGAGCCTCCACTGCTGTTCTACTGTGGATTTTGCATCATCTTCCAGGAGAATCTTATGCATGTAGAATGATGGGCTTATCCCTTTGATGTCTGCAATGGTCCATCCAATAGCAGATTTGTATTCACGGAGAACTCTTAACAGCTTACTTTCTTGCAAATCGTTAAGCGCAGATGCAATAATAACAGGTAAAGTAGATGAATTACCCAAAAATGCATACCTGAGGTGTTTAGGTAGGGGCTTGAGTTCAAGTGAAGGTGGTTCCTCTAGCGATGGTTTAATCCGAACTGATGAATTTTTTGCAGCTTCTAATGGCTCAAATGGTATTTTGAATCTATCAACTCTAGGTAGTGCATCCAACATATGCAGATACTCAATCAATTCTGAATTGTCGCTCTCACTATCTCCTAACAATGTCATCTCCAAGGGATCGGTACTCAGCATACGACCCTGTTCCTCCACCACAGCTTTCTCAATCACATCCATGCGAAAACACTCCTCATCCTCCCTAGGGAAGTTCATGGCTTTGAACACGTTGAAGGTTACCTCTTGGTCTTATGGTTAACTCTCCTTTTTGCACATCAATGAGAGTTCTACCGGTTGCCAAAAATGGTCGCCCAAGTATTATAGGAATATCCTTATCCTCTTCATAATCCAAGATGATGAAATCCGCTGGGAATATGAATTTGTCAACTTTGACCAAAATATCTTCAACAGTTCCCATCGAATATGTCACCGATCAGTCTGCAAGTTGTAGAGAGATGTTCGTTGGTTTAGGTGCCGAAAAACCCAATTGAGTGTATACTGATAACGACATGAGATTGATGCTTACAACTAAGTCACACAAACATTTGTTGAAGGACAATCTACCGATCGTGCAAGGAATGGTGAAACTACCTGGATCTTTCAACTTGGGTGGAAGATTCTTTTGCAATATGGCGCTGCACTCCTCGGTTAACGCCACTGTCTCAAAATCCTCTAGCTTCTTTTTTCTGGACAAAATGTCCTTCTTAAATTTGGCGTAGCTAGGAATCTGTTCTAATGCTTTCGCCAACGGGATGTTGATATGTAACTTCTTGAACACTTCTAGAAACTTAGTGAATTGCTTTTCTAATTTTTGTTTCCGGATCCGTTGTTGAAAGGTGGTGGTGGGTATACTGTTGGTGAAACTCCTTAACCACTGGTTCTTCTCCTCCCTTTTTCCTCTCAACTGGTTCCTCTACGTGTTCCTCAACATCCTTTCCCGTAGTCGAATTTCCTGTACTTTGATCAACTAAATGTTTTCCACTCCGAAGCGTAACAGCTTGGCAATGCTCTTGGCCTCCCCTAGGATTCTTTTCGGTGTTGCTCGGCAAGGACCCTTGAGTTCTATTGTTCAAAGCACTTGCAATCTATCCCATTTAAGTATCCAGATTTTTAATTGTAGCCGCCTAAGTTTTCATTGCCGCCTCATTACCTGTTATGTATTTCATAAGTAACTCCTCCAAATT
The DNA here is from genome assembly GCA_020205555.1 of Panax stipuleanatus. Classification (NCBI taxonomy): domain Eukaryota; kingdom Viridiplantae; phylum Streptophyta; class Magnoliopsida; order Apiales; family Araliaceae; genus Panax; species Panax stipuleanatus. The sequence goes on along the minus strand of CM035118.1, from coordinate 14,359,407 downwards.
TGACTTCTTTTCATGTTGTGGAACAGGTTGTTGATTCTAATTTTGGAATCCGGGAGGGAATAATGGTCGTGGAGATTGATGATGATTCTGATTGTTGCTCCATGAAAAATTGGGATGGTTCCTTGCCCCCGGATTGTAAGTACTTTGGTATTGGTTTTGCGGACGAGCATAACTACCCATATACTGTACTGCTGCTGGATTAATTATGCACTGTTCTGTTGGATGCTCCCCCGCACCCAACTCACATACCATAGCCACCTGTTGCATATTCCCGCCTGACATTGTATCCATCTTCTTTGATAGGGCTGATATTTGAGCAAACAAGGCTGTCACAGAATCCATTTCCAAAATTTGAGCTACATCTGGCTGTGGTAATCTCGCCGTAGGCCACTGATAGTTGTTTGCTGTCATGGTTTCTATTAATTTGTAAGCTTCCTCAAATTTCTTAGCCATGAAAGCTCCCCCCAATGCTGCATCAATGTTGGTTCGGGTATGACTACCAAACCCATTGTAGAAGGTGTTCATCTGTATCCACTTAGGCAGTCCATGGTGTGGATATTTTCTCAACAACTCTTTGTACCTCTCCCAAGCTTCATATAATGGTTCACCCTGCTGTTGTTCGAACGTAGAAATCTCAGTTCTCAACCTAGCTATTTTTATTGGCGGGAAAAACTTAGCCATAAATTTCTATGCCAAATCATTCTATGTGGTACTTGACCCCGGTGATAAAGAATGGAGCCAACTCTTCACCTTGTACCTGAGAGTGAACGAGAATAGTCTCAGCCTAATAGCATCATTCAGTCGCACCATTGCACTTAAAGGTGTCACAATTTTGATAAAACTGACAATGTGATCATTCGAGTCGTCATTTGGTAGACCCCCAAATTGACAAGTATTCTGAACCATTTGTATAATACCAGGTTTGATCTCAAAATTGTTAGCATTAATGGCAGGCCTGGTAATACTTGACTGAATTTCTGTAACCCACGGCGTGGCATAGTCCCACAGTACTTTCTGTTCTTCTTCAGCCATGTTGCCCGGTGTTTGAAGTAATTCTCGAGTTTTCTTAATCCACTTACTTAACCTCTGAAACCGTTTGTCGATGTCGTCCTCATAAGGAAACAATTCAGGCTTCTTTGATCGAGTTTGCATGCACTACTCGAAAGTACCTGAAATAATAAATAAAATAAAAATAAACATGGTCAACAAATAATAAAGTGAAAGTAAAGTATCGTTCCCACGGAGAAAATAACTGTAATTTATCCTAACAATTACCAATTTTATATTGTCCCAATTTTATTAAACCAATGATCAAGTGATGATATTTACGAAAAACTACCAATTAAATTATAACTACTACTACCAATGAGTTTGTTCAAGTTTTGGAGAATTAAGCCTACAACTTCACTTAATGTTTCACTTAGAATGACACACTTCCTTTTAATTCAAATTAACTATTCCAAATTATTAACCAAGAACACAATAGTAGATATAACCATCTCTCAATGTATTATACCCATATCAACTTAAATCCATAATTGATAGAATTAAGTAGAACACGCTAATTAACTAATTATCTATATCTCTATGTGAATTACAATTAAAGAAGGTTTCAGTTCAGGTTCTTATTAGATTACATACGATGCGTAGGTATATCTCTATCCTAAGCATAAATTATGAATCCCAACTAAAGGCAGAAATCATAAACATACGCTACTATGATAAGTTCTAATCCCAAATTCCATCTCTCGAGTTCATATGGAGTAACAAGTAATTGTTGATCAAGCAACTACGTAATTAAGCATAAACCATAGTAAATAAATCTGGAAATAGTCTCAATAAATTAAAATGGAAGCATGTCAATTCTTCGTTACACAAAAAGCTCCATTATAGACTTAAAAAGTAAGTTAGTTCATGCTAAATGAATAAATAACTGACATCCACAAAGTTACTAGCATTCTGAATACAAGGAATATATGAAGAAAGAGAATAGAACTGAGAGTATAATGTTACTCTTCTCCAATCTCGACTCGCGTTCTTCGTGCCTTTCGCCTTGCTTCAATTCTCCAACACGTGATCTCCTCCCCAACTAGGGTTGCAATGATAATGTATAATATACTTTAAAGTCAACTCTTCCACTGTTTTAATCCATTCCAACCGTGCCCCAAATCCTCGCACCAAATCTTCATAAACATATTGGAAGAAGGAAACTCCAAGTCACTGCCGCGTTTCTCTCCCCGGCGAGGTTTCCTTTTGTGAAATTCTGCCCCGGCGAACATGCGCCCCAGTGAATATTTAGAGTATAAAATCTACGCCCCGACAAGTATGTGCAGTTTGGCCTGACTTTTCTCATTGTAAAATGATTTTTCTTTCCTGGTCCATACAACCTATCCTGCACAGAACCATTAAAAACAAGTAATAATGCTCCTAAAAATACTCGAAGTAGCAACGACTTAAGCTTGAAAAGTAACCGATTCGTAGGTATGAAACCCACTCATCAAATATCCTTAAAAACTTCTGAGGAAACCTACATTCTACTCCCAGGTACGAAGACCATTACTAATACATCATCTAATATCCTTTACAATATTACATTAGTACTAATATTACAATTAATACAAACATTCCTCTAATTATTAACTTCTTCTTTCCTTCGACTCTACTAGATTCTTCGATCCGCTCTGGCTTAGCTGCAAATATTTTAGAGTTTGCAAGAGTGGACATTTAATTACTTAGCAAGTATAAACAGTTGAATGAACAACATTCTCAAGAATAGAATAATATTCTTCTGAATACTTCAACAATTGAACAATAATTGGGAAGCTACTTGAATAAATAGGAAACAAATTAGATTCCTATCATTTCACACATCTATCACAATATTAAGAGAAAACATTCACTAACTTTCTTACTGAGAGGTCATTTTGGACCTTTAACTTATTCTCCTTCCCATGAAGGCTAAACAGTTCTTTCTAACTGTAACCCAACATAACACCGGAGTAATTATTTGGTCATACTTACTGAAAGGTCGTTATTGTGACGCCCCCAGAATAGGTCCATTCCACCCAACCCATTCTGGGTCGCCAAATACATGGTACAGAATTCAAATACAACTTTTATATCACACGGTCGTGCAAAATACGACCACACAACTATGAGTGTCAATACAAATATGTAGAAAATATAAACATTCAAACTAAGTCCTCATTACAATTATTATCACACTATTTTATAAAAATAGTGAGGACTACTACTGCTCTAACTCAGACCATCACTCTGTCCCCCCGACTAGTCCCTACGACATTCTCATTTCCTGAAAAGGACAATAGATAAAAAAGGTGAGCTCAACTAGCCCAGTAAAAAATATTATGACTAAGATAATAGAAAATAAATTATCGTTAGTCTTTAACAAATCAGATAAAATATTATGGACAATAAGTTTTAGATCAACAACTGCAGTGAAAATAATAATGCATCAGAAGAGTTAAGTAGAAAATGATGTGTACTATATTCTATGATTTGAAAGTCCATAATCAATATTTTATCCTTGTAACATCAATTAATATATATCTTGAATCAAATATTCATCTTTGCACTACAGGTCAAAGATATTCATTTGTATCACCAGTTGGTCATGTTCATCTCAACACCAGTCCATCTTTGCACTATGGACCAAAGATATTCATTAGGTAACCATTCATCTTTGCACTACAGGCCAAAGACATTCATCAAAAAATCATCCATCTTTGCACTACATGCCAAAGATATTCAATTATGTCACCATTTAGAACTGAAGATGATGAAAAATATTTTAAAAAACGAATCCAGTGAGATAAAAGACAAAGATTAAGGATTCGTAATTTAGTTTATCCAAGATCAAGAATACTCCATAATAATCATTTGTGGAGAAAAATTTAAGAATGAAGATCAAAACTTGGATCCAATCAAAGATAGGAACCATAATAGCCAACTTGGACAAAGAAAAGAAAATTTATTTTTCTATGAATAATACCGTATTCATGAATAGTGCCGTATACGTGAATAGTAATCCCGACATAAAAAGGTAAAAATTTCATAATAAAATTCATACCAATATTTAGATGAAATGATATTGAAAGCAATAACATCATTTACGAAAAAAAAAATATTTTAAAGAACGAATCCAGTGAGATAAAGGACAAAGATTAATGATTCGTAATTTAGTTTATCCAAGATCAAGAATACTCCATAATAATCATTTGTGGAACAAAATTCAAGAATAAAGATCAAAACTTGGATTCAATCAAAGATAGGAACCTTAACAGCTAACTTGGACAAAGAAAAGAAAATTTAATTTTTCTGTGAATAGTACCGTATTCATTAATAGTACCGTATTCATTAATAGTGCCGTATACGTGAATAGTAACACCGACATGAAAAGGTAAAAATTTTATAATAAAACTCATACCAATATTTCGATGAAATGATATTGACAGCAATAACATCATTTACAAAAAAAAATAACATTCCTTATCTCAAAAGAACACTACTTCTGATTAAATATCGGATATAATACTGAAGGAAACTTACACTGAATAGCAATACTCAAAGTATCTAAATACTCACAAAAATACGCTCGATATTATAGAGAGAGAAAACTTCTGATTCTGGTGTGATTTTTAAATTCTAATTCAACACCCTATTTATAAGAAAATGCTTAGAACGCCAAAGTAGAAAATTTAATAAAATAATATTTTATTAAAAAAACTTTTCGCCCACCCCTTGACCAAATACATCAGCCACCACCAGTGGGTCCCACCCACATTTAAAAAACATTTTTCTTAAAAAAAATATTTATAACCCCAAAAATTAATTATTCCAGAACTTCAATAATTCATAATAAATAGCTCTTTTATCAGAAAAATACGAATCCTATGTCCTTTTCATAGAAAATTTAATTCTCTACAACTTTGCAGAAGAAAGTTTTTCCAAATTCCAAATAAAATATGTCCGAAATCCACATACGGATGATTTTTCACACCTCTATTCCAACAAAATACTGATAAAATACATCAGCACTAATTCCTTCATTAATATCCACATAAAATAAATATTTTCTTATCATATAAATTAATAATTTATTATTCACAAATAATATTACAGAACTACAATATTGACAACCAAGTCATTCCCAGAAAAGAGAGGGTCTTCCGATAAGGATTTCTCCCTACTGGCGAGCAATTAAATAACCCCTCATAGACAGAATTTTTTTAGACATTGCCAATAATGCTATCTAATAATATTATTCAAATAATATAAATTATTGATCTGATATTGGGAAATACTGTGCAGTGACAATTATTGAATTAACAATAATATAAAAATACTGTGCAATACCGTGTGCTACTATGCAACAACGCGTATTCCTTAATTTTACCCACCGGGTATTCCAACAGTGTTAACGGTAACAACTACGCCATTATTTTAGAAAATCCATTCGTGTCATTTTTTTCATCCGATAATTTTCCGTTATGGGGCCCACAAGTGGCTGCGCCGTCGTACGAATATTCCCCGATAGCAAGAATATTTCACGACCAAACGAATATTCCCCGACAACAATGAATATTTTATAACAACTTACTTATTTTAAAATATTTGCGTATTTTACCCATAACTTACCACATTAATCAAATCAACCCCTTACTATTCAAAATAATATATAGAGGAAATTTAATTTTTTTTTATTCATAAAAGTTGGGGTCTTACAACCTCCCTTCCTTATGAAATTTCGTCCTCGAAATTGACGTACGTACCTAGTGTTTTGAAAAGGTGAGGATACCTCGCTTTCATATCTGATTATAACTCCCAGGTCATTTCCCCAATTTCAATTGTGACTCTCATGGTGCTTCAACCATAGCACCTCACAATGGTACCTATCAGTTTGCCACCGCACAAAAATGGCGTCCCCTATGGAGTCTGGCTTCTGTGCATCCCACACAGGAATTCACCAGATAGAGGCTCGGGGATCTTCACACCTTATGGCTCTTAATGCTTCGCCTTGACACGTTGACACGTTTAACACCTCGAGATAAACTCCGCGATCTTTCTTCATATTGCTCCACCAAAATGTGTGTCAAAGATCACTATACGTTTTGATACTTCCAATATGGATTGCGAACGGTGTGTTGTGTGCTTCCATCATAATTCTATACCTCAAATCAGAGTTGTTTGGAACACAAAGTCTGGCGTTGACTCGAAGTATTCCTTCTTCATCAATTCTCACCTCTGGAGTAGCACCTTCTTGCACCTTCTTCTTCATCTTCATCAGCTCCGGGTCTGTAGCTTGAGCAGCTTTACTTTATCAATTAAAGCTGGTTATAAGCGTATATTGGACATCATCACATGGGTCCCCGAAGTCTTGAACTCTATCTCCATCTTTTGTAATTCACACAGAATAGGCCTTTGTGTGGACATCATCGCACTCGTTCCTGCATATGATCTTCTACTCAACGCGTCAGCTATCACGTTCGCTTTTTCCGGATGGTATTGGATGGTACGATTGTAATCTTTCAACAGCTCCAACCAACGTCATTGTCGCATATTGAGTTCGTTCTAATTAAAAAAAATATTAGGATGTCATCAATAATGACAACCACGAAATGATCCAAATATTTCTCAAATATTCGGTTCATCATGCCCATGAACGCAGCATGGACATTGGTTAATCCGAACGATATAACTAGAAATTTGTAATGCGCGTATCGAGTTCTAAAAGCAGCCTTTGGAATGTCATCAGTTCTAATCTCTAACTGCTGATATCCAAAACAAAGATCGATCTTTGAAAAGAATTGCACATCTTACAACTGGTCGAACAGGTCATCAATGCGAGGTAACGGATACCTATTCTTAAAGGTGACATGGTTCAACTCCCGATAGACAATACAACGTCACATACTACCATCTTTCTTCTTTTCAAATAAAACAGGAGCACGCCAAAGAGACGTACTAGGACATATAAAACAGATGTCTAACAGCTCCTGTAGTTGGACCTTTAACTCCTGGAGTTTAATAGGAGTCATTCGATATGGGGTTTTAGAAATGGGTTTTGTATCGGGCTAAAGGTCAATAAAGAATTCAACTTCACGTTCTGGGGTAGACCGGGAAGTTCTTCGAAAAATACATTAGGAAACTCATTGAAAACAAAAATATTATTCAAATCTGACATATTCTTTTTTAGATCAGTGACATTAACTAAAAAAGTTTGACATCCGTTTTTCAATAAACGAATAGCTTTATAACTTGAAATCACATTGATTGATTTCAGTGGTCTAGTTGTCTAAATGAAAGCTAACAACCTTACGAAACAATCAATTTTAGAATGATGAGTGGTTAACCAGTCGATTAAAAAAAATCACATCAAATGCAAGTATTTTCAAAGATATAAGATCAACAGCTAATGTGAGGGTGCTAACTTGAATCAAGCAATATTTATAAACTGTAGATGTAACGAAAGTTTCACTCAACAGAGTTTTAACAGATAAATCAAAGTCTAACTTCTCAGGAGTCAAGTTCAAACATTGAGCAGAAGTAGGTGATATAAAAGAATGGGTAGCACCAGTATCTAATAAGGTGTAATGTGACAACCCCAAAATAGGTTCAATACTCAACCCATTTTGAGTCGCCAAATACACTAAACAAAATTCAAATACAATTTTTCATATCACACGGTCGTGCAAAATACGACCACACAACTGTGAGTGTCAATAAAGACATGTAAAAAATATTAACATTCAAACTAAGTCCTCATTATATTTATTATCACACTATTTTAAATAAAAAAATTGTGAGGACTTCTACAGCTCTAACTCGGACCATCACTCCATTCCCCGACAAGTACCCGTAATATTCTCATTTCCTAAAAAGAACAACGGAAGAAAAGGGTGAGCTCAACTAGCCAAGTAAAGAATATTATGACTAAAATAATGAAAAATAAATTATCGTTAGCCTTCAATAAATCAGATAAAATATTATGGACAACAAGTTTTAGATCATTATTCGCAGCGAAAATAACAGTTCATTAGAAGAGTTAAGTAGAGAATGATGTCTACTATCTTTTTTGATTTAAAAGTCCATCATCAATATTTTATCCCTGTAACATCAATCAATATACATCTTGAATCAAATATCCATCTTTGCACTACGGTCCAAAGATATTCATTTGTATCATCAGTTGGTTATGTTCATCTCAACACCTGTCCATCTTTGCACTACGGGCCAAAGATATTCATCAGGTAATCATTCATCTTTACACTACAGGCCAAAGATATTCATCACGTTCTGGGGGTAGACCGGGAAGTTCTTCGAAAAATACATCAGGAAACTCATTAACAATAGAAATATCATTCAAATCTGATGTATTCTGATTTAAATCAGTGACATGGCTAAGAAAGCTTGACATCCGTTTTTCAATAAACGAATAGCTTTATAACTTGAAATCACATTGATTGATTTTAGTGGTCTGGTTATCTGAATGAAAGCTAACAACCTTACGAAACAATCAATTTTGGAATGATGAGTGGTTAACCAGTCGATTCAAAAAAAATCACATCAAATGCAAGTATTTTCAAAGATATAAGATCAACAGGTAGGGTGAGGATGCCAACTTGAATCAAGCAAGATTTATAAACTGTAGATCTAATGAAGGTTTCTCCCAACGGAGTTTCAACAAATAAGTCAAAGTCTAATTGCTCAGAAGTCAAGTTCAAACGTTGAGCACAAGCAGGTGAAATATAAGAATGGATAGCACCAGTATCTAATAAGGTGTAGAGACTTCGCTAGAGTTTATGATTAGCTTACCCGTGATCACCTCGTTCGGTTTCCTCGAGTTTTGGGCAGTCACGACAAACGCTTTCCCTTGAACCACTGACTTTGACTTGTCTGGAACAGCCTTTGGTGTCACCGTTCCAGCTGGACTTGACTTCACTAAAAAGCACATCCCACCCTCAATTACTTCATCGCACTCCTGATCCGTGATTTGAATCATTACTCTTCGATCCATATCGAATTGGGGTGACCGCTCTGCATAGGCTAATTCAAAGCTCGATGTTGGATTCTCCCAATTGTTGTCCAAAAAGTGAAATCCATGTCGTCTATTTTGGCTTTCTTGGATCGGACGTCTCTTTCTAAAATATCAACGCGTCGTGCGGCTTTTACCCATGCATCCTCAATTCTCACTCGTTCAGTTGCTTCTTCTTTCAGCTGATCGTTGACATTTACATTTTCATATTCCAACTCTAATATCATATGCTCTGACAGAGAGAACTTCTGTTCAAGCCTCGCATATAGAGTAGCAAAATCTTGAATTGCTGTATCCCTTTGTTCCACGGCCACCTGCCGTTCTTCACCCTATTCTTCTAACTCATGAATACGATTTTGCAGTTCTACATTTCGATCATAAAATTCCCCTAATAAATCCTCCTCCTCAGGTTCCTCTTCTTCCTCACTCTCAGCTGCTACCTCTGCAACTAGCTCGGGTGCAACTATTAATTCTTCTCTCACCACGTGGATATCTCTAATTTTTTCTTCGCCCGACATCCTACAATCAAGTTCAATAACTTAATTAGCACTCTCCAAAAAAAAATATATTTGTTATAACAAGATATTATACTCCAATATTTCTTCTTAAAATAAATCTCCTCAACTCATCACTCAAAACTCTATATGAGTTCATCTCTTGATTTTCAAATATTATTCTTAAATACTGTCACAAAACAAGAGTTAATTAAACAAATTAACATATCACGTACTAACCCTATGTTCCGACCGATCAATTAAATACCACATAAGCTTAGGTAGGACATACTAGCGAAGGATTTACTCGTCTCTCCCCTCCTAGTTCTATTCCCCGATCTCCGCCAGAGATCATATCCCTAAGCTCTGATACCAACTGTGACGCCCCCAGAATAGGTCCATTCCACCCAACCCATTCTAGGTCGCCAAATACATGGTACAGAATTCAAAAATAACTTTTATATCACACGGTCGTGCAAAATATGACCACATAACTGTGAGTGTCAATAAAAATATATAGAAAATATAAACATTCAAACTAAATCCTTATTACAATTATTATCACACTATTTTATAAAAATAGTGAGGACTACTACTGCTCTAACTCGGACCATCACTCTGTCCCCCCGACTAGTCCCTACGACATTCTCATTTCCTGAAAAGGACAATAGATAAAAAAGGTGAGCTCAACCAGCCTAGTAAAAAATATTATGACTAAGATAATAGAAAATAAATTATCGTTAGTCTTCAACAAATCAGATAAAATATTATGGACAATAAGTTTTAGATCAACAACTGCAGTGAAAAAAATAATGCATCAGAAGAGTTAAGTAGAAATTGATGTGTACTATATTCTATGATTTGAAAGTCCATAATCAATATTTTATCCTTGTAACATCAATTAATATATATCTTGAATCAAATATTCATCTTTGCACTACAGGTCAAAGATATTCATTTGTATCACCAGTTGGTCATGTTCATCTCAACACCAGTCCATCTTTGCACTATGGGCCAAAGATATTCATCAGGTAACCATTCATCTTTGCACTACAGGCCAAAGATATTCATCAAAAAATCATCCATCTTTGCACTACATGCCAAAGATATTCAATTATGTCACCATTTAGAACTGAAGATGATGAAAAATATTTTAAAAAACGAATCCAGTGAGATAAAAGACAAAGATTAAGTATTCGTAATTTAGTTTATCCAAGATCAAGAATACTCCATAATAATCATTTGTGGAGAAAAATTTAAGAATGAAGATCAAAACTTGGATCCAATCAAAGATAGGAACCATAATAGCCAACTTGGACAAAGAAAAGAAAATTTATTTTTCTATGAATAATACCGTATTCATGAATAGTGCCGTATACGTGAATAGTAATCCCGACATAAAATGGTAAAAATTTCATAATAAAATTCATACCAATATTTAGATGAAATGATATTGAAAGCAATAACATCATTTACGGAAAAAAAAAAATAACATCCCTTACCTCAAAAGAACAGTACTTCTGATTGAAATATCGGATATAATACTAAAAAAAACTTGAACTGAATAGCAACACTCAAAGTATCTAAATACTCACAAAAATACGCTCGATATTATAGAGAGAGAAAACTTCTGATTCTGGTGTGATTTTCAAATTCTAATTCAACATCCTATTTATAGAAAAATGCTTAGATCGTCAAAGCAGAAAATTTAATAAAATAATATTTTATTAAAAAAAAATTCCGCCCACCCCTTGACCAAATTCATCAGCCACCACCAGTGGGTCCCACCCACATTTAAAAAACATTTTTCTTAAAAAAATATTTATAACCCCAAAAATCAATTATTCCGGAATTTCAATAATTCATAATAAATAGCTCTTTTATCTGAAAAATACGAATTCTATGTCTTTTTCATAGGAAATTTAATTCTCTACAACTTTGCAGAAGAAAGTTTTTCTAAATTCCAAACAGAAAATGTCCGAAATTCACATACGGATGATTTTCCACACCTCCATTCTAACAAAATACTGATAAAACACATCAGCACTAATTCCTTCAATAATATCCACATAAAATAAATATTTTCTTATCATATAAATTAATAATTAATTATTCACAAATAATATTACAGAACTATAATATTGACAACCAGGTCGTTCCAAGGAAAGATGGTGCCTTCCGATAAGGATTTCTCCCTACTGGCGCGCAATTAAATAACCCCTCCTAGACAGAACTTCCTTAAACATTGTCAATAATGCTATCTAATAATATTATTCAAATAATATAAATTATTGATCTGATAATAGGAAATACTGTGCAGTGACAATTATTGAATTAATAATAATATAAAAATACTGTACAATACCGTATGCTACTGTGCTATAACGCGTATTACTTAATTTTACCCACCGGGTATTCCAACAGTGTTAACGGTAACAACTACGCCATTATTTTTAGAAAACTCATTCGTGTCGTTTTCTTCATCCGATAATTTTCTGTTATGGGGCCCACAAATAGCTGCGCCGTCGTACGAATATTCCCCGACAGCAAGAATATTCCACGACCAAACGAATATTTCCCGACAACAATAAATATTTTATAACCACTTGCTTATTTTAAAATATTTGCGCATTTTACCCATAACTTACCACATTAATCAAATCAACCCCTTACTATTCAAAATAATATATAGAGGAAATTCAATTTTTTTATTCATAAAAGTTGGTGTCTTACATTTATGACCTTCTATCTTCTCATAACTATTAAGAGAAACTATTCTCTTCATAGCACTTTTTAGGACTCAGCCTATTCTACAGATATACATATGTGAAAAGAATCACCTTCTCAATAGGGTTTTCTTAACATGTGCCCTAAGGGCACATGCTAATTAATTACACTACAAGAAATCACACAATTTATGATGAATTTTTTTGCCACGCACAAAATTTTGTCATAATTTGTTAATTAATAATTACGAAATTCATAATCGTCACTAAAAATTTTGCTTTTGTAACGACCTTTAATTTTTTTTACTATTAATCATTTATATCGTCACTAATTTACACATTTGATGACGATTAACAAAATTTTATCACAATTTATTTTGGAGGTAGAATTTTGTACCAAAATTTTGGAGGAAAACTTTTTAGTGATATGTTTGTAATAATTTATAACAGTATTTATTGTCACACAATATTTCTTTCAATGACAACATAATAGTTTGTCATTAATTATTCGTAAAATTTAGTGACAATGTGATTTCGTCACTACTGTTCACATTTAGTGACGCCATATACAAATTCATCACAATTTTATTTGGAGACAATAATTTTCTGAAAAATTTTGGAGGGAAATTTTTTTAAGACGATGAAAAAAGAATAATATATGACAATTTGTATTGTCATAAATACCAATTTTATATGACGAGATAATATTTCGTCACTAATTAGATGAGTGGATAAGTGGCAAAAATGGTTCGTCATAAATTCTTATATTTAGTGACAAAGTACGTAATATCGTCACAATTTTATTTGGAGGCAAATTTTTTTTTGGAAATTTTGGAGGCAAATTTTGTAAAGACGAAAAATTAATATTTTATTACAATTTGTATTGTCATAAATACTAATTTTATATGACGAGATAATAGATAGTCACTAATTAGATGAGTGGATAAGTGACAAATATGATTCGTCATAAATTCATATATTTAGTGATAAAGTACGTAATATCGTCACAATTTTATTTGGAGGCAAAAAAAATTTAAGAACTTTTGGAGGCAAATTTTGTAAAGACGAAAAATTAATAATTTATGACAATTTTATTGTCACAAATACCAATTTTATATGACTAGATAATAATTCGTCACTAAACGCCCAAATTTAAAAAAAATGATTTTTAAAGCCATTAAACGCCAAAATTTCATTTAGAAAAAACAAACAGAAAAGATAATAATAAAACTTACTATTTTACTAAGAACCGTTTTATAAAAATATTTAACTAAGAATTTCTATCAGTACAAGAAATTATGGATATAGTGAAGGAAATTTTGTGAAGGTATGTTCCTTCACATTAGGAGTTTTCTAGTGAAGGAATTGTGAAGAAAAAAATGTAGTGAGAATATAGTTATTAACAAAAGAAACATCCTTCACAATTTATTTATTTATTTATTTTGCAAAATTGAGGTGGTAGAAGGATATTTGGTGCCAATTTATGAAAAAAAATTCTAGGAAAAAAAACTATTAATGAGAGAATTATTGCTCATTATATATTATTGATCATAGGTTTTTTGTGAAAAATAAAATTGGTCATTGTTTTGTTCTAAATAGATTTTTTAGAATTAATTGTGGTGAATATAAATTATAATATAAATACATTTAATTTTTTACATCAACAAATTTATTTTTAATAATACTGTTTAAGTAACTTACAATATCGACTATTTTTTTAATCAAAGTAAATAAATTTACAATAATTTAAACTTTAAAATTTCATACATTGACCATGGAAAAAAATTGGAAAACAATAAGGCTCTTTTGTGGAATAGATCACAAATGCTAAAAAATTACTCATCTGTTTTGCAAAAAGAGTTAAGATTGAGTTTTATTCTTAGTTAATTTATGGTATCCTACAACTCAAATTATAATGTAATTAATTTTTTAAAATAGAATTTTATTCTTAATAATATTTTTTAAATAATTTATAATATTAAATATTTTATTAATTAAAATATTAAATTATAATAATTCAAAATTTAAAATATTATAAATTAATAATAAAAAATTATAATAATTAAAACCCTTTTGTGGAACAAATCAAATGTGTTAAATTATTAGTTTTATGTTTCATAAAAGAGTTATATTTCAGTTTGTTATTAACTAATTTATTACATCCTAAAATTTAAATCTAAATCTATTTAATTTTTTGAAATAATAATTTTATTTATACTATTAGTTTTTAAAAAGTTTACAATAATAATTGTTTTTATAAGTTAAAATCAAACTTTTTTAAAAATAGAGTCCTTGACTTAATTGAATCGTGTACTTGGTCTGGAAAAAGAGGTAGATGCGAAACAGAGAGTTTCTCCTGTAATAATCTAAGTTTTCAGAATATATTAAAAAAAGAATTTTGTGAATAATTTATATATATATATATATATATATATATATATACTGCATTGAATATATGTTACAGTGTACGTGAATACGTGCGATATAATGGGTATTTGGATATGTGATAAATATGTTAAATGCTTGATTTCTTATGAATTAATTTCTCGCGAAAGAAATAATTGGTTTATGAAATATTATGTTTTAAAAGAAGATAAGCATAATATGGCTAATATATATTATATATGAATATATAATATATATTAGGGAAAATAAGAAATGTTTCATAATATATATATTATGTTTGTGATTAGGGAAATAAAAGATTAAGTTGAGGAATTAAAATAATAGATAAGAAAAGGAAATTAAAAAAAAAATAAAACTTAAAATAAAACTAAGCCTCAAGTGAAAAGGAGTTTCAACCAAACATGGCCTAAAATTCGACTGACAAGGAGAAAAGGCATTTAAGCGAGGGCTTGGGAAAGCAGGTGCTGGCATTCGGCTATGAGAGCTCGACAAATCGAAGCATGAGCTGGAAGAGTTTAAATGGAGATCGTGGGCTTCAAGAATAAGAAATGGCTAAGCAAAGTTTTTGCAAAGCAAGAAAACGAACTTGTGGAGCACGAAATCTGGCCTATAAAGGCTCGGTATTTTCTCCTTCTCCTTTTCCATCTGTCGAGCCCAGCTGTGCACTGCTCCCTCTCCCCCTCTGCAATTGCCGAATACTCCTAGTCCTTGCACCCCAATTCCGATTGAAACCCATCCCCTTCCTATTCGATTGAATCAAGTTTGGGGCAAAATTAAGGCTAAGTTATGCAATTGAAGAAGCAAAGGTAATTTCTTGTTTAAATTAAGAATTCAAATTATAGTTGATTAAGTTGAAAATTGATTGTTGAATCATATTGGTATATGAATTGGGTATAAAAATTGTGATTGTAAACCGAGATGTTAGTTGCTCTGTAAATTGGGGATTTTTAATATATAGGGTATATCTATGTGTATATGATATTTATTTGTGAAATGAGCTTATGGAAGTCTGTTATGGCTATGAATCATATTGGTAAGCAAGTTTTGAGATAAATTATTTTTGGGTAATTGATAATGGGTAATTTTCAAAAACAGTAAAGTAAGTTGATTGCTAAAACAATTAGTATATGTTCAATTTTTTGCAAAATTAGTTGATTGGTTATGGGAATTACTACAGGAGGTTATATTATCTATGAAATATGATTTGGCCATGAAAAACAATGGTTACATAATTAGTATACTGGAAATGAGTTAGAGATTGGAAATTGGGTTTTTCAAAAACAATTAGTATAAAGTTATGAATTGTGTGCTATAATTAGTAGACTGTGATTGGGTAATTAAGAAGCTAGTTTCATGTATATTATATTTTCTTGTGATCATGCTAGTAATGGAAATAGAGAATTTCATGAAGATATATTGTGAATAAGTTTGGAAAATGAAAGTTAGTAAACTAACTTGTTAGTTAGTTTGTAAATATATGATATTAACTATGATTGTTACTTATGGATTGAGATTAGAGCCATGGAGATTAGTGTGGTTGTGTGGAGTAATAAGGTTGGCGAAAATGGTTTGAATACATAGCTATGTAAATTTGTGAACTCGTTCAATGCAAAGGATAAACTAGGGATACGCAGAACAAAGCGAATACGCCGTGTAACCTTTAGTTTATGGAAATGGGTGTGAGATGTCCGTGTAACTAGTTTATAAGCTAATAATATAATGTATTGATATTTGAAAGCCTTTTGGAGCGTAAACTAATATTAGCGAGTACAAATCTAAAATATGTTTTAAATACGAAAGATTTTCAAAAATAAAGACAAAGGTGTGTAGAAATGAGAAATAACGAACGTAGCCTATAAAAATGAACTGATATGAATATATTAAATAGTATATTCGTTCAATGCGTATTGAAAATTATAAATGCAATATGCAAACATAAGTTTTCATATATGTGGATAATATATTCGTATAATGGAAATACGTTCACGTCGTTTTAAAGTTATATCTCGTAACCGAATAGTTTTCGAAAGACAAAGCAAGGATTGTACAATCAAAGTCAATTAGGGAGAATTGAAGAAGAGAAAGAAAGTAGGGAGAAAGGTGTCACAAACATGATTTCAATTCATATCATTCTATTTGTGAGCTTTCCATTACTTGCTATCTGTAATGTGCTGAAATGTTGCAAAGTATATGGTTCAGGTATGAGAAAGTACATGTTGCTTGTTACATGGTTAATTTAGACATGATTGGTGTTTGAAATTAAAAAAAGAAAAAAGAAAATGTTTCTCTGTTTAGTATTCATGTATCTTAAGTACTTGATAATAGGAGTAACAATTCTTTTTATCTGTGGTTTATGGCCTTAGAAATCCTACATATGAGATATGATCATTATATCTTCGCTTTGATTTTATATTGTATATATGTATGCATGCTTGGTACTGCTTTTCTTTTATATCTAGTACTGTTCAACATTTACTTGAGTAAAAACTATTCTACCCTTCTCTAACTCACATGGATCCACACGGATTATGCTTAGTGCTTACTAGATAACTACTTACCCAACTATATTACTGAGCTCGACACATTCCAAGTGACTTTACTGTCATTAATGGCTTCCCATGATGACTTAATGATGAGTTAATGAAATTAAGTGATACATTATCTATTTGCACAAATTGGTTGATTTAATGGGAAATGGATAAAATTAAATGGGTCGAGGGTTATTAATTGGTCGCAAATAAACGATTAATGGATGCAAATACTCAAAATAAATCTCTTCCTCCATCTGAAACGAGTATGGCAATATTTAGCATTTAGCAAATTTTACCACTACTTTTTCTTTTATAGTTGCATATAATCCTCAATCATGGATTATAGACACTGATATTACTGATGACTTGTGTCACCATATTAGTCTCATGCATTCCTTAATCACTTTATCTCAACATGTTTATGTTTCTTTGCCCACAAATGTGCAGTTTAAGGTTAATCAAGAAGGTTTTGTAGACTTAACTCCTGATTTGACCATTCATAATATTTTTCTTGTTCCATCATTTCTTTATAATCTTCTTTTAGTTAGCAAGTTGACCCAGACTTCTAACTGTCAAGCCTTGTTTATTTGCTGAAACTTGGTTTCTTAATTGAATTTTGCTTAAAACACTATTGGTAGTTGAGCCCTGCTCCATAAGTTTCTAATACATGAAAAGTCTCTGGTGTATGCTTGTTTGAGTGCCTTCGTTTTTGCAACCCTCCTACCATACCTTTTCTTCACTAGTAAACAATATTATTTCATATTTTGTAGCATTAATTTTTGTTTTTTGCTAATTATTTTGTTACATTTGGATGCATATATGAATTTAGTTTTATTCATTTGCAATTTACCTTTTGTGAAGGTATGCTCGCCAAGTTGTAGATTTCTTTGAATTTGTGAAGAAAAAGAAGGAAGTTTCAGTTGGAGAAGTAGTAGCTACAGCAGCAAAGAGTAGCCAGACACCTGTAGTAATGCCCCATCAAGGAGGACTCTGGATGCCTAACGGGAAGCCTTTCCAGATTCGACACTCAATTCCTTGGATTTCAGACGAGCAATGTCATTCATGTCTGGTTAACGTTTCGTCTGACGTTCAACTCTAGCTACGCGGCTAGTGTCCTCTTGTATAAAGAATGTTTTAAACCTGGACCTTGGTTATGTAGAGTAAGCTATGCTGTTCATGGATATGCTAGTGTTGTTGTAATAACACGATGATTTTATTTAAAGGGTTGGAATTTATTTGTCATAATCTTGGTGTAATCTTTTTTCTTTTTACTAGATCTATAATTTTATATTTAAAAAGTTGGAATATGCTAGTGTCCTTTTGTATAAAGAATGTTTATTGTCATGTTAAATATATTATTAGGTGACAAATTGTTCTGTCGTCATTTATTTTCTTATTTTTGGTGACGATAAACACAATAACATGACGAAAGAATAATCATAAATATGACAATATTGTCGTCATTAAAATTAGATGATTTAAATAGAGTAATATATTTTCGTCACTAAAACAATATCATTTAATGACGAAGAAAGATTTTTGTCATTGAATGTACTACGTTTTGATGACGAAACATAATATAGAGTGACGAAAGTGTCATTCAAATAGTGACGCTATTAACGTCACTACAAGTAATTAATTATAGTGACAATGGTGTAGATCGTCACCATAAGTTAAAACATTTAGTGACGACATCAAATATTGTCAAATAAACCTAATACCACGCTCATACGGTGACGGTCTTCGTGACGATTAACACTCGTCACCAATTGTTTTAGTGATGAAAAATGAATTTTATATGACAAATTTTAGCGTCATTTTTTGTATAATTTCTTGTAGAGCGCGAAAATCAAGTGTTGGGCACTGAATTCAAGGGACGGGGTCCACTAAAATATAATTAAAATAATATTTCAGTGGGGCTATATGCATTTAAAAATTATATTTTAGTGGACCCCATCTCTTGAATTCAGTGCCCAGCACTTGATTTTCGTGTTTAGCATGTGCCCTTAGGGCACATGTTAAGAGAACCCAAATATATATATAAGAACAACACAACACAAGTGTTCAACAATTATTAATATAGTGAATTGAGTGGTTTCCTCAACCAAGAACTTATGAATTAGTTCCCCGTCTCATCAACACTGTTACAAATATATCCCAGTGCGTACACTTCTGCGATACATTTACACTGGAATAACTGTTCTTTAGTGAGTTAGATCGGTTTCCTAACACATCTTAAACCTCTGCCCATACACAGGATTCGTTTTACTCAATTACTACATGTTAACGGTTAGAAAGCACGTGATTGTACATACACCTTTAACTAAGTTAACATAGGAGCTATTGTTGACACTCCTAAATTAACCTCACTTTCACTTCACAAATTATAACAATTAGCACAGTAGCAAATAAGGATCGATTCCACAGAAAGTAAGTTATTTCAAATTTATTCTACTATTTAAGTAAAGATGGGGGGATTTTAAAATTGTTTAACATTAAGAAAACAAAATTAAATTGATGAATTTAACCAAATATGTGAAAACTTCAGTTCTGCAGTTCAGCTTCACCAAGTTACAACAATTATTTAATCAAGTTGTTATTATTTATCCTTCAATGAAATTATTAGCCCTAGATAACAATAAGCTCTGCTATCCAAAATTCTCCGTAGATAGTCACTATTTGAAACAAGTTCTCCACCAGATTCTAACTGTGATATAACCTAGGATAAGATTTTATATGACAGGAGCATTAAGAAATAGAGAACTAGGCTAGTCCAAACAACAAACATATAAGTTCGATTTGTTTAACTTATTTTTTGATAACCTTAACAATAAACAAAAGCTTGTCCACAATTAGTATAAACAATTTGTTACTTGTGATGAAGAATGATATCAATTACACGTAATACTAATCCTAATCTAGCAGATGACAATGATCAAAATAACTCAACTAGCCATATCAAATCAATTAGATCAATTAGCATGCAATCAATGAAAACAGATTATTAGAAGAAGTTTCATTTAAGAAGGAATAAATAATATAACTCAATTAATCAATTACTTGTAAGGTTCCACCTCTATTTAGAACTGAATAAAGAAAACTAGCCTGACATACTTTCAAGTCTGCACTCCAATGGTGTATGATAACTGGTAGTAGATGATGTTTAAAACCCTAACTATTACAATGTATTTATAGTGCTAGACAAAGTCCTAAATCTTATGAGAAATAGAAATCCAAAAAGGAATTATAAATCATACTCTAGTTTCTATAAAGAAATAGAATCCAATTTAGAAAACAAATCTTAGTCTAGACGAAATCCTAAGTCTAATATCAATCCAATTCCATGAAGAAATATGCCATAATCTGCCTTAAAAACTTTCCAAAAATTCCCAATTCTAGACCTAGCACGACCGTGCCCCATTTGTACTAGGGAACGACACGGTCACGCCCAAAAATAGAGAGGAATACGCTGGGGCGGCTTCAGTATTCTCTAGGGCAAACTTCGACAAAGTCGAACTCGCAGGGGCGGATTCAACAGTTCATTTGGACTCGCCAGGGCGGATTCAGCTTTCTCTTGAAATCATGCAGCAGCACGGCCGCGCTGATTTTGTATTAGGAACAGGCGCGACCGCGCCTGACCCTAATCAGCAACAGTTGGTCTTTTAGCTCCGATTCGTCCTATTTTCGTCTTTTCAGCTCCAATTACTCCTAAAATTAATAAACACACTTATCAAGCTCAATTACACAGCAAATTATGCAATAAACTAAACGTAAAGGAATCAAAATCAATGAGTTTTATGTACTTATCAAATTTCTCCACACTTAGCCTTTTACACGTCCTCGTGTAAACCAAAAGTTTAATTTCCAAAAAAAATCTATTCAACCATAATGTAAAAAGATTTCAAGATACAAATTATGACTTTCAATACTAAACTTACTAAAACCTAATCAACGCTTGATCAATTAACTCACAATTAACAACCTTACCATTTCATCAATGAATTTCATTAAATCAAACCGGATCCACCTAAGCAACTGTCCTACAATCTTCATACTTACCCAACTTAGTTACCATGGAACAAAAACCATGCACACTGATTCCCAACCCAAAACAGATTTTTCTTGCTTTTTAATTTTTTTCCTTATAACCTCCTCTTTAGCACGGATGACTGTTTTTTCATGTTTTTCTCGTATTTTCTTCCTTTCTTGACATGTGTAATGTCTCATTTTCTTAGGCTTTTTAGAGTTACCCATGTAGCGAACTTTCCACCAACGACTCCCAAACCAGATGGTCTTAGGGTACTAGGTGTAGAGACACCCCTAGGGCTTACTTATTCAAGTAATAAAGGCCACAAAAGTTGACTAATCAAGCTGCTTTTATCCATCACACTTTTCAACGTGAATACCGATGCTTCCTAAGACTTGGATACCCAGTTAATTCGTACAATGGACATTGAAGCAGATTTTCAATCATATGTCACTCATTTATTTTTTATTTCTTTTCATTCATCATTTTTCATCATTTTTTTCACCTCAAGATTCTGCAACAACCAAAAGTATTTAAATAGTTCTAAATCATAAAAACAGTGCACATAGACAACTCCACAGATAACTTAGCCAAATAAGCATGCTTCTCATATTCAAGTACTCATGTATCACAAATTCAATTCAAATCAGTTATTATAGATGATGAATGAGTTTTCATCATTTGCTAACCTATTAAACATCAAACAAATTCTGAAATTTAGCATTAATTTTCAATCTCTGACTTTAACCTTTTAAACACTTAGCCAAATAGAATCATAGAACCAAAGCCAAAAAATTTCAAAGGCATCATTTTTTTCAACTTCCCATCAAAATTAGATCAATATCCCTAAATAAAATAAAAAACCTAAATAAAAAACCTAAATCTTCCCCCTCCCCCCCCCCCCCCCACTCAAACCTTACATTGTCCCCAATGTAAGAAAATCATGCCAAGAAGAAAGAACTACTAACTAACATGCAACTAAAAAGTAAATGGATATAAAAATAAAATCTAAGATCTTGGGTTGCTTCCCAAGCAGCTGTCCTTGTTTAATGTCGTTGGCTCGACATTATGTTTCTCTTCTCATCCTGCATAGATTAGATTTTCTAGCTCTACTGTCTCAACATTCTCCACCTGATGTCCCTCATAGAAAGGTTTTAACCTATGTTCATTCACCTTAAAGATCTTTCTTGTGCTTGGATTGTGAATTTCAACTGCACCATGAGGAAAAACATTAGTGATAACAAATGGTCCAACCCATCAAGATCTCAATTTACCTGGAAATAACTTACGCCGGGAATGATATAACAAAACTTTCTATCCCACAACAAAGGTTTTCGTACGATTTGCTTGTAATGAAAGGCCTTAGTCTTTTCCTTGTAAATCTTCGAACTTTCATAAGCTTCATTCCTCAATTCCTCTAACTCTTGCAACTGTAACTTCCTTTGGCCTCCAGCTGCCTCCAAACTCATATTGCACTGCTTAATTACCCAAAAAGGCCTATGCTCTAACTCGACAAGTAAGTGGCATGGTTTTCCAAACATAATCCTGTATGGTGACATCCTAATAGGAGTTTTGTACGCAGTTCTATAGGCCCAAAGTGCATCATCCAGTCTCAGACTCCAATCCTTTCTACTCGGGTTGACTACCTTTTCCAAAATGGATTTGATCTCTCAGTTGGATACCTTAGCTTGGCCATTACTTTGAGGATGATAGGATGTAGAAACCTTATGCAAAACATTGTACTTCTTGAACAAATCCGCTAGCACCTTATTGTAAAAGTGGTTTCCGCGATCACTATTGATGGCCCGTGGTGCTCCAAAACTGACTAGTATATTAGTCCTGACAAAATCTGAAATAACTTTAGAATCGTCAGTCCTAGTGGCTTTAGCTTCCACCCATTTTGAAACATAATCAACAGCTAAAAGAATAAAAACATTACCAAAGGATGAAGAAAAAGGTCTTATAAAATCTATACCCCAAACATCAAAAATTTTAACAACTAGAATTGAAGTTTGTGGCATTTGGTTTCTATGTGAGATATTCCCTATCCTTTGACAATTAACACATGTTTTGCAAAACAGATATGAGCCTTTAAAAAGGGAAGGCCAATAAAAACCACTTTCCAAAACTTTGTTAACAGTTCTTTTTAGACCAAAATGTCCTCCACAAGCATGAGAATGGAAAAAAACTAGAATAGAATGAAATTCATTATTTGGCACACATCGTCTAACTATCTGGTCAGCACAAAATTTCTTATGGATCATCCCAAACATAGTGTTTAGCATCACTTTTTAGCTTTTCTTTCTGGGATTTAGAAAAATCACTAAGGAAATATTCACTTACCAAATAATTCATAAGATTTGCATACCAGGGAATCTCAACATGAATGGAAAATAGATGCTCATCTGGGAAAGAATCATGCAATGGTAGCTCCTCCTCATCTCTTAATTGTCTACTCAAGTGATCCGCCACCAAGTTGTCTGGACCTTTCTTATCCTTGATCTCCAAGATAAATTCTTGCAAAAGCATAATCCATCTGATAATCCTAGGTTTAGAGTCCTTCTTGGTTAGCAAATACCTAAGAGCAACATGATCAAAATAAACTATAACTTTAGTACCTATCAAATATGATCGAAATGTATCTAAATTAAAAACCACAAATAAAAAGTTCTTTATCAGTTGTGGAATAGTTTATCTGAGCTTCATTCGAAGTTCTAGAAGCATAGTAAATGGCATGAACAACTTTGTTAATTCTTTGGCCTAAAACAGCCCCTATTGCATAGTTGCTTGTGTCACACATGATCTCAAATGGAAACTTCCAATTTGGTGGTTGAATCACAGGGGCAGAGGTCAACAATTTCTTTAAAGTATCAAAAACTTCCTTGCACTCATCATCAAACTGGAACTCCACTTTCTTTTGTAGTAACTTACACAAGGGCAATTCAATCTTTGAGAAATCCTTGATAAACCTTCGATAGAAATCTGTATGTCCAAGAAAAGAGTGAATCTTCCACATGCTGACGGAGTAAGGCAAAGCAGAAATAACATCTATTTTAGCTTTATCAACTTCAAGACCTTTAGATGACACAACATGACCAAGTACTATTCTTTATTCTACCATAAAATGACACTTTTCTCAATTAAAAACAAGATTAGTTTCCATGCATCTATCCAAAACACGACTCAAATTATCTAAGTATGCATCCAAAGAATCACCATGTATTGTGAAATCAACCATAAATACCTCAAAGCAGTTTTATAAAAGATCAAAAAAAATGCTAACTATGCATCTCTGAAAAGTACCTGGGACATTATAAAGTCCGAAGAACATCCGACGATATGCAAATGTGCCAAATGGACATGTGAATGTGGTCTTTTCTTGGTCCTCGGGTGCATCACAATCTAGTTATAATCTGAAAAACTATCTAGAAAGAAATAATAAGTATGCCCAGCTAAGCGTTCTAAAATTTAATCAATAAAAGGAAGGGGAAAGAGATATTTCTAGTTATATCATTCCTTTTTTCGTAGTCAATACACATTCTCCATCCTGTTTGCATTCGTGTGGGCACCAACTCATTATTATCATTCTTGACAACTGTGAATCCAGATTTCTTTGGAACTACCTGTACGGGACTCACCCATTGACTGTCGGAGATGGGGGTAGATTATTCCTGCCTCAAGCAATTTTATTACTTCTTTCTTCACTACCTCCGTCATCGGTGGATTCAATCTTCTTTGCGCATCCCTCGTGTGTTTAGCTCCATCTTCTAACAATATTTGATGCATTCACATCGCAGGACTAATACCTTTGATATTCGCTATCGTCCAACTAAAAACTGTGACATGGTCCTTTAGGACTCTGAACAATTTCTCTTCCTGCACTTTGGTTAGATTACTAGCAATAATCACATGCAGAGGATCATTAGTCTCCAAATATGCATATTTCAAATGTGCAGGTAACTGTTTCAATTCTAGGTTTAGAGCTTGCACAACAGATGGTAATAACTTATGATGAGAAACAAGTAATTGAATTGAATGAACTGCATACTTATCTGAAAATTTTGGCAATGAGTGTAGTGCAACCATAGTTTCCTTCAATTCCTGAGTCTGGTCATCTCGTCTTCCATGTCCATGTCCAAACTGTTGGCAATGGAAACCTCCAAGCTATCTTTATGAAGTTATTCAAAAGCTCTTTGTACTAAGGAGTCACTGACATCAATAGCAAAAACCTGACTAATATCACTCGGGTACCTCATGGCATTATAAATGTTAAACTGAATCTTTTCTACATCAAATTCCATTGCCAAGGTCCCATTGTGTATATCAATCATGGTTCTCGCTGTTTTCAAGAATGGCCTTCCTAGCAAGATGTGGGAGGGGTTTGGTAATGTATCATCCTCCATGTCTATTGTAAGACCCCGAATTTTATGAAATAAAAGTATTCAATATTTTTTATAATTATTATTTTATTCAGTAAATGGTTAAATTGATAAAATGTTAAAGTTAAGGGTGATATGTGCAAATTTTACAAAGTAAGTAAGTTGTCATAAAATATTCGTTGTGCCGAAAAATATTCTTTTTATCGGAGAATATTCGTACGACGGCGCAATCATTGGTGAACCCCACAACGGAATAACTGCCGGATATAGAAAGCGACAGAAATAACCTGTTTATAAAAATAACGGCAAGACTTTTACCGTGAAATTGTTGAAATACCCGGTGATAAAAGTACAGTAATATGCGTTGTTCTACAGTGGTACGAGGTATTGCACAGTATCTCTAATTATTGATGCTTACGTAAGAAGTCACTCAATATTCAATAATTACCACAATAATTGTTGCATAGTATCTTATATTATTGATTCAATAATTGTTACAGTAATATTTGTACAATATTTTATATTATTAAATCAGTAATTGAGACGACATAGTTATTTATATTATTATTTGCATTATTGACAAAGTCTAGAAAATTCTGTCAAGAAAAGGGATTAGGTTATTTAATTGCGCTAATAAGGAGAAATCCTTATCGGAAAGCCACCTCTTCCTGGGAATGACCTGTTGTCAATATTGTGATTCTATAATATTAATTGTGAATAATAATTGATGAATAAAATAAAAATTATTGATAAATATGATAAGTAAATATTTGTTCAATTTTGATATAAATGGAGGAATTTTTAGCATGAGACATTTGTTGAAAGTGACATTTTATCTTCTCCGATAAAATAATTCATTCAAATATATTATTATAATATTATATTATAATAGTATAATGTGATAATATAATAGTATAATTGTATAATTTTAAATGGTAATATTATTATAATAAATTTATGGCATAAGAATAAAATAAGGTGGAAGAGAGCAAATTGAATTTGGATTCTTTTTAATTATAATTTTAAAAAAAACATGTGATAAAGGAATGGAAGTGAGCAAATTGCTTTTGAAAACCTTATTTTCAAAGTGTGGTGTTGAAAAACAACCGTGGGTATATTTAGTCAATTTTGGTGTGCTGACATTTTCTATAAATAGTTTGCTTAGTTAAGAAATAAAAATCACATCAGAATCAGAATTTTTTTTCCTATAATATTGAGTGTATTTCTTGTGAGTATAAGAATATTTTAAATGTAGATAACAGTACAAGATTTCCTCAACATAATCTCTAGAAGACCCCGAATTTTATGAAATAAAAGTATTCAATTTTTTATAATTATTATTCTAAATAGTAAGGTGATAATTTAATAAATACTATAGTTATGGGTGATATGTGCAAATTTTACAAAATAAGCAAGTTGTCATAAAATATTTGTTGTGTCGGGGAATATTCGTTTGGTCGGAGAATATTCTTTTTGTCAGAGAATATTCAAACGACGGCGCAATTATTGGTGGACCCCACAACGGAATAACTGTCGGATATAGAAAGCGACATATATAACCTTTTTATAAAAATAACGAAAAAACTTTTACAGTTAAATTGTTGAAATACCTGGTGATAAAAGTAAAGCAATACGCGTTATTGTACAGTAACACACGGTATTGCACAATATCTTTGGTTATTGATTCTTACGTAAGAAGTCACTCATTTTCATTCAATAATTGCCACAGTAGTTGTGACGCCCCCAGAATAGGTCCAATCAACCCAACAAATTCTGAGTCGCCAAATACATGGTATAGAATCCAAATACAATCTTTTATAACACAAGGTCGTGAAAAATACTACCAGACACTATGAGTGTCAATACAAACATCTAGAGAATATAAACATTCAACTAAGTCCTCATTATAATTATTATCACACTATTTTATAAAAATAGTGAGGACTACTACTGCTCTTAACTCTGCCCATCACTCTGCTCCCCGACTAGTTCCTGCAACATTCTCATTTCCTGAAGAGGACAATAGATAAAAAGGGTGAGCTCAACTAGCCCAGTAAGGAATATTATGACTAGGATAATGAAAAATAAATTAACGTTAGTCTTCAACAAATCGGATAAAATAATATGGACAACAAGTTTTAGATCAACAACTGCAGCGGAAATAATAATATATCAGAAGAATAAAGTAAAAAATGATGTCTACTATCTTCTATGATTTAAAAGTCCATCATCAATATTTTATCCCTATCAATCAAATATATCTCAAATCAAATATTCATCTTTGCACTACGGGCTAAAGATATTCATTTGTATCACCAGTTGGTCATGTTCGTCTCAACACCTGTCATCTTTGCACTACAGGCCAAAGATATTCATCAAGTAATCGTTCATCTTTGCACTACAGGCCAAAGATATTCATTTATATCACTATTTAGGACTAAAAAATATTTTAAAGAACGAATCTAGTGAGATAAAGGACAAAATTTTGGGATTCGTAATTCAGTTTATTCAAGTTCAAAAATACTTCATAATACTCATTTGTGGAGCAAAATTCAAGAATAAAGTTCAAAACTTGGATCCAATCAAAGATAGGACCCATAATTGCCAACTTGGACAAATAGAAGAAAATTTCATTTTTTAGTGAATAGTGTCGTATACGTGAATAGTAACCTCGACATGAAAAATGTAGAGATTTCATATGAAAAATCATACTTCGTAAATAGTACTCGTGAATAGTACCATATTCGTGAACAGTGCCGTATACGTGAATAGTAATCTCGACGAAAAAGGTAAAAATTTTATAATAAAATTCATACCAATATTTCGATGAAATGATATTGAAAGCAATAACATCATTTAAAAATAAAATAAAATCCTTTACCTCAAAAGAATCAGACTTCTAGCTGAAATATTGGATATAATACTGAAAAAAACTTGCACCGAATAGCAACATTCAAAGTATTCAAATACTCACAAAAATACGCTTGATATTATAGAGAGAGAAAACTTCTAATTCTGGTGTGATTTTCAAATTTTAATTTAGCATCCTATTTATAGAAAAATGCTTAGAACGCCAAAGCAGAAAATTTAATAAAATATTATTACTTTTAATAAAAAAATTCACGCACACCACCTATCACTTTCACCAGCACTCCACAAGTGGGGCCCACCTCACAAAAAGCGTTTTTATTAAAAAAAAATATTTTTAACTTCAAAATCACATCCGACCCAATATTCCAATAATTCATGAAAAATAGCCCTTTTATCAGAAAATTCAAATTTTATGTCCTTTTCATAGAAAATTTAATTCTCTACAACTTTGCAGAAGGAAGTTTTTTCAAATTCCAAACGAAAAATGGCCGAAATCCACAAACTGATGATTTTCCACACCAAAATACCGATAAAATACCGATAAAACACATCAACATTAATTCCTTCATTTATATCCATATAAAATAAATATTTTCTTATCATATAAATTAATAATTAATTATTCACAAATAATATTATAGAACAACAATATTGACAACCAGGTCGTTCTCAAGAATGAGGGGGCCTTCCGATAAGGATTTCTCTCTACTGGCGCGCAATTAAATAACCCCTCCTAGACAGAACTTTCTTAGACATTGCCAATAATACTATCTAATAATATTATTCAAATAATATGAATTATTGATCTGATAATGGGAAATACTGTGCAGTAGCAATTATTGAATTAACAATAATATAAAAATACCGTGCAATACCGTGTGTTACTGTGCAACAACGCGTATTACTTCATTTTTAACCACCGGGTATTTCAACAGTGTTAACAGTAACAACTATGCCGTTATTTATAGAAATTTCATTCTTGTCGTTTTCTTAATCCGATAGTTTTCCGTTATGGGGCCCATAAATGGCTACGTCTTCGTACCAATATTCCCCGACAGCAAGAATATTTCACGACCAAACGAATATTCCCCGACAACAATGAATATTTTATAACTACTTGCTTATTTAAAATATTTGCGCATTTTACCCATAACATTCCACATTATCAAATTAACCCCTGACTATTTCAAAATAATATATAGAGGAAATTTAATTTTTTATTCATAAAAGTTGGGGTCTTACAACCTCCCCTCCTTATGAAATTTCGTCCTCGAAATTGACGTGCGTACCTGGTGTTTCGAAAAGGTGAGGATACCTCGCTTTCATAGCTGATTATAACTCCCAGGTCATTTCCTCGATTCCAACTGTGACTCTCATGGTGCTTCAACCATAGCACCTCACAATGGTACCTATCAGTTTGCCACCGCACAAAAACGGCGTCCCCTACGGAGTCTGTCTTCTATGCATCCCACACAGGAAGTCACCAGATAGAGGCTCGGGGCTCTTCACACCTTATGGCTCTTGATGCTTCGTCTTGACACGTTGACACGTTTAACACCTCGAGATAAACTCTGTGATCTCTCTCTTCATATTGCTCCACCATAATGTATGTCAAAGATCACGATATATTTTGGTACTATTGCGTTGTGTGCTTTCATCATGATTTTATACTTCAAATCAGCATCGTTAGGAAAACAAAGTCTGGAGTTGACTCGAAGTATTCCTTCTTCATCAATTCTCGCCTCTGGAGTAGCACCTTCTTGCACCTTCTTCTTCATCTTCATCAGCTCCGAGTCTGTAGCTTGAGCAGCTTTACTTTATCAATTAAAGCTGGTTATATGCGTATATTTGACAACATCACATGGGTCCCTAGAGTCTTTAACTCTATCTTTATCCTTTGTACATCATACAAATAGGCCTTTGTGTTGACACCATCGCACTCGTTCCCGCATACGATCTTCTACTCAACGCGTCAGCTACCACGTTCGCTTTTCCATGATGGTATTGAATGGTATTTTCATAATCTTTCAATAGCTCGAGCCAACGTCGTTGTCGCATGTTGAGTTCGTTATAAGTAAAGAAATTTTAGGATGTCATCAACAATGACAATTACGAAATAATCCAAATATTTCTCAAATATTTGGTTCATCATGTCCATGAATGCAGCATGGACATTGGTCAATCCGAATGATATAACTAGAAATTCGTAATGTGCATATCGAGTTCTAAAAGCAGTCTTTGGAATGTCATCAGTTCTAATCTCTAACTGATGATATCCAAAATGAAGATCGATCTTTGAAAAGAATTGCACATCTTGCAACTGGTCGAACAGGTCATCAATGCTAGGTAACGGATACCTATTCTTGAAGGTGATATGGTTCAACTCCCGATAGTCAATATAACGTCGCATACTACCGTCTTTCTTCTTTATGAATAAAACAGGAGCACCCCAAGGAGACGTACTAGGACGTATAAAATCGATGTCTAACAGCTCCTATAGTTGGACCTTTAACTCCTGGAGTTCAATAGGAGCCATTCGATATGGGGTTTTAGAAATGGGGTTTTAGAAATGGGTTTTGTACCGGGCTAAAGGTCAATAAAGAATTCAACTTCACGTTCTGGGGTAGACCGGGAAGTTCTTCGAAAAATACATTAGGAAACTCATTGAAAACAAAAATATCATTCAAATCTGACGTATTCTTTTTTAGATCAGTGACATTAACTAAAAAAGTTTGACATCCGTTTTTCAATAAACGAATAGCTTTATAACTTGAAATCACATTGATTGATTTTAGTGGTCTGGTTGTCTGAATGAAAGCTAACAACCTTACGAAACAATCAATTTTGAAATGATGAGTGGTTAACCAGTCGATTAAAAAAAATCACATCAAATGCATGTATTTTCAAAGATATAAGATCAACAGCTAATGTGAGGGTGCCAACTTGAATCAAGCAATATTTATAAACTGTAGATGTAACGAAATTTTCACTCAACAGAGTTTTAACAGATAAATCAAAGTCTATCTTCTCAGGAGTCAAGTTCAAACGTTGAGCACAAGTAGGTGATATAAAAGAATGGGTAGCACCGGTATCTAATAAAGTGTAATGTGACACCCCCAAAATAGGTTCAATACTCAACCCATTTTGAGTCGCCAAATACACTAAACAAAATTCAAATACAATCTTTCATATCACACGGTCGTGCAAAATACGACCACACAACTGTGAGTGTCAATACAGACATGTAGAAAATATTAACATTCAAACTAAGTCCTCATTACATTTATTATCACACTATTTTAAATAAAAAAATAGTGAGGACTTCTACAGCTCTAACTCGGACCATCACTCCATTCCCCGACTAGTACCCGTGATATTCTCATTTTCTGAAGAGAACAATGGAAGAAAAGGGTGAGCTCAACTAGCCTAGTAAAGAATATTATGACTAAGATAATGAAAAATAAATTATCATTAGCCTTCAATAAATCAGATAAAATATTATGGACAACAAGTTTTAGATCATTATTCGCAGCGGAAATAACAATTCATTAGAAGAGTTAAGTAGAGAATGATGTCTACTATCTTCTTTGATTTAAAAGTCCATCATCAATATTTTATTCCTGTAACATCAATTAATATACATCTCGAATCAAATATCCATCTTTGCACTACGGGCCAAAGATATTCATTTGTATCATCAGTTGGTCATGTTCATCTCAACACCTGTCCATCTTTGCACTACGGGCCAAAGATATTCATCAGGTAATCATTCATCTTTGCACTACAGGCCAAAGATATTCATCACGTAATTATTCATCTTTGCACTACAGGCCAAAGATATTCAGTTATATCACCATTTAGAACTGAGGATGATGAAAAATAATACGAATAACGGATCTAGTGAGATAAAGGACAAATATTAGAGAATTTATCCAGAGTTCAAGAATGAAGATCAAAACCTGGATCCAATCAAAGATGGTTTGGCAAGAAATTTTTTTTGCCGTGAATAGTACCATGTGAATAGTAACTCATGAATAGTAACTTCTGAATAGTAACTCGACATGAAAAGATAAAAATTTCACAAGAAAGTTCAGACCAATATTCCTAGTGAAATAATATTAGATGAAGCGTAAAACTCAAGTAATATCTGATCATTTCAGGAATTATAGAAGTAATACTTACCGTAGTAAGTTTGGAGTTAGGAATCTGAAATGAAACAATATACGAAACTGCAATTGAATTTTCACCCGTCTGACGGTAGTTCGCTTAGACAGATTATTTCCATAATTTAATAACAATTGAATACGAAGGGTTATTCACCAGGCATGCGGTAGTCCGCGTAGACAGGTTATTCTCACAGAATAATAAAGAATAGAATAACAACAGGATTTCACCATGCATGCGGTAGTCCGCGTAGACAGGTTATTCTAACAGAATACTAAAGAATGGAATAACAACCCTTACGAGTATTGAAAGAAAATAACTCTCTTCATGAATACGAAAGAAATAATACCCCTTACCTTAAAATTTGGAGACTGCACTAGCGTAATAGCAAAATACTCTTCTTCTTTCTTTCTTATTCTCTTTATACTTTCTCTATCTATAGCTTTAGTGAATTGGTGAGAAATAATGAAGAAATGAGCTTTTATTTATAGGCTCGGCAGAGTAAGGGTAAAATAGTCTTTTTGCCATAATTTATGACATCATCGCTTACATCATCGATGTATGACATCATTGCTTACCTCATCGCTCCGATGACATCATTGCTTGCCTCATCGCTCCGATGACATCATTGTTTGCATCATAAGAGTTCAAATTTAATTTGCACTATTCCACCTCGTTTAACTTTTATACCATGAATTTACTATAATAATGTTACTATTCAAATTATAAAAATCATACTATTATATAATCACATCATACTACTATAATGTAATATTATAATAATATATTTGAATAAATTATTTTATCGGACAAGATAGAATACTAACTTTCAACAAATGTCACATGTTAAAAATTACTCCGTTTAAATCCACATTGAATAAATATTTCCTTATCACATATATCAAAAATTAATTATTCATGAATAATATTACAGAACTACAATACTGACAACCAGGTCGTTCCCAGGAAAGAGGGGGCCTTCCGATAAGGATTTTTCCTTACTGACGCGCAATTAATCAACCCCTTTTCTAGACAGAATTTCCTTAGACATTGCCAATAATGCTATCTAATAATATTATTCAAATAATATGAATTATTGATTTGATAATTTGAAATAATGTGCAATGACAATTATTGAATCAATAATATAAAATAGCAAAGTAGCACTTATTGATATAAAATATCAACATAGCAAATATTGAACCAATAAAATATTATGCAATTATTGAATCAATAATATAAAATATTGAACAGTAATTACTGTAATAATAATTGAGTAAGTGCCTTCCTACATAAGAATCAATAATTCTAAATACTGTACAATACCGTGTGCTACTATGCAACACCACGTATTACTGTATTTTAACCACCGGGTATTTCAACAGTACTAACGGTAATAGTTTTGCTGTTATTTTTATAAAAAGGTTACTTCTGTTGCTTTCTATATCCGACATTCATTCCGTTATAGGGTCCACCAATGACTGCGCCGTCGTACGAATATTCTCCGACAAAAAGAATATTCCTCGACCAGACGAATATTCTCCGACACAACGAATATTTTATAACCACTTGCTTACTTTGTAAACTTTGCACATTTCTCCCATAACTTATCACATTTATCAAATCAACACCTTACTATTTCAAAATGATATATAAAGAAAATTAAATCTTATTCATAAAATTTGGGGTCTTACAACCTCCCTTCCTTATGAAATTTCGTCCTCGAAATTGACGTGCATACCTGTTATGTCAAAAAGGTGAGGATACCTTGTTTTCATTTTTGATTCTAACTCCCAGGTCATTTTCTCGATATCATGGTTCCTCCATAAAACTTTAACTTGAGGTATAACCTTTGAGCGTAGGACATGTTCCTTCCTATCCAAGATCTTAACAGGTACCTCCTCGTATGTTAAATCTTCGGCTATCTCGTCTGGTTCTAACTCAATAATGTGGTTTGGATCTTTCACATATTTACAAAGCACAGATATGTGAAAAACGTTATGAACACGAGACAAGCTTGGAGGTAAGGCGAGTCTATAGGCCACATTTCCTACTCGGTCAAGGATTTCAAATGGACCAATGAATCGTGGGTTGAGCTTTCCTCTCTTTTCGAATCTCGTAACTCCTTTCCATGGAGCAACACGTAATAATACATGATCTCCAACATTAAACTCCACGTCTCTTCGATGAAGATCAACATAACTCTTTTGTCGATCTTGTGCAGTTTGTATACGTTGTCGGATCATTTAAATCTTTTCCGTAGTCATACGTACTAACTCCGATCCCAACAATGTTGCTTCACCCACCTCGTCCCAACATACTGGAGAATGACATTTTCGTCCATACAACGCCTCGAATGGAGCCATGCCTATACTTGCCTGATAACTGTTGTTGTAGGAGAATTCCACCAATGGTAGGTACTTATCCCAACTCCCTTTGAAGTCTAGAACACAGAGTCTCAATAGATCTTCAAGAGTTTGGATAGTCCTTTCCGATTTCCCGTCCGTTTGTGGATGATATGCCGAACTAAATTGTAAATCCGTGCCCATAGCTTTCTGCAAACTGACCCAAAATTGTGAAGTGAATCTTAGGTCACGGTCCGAAACTATGGATACTGGCATGCCATGCAATCTCACAATCTCATTCACATACATACGAGCACGAAGTTCAAGGGAATAAGTCTCTCGTATTGGCAAGAAATGAGCAGACTTGGTTAATCTATAACAATAACCCAAATCTCATCTATGCCTTGAGAAACCTTGGGAAGACCCATAACGAAATCCATGGTAATGTGTTCTCACTTCCACTTTGGAATCTCAAGTGGTTGCAATGGACCCTTTGGCACTTGATGCTCCGCCTTGACACGTTGACACGTTAAACACCTCGAGATAAATTTCGCGATCTCTCTCTTCATAATGCTCCACCAAAATGTATGTCGAAGATCACGATATAATTTGGTACTTCCAGGATGGATTGCAAACGGTGTGTTGTGTGCCTCCATCATGATTCTATACTTCAAATCAGAATCGTCAGGAACACAAAGTCTGGAGTTGACTCGAAGTATTCCTTCTTCATCAATCTTTGCGTCTGGAATATCACCTTCTTGCACCTTCTTCCTCATATTCATCAGCTCTGGGTCTGTAGCTTGAGCAGCTTTAACTTTATCAATCAAAGTTGGTTCTACGCGTATACTTGACATCATCGCATAGGTCCCCGGAGTCTTGAACTCTATCTCTATCTTTTGTAAATCACACAAAATAGGCCTTGAAAGCATCACATTCGTTCCCGCATATGATCTTCTACTCAACGCGTCAGCTACCACGTTCGCTTTACCAGGATGGTATGGTCGTAATCTTTCAATAGCTCAAGCCAACGTCGTTGCCGCATGTTAAGTTCCTTCTGGGTGAAGAAATACTTGAGGCTCTTATGATCCGTATAGATCTCCACTTTTTCCCCATACAGGTAGTGTCTCCAGATCTTCAACGCGAAAATGACTGCTACCAACTCTAGATCATGAGTAGGATAATTCCTCTCATATTCCTTGAGTTGTCGCGAGGCATAGGCTATGACTTTCCCATGTTGCATGAGAACACATCCTAACCCTTTGCCCGAAGCATCACAAGTAATTGATAAATCCATCTGAACCAGATGGTATAGTCAGAACAGGTGCCGAAATGAGTCTCCTCTTGAGCTCTTGAAAGCTCTTCTAGCATTCCTAGTTCCATATGAATTTTGTATCTTTTTGAGTCACCTGAGTTAATGGAGTAGCGATTCGAGAAAATCCTTCCACGAATCTCCGATAATAACCAGCTAAGCCCAGAAAGCTACGTACTTCGATCACCGACTTCGGTTGCTCCCAACTTTGTATTGCTTCAATCTTTGCCGGGTCAACAGATACTCCACGTTTTGATACTATGTGCCCAAGAAATGCTACCTCCTCAAGTCAGAACTCGTATTTCTTTAGCTTAGCATATAGCTTGTTTTCACAAAGCCTTTGAAGTACCAGTTTCAAGTGGTGCTCATGATCTTCACGGCTATAAGAATAGATGTTGGCCGATTTATCCGTCAATATATTCGCACAAGTATACGCTGCCAACGAGTAATAAAGTGTAAGTACAGATATCGTTCCCACGAGGAACTAATGGATAAAAGACACCAAACAACTAGCACGTAATCATTTCAGTCTTATTTAAACAGCGATAAATTGTTTTAATTAAAAACTAAATTAAACTAGGCAAGGAATTGAAAGTTAAACTAAAGAATCTTAGAGTCAAATTAGATAATGAAGATAAGAGATTCCAATTTTCCCTAATGATTTGCTTAAGTCAA
This sequence comes from Panax stipuleanatus, assembly GCA_020205555.1. Lineage (NCBI taxonomy): Eukaryota > Viridiplantae > Streptophyta > Magnoliopsida > Apiales > Araliaceae > Panax > Panax stipuleanatus. Next base: position 14,322,425 of record CM035118.1, on the reverse strand, counting down.
CACACTCCCAAGTCAGGTCAAATCAATAATTATAGTTATTAGCCGAGAACACAGAAGTGAGAGTAGGCCATCTTTCGATGCACCTAAACTATATCACGTGCAATCCACAGGTGATAGACACACGTGAACACCCACATTACCTAAACCACTATATGTTTATGTGATTTACAAATAAATAAGGTTGAAGGTCAAGTTCTCTATTGACTACGAGCGGTGCTTCGGTATATGTCTATCCTAAGCACAAATCATAAGTCCAACGCCATGTGAACCTACAATCGCCCGCTACTGTGAATTGGATCTAAACCTATATTTCATCTTCCAATCCCACATAGGTTATCATAGTAATTGGTTGCAACACAATTAAGCAATTAAAGCATACATCGCAATAGATACGCACATAGCAATCAAATAAGACTAACATGAAAGGGAAATCAACGTTGACTACTCAAAAGGTTCCATTGGAACCTCAAAATAGATTTAAGGCATAGACAACCCAAATATATTATCCACAAGGTTGATAAACATCATCCGAATACAAATTAAATACAAGGAGAGTAAGAGATAGAGAAATGCAAATCTTGTATCTTCTCCAAGTGTTGGATCTTTGATGTCAATCCTTGCTTCAATCTTCTTTAACTAATCTAACCCTAGAAACTACACTAACTAATTAACCCTAAGCTTACCTTAATCTACTCCTAATCTATACAAAATGGAAAGGAAAAGGAAGAGGAAAACTAGGGCTAGGGCTAATGTGAGCTCCCTAATGGAGATACTAAACAAAAGAGGGCCAAAAGACCTTATATCATATGCCTTCCCGTCTGCTAAGCAAAAAGTCAAAGTCTAGCCGAAAATAGACTGGCAGCAGCCGCGCGAGGAATAGGTTGGATGGGGCGCGGCCGCGCAGGCAGGAAAGTTGGGCCTCTGGCTCTGGAGATTGGCGCGGGCGCGCGTGCCTGCTTCTTTGACCCTGCGCTACCGCGCGGGCCTCTGATGCAGGTTTTTCTGCTACTTTTTGCTGCACTTGGCTTTGCCACTCCTATGCTTGGCAAGTGAACTCCTTTTTAGCCTCTTTGCAACATCACATCCCCATTTAGCCATTTGACTTCGTGCTTTGCCCAATTATGCCATCATCTCTTTTAGCCTATTTCAGTGCGATGCCCCTTTTAGGCCATCTTAGGTCCTTTTACGCTCAATTTGCACCCGGAGAGTTCCTAAATATAAACACTACAAAACAAAGGAAAAATATATTAAACGCACAGGATTACTTGAGTTTAAGCAACAGAATGAGCTGGTTACTATCCGAATAAATGGTAATAAAACCACTTATCAAATACCCCCAAACTTAAACGTTGCTTGCCCTCAAGTAACCAAAACAAAACTAAGCAATATATGCAATGCAGTATATACAATGTATGCAACCTACGCTATCATGAATGCAAATCCAAGTTCCAGTCAGTATTGAACTTCAAAGCAATGCCTCAAAAAAACCACAAGATAGTCAAACCGATAAGCTACCCTAGACAAGACCATAAGGCATATTCTTGCAAATCCAAAACTGTCAGTACTGATGTATTGTGCGTTGTGTTCGTAGCAACCATTAGATATGCATTCAGATAAATAACTCACATACTATGCTTCTTAGGGGAAAAACAAGCTTTAACTTAAGAAAAAATAGTAAATCATATAAGTTTTAATTAAGATCATGTATTACTAGAGTTAAGAGCCAACAGGGGGTTTTCATTAAGCTTTTATTACTCACGAGGGCGTATTCGTACTTTCCCGTGTACACAATCGACTGTGTAATGCCTAGTCCTCTTAGGCTTTTCAATGATACCCATGTAGCGAGCTTTTAACCAACGACTCCCAGACCAGACGGCCTTAGGGCGCTGGGTGTAGCGACACCCCTAGGGCTTACTTGCTCGAATATCAAAGGCCATAGAACTCGACGTAGCCGAAGTTTTTATTCTATTTTTTCCTTTTTCTTTATCTTTTCTTTTGTTTTCTTTTTCTTTTTCTTTTTCTGCAAGGGACTGCGTCTTACGCTCCATCTCCCCGCATATATCATGCATGTCCCCTGTTTCCCCCAAACTTAAAGCTTTTAACAGTCTAGTTATTATTATATGCGAACTGAAACTCTTTTATTAAAACATAGTTTTTCCACCAAAAGACAAGTATGTGAAAATTTAAACTTAGCATATCATGGTATTTACTCTATCGTGCTTACTAGTTACACAGTATCTGACAGGTAAGGATTTACATATATGACCATGAAATCAGGCTTAAGTCTCAAATCAGTTCAACAATCAAGTGATTTCAGTTTCTTCACAGGCAACATACATAACTAACTAACTGAAAACTGGATTCATGCAGTATGCTCTCACACAGAATGCAAAAACAAAAGAAAAATTTTAAAATTTTCACAAATTTTAACTATTTACAACCTACATACACTAAATAACAAATTTTAACTATTTACAACCTACATACATTAAATAAACAAACACAATATGCAATATGAATGCAACTACCCTATATGCAAAATAAAGCCAATACCCCCAAGCTTAAATTATTCAATGTCCACATTGAAGGTAAAGGTAAAAAGAAACTCCCCTATTCTGGCTCGTGGTCGCCATTGTCCTGTCAATATGCTCGTGAATTAAGTTGGAGGACTCGGACTGTGCTGGCGGTATCCTCTCAGAAGTTTCCCCGTCTCTCTCTGCTCTTGGTAAAATAAACCCTGCTCAACACTATAATTAACAAACCAACCCAACTCAATATCAATCTTGCTCTGCTAATGATCCCACACTCAATGTCTCAATTGATCAGGTTGAGAGGATGAGGTGGATGGGAATTGGTACTTTGGATTGAGGAGGTAGGAGGTTTTTAAAACTAAGGTTTTTAGTGGGGGGGGGGGATTGAATGAGATGGAAGAGATAGAGGATCACATTAAGGAACTTGAGGGTTTGGGATAAGAGGGACTGAGGCTTGGGTGCTGCTGATAATTGACATGAAGCGGTGCCCCCAAATGCTGCCAAAATTTTCCTTAAGTCAGGCCCAGTATGTGAGAGGCGCAGCCGCGCGCGGATGCAGGCTTAAATGGTCGCGGCCGCGCGGCCTACTATTTTCAAATTCTATAGCTTTTTGCTTCAGGGAGCTGCTGGGGCAACTGACTTGGCTTCATGCAGCAGCTATGGCACTCTTGATTCATTTAGCATGGCTTTCCACCTGAAACATAGGTATAAGACTTATTAAGCCCTCTAAAACTACCAAACTTACTATTAGCTATTTACAATTAGGAGAATGGCATAATAGGATACTATAACTATGAATGAATTCCCAAAAACTCCTATAAGTGCATAAATGCAATGCTCGTGAAAACGCCTGTTCAATAAGTTTCGTAGTTCCAAAAATGCATGCATCAATGCCTAAAACTAAAATGTAGGCATGAGCTCCTAAATCTATGAGCATTCAAAAAATTTTAAAACTAAATATTAAACTAATAAGAATTAAACAAGTGGGGAGGGAAGTATGATATAAAGCAGGAAATGGAGAATTAAACAAGGAGGGAGAAAGAGAAATGATGGGGTGCCTCCCATCGAGCGCTTGATTTATAGTCCTCTAGCTGGACTGTGTCTGACCACTGCTATCCGACTCCCCGACGATACTGGAGAACCCCTCCATCCATTAGAATAACTGTGTGACTTTGGTGGCTTCCTAGTAGGAGCGGATGCAGATTTAAACTACCCAGCATTGGATAAGTAAAAGAATTCCCCGTCCTGAAGGTTGGGGAGCTAGGCAAGGGTTCCGTTGTGTATGTGAAATGATTTAGGCTTTGAGGTTCGCATGACACAACGGTTTCTTCTTCTATTCTCTTCTCTTCTGACCACCATGGTTTGAAGCTTGCAGACTCTCTCATATCATCGAGATCCGGCTCTGAAATATGGCTACCAAGGGGGCAAGGGTGTGCAAACTTGACTGGCATGTTCCATTTAGGCGAAGGAGGCTCTTGGGGGATTGTTACTGGTGGTTCACATTCTTACTCCACAGCCCCAATTGGCTCCTCGATATCCATTGCCTTTAGCTCGTCCAGTTGCAATTGCACTTCGGATTCTCTATCAGTTTCTGCACCCATGTCATAGCACCAAGTAGTCTGGGGATCATAACTTATGACTTCAGTCATTGGAGGCACAAAATCTTGCACTGTTGTCTCTTGTTCACATACCTCCTCCTTCCTTAATGCCGTGCTAATCTGCTCCACCCAAATCTGAAGATCCTCAATCGATTGCTCTTGCTCAATCAAGGTCTCCTCTGTCGATGCTATGGAATTCCCCCACATCATTTCTAATCCTTCCTTTTTTGTTTCAGCCTCGGGCTACATGTACTGATGCTCATTGGTAGGAGTGTTGTGGATTAGGGCCATCTGATTCTGGAAGTTCTGGCTTGATTGCTCTTGGCTCCTAAGCCTCTCCTCTTGGCTTTCTAAGCTCCTATACATGAATTCCATTGGAGACTGTTCTCCTTGTAAACATGGGGATTGATATGGGGGTTCTGGTGCATAAGTTAGACTTGGCTCATATTATTCTTGATAGCTCACAGTATGGTTTTGCATCCCTTATTCATCCTCTATCATCAAGACCTTGCTAATCTGCTCTGCCCAGTTTTGAATACTCTTGAATGACTTCTGTTGCTCATTCAAGATGTCCTTTAGTGATTCTATGCCACTTCCTTCCTCCAAGCTTGCGTTTTCTGTGTCACCCTCAAAATTGTGTTGAGGCTCGTAAACTGGAGTTTGGAAGGTGCATTCTAGGGCGTATGCGGGATTTGGATCCCAGTGTTGGTCTTGATAGTAGTCTGATGAAGGGTTTGGGTGACTTCCCCAATCTTGTTGATAAGTGGGATAAGGTTCGGTGTAGGAATAACCACCCCCATACTGCTCCTGTCCGTAACTGATAGGCTCCAGATGGCTCGCGTAGCTCCCAGCACCGTAGTCATAGGTCACTGCCGTCTCTCGATTCTGCTGAGCTGAGACAGTATCCAGCTTCCTTGAGAGAACCTCTAGCTATGCTGAAAGTGTTGCAATTGGGTTGACGCCATCAGTATATGCTTCCCTTAGTTGCTCTTGCCTTGTACCATTCCATGGATAGAAATTTAAGTCCATTGTACCTGAAAAGACAATATGAGAAGAGAATTAAACAAAAATAAAAATAAAATGTTTAAAGTAAGACTAATTTGATTTAAACTAATGTTGGCAAACAGTTATCCAATTAATTCCCCGGCAACGGCGCCAAAAACTTATTGGCCGATTTATCGGTCAATATATTCGCGCAAGTATACGCGGCGAACGAGTAATAAAGAGTAAGTACAGATATCGTCCCACATAGAATTAATGGATAAAAGACACTAAACCACTAGCACATAATCATCTCAGTCTTATTTAAACGAGTGGTAAAGAGAGGGAATTATTAAAGTTAAGTTAAACTAGGCAAGAATTAAAACATACAATAACTAATCCTAGGGTAAATTCAGATAAGAAAGATATGGGATTACAATTTCCCCCAACACTTCGTTCGAATCTCTTAACTCTCTCACTTAGAATAATAAGCACCTAGAATTGGCAACCGAGAAATCATAATTATATAATAGCCCCTTTCGATGGACAACTATGAATCTTCCAAATGCTGCATGTAGGTATATGTCTATCCTACACACTATCAAGCAACTAATATCCAGAACAATTAACAAGACACACGGCATGGGAAATCTCGTTAACTACTCTATAAATTACCAACTTTCGCATAAAAAGTCATTATGATTAGATTCTCCAATGGTTGCATACGGCATTTAGGTATATTTCTATCCTAAACACTAACAAATTATCAACTTGTTAGGACAATGAATGAGACACACATCACATAATCTCATAGATTACCCACAAGAATCTCTAACTTTCGCATGATATCATAACTAGGTCTAAACCTATAATCCATTTGTCAAGTTCATATAGGTTCACAAGAAATTAATCTAAAAGCACAAGTTATGATAACCAATTCATAATAATAGCAAAGAGAGATAGCAATCAATACAAACTATGTGTTGGGTTCCATTGAAACCCCAAAATATAAACTAAGTCATAAATAACTTGAATATATTATCCACAGGGTTCATAAACATCATCTAAATATACAATGAATACAAGGAGAATTAAGAGATAGAAATTACAAATCTTGAGTCTTTCTCCAAGTGTGGATCTTTGTTGTTTATCCCCTGCTTCAATCTTCAAATCCAAAAGAAACCCTAGAATCTACTAACTACACTAATCTAACACTAATCTATACTAATCTACTCCTAAGCTAGCTAAACAAGAATTGAAAGATAAGGAAATTGAAAACTAGCTAGGGCTTGAACTCCCAATGGGAGGATTAAACAAAAGAGGGCCAAAAGCTCTTATATCATATGCCTTCCCGTCTGCTAAGCAAAAAGTCAAAGTTTGGCCAAAAATAGACTGGCGTGGCCGCGCGAGGAATAGGCTTGGATGGGGCGCGCCCGCGCGGGCAGGAAAGTTGGGCCTCTGGCTTTGGAGATTGGCGCGGGCGCGCATGCCTGCTTCCTTGACCCGGTGCGGCCGCGCGGGCCTCTGATGCAGGTTTTTTTGCTGCTTTTTGCTGCACTTGGCTTTGCCACTCCAATGCTTGGCAAGTGAACTCCTTTTTAGCCTCTTTGCAACATGACATCCCCATTTAACCGTTTGACTTCATGCTTTGCCCAATCATGCCATCATCTCTTTTAGCCTATTTCAATGCGATGCCCCTTTTAGGCCATCTTAGGTCCTTTTACTCTCAATTTGCACCCGGAGAGTTCCTAAACATAAGCACTGCAAAACAAAGGAAAAACATATTAAATGCATAGGATTACTTGAGTTTAAGCAACAGAATGAGCTGGTTACTATCCGAATAAATGGTAATAAAACCACTTATCAATAGATGAGGATGTCATCAATAAAGACAACCACGAACTGATCCAAATATTCCTTGAATACACGGTTCATCATATCCATAAAAGCAGCAGGAACATTAGTCAGTCCAAAAGATATGATTAAGAATTCATAATGCCCGTATCGAGTTCTGAAAGCAGTCTTCGGAATATCCTCAGTTTTAATCTTCAGCTGATGATATCCAAAACGAAGATCGATCTTTAAAAAGGATTTTGCACCTTGCAACTGGTCGAACAGGTCATCAATACGAGATAACGGATACCTATTCTTGATTGTGACATGGTTCAACTCTCGATAGTCAATACAAAGTCGCATACTCCATCTTTCTTCTTTACGAATAAAACAGGAGCACCCCAAGGAGATGTACTAGGACGTATAAAACCGATGTCTAACAACTCCTGTAGTTGGACCTTTAACTCCTGAAGTTCTATAGGAGCCATTCGATATGGGGTTTTAGAAATGGGTTTTGTACCAGGTTCAAGGTCAATAAAGAATTCAACTTCACATTCCGGGGGTAGACCAGGAAGTTCTTTGGGAAATACATCAGGAAACTCATTAACAACAGAAATATCATTCAAACCTGACGTATTCTGGTTTAGATCAGTGACATGAGCTAAGAAATCTTGATAGCTATTTTTCAATAAACGAATAGCTTTATGACTTGAAATAACATTGATTGATTTTAGTGGTTTGGTTGTTTGAATTCGCACAATAGGTTGGTTAGGAATATGAAAACTAACAGCCTTACGAAAATAATCAATTTTGGCATGATAAGTGGTCAACCAGTCAATTCCTAAAATCACATCAAATGCAAGTATTTTCAACGATATAAGATCAACAGGTAGAGTGAGGGTACCAATTTGAATCGAGCAAGATTTGTAAACTGTAGATGTAACGAAGGTTTCTCCCAACGGAGTTTCAACAGATAAGTCAAAGTCTAATTTCTCAGGTGTCAAGTTTAAAAAATAAAAGAATGGGTAGCACCCTTATCTAATAAAGTGTAAACTTTGTAAGAGTTTATTATCAGCTTACCCGTAATAACCTCGTTCGGGTTCCTTGCTTGTTGGGCAGTCACGACAAAAGCTCTTCAAGGAACCACTGACTTTGACTTGTCAGGGATAGCCTTTGGAGTAACCATCCCTGCTGGACTTGGTTTCGCTACAGGACACACTCGAGCTATGTGCCCTTCATTTCCACAGTTATAACACAACTTGAATTGTTGTGCGCAGTTGGGGCTGATGTGTCCTTTTTGCCCGCATTTATAGCATACGACCGGCGGTCGTTCTCCTCCCCTAGAAACAGTTGATGTTGGTGCTGCTGTCGATGCTTTCACGTTCTCATTGTTGTACCTTCTCTTCTTGAAATCTCCCCCCGACTCACTTCTTCTATTATCATGGCCATGATTACCACCGGAATGGTTACCGCTTCTGGCATGATACTTTCCTCCCTGCTGGTTGTCATTGTTCCGATGACTGCTACCACCAGTACGACCTTGGTTGTTGTCCCTTGGTTGAACATAATCATTATCTCGTTCTAATAACTGGGCCCTGTTCACTACATCCGAATATAGAGAAAATTTGTGAGAAATGAGGTATTGACGAATCTCGAGTTTTAAACCTCTCAGAAATATCCGCGTCATACGTTCCTCATTCTCCACCAAATGAGGTGCAAACCGGGATAACTCCGCGAATTTAGCCACGTATTGGGACATAGTCATGTTGTTCTGTTCCAGTCTGATGAACTCTACCTCTTTCATGTGACGAATACTTTCTGCAAAAGTACTTGTCATTGAACAGTTTTTGGAACGCCCCCCAAGTCATCTTGAGTGCGGCAGGCTGGGTACGTTTCACATATTCCCATCAGTAATCTGCTTCTCCACGGAACATAAAGGTGGTAAATGGAACCTTTTGTTCCTCCGTGCATCCCAAGACATCAAATATTTTGGTAATTTGCTTAATCCAATTTTTCACCTTGATTGGATCTGGCTTTCGGTGAAACTCTGGTGGTCCCAACTCTTTAAACTGCTTGGCAGTGACAAGCCGCGAGTTGTTATTTCCACCAGTATTATGAACACGAGTCTCCCTCGTTTGGTTTTGCATGAACTGCAAAAAGCTTCTAAACATCTCGTCATTTATCATTTCTTCGGTAGGATTGTTTACAGGAGGAATATAGCCTTCTTGTTGCACGTTCTCCTCATTGGTGATTAAACGTGTCTCAACGGTCTCATTCACTCCATTATTTAGATTTTCAGCTGCCATTCTCAAATACTGCCACAAAACAAAGGTTAATCAAAAAAATTAACATATCACATATTAACCCTATGTTTCAACCGACCAATTAAATAACAATTAAGCTTAGGTAGGACACACTAGTGAAGAATTTACTCGTCTCTCCCCTCCTAGTTCTATTCCCAGATCTCCGCCAGAGATCATATCCCTAAGCTCTGATACCAACTGTGATGCCCCCAAAATAGGTTCAATACTTAACCCATTTTGAGTCGCCAAATACACTAAACAAAATTCAAATACAATCTTTCATATCACACGGTCGTGCAAAATACGACCACACAACTGTGAGTGTAAATACAGACATGTAAAAAATATTAACATTCAAACTAAGTCCTCATTACATTTATTATCACACTATTTTTAAATAAAAAAAATAGTGAGGACTTCTACAGCTCTAACTCGGACCATCACTCCATTCCCCGACTAGTACCCGCGATATTCTCATTTCCTAAAGAAAACAATGGAAGAAAAGGGTGAGCTCAACTAGCCCAGTAAAGAATATTATGACTAAGATAATGAAAAATAATTTATCGTTAGCCTTCAATAAATCAGATAAAATATTATGGACAGCAAGTTTTAGATCAATATTCGCAGCGAAATAACAATTCATTAGAAGAGTTAAGTAGAGAATGATGTCTACTATCTTCTTTGATTTAAAAGTCCATCATCAATATTTTATCCCTGTAACATCAATCAATATACATCTCAAATCAAATATCCATCTTTGCACTACGGGCAAAAGATATTCATTTGTATCATCAGTTGGTCATGTTCATCTCAACACCTGTCCATCTTTGCACTACGGGCCAAAGATATTCATCAGGTAATCATTCATCTTTGCACTACAGGCCAAAGATATTCATCATGTAATTATTCATCTTTACACTACAGGCCAAAGATATTCAGTTATATCACTATTTATAACTGAGGATGATGAAAAATAATACGAATAACGGATCCAGTGAGATAAAGGACAAATATTAGAGAATTTATCCATAGTTCAAGAATGAAGATCAAAACCTGGATCCAATCAAAGATAATTTGGATGAATATATATATATATATATATATATATATATATATATATATATATATACCGTGAATAGTATCCTGTGAATAGTAACTCGACATGAAAAGATAAAAATTTCACAAGAAAGTTCCGACCAATATTCCAGTGAAATAATATTAGATGAAGCGCAAAACTCAAGTAATATCTGATCATTTCAGGAATTATAGAAGCAATACTTATCGTAGTAAGTTTAGAGTTAAAAATCTGAAATGAAACAATATACGAAACTGCAATTAAATTTTCACCCGTCTGGCGGTAGTCTGCTCAGACAGATTATTTCCACAATTTAATAACAACTGAATACGAAGGGTTATTCACCAGACATGCGGTAGTCCGCGTAGACAGGTTATTCCCATAAAATAATAAAGAATAGAATAACAACAGGATTTCACCATGCATGCGGTAGTTCGCGTAGACAGGTTATTCCAACAGAATAATAAAGAATGGAATAACAACCCTTACGAGTATTGAAAGAAAATAACTCTCTTCATGAATACGAAAGAAATAATACCCCTTACCTTAAAATTTGGAGACTGCACTAGCGTAATAGCAGAATACTCTTCTTCTTTCTCTCTTATTCTCTCTATACTTTCTCTCTCTATAGCTTTAGTGAATTGGTGAGAAATAATGAAGAAATGAGCTTCTATTTATAGGCTCGGCAGAGTAAGGGTAAAATAGTCTTTTTGTCATAATTTATGACATCATCGCTTACATCATCGATCTATGACATCATTGCTTACCTCATCGCTCCGATGGCATCATTGCTTACCTCATCGCTCCGATGACATCATTGTTTGCATCATAAGAGTTCAAATTTAATTTGCACTCTTCCACCTCGTTTAACTTTTATACCATGAATTTACTATAATAATGTTACCATTCAAATTATAAAAATCATACTATTATATAATCACATCATACTACTATAATGTAATATTATAATAATATATTTGAATGAATTATTTATCGGACAAGATAGAATACCAACTTTCAACAAATGTCACATGTTAAAAATTCCTCCGTTTAAGTCCACATTGAATAAATATTTCTTTATCAAATATATCAAAAATTAATTATTCACGAATAATATTACAGAACTACAATACTGACAACCAGGTCGTTTCCAGGAAAGGGGAGCCTTCCGATAAGGATTTCTCCTTACTGACGCGCAATTAATCAACCCCTTTCCTAGACAGAACTTTCTTAGACATTGCCAATAATACTATCTAATAATATTATTCAAATAATATGAGTTATTGATTTGATAATTTGAAATAATGTGCAATGACAATTATTGAATCAATAATATAAAATAGCAAAGTAGCACTTATTGATATAAAATATCAACGTAGCAAATATTGAACCAATAAAATATTATGCAATTATTGAATCAATAATATAAAATATTGAATAGTAATTACTGTAACAATAATTGAGTAAGTGCCTTCCTACGTAAGAATCAATAATTCGAAATTCTGTGCAATACCGTGTGCTACTGTGCAACACCACGTATTACTGTATTTTAACCACCGGATATTTCAACAGTACTAACGGTAACAGTTTTGCTGTTATTTTTATAAAAAGGTTACTTCTGTCGCTTTCTATATATGACATTCATTCCGTTGTGGGGTCCACCAATGACTGCTCCATCGTACGAATATTCTCCGACAAAAAGAATATTTCTCGACCAAACGAATATTCTCCGACACAACGAATATTTTATAACCACTTGCTTACTTTGTAAACTTTGCACATTTCACCCATAACTTATCACATTTATCAAATCAACACCTTACTATTTCAAAATAATATATAAAGAAAATTAAATCTTATTCATAAAATTTAGGGTCTTACATGTAAACTTCGGAAGAGTTTATGATTAATTTACCCGTAATAACCTTGTTCGGGTTCCTCGCTTTTTCGGTAGTTACGACAAATGCTTTTCCAGGATCCACCGACTTTGACTTGTCTAGAACAACCTCTGGTGTCACCGTTCCAGCTTGACTTAACTTTGCTATAACGTACATTCCACCTTCAACTAATTCGTCGCACTCCTGATCCATAATTTGAATCATTACTCTTCGATCCATATCGAATTGGGGTTGATCGCTCTGCACAGGGTAATTCCAAACTCGATGTTGGATTCTCCCAATTGCTGTCCAAAAAGTGAAATCTATGTCGTCTATTTTGGCCTTCTTAGATTGGACGTCTCTTTCTAAAATATCAACACGTCGTGCGGCTTTTACCCATGCATCCTCCATTCTCATTCGTTCAGTTGTTTCTTCTTTCATCAGAATTTTGATAATTGCATTCTCAGCTTCCAGCTCTAATATCATATGCTCTGTTAGAGAGAGCTTCTGTTCAAGCCTCGCATATAGAGTAGCAAAATCTTGAATTGCTGTATCCCTTTGTTCCACGGTCGCCTGCCGTTCTTCACCCTGCTCTTCTAACTCATGAATACGATTTTGCAGTTCTACATTCCGATCATAAAATTCTCCTAATAAATTTTCCTCAGGTTCCTCTTCTTCCTCACTCTCAGCTTTTACTTCTGCGACTATCTCGGGTGCAACTATTAATTCTTCAATCACTACATAGATAACTACAGCTAAAAGTAAGACTACGAGTAGCGGTGCCTCAATGGTCTCAAATGCTCCATTGCTTAAATGTTTCGACGTCAATCTCAACTACTGCCATAAAATAATGGTTGATTAAAAAACTAAACATATCACATGTTAATCCTATGCTCCGACTGACCAATTAAATACCACATAAGCTTAGGTAGGACACACTAGCGAAGGATTTATTCGTCTCTCCCCTCCTAGTTCTATTCCCCGATCTCCGTCAAAGATCATATCCCTAAGCTCTGATACCAACTGTGACGCCCCCAGAATAGGTCCAATCAACCCAACCCATTCTGAGTAGCCAAATACATGGTACATAATTGAAATATAATCTTTTATAACACAAGGTCGTGAAAAATATGACCAGACACTGTGAGTGTCAATACAAACATCTAGAGAATATAAACATTCAACTAAGTCCTCATTATAATTATTATCACACTATTTTATAAAAATAGTGAGGACTACTACTGCTCTTAACTCTGCTCCCTAACTAGTCCCTGCAATATTCTCATTTCCTGAAGAGGACAATAGATAAAAAGGGTGAGCTCAACTAGCCCAATAAGGAATATTATGACTAAGATAATGAAAAATAAATTATCGTTAGTCTTTAACAAATCGGAGAAAATAATATGGACAACAAGTTTTAGATCAACAACTGTAGCGGAAATAATAATATATCAGAAGAATAAAGTAGAAAATAATGTCTACTATCTTCTGTGATTTAAAAGTTCATCATCAATATTTTATCCCTGTCAATCAATATATATCTCAAATCAAATATTCATCTTTGCACTACGGGCCAAAGATATTCATTTGTATCACCAGTTGGTCATGTTCGTCTCAACACCTGTCATTTTTGCACTACAGGCCAAAGATATTCATCAAGTAATCGTTCATCTTTGCATTACAGGCCAAAGATATTCATTTATATCACCATTTAGGACTGAAAATATTTTAAAGAACGAATCTAGTGAGATAAAGGATAAAATTTTGGGATTCGTAATTCAGTTTATCCAAGTTCAAAAATACTCCATAATACTCATTTGTGGAGCGAAATTCAAGAATAAAGTTCAAAACTTGGATCCAATCAAAGATAGACCCATAATTGCCAACTTGGACAAATAGAAGAAAATTTCATTTTTTAGTGAATAGTGTCGTATTCGTGAATAGTGCCGTATACGTGAATAATTCCGTATGCGTGAAAAGTAATCTCGATATGAAAAATATAGAGATTTCATATGAAAAATCATACTTCGTAAATATTACTCGTGAATAGTACCATATTTGTGAATAGTGCCGTATACGTGAATAGTAATCCCGACGAAAAAGGTATAAATTTTATAATAAAATTTATACCAATATTTCGATGAAATGATATTGAAAGCAATAACATCATTTACGAAAAAAATAACATCCCTTACCTTAAAAGAATCAGACTTCTGGCTGAAATATCAGATATAATACTGAAGAAAACTTGCACCGAATAGCAACACTCAAAGTATCCAAATACTCACAAAAATACGCTCGATATTATAGAGAGAGAAAACTTCTGATTCTGGTGTGATTTTCAAATTCTAATTTAGTATCCTATTTATAGGAAAATGCTTTGAACGCCAAAGTAGAAAATTTAATAAAATATTATTATTTTTAAAAAAAAAAATCACGCACGCCACCTCTCACTTTCACCAGCACTCCACAAGTGAGGCCCACCTCACAAAAAATGTTTTTATTAAAAAAAATATTTTTAACCCTAAAAATCACTTCCGATCCAATATTCCGAAACTTCAATAATTCATGAAAAATAGCCCTTTTATCAGAAAAATTCGAATCTTATATCTTTTTTATAGGAAATTTAATTATCTACAACTTTGCAGAAGGAAGTGTTTTCAAATTTCAAACGAAAAAATGGCCGAAATCCACAAACGGATGATTTTCCACACCAAAATACCAACAAAATACTGATAAAACACATCAACATTAATTCCTTCATTTATATCCATATAAAATAAATATTTTCTTATCATATAAATTAACAATTAATTATTCATAAATAATATTATAGAACCATAATATTGACAACCAGGTCGTTCCCAGAAAAGAGGGGGCATTCCGATAAGGATTTCTCCCTACTGGCGCGCAATTAAATAACCCCTGCTAGACAGAACTTTCTTAGACATTGCCAATAATGCTATCTTATAATATTATTCAAATAATATGAATTATTGATCTAATAATGGAAAATATTGTGCAATAGCAATTATTGAATTAACAATAATATAAAAATACCGTGCAATACCGTGTGCTACTGTGCAACGACGCGTATTACTTTATTTTTAACCACCGGGTATTTCAACAGTATTAACGGTAACAACTACGCTGTTATTTATAGAAAACTCATTCTTGTCGTTTTCTTAATCCGAAAATTTTCCGTTATGGGGCCCACAAATGGCTGCGCCGTCGTACGAATATTCCCCGACAGTAAGAATATTTCATGACCAAACGAATATTCCACGACAACAATGAATATTTTATAACCACTTGCTTATTTAAAATATTTGCGTATTTTACCCATAACATTCCACATTATCAAATTAACCACTGACTATTTCAAAATAATATATAGAAGAAATTCAATTTTTTATTCATAAAAGTTGGGATCTTACAGTAGTTGCTGCATAGTATCTCATATTATTAATTTAATTATTATCACAGTATCATCTGCACAATACTTTATATTATTAAATCAATAATTGACACGATACAATTACTCATATTATTATTAGCATTATTAACAATGTCTATAAAGTTCTATCGAAGAAAAAGGTTAGGTTATTTAATTGCGCGCCAGTAAGGAGAAATCTTTATCGGAAAGCCACCTCTTTCTTGGGAACGATCTGGTTGTCAATATTGTGAGTTATAATATTAATGATGAATTATTGATAAAAATATTTTCATTGTGCTGGGAATATTAATGTTAGTGGAAATCGACATTTAATTTGATAATAGTTGATTTCTAGATGTTAAATTGACCAAACGGACAATTAATCAGATAAATGAGCAATTAATTACTATTGGTTCACATGCATGGAACTATTTGTTCACATGCAAAGAACTATTGGGTCACATGCAAGTACTATTAGGGGATGTTATGGAAGATTGATAATACTTGAGGGACTAAATTAAAAATAGAGGCAAAGATGAAGGTACTAAAGTATAATAAGCCGAGCCCCTAAAGTGCAATTAGTGAAACTATATTTTTCTATAAATAGAAACTCATTTATTTCTTCTTTCTCACTAATTCACAAAACTATAGAGAAAGAAGCTATAGAGAGAGAATAAGAGAGAAAGAAGAAGAGTATTCTATTACTACACTATTGCAATATCCAATCTTCTACTAAGGTAAGGGGTATTATTTCTTTCGTATTCGTAAAGAATATTATTTTCTTTCAATACTCGTAAAGGTTGTCATTCTATTCCTTATTAAGTTGTGGGAATAACCTGTCTATGCGGATTACCGCATGCATGGTGAATAACCCTTCATATTCCTTCTTTATTAAGCTGTGGGAATAACCTGTCTACGCGGACTACCGCATGCCTGGTGAATAACCTTTCGCATTCATTCTCTATTAAATTGTGGAAATGATCTATCTACGCGGATTACCGCATGACGTGTGAAAATCTATTTGCAGTTCTTATGTTATTTCGTTTCATATTCCTAAATCTAAACTTACTATTGCTTCTATAATTCCTGAAATGATTACAAATTTCTTGAGGTTTGCGCTTCATCTAATATCATTTCACTGGAATATTGGTCTGAACTTTATTATTAAATTTTAATCTTTTTATGTTGGGGGACTATTTATCTAGGGTACTATTTATACGATACTATTCACAATGAAATTAAAGTTTCTTTTCTTTGTCCAAGTTATCTTTTATAAATCTTATTCTTGAAATTTGATCCATGTTTTGATCTTCATATTGACAATTTAAACATTATTGAACTCTGAATAAATTAAATTATAAATCTCTAATATTTTTCCTTGATCTCACTTGATTCATTCTTTATATCATTGTCATAATCTTTAGACTTAAATTTAGGTGAAAGATATCTTTGGCCCGTAGTGCAAAGATGAACTGTTGATTGATATCTTTGGCCCGTAGTGAAAAGATGAACTGTTGATTGATATCTTTGGCCCATAGTGCAAAGATGAACTGTTGATTGATATCTTTGGCCCGTAGTGCAAAGATGAACTGTTGATTGATATCTTTGGCCCGTAGTGCAAAGATGGACATGTGTATGGTAGGATCATGACCACTAATGATACAGTTGAATATCTTTGGCCCGTAGTGCAAAGATAAACAATTGATTGGTATGATCATGATCATTGTTGTTACATTTGAATATCTTTGGAGTAGGGTGTAAAGACAATATGATTATTAAGTGTCTTTAGCCTTTGTGGCAAGGACATTGAGTGAAAGCTCTATTAAGCCTTTGTGGCAAGGAGAAATTATTGATTTACATGATTATGAACATGAATTGTGAATTTAACTATAATCTTTGGTGTTACAGATAAAGACAGGTGGTTTTGTCTTGAGTACAACGAATAACTGTTGATTGGTGTTACATAAATAAAATATCGATGATGGACCTTTAATTTGGGGAAGATAGTAGACATTATGTTCTACTTGACTCTTCTAATGGATTGCTTGTTCCGCTGCAACTATGGTTAAATTTTTTTATCATTTACTATATGTTCTAAATATCTGATTTATTACTGATGAAGGCTATTGATAATTTAATTATCGTAAGTCACGATATTCTTTACTAGGCTATTCGTGCTCACCCTTTTGCTTCACAAATCCTTTCAAGTAATAAGAGTGTAGCTGGGTCAAGCGGGGATAACAGGGGAATAGAACGATGGCCTATAACTGTTGAAATTTCCCATAAGACAGTATGTAAATAATTGTATTAAGGACTTAAAATGTGTGTGTCGTATTTTATACGTCATTTAATAATTAATTTTAGTGAACAACAATAGGGTGATGAGAACCCGACTTTGGAAGGTTATGTTGCCACTATCATACAAGATATCTAACCACATACGACTTCGTGTTATCATAAAACATGGTTATGCGCATCCATTTATTGATTATATCTATGAGCACTACCCATATAATCTTGGAGTATGGTTGGAATATAATCCTCAGTTTGAGACAATGGAGATCATTATATGGCAAGAGAATACCCACCATTGGAATGAACATGATAGTAATCTTCTCGTTCTTCTTTGGAGACTATTGGGTTAACCAAGTTTAATTCTCAAGTCCTATGATATCTATTATAACTTAATAGCATGGCCTCCCATATATGAAGGTTTCCTTGAGCATTTTCTAAAGATTTTAATTCCTAAAATAGTTATTGACTGTACCTTTATGTAACGTATCATTGATAAGGAGTATGAGTACTGTTATTTGTATTGAAACTCATAATTTCTGTGTGGTCATATTGTGCACGATAGAGTAATAGTTGAAAATAGAAAGTTTGTATTTAGATTCTGTAGTGTGTATTTTGGCGACTCGGAATGGGTTGTATGGACCTATTTTGGGGGCGTCACAATCTCCGTTATTCCGGTCAGAACTACTTTCCTATTAAGGTAAATGATATTATTTTTCTCGTAAAGGATGTTATTTTCTTTCAATATTCGTATATGATACTATTTTATACTCGTAAGGGATATCATTTTCTTTTATACTCCAGATTATGTAAGTGATATTATTTTATTTTATATTCCTAAATTTAAACTTACTATGGTAAGTATTGCTTCTATAATTCCTGAAATAATTAGAAATTCCTTAAGGTTTACGCTTCATCAAATATCATTTCACTGGAATATTGGTCTAAACTTTTTTATTAAATTTTAATCTGTTCATGTCGAGGTACTATTCATACGATACTATTTATACGGTACTATTCATAAGTACTATTCATTGATTAGAATCCCTAGCGCGATTAGTTAGAACCTTCTCCCTACTAGATATGGATCTAGGGTTTTACGGAGTGTTTAAAATTAATTGAAAATAACTAGATCTGAGCCAATCTAGCATAAAGTTTCAAGCTTCAAAGCTTTAGAATCAATTGAAGGCTAGATTTGGCTAGATCTAGGGTAAATCTAGTAAAAAGATTTGATCTTTAACTATATACAAGCAAAATAATCAGTAGAATAGATAGATCTATATATAAACAACCAATATATGTATAAAGATTGAAACTTTAACCATGTATAAGCAAAATATTGAACTAGATCTAATATATCTAACTAGATTTACAAGGAAAAGAACAAAGATTCTATTTTTTACCTTAGGGAATGTAGTAACAAGCTTCCTTTGACTTGAATCTATGCTATATCACTTTATACGTATAAGATCTAACTATATAATGCTTGATATAACTTAGATCTAGTATTTTTGGAGTAATTTTGAGCTCCTTCTCTCTCTAAAATGAGCTCTCTTCTTCAAATGAGTTGTTGATGCCTTCATATAGGCCCCAAAGCCATACCTTCTTCCAGCCACAGTTGCACATGCGACTGGGCCCCGTGGGTCCTGTAGTCTCGAAGTTCCTTCCTTTAGTCGTCTGTATCATTCAATCCGGGGATAATTGGGAGATGTGCCTAACCATTATGGAAAGCTTCTTCTGGCTGCTACGCAATGACATCGAGTTTGACCATTTCTGGGTCCGAAAAGATGAAGCTATAAGTTGAGCGGTATGTTCTGATATTCGAGGGTAGTCAGATGGCTCGTCTTGGGTAGTTTGCATCTCAAAATTATTTGTGGTGGCTTCTTATGTCCTCATCCTCAGTTTTACGATCCTCGCTCAAATCGTGTTGTGGTTGGGGCAAAATTACACTTTTTCCCTTCCGTGGGGTTATCTCCGGGATGAAGTTACGTGTTTGTATTTCCACAGGGTTGTCTCTAGGGTCAAGTTATGCTTTTGCCCTCTTGTAAAGTTAGTAAAAGGAAAGCAAAATTTTGGGTGTCTACAGATGTCCCTCTTTGTCATGTTTATGCAATGTAATGGGATTAACACGCCAAAGAAACTAGACACCCGATACATGATAGGGTATATCAAGTGATGCAATGACATTTATAAAATATCCAGTGATTATGAATGCTAGATTTAAAGGCTTCTCGTTAGCTGGGGAGGATTGATGGTTGTATTTGCCACTACCGAGTATTGTATTTGATGCCTTCACCAGGTATTGATTCCAATATATTGATTAATCATCTTTGATTGCGGCCAATGTCTTCGCTGGGTATTGACTCTGACGGATGGATTAATCATCATGGATTGCTTCTGATGCCTTTGTAGGGTATTGAATCCAACGGATGGATTAATCATCGGGGATTACTACTGATGCCTTCAATGTGTATTGACTCCAACAGATTAATTAATCATCGGGGATTGCTGCCGATGCCTTTATTGGGTATTGACTCCAACGGATTGATTAATGATAGGGGACTGTTGTCGATGCCTTCGCCGAATATTGACTCCAACGGATTGATCAATCATCAGGGATTGCTGTCGATGCCTTCGCCGGGTATAGACTGCAACAGATTGATTGTTGATTATAGAAGGGGTGATTTTTAATTCTTATTTCTCGGCCACTTTTATGTTGGGATTTCGGGTTTCTTTTGATTCATATACCATTTTTAGGGTTTTCCTGGATTTTATTGTTCGAAAATGGGTAATTTTATGAGCCGATCGTGCCTTTCTCTTTGCGAATACATTTTTCATACCTAGGAGGACACCTTTTAAATTTAATTTTACCAAAGATGAGGAGTGTGACCCACCTAGTCCAGCCACAGGTATGGCTTAATCGCAGGTATATCTGCGGCTTAGCCGCAGGTACATCTGCGGCCAGATGCGGGTGGGTTGATACCTTCTGCCACCTTTATTTTCTCTCATTTCTCTTGAGTTTTCTTGTCTTCTCTCTAGTATTTTCGAGCTTTTTTTCAGATCTACCCTTATGAGGCTTGATTTCACAGATTCCGTCACCGTACACTTGATCAGTGTACTTGAGGTAACGTATACACTCTCTTCTTTCGAGTTTTTACCAATGCTTTATCGCGTTTTATTGTTAAACACAATGTATTAAAAATATATGCATAGACTTGATAAAAAAATTTTGCTTCAGTATATGTTTGCATCTTATCATATGGAACACCATAATGTAAGAAATTTCATTTTTAGAAATTATTTTTAATGTACATTTTGATAAGTGTTAGGCTATTATTTCATTAGAGTAAGTTCTTGATCTCACTTTATGTATTTATCATTGAAGAACATATGTCTGGATGTTGGATTGTGCTTGGGTGCCTATAGACGATCGTTTTATTCATGCCTATGTGCATGGGGATAGTTCATATTATAATGTGGACTCTGGTGAAATTTTTTCGCAGGCCGGGGTAAGAACGTATATGTATGTTTAGCTATGCTAGGATGTATACAGAAATGATGTAGATGCATTTATACATGCGTGGTGCTATGACTTAAAATTCTAGCCCTAGGAGTTTATTGTCTCTAGGCTAGCATAGATGCAGATTTAAATATGACAAGATAGGGACATACCTTGCCTTATTTTGAATGCCATAATGTTGTTGTCTAGGCATGGATTCAGATAGACCCAGTAGCTCCGCCTCCCACAGGGCCACTTATGGAGTTCTTCTTCGCAGGATCGCTTCGATAGTTCCCACTCTGTGAGTGACTCGTCAGGCTCACTGTCTTACAGAGTCGGTGATTTGACCTATTGGAGTTGACATGACTTAAATGCCCGATATGGAGGATGATCTTCCCGATCCCGAGGTACCTCCCAAGTCTGCTTTACGTCGAGTCCTTCTTGGCATTCAGGTGGTCATTCCCGACCTTTTGGGTGTTGATCTGAGCCGTCACCCGTCAATTCACTTGTATGTTAATGAGGTATAGGAGGTTTTTACATTGAGTCATCTCACTTCCCCATTTTTGGTAAAAGTCGGTCTTTAACCTCGGTGTAATGCAGGTTTTGGAGTTCACCCAACCGAGGGGGAACTGGTTAAGTGTTTTTTCCTTGTAACAGTCCCTTCATTCCGACTACCATGCCCTAGTAAATTCTTCAGTTTTAGAGTACTTCTTCACTATTGCTCCCCGCCGCTGGCCGTGGGGCTATCTTCGCACTTTATCAGAGAGATGGTTTCATCAGAGTCAGTCCCTTCATCTTTTGGATTGCGAGGAAATGATGGTGCTTATACATTGGAAATATATTATAGGCATGTAGTTTTCTGGAGCCAGGGTGCCTTTCGAGGCTGACATCACTCTAGTTGCCAGTTCGCGCTCTGCTCAGACTTTTTCCTCAAGAGCGGGCCTTCAAGGCCCTTAGCATTCGTTCAGGACCTTTTAGTGTTTATGCTGCCCGAAGTACCTTATTGGAGCCATTCTCGCAGGACTTGGTAGATCAGGATTGTATTCTAAGGCGCTTGTTTTTACCATCACGAGGGGTTATTTTCTTGTGAACAACTCCTCTACTGTCCCCTTTAGCCTGGTTGGGGCTCTCCGCGATGTGGACCTCATAGGAGACTATGAATGGGGCTCTTTTACTTTTTCCTATTTACTTCATGGGATGCGCTTGCGCTTAGGGGGCATGACAGATGCTTGGCTCAACTTTTACCCTTTTCTGCTAGTGATTCCCCTGGCTTGTCCTTGATTCTTTTTCCTTGGGTTGTCCTTTTTCTTGACTAATGTATATTTATTTTGGACTTTTAGTTTTAGGCTTACAAGAGGCTTCCTTGCCTTCGTCCTGTTACTAACTTGGGCCTAGATACTTATCCGCGAGCCGCTGGTGGCATCATTCCACTTTAGAGAAGTTCCCTGTTTCTGAGGATTTTGCCCATTGTTGCATCCAGTTGGAGATGTTATTTGTTGCGGATGTGATGTGGGTCCCGTATACCTCGAAGCACCTAGTGGAGGGGTTCGATTGAGGTTTTTTAATGGGGCCTTAGTATGCTCTATCCATACGTCGGGTTCCTTTGCTATTTAATGGAGGCTAGGAGCTCTACTTTGGGGAGCGTGTCTTCCGGTGCGTCTCAAGGGAGATCTGCATCCCTTTTTTTCCCCCTACTCAGCGATTTTGGCCCTTAGTTCAGCCGATCTCAGAGATTCCTTTGGAAGGTCATAATGGGTTTCCTATTGTCGAATGGCCCCAGTACATCAATTGCTTTTTCACTTTGGTGGGCGCCCCGTACCATTGACTCTCAGACCCGATATACTTAATTTTTGGGGGACATGGTTCTGGGGTCCGTGATGATGACCAACTTGATGGTTTATGTTCGGAAGCTGACCCATCTTTCTAAGATTACAGAATTGACACAACAGGTGGACCGGTTATCCCACTTCATTCGCCATCCATTTGGGTAGGGATCCATATGAGGCTGACACTTTTAATCCTTTTGGGTTCGGGGTTAGTTTGTCTGCTGATCCAGGTGCTGCTGATTTTGCTTGAGAATGAGATCCATCATTCTATCGCCCAGATACACATTTTAGTGGGGATATTTTGACTCGGGAGGACCTAGCCTGGGTTAGCCGGTTTGATGATGTCAGTGCTTTTATAAATGATGTAGAGTTTATCTGATAGGCCTTTGTTAGTTGTTGGGCGTCTATGCCCCATTTTCCTGTACTTCTTATTTTTATTTTCAAATGTATCATAGATATGATGTTAATGTTTATATAAGAACTTAATGTATTTCGCAGAGAAATATATGATGTATTTCCACTTCTTTATCGCACATGTTGTATTATTACTCATTATGATTCATGCTTTATATATGATGCACACTTTATATATTTGTAAATGGTTATTTAGAATTGAGACCTGTATGGTCTTTGTGATACTATTTTTTACATATGGCTTCATCATCAGTCACTCGTATAGATCATTCTCCTCCGAGTCGGATGTCCTCCAGTTTGAGATGTTGGTATGGCAGTTTCCCAGCTTCTGATCATATTATAATGGATCGAATGTTGGGCCATTATATGTCCTTCTTGTCCTTTTATATGTCGGACGGGTTTGTGGATGGGATGCTGGCTCATTGGATCCCTGAGCGGCACGTCTTTAGATTTGGGTTGGATGAGTTGACCCCTACGCTGGACGAGTATCACAATATCTCGAGTCTGCTGATGGACGACCCATGTGCCAGAGTAGCGATGGGCCATATGCATCGCTAGTTTATGACTACGACTAGTTTGAGGAGGTTAGTTGTTTTAGTGGAGGTTTATGATGGGAATATTGCGCATATGAACTTCTTGATAGACCGCTTTACCTCGGCTAATAGCTTTACCATTTACTAGAGGGATTTTTCTATCTTTGCGGATAGGTGGCAGACGGCGCGTGTGGACGCCCTAGTGATGTGTGCCTACTAATACATTCCTTTTTATGCTAACCATATGGACGTCGGGATGTCGATGGTCATCAAGGCTCTTCGTGACGACTTTACTATACTTCTGCTGATATTAGTAGAGACCCTGATATCGGCCTCCTACTGTCGAACATTCAGGGATATGGAGTTCCGAGGTAGCTCAGTTCTCTTGCACGTCTGGTTTAATTATGACCCATTTGAGGTTGATTGGTCGATTTTGTCGACATGTTTTGCTTTGGTCACATTATAACAATGTCTTACTCCTTTAGCCCGGCTTCGTGTGTTGACGTCGCTTCTTGGATAGAAATCTAAGATGCCATTAAGGCCCCTTTTGAGGTTGTGATGTACTCAGGGTATTGCTCTTTTTTTAGTTTCGTCACCCACGTAGCTGACTTGCACTTCCTCCCTCTGGCTAGATTGAAGGGTGTGACCACGTATCATCCTTTGGCGATGATGGGCCAATTTGATTAGTATCAAGAGGTTCATCTGTTGGTCGTATATTATTTCTTCCCTATCTGTTCCATTACTAAGGCAGACTTGGCATGTGTGTATGGATTTTGGTCCCATAGTCAAACGACCGAGTTCAGGGATGGCCATTTCGGTCAGTCGACAGAGTATTTGGCCTGGCTGGAGGCAGACTTAGCACCAGATATGGTTGATCATTTTGAGGTGGGGGCCCGATTTAGTGATGAGGAAGAGCCGATAGGGGGCACTATATCTCCGACTGAGGAGGAATTATCTGATAGTTTGGCAGAGGCCCTGGTTAGTGCGACTCCGAGTTCTCTTTTATCATCGAGGGAGGTATTAGACCGCTAGGTGCATCTTTTAACGTTTGAGCTGTACCAAGTAGATGTTTACTGCTTTGGCAGGTAGGGATATTGTCAGTGTTGAGAGGGATGCGGTTCTTACTACTAGAGACGCGACCGTAGCTGAGAGGAATTCCCTCAGGTCTTTTACAGATGATCTTGCAGACCATGCTCGGGTCGTGGTAGAGCGTTAGGAGGGGCTTGTTCGATCAGCATTGGAGCTCTTGAGACGCATTGATGCGGTGGAGTAAGAGCTTAGGGCCCCTCCTTTGACTGCAGAGACGGCTGGATATTTGGAGCTGTTATCCCCTCTGACCTCGGATCTATAGTCTTGATTAGTTTTCATGTACAAACTATGCTATTCTTCTTTTGTCAAATATTCAAGAATACTTTTGCATGTTTAAACAATAGTATATATAAAAAGCAACACATTTAGTTCACTTCCCTCCTTTGAGCGTATCTTGACCATATATACTAATTGTCATTTTATCCCCATGACTTGATATCTTGATATATCACTGTTCTTGTCATCTCTAGGACTTGTGCTGGATTCGATGAAGCGATGTCGAGGTGTCGTCGAGTCTTTCCAGCATGGGTCGTTGACTTGGGGGGGGGGGGTTTCTTTACGTGAATTGAGTTTTGGGTTATCTGGGATATGGGATGAGATATTTTGTTGTTTTTCTGAGGATTTGACTGAACCATAGGAGCCGCCTACGTACTCCCGTGGATGGGGGAGATCAGGTCTTACATAGTTCAGGCATAAACTATGAGGACTTGTTTTTTATAATAAACTTGAGATTTATGCTTTTCTAAAAAGGGTTCTCAGACATAGTACCATTTTAACAAATCAGAATTGATTAGCTGCAGGAATTCCTCACCGTCCATTTCTTGTAACCTTAGGGCTCCACCTGACAAAACTTCTTTTATGATGAAGGGTCTTTCCCAGTTTGGGGTGAACTTTCCTTTAGCCGTGTCTTGGCCTGGGATGATCTTTTTTTATACCAAGTCATGCTCTTTGAACTCCCGGGGCCACACCTTTTTGTTGTAGGTGTTGGGTTTGTACGTAACGCAATCATGCAATCAAATCACATAAATAGGGCGGAAGCGTAAAAACTAGGTTTTCAAAAATTTATACAAACCCATTGCCATGATCATTCTTGTGCATCAATTATCAGTGAATGAGGAAGAAGAAAAACAGAATTATACCTTTGAAGATCCAAGCTTCCTCAGGTACAAGTTCTACTCTTTTGATTCCTTTGATTCCTCTGTAGTGGCTCCTTCCCTTGATCAATGTCAGCCACCCAAATGTTTGGCCTCTAACGGTGATCCACCAAGGAAGATGAAGAACTCAGTAAGATGGGTTATTGGCTTAACCCTTGTTTCTATCTCTATAGAATATGTGTACTCCTAACTCTTGAAAAATTCACGTACCTTATTTCTGATATAAGACTCTCTTATATAGATATTAAGTTAACCCTCCTAATCCAATTAAAATAGGGTTTTATTTAATTAATTAATTAATTACTTTTAATTAATTTATATCCTAATCTTTATTAGGATTGAGAGAGAGTACTGATATTATATTAATTTCTAAACTCCTTTAGAATTAAAATAATAATAATAATATTAATATTATTAAGACTCCTCTTATTAATTTATATTTAATATTTTTAAAATATTAAATAATAAACATTAAGCTATTTAATTTATTCTATCATCATAGATTAAATTAATTATACTTAATGCATTATTACTATCATGCCATTTTCTTCTTAAATAATTCTTCTTCCTTTTATGGTGTGACCCTTTAGGTTCTCCATATTAAACCGGTTGTGAATAAATCAATTAGAACAATTCTAATCTTATTTAAATAAACAAATTAAACTAATAATCTATTTAATTAAATAACATTTATTCTACAATAGGGATAAGCCTCCCTAGCGATCAACGACTTTCCAGATAATATAGATTTCAACATTAATCATAAAAGAACCTGTGAGTTAATAGTTACCGTACAATTCAATCCTTCCACCATACAATGTCCCAATTAAATATAAGACATGGATTTACTGTCAAGTCTTAATTTATTTAATTATATGTATTTCGATTAGAAAATGCACAACTCCAAATAATGCAAATTAGAAACCTCTTTCTAATTTCATTCTACCTTGGCCAAGGATTCCTGGGTTGTCATTTAACGAATCACATAGGACATATCTCCTCTTTTACTAGAGGTGGTAGATTCTTTATTGATCATTCATTATCTCCATATGTAACTCATTACACCCAAGCATACCCTATATATGCCTTAAAAGGCCTTAAAGAATTAGTCAAAGTGTAATTTGTTACATACAAGATACTATGATGATCTCAAGTCCAAGGATCACATGTACTACTATCACATTAGGAATTTCTATTGACAGGCGAGTAAAACTCCATTAGGTATTCCATAGCGAGTCACGTTCAGTGAACTTATTCTCCAATAAGCACCTACATACTTGCTTTAGTGTCTCCACACAAATGACCATGAGATCAGTCATCCTCATCCAATGAGCAAGCAACATATGTACCAATCTATCCGGATTTACTAATCCCCATTTTAGTAATCCCACAATTGGGAACTATTTTAGTTTTTAAGCTTTCTAAGAATTTAGATCTCCTTATCATGATCTCATCATGATTCTAAAAGCATTGCTTAAAACTATGGGTTATTTACATATTATAAAACAGCACCATGTAGATAATTATATGCCTTAAATGAATATTTTATTAATAAATAAATAAGATTGTTTACAAAGTATGTGCTTTATCATCATACATGATTGGCTTGTATGCACACTACTATCAATCTCCCACTTGCACTAAAGCCAATCGCCATGGTATCTCATACCCATCTTCTCTAAGTGACGATCAAACTGCTGTTGTGTTAAAGCTTTAGTAAATGGATCTGCAATGTTGTCTTGAGAGTCTACACGCTCCAAGGTGACGTCTCCTCTTTCAATAATCTCCTTGATCAAGTGAAATCGCCGCAACACGTGTTTAGATTTCTGATGAGACCTGGGTTCCTTAGCCTGTGCAACCGCTCCGGTGTTGTCACAGTATACGGGAACTGCTTCTCCAATGCTAGGAACCACACCAAGTTCAGTTATGAACTTCTTCATCTAAACAGCTTCCTTTGCAGCTTCACTTGCAGCTATATACTCTGCCTCTGTCACTGAATCAGCAACCGTTTGCTTCTTGGAACTCTTCCAACTCACTGCACCTCCGTTCAAGGTAAACCTGAATAGATTTACTGTCATCTTGGTCTGTTTGAAAACTTGAGTCCGTGAATCCCTCAAGTTTTAATTCAGACCCACCGTAGACAAGAAAAATATCTTTAGTCCTTCTCAAGTACTTTAGGATATTTTTCACTGCCTTCCAGTGCTCTTCTCCTGGATTCGACTGGTATCTGCTTGTTACACTAAGTGCATGAGCAACATCCGGTCTAGTACATATCATACCGTACATGATAGATCCTATTGCAGAAGCATAAGGGATCTTACTCATACGGTCTCTCTCCTCAGGTGTCTTTGGGGCCTGTTTCTTGGAGAGATTTATTCCATGGCTCATCGGCATGAGACCTCTTTTGGAATCTTCCATGCTAAACCTCTTTAGCATCGTATCAATGTACGTTCCTTGGGATAAGCCGAGCATCCTTTTAGATCTATCTCTATAGATCTTTATCCCCAAAATATAGGATGCTTCACCCAAGTCCTTCATGGAGAAGTTTTTAGATAACCAGATTTTAATGGATTGTAACATAGGAATGTCATTCCCTATCAGTAATATATCATCAACATATAATATAAAGAATGATACTGCGCTCCCACTAACCTTCATGTATACACATGGTTCATCCTCGTTTTTGATAAAATCAAACTCTTTGATTGTCTCATCAAAACGAATGTTCCATCTACGAGAAGCTTGCTTCAACCCATAAATGGATCGTTGTAGCTTACAGACTTGATTTGTTCCAACTTTTGAAATAAATCCCTCTGGCTGTGTCATATACACATCCTCCTCAAGTTTCCCATTGAGGAAGGCCGTTTTCACGTCCATCTGCCAGATCTCATAGTCGTTGTAAGCTGCAGTCGCAAGCAAAATCCGAATGGACTTGAGCATGGCTACTGGTGAGAAGGTTTCATCATAGTCAACTCCTTGTCTTTGTTTGAAACCTTTTGCAACCAGTCGGGCCTTATAGGTCTCTACCTTTCCGTCTGCTCCAGTCTTTTTCTTAAAAACCCATTTACACCCAATAGGTTTAATACCTTCAGGTGGTGAAACCAAAGACCATACTTTGTTTTCATATATGGAGTCCATTTCGGATTTCATGGCTTCAAGCCATTTCCCTGAGTCTTTATTACTCATATCCTGTTCGTAATTCAATGGATCATCATCAGCCATGATGTGTACCTCATCGTTATCCTCTATAACGAATCCATACCTCTCAGGTATCTTCGGTACTCTTCCAGATTTATAAACAGGGTATGGTACAGTAGGTTCTTCTACTTGGTTAGGTACCTGACTTTGGTCCGTGGTTCTTGAACTTCTTCAAGATATATCTTACTCCCACTGACCCCTTCATGGATAAACTCTTTCTCCAAGAAGGTAGCATGTTTCGCAACAAACACCTTTTGATCAGTTGGATGATAGAAATAATACCCTACGGTTTCTTTAGGGTATCCCACAAATCTACACTTATCGGATTTAGTCTGTAGCTTATCATTTTCAAACTTTTTGACATAAGCTGGACAACCCCAAGTCTTAACATGCTTAAGATTTGGTTTCCTCCCTTTCCACATCTCATATGAAGTCTTTGGGGCGGATTTGGTAGGTACCTTGTTAAGTAGGTATGCAGCCGTTTCTAGGGCATATCCCCAGAAGGAAATTGGAAGGTCGGTAAAACTCATCATGGATCGAACCATGTCCAATAGTGTTCGATTTCTCCTTTCAGATACTCCATTTAACTGTGGTGTACCTGGAGGAGTCCATTGTGAGATTATACCATTTTCTCTGAGACAATTGAGAAACTCACTGCTTAACTATTCTCCACCTCGATCTGATCGAAGTATCTTAATACTCTTGCCCGTTTGTTTCTCTACTTCACTTCTGAACTCTTTGAACTTTTCAAATGATTCTGATTTGTATTTCATTAAATACACATATCCAAATCTTGAGTGATCATCAGTGAAAGTAATAAAATAAGAATACCCACCCTGTGCACTTGTTGTCATAGGTCCACAAACGTCTGTGTGAATCAATGCCAACAACTCTGTAACTCTCTCTCCTTTTCCACTAAAAGGAGATTTAGTCATTTTACCCATGAGATAAGATTCACGTGTTGGATATGATTCATAATCAGATAGCTCGAGGAGCCCATCTTTATGCAACTTGGATAATCTTGTTTCATTGATATGACCGAGTCTACAGTGCCACATATAGGTATAATAATATCATCTCTTTTCCTTTTCTTAATTTGTTCAATTTGAAATATATTTTCTTGTAAGTCAAGTGTATAAAGTCCATTTCGCAAATTTTCAATACCATATAAAACATCGTCTTTATAAATAGAACAACCATTGTTCTTTATAATAACGTCAAAACCTTCCATATCCAGTACAGAAATTGAAATAATATTTTTAATAATATTCGGAACATAATAACAATTATTAAGATAAATAGATTTGCCCGAAGGTATTGCTAAACACTAAGTTCCTACAGCTAATGCAGCAACTTTTGCTCCATTTCCCACTCGTAGGATCACCTCATCTTTGTTCAGCTTTCTACTTCTGACTAGTCCCTGCACAGTATTACATATGTGAGAACCACAGCCGGTATCCAATACCCAAGTAGGATTATGACTTTCAGAAAAATTAATTTCAATCATAAACAAACCTTGATTGGAAGTCGAAGCTTCTCCAAGCTTCTTCTCTGCTAGAAACTTCTTGCAGTTCCTCTTCCAATGTCCCAGCTCATTGCAATGAAAGCACATTCCTTTAGCTGGTTCAGGTTTCTTTTGCTCCTTTTCTTTCCCTTTTCCCTTAGTCTTCTTAGATTTCTTCTTTTCAGAAGACACCTTGGGCCTCTTCCTTTTATTGGAAGAATCCACCATCAAGACATGGTTCTTCTTGGATGAGAAGTGACCTTCTGCAGTTTTCAGCATGCTAAGCAGCTCAGGTAAGCTGACATCTAGCTTATTCATGTGAAAATTAACCACAAACTGCGAGAAGGTCTCAGGGAGTGACTGCAAGACCAAGTCTTGACTCAACTCCCCATCCATGACAAACCCATGCTGTCCAAGGCGTTCAATCAAATTGATTACCTTCAGAACATGAGTCTCGACGACAATGCCCTCGGTCATCCGAGATCGGAAGAGCTCCTTAGATATCTCATATCTAGCAGTCCTACTCTGTTCACCATACAACTCCTTGAGGTGAAGCAGCATAGCAGGAGCATCCATTTTTTCGTGCTGACGCTGAAGCTCGTTATTCATGGATGCGAGCATGATGCATTGAGCCACAGATGCATCATCTTGCCACTTTTTGAAAGTGGCAATCTCTTCCTCAGAGCCTGTTTCTGAAACAGATTCAGGGATAGTGGAATTTAGGACATAAGAAATCTTTTCAGCAGTGAGAAAAATTCTCAGATTTCTTAGCCAGTCCTCATAATTCGGGCCAGTAAGCTTATTTGCATCAAGTATGCTTCGTAGTGAGATTAGTGATTTTGACATTTTTAAAATTCTGCATGTGAAAAGACAACATTTTAGCAAACATTCATTTCATTAACTTTGCATACCAAAATAAATTTAGGTCTTTATTTTAAATTGGTATCTCCCATTATTTTCATCAAACTATATTACCCTCACTCATATAGTTCGGCAACATCTAATTAAAGATTTGCTAGTGAGATTAAGGATCCCATTTCAAATGTATATAACCTTGTGGATAGCACAACAAGCGATATACAAATAAATAGGTAGACAACTCTTGTCAATTACATCACCATGTAACTCCTTTTATTTTGCCTCTTAAATCATAATGGTCATGTGTGTGCACATCCGAACTAAAATAATTTAAGTTAAGTCCAGCCTAGCACTTCCATAAATTCAAAAAAGAAAAATTTTCGTCCTTGTGGATAGCACAACAAGACTAGATCGTTCAATTTTCTTGATAAGCATCAAATGTGATTATTTAACATCTTAAATATTCAATACTCGCCTTGTGGATAGCACAACAAACTCATATTAAATATTTAATACTCTATTAACTAATCATGCTAGAAGGCGACGTTCGATATTCCAAATATCATTTGAACGCTTCAGACTTAATAATATTTCTTTGAGGGGTTTGTTATTATTTGTCTCATCTTTTTAAGCACGCATGCACATATATATATAAAATACGCGTCATTTTATTAAACATGCGAAGCATATATAATATTTAGCATGCAATATAGAATACTATATTCTATCCGGATTGATTATGGACTTTTATTCTAGTTTGGTTCACTAGAGCCACCAAGTGAACCAAAAGGTCAAACCTAGGAGTGCAAGAATTTAAATTTAAATATAACTATTACATTTAAACCCTGGCTCCATACAAATGAGTCTTCACGCGTTCCTTGCTCCTTGGTCTCCAATTTCTTCAAAATAATTCTAACTATCTCTATTACATTAACTATTTAAAATTAAATAGAAACCTTGATCAGCAGTCAAGGGGAAGTACATAGAAAGGAGATAGAATTTACATCGAGAATAAAACTAGAGAAGACGAGGTACGCAGACCCCATTTTATAAAATCCATTCATTCAAGCATTCAACCAAAATAAAATCCAATCACATTGGTCATAGTCCATAATCAATCCCTTTTATTACCATACATATCATCATACGTATCAATAAAACTTATTCATCTCATGAAAATAAATTCATTCCATATATGTATTAATATCAGTTAATGGGCAAAAGTTTGCTAAACTTTGTTTTTGGAAAAATAAACTCCTTTATTTCATTCAAAAACAATTCCAAATTAAACTCTTTAATTTTAGCAATTCTGAAATCTCATTTCATATAAAATAAACATCTTTATTTTAAACATTTATTAATTAAATAAACCATTCATTTAATTAAATAAATAAAAAATTCAGTTCTTGTCCAGTGGCGCAGCTGCGCCAAGAATGTAAAGGGAACCGGCGTAGCTGCGCAGCATGAAAACCAGGAACAGAACCCGGCGCAGCTGCGCAGCAAGAAGGCCAGGAACTGGTGCAGCTGCGCAGCTTCGCAGAATCTGAAAAAAAAATTTGTTGCCCAGAACTCGATCCAATCGCATATTATACATGTATGGAATCACATAGACTGATAATTAGCACAAGATTGACTCTGATACCACTGTTGGGTTTGTACGTAACGCAATCATGCAATCAAATCACATAAATAGGGCGGAAGCGTAAAAACTAGGTTTTCAAAAATTTATACAAACCCATTGCCATGATCATTCTTGTGCATCAATTATCAGTGAATGAGGAAGAAGAAAAACAGAATTATACCTTTGAAGATCCAAGCTTCCTCAGGTACAAGTTCTACTCTTTTGATTCCTTTGATTCCTCTGTAGTGGCTCCTTCCCTTGATCAATGTCAGCCACCCAAATGTTTGGCCTCTAACGGTGATCCACCAAGGAAGATGAAGAACTCAGTAAGATGGGTTATTGGCTTAACCCTTGTTTCTATCTCTATAGAAGATGTGTACTCCTAACTCTTGAAAAATTCACGTACCTTATTTCTGATATAAGACTCTCTTATATAGATATTAGGTTAACCCTCCTAATCCAATTAGAATAGGGTTTTATTTAATTAATTAATTAATTACTTTTAATTAATTTATATCCTAATCTTTATTAGGATTGAGAGAGAGTACTGATATTATATTAATTTCTAAACTCCTTTAGAATTAAAATAATAATAATAATATTAATATTATTAAGACTCCTCTTATTAATTTATATTTAATATTTTTAAAATATTAAATAATAAACATTAAGCTATTTAATTTATTCTATCATCATAGATTAAATTAATTATACTTAATGCATTATTACTATCATGCCATTTTCTTCTTAAATAATTCTTCTTCCTTTTATGGTGTGACCCTTTAGGTTCTCCATATTAAACCGGTTGTGAATAAATCAATTAGAACAATTCTAATTTTATTTAAATAAACAAATTAAACTAATAATCTATTTAATTAAATAACATTTATTCTACAATAGGGATAAGCCTCCCTAGCGATCAACGACTTTCCAGATAATATAGATTTCAACATTAATCATAAAAGAACCTGTGAGTTAATAGTTACCGTACAATTCAATCCTTCCACCATACAATGTCCCAATTAAATATAAGACATGGATTTACTGTCAAGTCTTAATTTATTTAATTATATGTATTTCGATTAGAAAATGCACAACTCCAAATAATGCAAATTAGAAACCTCTTTCTAATTTCATTCTACCTTGGCCAAGGATTCCTGGGTTGTCATTTAACGAATCACATAGGACATATCTCCTCTTTTACTAGAGGTGGTAGATTCTTTATTGATCATTCATTATCTCCATATGTAACTCATTACACCCAAGCATACCCTATATATGCCTTAAAAGGCCTTAAGGAATTAGTCAAAGTATAATTTGTTACATACAAGATACTATGATGATCTCAAGTCCAAGGATCACATGTACTACTATCACATTAGGAATTCCTATTGACAGGCGAGTAAAACTCTATTAGGTATTCCATAGCGAGTCACGTTCAGTGAACTTATTCTCCAATAAGCACCTACATACTTGCTTTAGTGTCTCCACACACATGACCATGAGATCAGTCATCCTCATCCAATGAGCAAGCAACATATGTACCAATCTATCCGGATTTACTAATCCCCATTTTAGTAATCCCACAATTGGGAACTATTTTAGTTTTTAAGCTTTCTAAGAATTTAGATCTCATTATCATGATCTCATCATGATTCTAAAAGCATTGCTTAAAACTATGGGTTATTTACATATTATAAAACAGCACCATGTAGATAATTATATGCCTTAAATGAATATTTTATTAATAAATAAATAAGATTGTTTACAAAGTATGTGCTTTATCATCATACATGATTGGCTTGTATGCACACTACTATCAGTAGGAACGGGACATTTGTTGCTGGTATAATTGATCGTGAATGATAACGGTGGCCCTTCTTTCATCTATCAGAGACAACTGATAGTATTGATCTTGTAGCCACTAACCTTCTTATACTTGGGCGTTCATTAGTACCCTTAACTACTTCATTTCAACCTCTTAGGGAGTACGACCTCCATATCATATACCAACGAATAGAGGGTTGCCCCGGTCGAGGTGCGAGTCTTTGTCCGGTAGGTGAGTAGGGTCAGAGGCAACAAATCGGGCCACCCCCAGTTTGCTGACATCTTCTCTATTATCTTCTTGATATTTTTGTTAGCGGCTTCCACCACGCCATTCATTTTTGGATTGTAGATAACCGAATTGAGGTGTTTGACATTGAACCTGCAGCACAGCTCCATCATCATCTCGTTGTTTAGATTCTTGGCGTTGTCTGATACGATAACCTCTGGTTGCCTGTATCGACAGATGACGTTGTTTCAGATGAAGCTGACGATAACCTCTTTGGTAACCTTGGGGAAGGAGCTTGATTCCACCCATTTGGTAAAATAATCCATCACAGTAAAGATGAATTTATGACCGTTGGTGGCTTTAGGCTTGATCGTTCCAATCACGACCATCCCCCACATAGAAAATGGCCATATCGAGGTTATGCAGTGTAGCTCGGTACGAGGGGCATGAATAGCATTTGCATGTACTGGAATTGATAGTAGCGTTTGACGTGATCATCTTAATCAGATTTAAAGGAGAGCCATTAGTGTCCCTTCCATAGTATTTTCTTGGCAAGCAGGGGGCCACTCATGTGCGGTCAGCACACTCCGCCATGCACCTCATCCATAAGCCTATAGGCCTGGTTCTTTTTTAGAAATCTTAGACGGCCTATGCCCGCATCTCTTTTGTAGAGAGCATCCCCGCTTAAATATAATTTTATTACCATCTTCTGGATTCACTTCCTTTCAGTTTGGCTTGCTCCCGCAAGGATGGCGCCATCTCGCAAATATTCTTTGATGTTTTAGTACCAAGGTGGTCCGGTGGGCGAGATTCTGTTGAATATTTCCTTGACACTATTTTCGTAAGCGGGTACATTCTGTGACGTAAACTTTATAGTAGGCGCACCCTTTCTTGTAGACATATTGACTAATGAAGCTAGTATGGCCAATGCGTCCACAAAATCATTTATATTACGGGGAATATGCATGAAGGCAATGTCCTCAAACTCCCCCATCATTTTAATGACTTGGTGATGGTATGGCACTAGGTGAAACTCTTTCGTGTTGTATGCCCCCGTGGATTGTTTGATGACTAGATATGAGTCTCTGAAAACTACCAATCGTTTGACCCCCAATGACCGAGCCAATTTTAACCACATAAATCATCCTTCATATTCCGCAATGTTGTTGGAGTTGCTGAATTACAATTTGTTTGCTATGGGGTATTGCTCCCCGATGATAGATATGAGAACTGCCCCTGCCTTGGCGGCTCCGTCAAAGTACAATCTCTAGAATTGGCATGTATCTTCCCTTTTGGCTTTTTGGATCACCATCACATCATCGTTGGGGAAGTATGTTTCTAGAGGCTCGAAACCTCCTATTGGCACTTTAGATAGTTGGTCCGTAATTCTATGGCACTTGATGGCTTTCTGTGTCACACAGACGATGTCGAACTGTTGGAGGATTAGTTGCCACCTTGATAACCGGCAGTTCAACATGGGCTTGCTAAAAATGTACTTCAAAGGGTCCATGCGGGAAATAAGATAAGTTGTATGGTTGTACAAGTAATGTAGTAACCTCATGGCGGACCAGGCTAGTGTGCAACAGGTTTTTTCAATCAGCGTGTAATTTTGGTTACAACTACTGAATCGTTTGCTGAGGTAATAAATAGCTCTTTCCTTGCCTATATCGTCTTTCTGCCCCAACATGCAGCCCATAGCGTTGGAGTTAACTGATATGTATATGAAAAGGGGAAATCCATCCCTCAGGGCACCAAGACGGGTGCCTCAATTAATTGCGTTTGGATGATGCGAAAGGCCTTTTAGCAATTCTCGTTCAATTTGCCAAAGGAATTCTTTCTCAATAGTTTAAAGATTGGCTCCCAGGTGGTCGTCAATTGGGATATGAACCGACTGATGAAGTTGATCCTTTTTAGGAAACCTTTAATCTCTTTTTCAGTCCGTGGTACGGGCATCTCGATGATAGCTTTTATCTTGGCTAGTTCCAACTCAAAGCCTCAGTTGCTTATAAGGAATCCCAAAAGTTTGTCGAATTTTATACCGAAGGCACACTTTTTCGAGTTTAGCTTCAAGTTATATTTACAAAGGTGATTGAACAATTTTCGGAGATGGGCATTGTGGTCATTCTCTCTTTTATATTTCACGATGATGTCGTCCACGTAGACTTCAATTTCCTTATGCATCATATCGTGGAACAGCGCCATCATAACCCTCTGATAGGTGGCGTCGGCATTGGTGAGGCCGAAGGCCAACCGTCTATAGCAAAAGGTGCCCCAGGGGGTGATAAAGGCAAATTTTTCCCTGTCTTTTTCAGCAACCATAATTTGGTGGTACCAGACAAAATAATCGACAAATGAGCACATCTCGTACTGCGTCGTGTTATCTATCAACACATGGATGAAAGGTATTGGGAAGTCATCCTTAAGACTGGCCTTGTTAAGATCCTGGTAATCCACGCAGACTCGTACCTTCCCACCCGATTTTGGCACTGGGACCACGTTGGATAGCCATTCTGGGTAGGTCGATACCATAATGATACATGCTTTGAACTGTTTGATGATTTCTTTTTTGACCTTCAAGCTCCATTCTGGTTTTATCCTTCTTAGCTTTTGTTTGACTGGTTTGAACCCTTCTTTGATGGGTAGCCGATCGACGACTATATCCGCGGATAGCCCGGTCATATCATCATGTGACCAAGCAAAAACATCCTCAAATTGGGTAGGAGTTTGATCATTTCATTTTCTTGGCTTAGGGTGAGATCAGTTTCGATATGGAGTTCTTTAGGATTGTCAGAGGTTCCAATGTTGATGGTGGTGTTTTTCTCGAGGTTAGGTTTGGGTTGGTCTTCGACCCATCCATTGATCTCCTAGGGCACCTCTTCACCGTCCACCTCTTCTTGCTCAATTCTTATTAAGTCAAAGTCCAGTTCTATATCGAAATCATAGTCACTGTTCAAATCTGGCAAATCATCGGCAGGGCTAGAAACACTCAAATTTGGAAACTTGAGAATAAAACTTAATTGCTTAATATATATATATATATATATATATATATATATAAAGGTTTTTTTAATACAAAATCTTCAGTAGTTAATATGACAAAAGAAAACAAACATGATGCAGATAACATAAGGTAGACCTGAAATGAAATGCTACACTCCCGGTCTAGTAGATTGTCTTCACATTTTTACCCTTTTCGAACAATCTGAGGAGTGATCGTCCAGTTATCAGTGGTCAAATCTTCGCGAATAGCTGAGATGGAGGTATTGCTGGCACTATCGCCATCCTTGGCGAGAACCATAACTGGCTCGGATATGGGGTTCTGATCCTCCTTTGGGATGCTTACTATAGACTAGTCAATGAAAGGAAGGATAGGTTGGCGGTCTGCTGGGCCATTCCCCTTGGAATCCTCAGCATCACCTTTAGTATGGGAAAGGCAAAAACTTTTCTCAAATTGTAGCTGGATCTCTTTCTGGAATTTCTCACTTCAGGCTTTCTTTTCAGCATCTGCGATTGGCATTCTCTCATTAGTTCCTCCATTATTGGCCTGATTGACTTTGGGCATTAAGAGGTCCGACACATTGGTTATGGCTCTTTGAAACTATCATCAGTGAAGTCTGGCATGAGAGGATTAACATGTGTATTGACATTTTCTTGTGGGGATTCTGGTATTCGGAACAACCAGAGTAACCCAGTCCGACCCTTCCTAACTGAGTGGGTGAGTGGATCGGGGTTTAATAAACGACGTAGTTTTAATAAACGATGTATTTTCAAAACGACATAGTTTTAATAAAGGAGTGTTATTTAAAAAAAATACTATTTAAAAAGAGTGTTTTAGATCCGTCCTCTATATATATATATATTCCTTTGCATGTTCCATAATATTGTCCAATAAAAAATATTGTCATGATTCACTCCAACTTATTACATGAACACTTGATATTTTTATTTTTTTTTGCTAATTCAAGCTGAAATCTTAACATTTTTGCCTTGAGCAGGAATGGATCTCAAGATCTTTTGAACTCAAAATCTTATAAGTAGTTATTTTACCATTGAGCCAAGAGGAACTTGGTAAACACTTGATATTTCCCACTAAAGTATCCTGTAATATGTTGGTCAACCACTGACTAATACTTAACCCCATGAGGCAATCCAATCAATCAATGATTTAGTTTTATATTTTATGGTAATTCAAATCCGACCGACTTAAGACAATAAGGATTGCAATATCTGATTACCATGTACAGCGGCGAAGCAGAAATATTTTTAAGTTGGGTTAAAATTATTACTAAGTTATAAATAATTTAATATAGGATTAGAGGCAGTGCTCTTAAGTCAATTTTTTTTTAAATATTTTTGTACTTTCGGGTCACACACACACACACGCACACACACACACACACACACACACACACACACACACACACACATATATATATATATATATATATATATATACTATATTAGAATGACAATATAATAAGTAATAATATATGGTATATATACACTATATTGACTCATAATATATTTTTTTAATTACAACTGTTCATAAGTAAGTAATTCATTATTTATTTTTAAAAATAATATAAATTAGATTATTATTTAGTTTAAAATATTATAGAGAGATATACATATATTGAGAGGATATGAGTCATATGTGGTTAAAATTTGATAGACAAAGTTATAATTTTTAATTTGACCTCATATAATAGAAAATTTATAAAATTTTAATGAGATCAATTTATATATAATACTTAAAATTTTTAAAATTTATTTTACATTATATTTTTTTTCTAGTAAGGTCGATAGACCCCACAACTTTGTATGTGGCTTCGCAACTGACCATATAATATGTTTAGCATCTTAATTTACGGAATTTGAACCGAGTAAATCTTTGTAATTAAGAATAATAATTTAAGGAGGAACGATTTCCAAATCCAAGTATATAATTAAGTAAGTTAATATGTTGTTTTCAAAGGATCAATTATGGAAGGCAGGCATTAAATATTCCAAATGAGTATCTTTGATTTTCCAATTGTCCAACCAATTACACATCCTAAATTATAGAAGACGACTGTTACTTAATCTCTTAATCAACCGAAATGCACACTTTGGAATAGTTTTATTTTAGATGCCCATTTAATTTAACTACTTCCATATTTATTTCCATGCAATTTAAAATTATTTCCATATTAGTTTTGAAATCTCAATTTAAATTTGTCCCTAAAAATTACTCCAATTATTTGATCCATGCAAATTGATTTTTGTCGATCTCGGGAAAAAAAAATCTTAGATTACTTTTCCTATGTGTTTCTACCATTTATGCTTTCTATTTTGATTTGTTTGATCTGAGGGTGAGATTTTTAGGAAAAGACCGACATAAAATGTCGACGATTTGAAAAGATTTGATTTTATTGTTCCGAATTAGACAGAGTCGCCAGTTGATATGAGTTAAATAATTGTACTAACTCAACCGAGTTTTGAAAGATTTTACAATATGACCCAATTACTGAACTCTGTTTAATTGGTCTTGGAAATCGAGATTTCATAGAGTTCGGGGCTTGATTAAGCGGGAAGAAAGTGTTAGGCATCTCCTAACTTTCGTAAAACACGGTTATCGCGTCTTTTCAATTTTTCTAATCATTGTGTGTGTGTGTGTGTGTGTGTGTGTGTGTGAATTGCAGTAATTGGGCCTAAGTGCTTTATTTGAAAGTAGTACTGTGCTTTGTTGGACCTATATACGAAGGGTTTGATTTAATAAAAAGTCTTTTTTTGTAGACAAGATATGAAAGTGACTTTTTGAAAAGTGATTTTCAAACCCTTTCGCTCGCATA
Organism: Panax stipuleanatus; assembly: GCA_020205555.1. NCBI lineage: Eukaryota > Viridiplantae > Streptophyta > Magnoliopsida > Apiales > Araliaceae > Panax > Panax stipuleanatus. The sequence continues at coordinate 14,280,919 of CM035118.1, read as the reverse complement.
GGAATTGAAGCCTTTTGATACTTTCATTTTTTATTCTGTATTCGGCTTGATTTGGATTTTATGGGAGATGCAAAGCATAAATAAATATCTACAAAAGTGTCGGACCTCTTATGGGCATGAAAGCCATCGAAGTGATCCGAGCACCACAAATCATAATTTAATTATGTCAAGGCCTTAAATCTGTATCCCCGCTTTAAGACCCATGGTTACATTTACAAAGGGGCTTGCAAGCTATATATACAGTTGAAATTTGTCCATTATGGGAATCGGATCCAGATCCATGTAATTAATCGTAGATCCCGTAATTCAAAGACTCACACAATATCATAAAAAAACTTGTATGACAGATATATTGAAAATAAAATGCAAATTATAATCTAGACGTCGCAAAACAAAGGATTCATCAGTTATATCCTTGCATGAGCGTAGCCAAACTTCCCGTTCTCTCTAGATACAGATCTAGGGTCGCACAGTTGCTTAATATTTACAAAACTAGAAAAAAAACTAGATTTAAATAAATCTTAACCATATTTATATTGATAGTCACGTCTGAATTGTGAATCCGTGGCTTTTTTATGTTACTAACCCTGCAGAAGGGCAAAATTATCTATTTTAACTCAGCCCCGGTCTCAATTCGGGAGGTACAGGTCAGCCCCGGTCTCAACCTGAAAAGTACATATCAGTCCCAGTCTCAACTCGAGAAGTACATGTTGGCCTTGGTCTCAACCCGGAAAGTACAGGTCCACCCCGGTCTCAACCCGAAAAGTACAGGTTTGCCCCGGTCTCAACCCGGGAAGTACAGGTCAGCCCTGGTCTCAACCCGGGAGGTATAGGTCAGCCCCGTTCTCAAACCGAGAGGTACATGTCAGCCCCGACAACCTGGGAGGTACAGGTCAGCCCGGTCTCAACCCGGGAGGTACAGGTCATCCCTGGTCTCAACCCGGAAAGTACAGGTCAGCCCCAGTCTCAACCCTAGAAGTATAGGTTAGCCCCAGTCTCAACCCGGGAGGTACAGGTCAGTCCCGATCTTAACCCAGGAGGTACAAGTTAACCCAGTCTAATCCCGGGAGGTACAGGTGATCCCCTGTCTCATCCCGGGAAGTCAAACTCAACTTTGGAGACAACCCCGAAGCCTCACATCCTCTCTAGAGACAAACCTAAAAGAATCAAGTCAGCCTCAGAGACAACCTTGAGGACAAACAGAATCGGCTGGGATCCAAACCTCGGAGACAACCCCGGAAAGTCAGTCGAAGGCCATGCCATCACTGAAGGTAACCCTGGGAGGGGCAAAATGGTTATTTTACCAACTTAAAGCCGATTCGATCAAACTTGAGCCGAATTGATGCCACCAAGGTTAGAAAGAACCATAACAATGATCTCGAGTGGAAATAGCGCAAGACAGCAACGGACAAACTATAATGAATCAAACACCTGGTTATAAACCCGTCTTTTTGGACTCAGAAAAGGTTTACTCCTATGTCATTGCGACACTCTCGGCTAGGGCTTTTCGGAAAGGTATAGCACACCTCAAACAGACGCTCCGATCAAAAGTTAGAAAGTGTCAAATCTGACCTCGCATTGCTCGGAGTGCACGTACTTCGATGCAATAGGATCCACCACGTGGGCCCTGCCACATGGAGCCGCACCTCTACCTGCGGCTGCCGCAGGTAGAGCCGTTTCCACCGGGTCTATATATATGAGTGCACCCCCAGCTCATTTTATAAAAAAAACGCTCTGAACCTCTGCCCGTTTGGTTTCTTAGTCCCACTCTTGTACTTCAAACCCAAATTTTGTTACTCTAACACGTAGATATACTCATATATTACCACATATCAAAAATTAACCGGTAAAAACGGATGTTTAAAGCTTAAGATTTGGCAAAATGCCCGTGTAGCAGTCCATTGTGAGTATTTTTACGGTCAAAAAGTTTATATTATTTCATTGCACTTTTATACATTTGCACGCTAAGTTTCACTTTCTGATTATGCCCAGAACTCAGTTCTGTGGCCGTTTTTGCTTACTTTTTGTACATTTTCGTATATAAACTCATTTTTTGGCATTTTTACAACTTGGATCGACGATCCGTCACTTTTAACAGCTTATATATAATATATATGTATATTTTTGTTTGTAGCAACTTCACCGGACTGGGTTATCTTCTCAGTTCGGGTTTGACTTTTTAATGTATATATTTAACTGTATATATACTAACTTTTCAATTCTGTCAAACCCGGATGTCAAATCTATGGTTGTTTACTGCTTTTATATATATAACTATATATATATTCTGACTTCTTTGGGCCTGGATTTCTACTTCGTGGCCTTTTTATTGCTTTAATATATATATATACTAACTGTATATATTAACTTTTTACATTCCAGTTGGCCTTTTTACTACTTTTATAAATATATATATACTTACATTTTTGTCCGGGCAAAGGATAGAATGTCCGTCGCCCTTTATAGTTTTTTTATATATATATTTACTTTCTGCTGAATCTGGACAATTTCGTGGCTCATTTACAGCTTTTATATATATATTTCAATTCTGCCGAGCCTGGATCATTCTGTGACTCTTTTTTACAGCTTATATATATATATATATATATATATATATATATATATATATATATATATATATATTTCCATTCCAATCTGGGCATAGGAGTGAAAACCCATCGTCCTTTACCGCTTATATATATATATATATATATATATATATATAAATTTCGATTCTGTCAAGCCTGGATTACTCCGTGGCTTTTTACAGTTTTTATGAATATATATATTTACATTCTAGTCCTGGCATCGGAGTGCAAACCCATCTCCCTTTATAGCTTTTGTATATATATATATATATATATATACTGGATTACTCCGTGGCTTTTTACAGTTTTTATGAATATATATATTTACATTCTAGTCCTGGCATCGGAGTGCAAACCCATCTCCCTTTATAGCTTTTGTATATATATATATATATATATATATATATATATATATATATATATATATATATTTCTTTACTCATTTATGATTAAATTGCTGCTTTAAATATTCATTTGATATGGATCGGCACTGACATCTCTTTGGGCCAACTAGATTTCTTTAAATCTCGCTAACTCTAGCTTTCAAACGGTTCAAAATAGGTCCAGACGAAACCGAAAAGCTAGAATGGCTGAGATTTACTTAAATCTAGCAATTTTCTAGTTTTAGTTATGAAAGCAACCTCGCGGCCCTTAGTTCGCTATCTAGTGGGAACGAGACGCTTTGGCTACTCGCGAGCAATGATTTACTGATGAATCCTTGGTTCTGGTGACATCTGGATAAATACACATTTTCTGTGCATATTTGAACTGTGCAGGTTTTATTGGCTTCTCTTTGTGAGCCTAAGAATCGTGGGATTCATGATCAAACTGATCAAAATTTGATTCTCACGATGGACAAACTCCACTTTACAAATGTATCCTGCCAGTTTTTTCTGTAAAAATGTACATCAAAAGACCTTAAAACGGTTATCCAGGTTTAAGGTCTAAACATAGTGAAATATGGCTTGTCGTGTCAGAGTCACTCCGATGGCTGTCATGTCCATAAGAAGACCGACACTTGTATATATTTTGTGGTCGAGGATGCTTCGCAGCCCAACAATCACCATTCAAATTGAGCTAAAAGGCTGAAAAGATAAAAAATATAAGTACCAATATGCTTCAATTCCTATGTGAGCGCAAGGGTTTGAAAACCTGCTTTCAAAACATCATCTTAATGATCTTGTCTAAGAAAGAGATTTTTGCAGATCAAATAAAACCCTTCGTATGTAGGTTCAATGAAGCACGGTCATACTTTCAAATCAATCAAGAGTAGGCCCAATTTCTTTCAGCATTCACACACACACATTGTAGATTTAAAAAGGAAATATTAAAAAGATATGGCACCGTGTTTACATGGGAGTTGTGGGGTTCCTAAAACCTTTCCCACACTTAACCAAGCCCCCGAACTTAGAACTTCAGTTTCAAAGATCAAGTTTCGACATTGTCCAGCAATTGGGCCTCCTTTTCAAAACAAAACTCGGTTGAGTTGGTACAACTATTTCAAAACTACCAACTGACGACTCTGTAAAATGTTCAAATCGTCGACATGATACATGTTGGCATTTTCCTAAAAAACCCTTCAAAATCTTTTTCACAAGTAAAAAGAATAAGGGTAGACAAAACTTAAGAAGAGAGAAAGATTCAGGTCCAACTCGACTTGCAATTTTTTCCCAACGTTGACAGGTGGCGACTCTGCTAGGGACAGTAGAGGGCTTAGGCCGCACTCAAATCTTTTCAAAATTTCCTTTTCATTTCTGCGTATGTGTGAATGCTGAGTTTCTTTACATTGAATGAATGCGTGAATACTGCGTCTTTACATTGAATGAATGTGAATGAATGCTTTCCTGCATTATATTAGTGCTTCGCACCAATGTCATCATATGCATACGATGAGACGCGATGTATGTGAATGTATGTTGTGTGATTCCTCCACCAGGAGGCAAACCTGTAGGTGACAGAGTAATGTCTTCAAGGACGGCTAAGTCTTCGGGGCTCATGAGAAAGCACCACTCAGATCTACTCCAGTTGAAAGATCAGATTAATTTTCCCTCTAGTAGATTGCGATGATCTGGGGACCTTCATGCCGAAAAGCCGCGAAAGTAGCCTAAGATAGGTCAGCCTTTGATTAACCAAATCCGAAGGGAAGCCTCTTCATGCCTTCCTCTTTCAATTCAATGTCAAATTTTCATTTCTAATATAAACAGCACAATGTAGATATCATAATGTAAATATACATTCCCTATGTAAAGCCTGTCATGTTATCCTGTCATCAAAATAACTGACCTCTGTTTTGCTACACGCCTACGTTTGTTGTAGGTCAAAGATTGGTCCAGTCACTAGATCTAAGTCTAAAAAAGCACTGAGTCCATCTCTGGACATGACTTTCAGTGCTCAGCCAGAATCCACCCCTGTCTCTAGGGAAGAGTTTGAAAGACTAAAGAACTAGATAGCCGAATTCGACACTTTCTTGAGAGAGCAAAGTAGAGCCCTTAAAGGGAAACAAGCACAAGGTCACATAGAATCAGGAACAACCGGTGGCAATTAAGAGATCGGGAGGACAGACACTCAGATTCTTGATCATCAGAACCAGGGTCCTACCAACAAAACCCCTAAAATTACCATCCTTAACAAAGAGCAGGAAGCTGGTGACATTCTAAAGAAAGTCCAACAGATGGAAGAAACTATCCGATTTATCAAAGGGACTGGGGCATTTGGCAGTATCAATTATTCAGACCTATATATTTTCCCGGGGGATCGTTTTTTGGAAAACTTTTGAGTCCCTGATTTCGAGAAATATGATGGATTGGGAAACCCTACACTCACTTGAAAGTATTCATTGGAGAAGACGGATCCTATGCAGAGGACGAGAAACTCCTAATACAGTTATTCTAGAAAAGTTTGATCGGAGAAGCTAGAGCCTGGTATGCCCGTCTGGACAACTCTAAAATCCACAGCTGGGAAGAGATGGCACATACCTTCCTTAATCATTACAATTTCCAGTCTCAACTGGCTCCAGACAGATATCAAATAACCAAAATCAAGAAACAGAATACTGAGTCATTCAGAGAATATGCTCAACGCTGGAGACGAATGGCTGCACAAGTCACTCCACCTATGACTGAGTCTGAGATAGTCATGACCTTCATCAACATTCAAGAAGCTCCGTATTATGAAAGGGTCCTAGCAGGTATAGGAAAGCCATTTTTGGAGATGATTAAGCACGGTGAAATGGCAGAAATGGGGCTCAAATCTGGGAAGATAAAGGATCTGACCGCCTTAGAAGCTGTTGCCGAGCATATTCAATCTGGGAGTTATGGGAATAATCCCCGGAGGACACACAAGAAGAAAGACGAAGAAGTGTCCTTACTATTGCAAGGACAGAATCAGAAGGGGGATTCAAGCAACATGCCTATTCAAAACAGGAGCTATTCTCCTTTTCAAACTTCAGCACAACCTTCAAACCCGCCATTCAAGAAAAATTTGGAGGCCAGGTGTTGAAGAACGTTCACCCCCCTAGGGGATTCACTCGAACATGTGCTAAAATTATTGACGGTACAGAAAAAGATTGTGCAACTTCTTCCACCAACCAATACCGGTGGACGGAATTTTGACCCGGGTAAGAAGTGTGCCTGCCATTCCGGATCTCCGGGCCATGATACACAAGACTGTTGGTCTTTCAAGCACAAAATCCAAGACTTGATTGACAATGGAGAGATAATGGTGACTAAACCAGAGCAACTGAACGTGCAAGATAATCCTCTTCCTCAACACAAAGAGGAGGGTGTCAACATGATTAGCACAAGGAGTGGAGAGGGATCCAAATACCTCCGATACGTCGGAGAGTCAACTCAATCCAACAACAATAGCCCAGACAGTTGGGAAGTCTCAGGAAGGCGATTCCTGATAGAACAGGAGATCAAGTCTATCAAGGAGCAGATTGGACAGTTAGCAGAGCTGGTCGTATACCAGCATCAGGTAACCAGACAGCTGATAAAATAATCCAACCAGTCTGAAACAAGTCCGGCTACACCAGAGATCAGCCCCATTGCTATGAGGGACCACTACCAGTTTTATGAATATGAACCCTGGGCCGACAAGGTGGCCAAGGAAAGGAAGTTTCAAGCTAATAGGGAATTCACCTTTCAGAGGAATTTCACTAATCTGAACCAGCCAATGAAGGAAATTCTCTAGATGTTGATCAATGAGGGGATGGTCACAGATCTATTACCCCCAGTAAATCCTCGATCCAGGAAATTCAAGCCTGACCAAATCTGTCAATATCACTCAAATGCACCCGGTCATGACACCGAAGATTGCTGGGGACTTCGTCACTTAATTCAGAATATGATTAAAAGCGGTGAGCAGATAAGAGGGAATCAAGACTATGGCCTTCCTTGTAAGACCCCAACTTTTATGAATAAATATTTAATTTTCTTTATATATTATTTTGAAATAGTAAGGTGTTGATTTGATAAATGTGAAAAGTTATGGGTGAAATATGCAAATATTTTAAAATGAGCAAGTGATTATAAATTATTCATTATTGTCGGAGAATATTCGTTTGGTCGTGGAATATTCTTGTTGTCGGGGAATATTCGTACGACGACGCAGCTATTTGTGGGCCCCATAACAGAATAACTGTCAGATATAGACAGCGACAGAAATAACCTTTTTATAAATAACGGTAAAACTGTTACAGTTAAACTGTTGAAATACCCGGTGATAAAAATACAGTAATACACATTGTGCACAGTAGCACACGGTATTGCACAGTATTTTGAATTATTGGTTCTTACGTAAGAAGTCACTTACTCAATAATTGTTATAGTAATTACTGTTCAATATTTTATATTATTGATTCACTAATTGCATGATATTTTATTGGTTCAATAATTGCTACGTTGATTTTTTATATCAATAATTGCTACGTTGCTATTTTATATGATTGATTCAATAATGGCTACCGTTAATATTTTGTATTATTGATTCAATAATTGTCACTGCACAGTATTTCACATTATCAACTTAATAATTTATATTATTTGAATAATATTATTAGATAGCATTATTGACAATGTCTAAGAAAGTTCTGTATAGGAGGGGTTATTTAATTGCGCGCCAGTAAGGAGAAATCTTTATCGGAAGGCCCCCTCTTTCCTGGGAACGACCTGGTTGTCAATATTGTAGTTCTGTTATATTGTTTGTGAATAATTAATTATTGATTTATATGATAAAAAAATATTTATTTTGTAGATATAAAAGAAGGAATTAGTGCTGATGTGTTTTTATCAGTATTTTGGTGTGAAAAATCATCCGTTTATGGATTTAGGATAATTTATGTTTAGAATTTGAAAAAACTTCCTTCTACAAAGTTGTAGAGAATTAAATTTCCTATGAAAAGGACATAGAATTTGTATTTTTCTGACAAAAGGGTTATTTATTATGAATTATTGAAGTTTCAGAAAATAAATATTTTTTTAATGGGAGGTGGGCCCCACTGGTGGCTGATGGCTTTAAAGTCAACAGGCGGCCGAATTTTTTTTTTTTTAAAATATATTATTTTATTAAAAAGTCTACATTGGCATCCTAAGCTTTTCCTATAAATAGGGTGCTTAGGTTAGAATTGAAACTCACACCAGAATCAGAAGTTTTCTCTCTCTATAATATTGAGCGTATTTTTGTGAGTATTTAGATACTTTGAGTGTTACTATTCAGTGCAAGTTTTCTTCGGTATTATATCTGATATTTCAGTTAGAAGTACTGTTCTTTTGAGGTAAGGGATGTTATTTTATTTCGTAAATGATGTTATTCTTTTCAATATCATTATACCAAAATATTGTCGTGGATTTTATTATGAAATTCTTACTTTTTTTGTCGGGGTTACTATTCACGTATACGACACTATTCACGTATACGACACTATTCACGAAAAAATTAAATTTTTTTCTATATGTTCAAGTTGCTTGTTAAGGTTTCTATCTTTGATTGGATCTAAGTTTTGAGCATTATTCTTGAATTTTGCTCCACAATTGATTATTACGAAGTATTTTTGAATTGGATAACTAAAATACGAATCCTTAATCTTTGTCCTTTATCTCACTGGATTCGTTCTTTAAAATATTTTTTATCATCCTCAGTCCTAAAATGTGATATAACTTAATATCTTTGGCCTGTAGAGCAAAGATAAATGATTACCTGATGAATATCTTTGGCCGTAGTGCAAAGATGGACAGGTGTTGAGATGAACATGACCACTGGTGATACAAATGAATATCTTTGGCCCGTAGTGCAAAGATGAATATTTGATTTGAGATGTTTATTGATTGATGTTACAGGGATAAAATATTGATGATGGACTTTTAAATCATAGAAGATAGTAGACTTCAATCTCTACTTAACTCTTCTAATGAATTGTTATTTCCGCTGCGAATATTGATCTAAAACTTGTTGTCAATAATATTTTATCTGAATTGTTGAAGACTAACGACAATTTATTTTCCATTATCTTAGTCATAATATTCTTTACTGGGCTAGTTGAGCTCACCCTTTTCATCTATTGTCCTCTTCAGGAAATGAGAATGTCGCAGGAACTAGTCGGGGGACAGAGTGATGGTCCAAGTTAGAGCAGTAGTAGTCCTCACTATTTTTAATAAATAGTGTGATAATAATTGTAATGAGAACTTAGTTTAAATATTAATATTTTCTACATATTTGTATTGACACTCACAGTTGTGTGGTCGTATTTTGCACAACCGTGTGATATAAAAGATTGTATTTGAATTTTATATCATGTATTTGACGACTCAGAATGGGTTGGGTTGACTGGACCTATTCTGGGGGGCGTCACAGTTAGTATTAAAGCTTAGGGATATGATCTTTGGCGGAGATCGGGGAATAGAACTAGGTGGGGAGAGACGAGTAAATCCTTCACTAGTATGTCCTACCTAAGCTTATGTGGTATTTAATTGGTCAGTCGGAGCATAGGGTTAATATGTGATATGTTAATTTGTTTAATTAACCTTTGTTTTATGGCAGTATTTGAGAATGGCAGTTGAGAATGTTAACAATGAAGTGAATGAGACCGTGGAGACACCTTTAATCACCAACCAGGAGAACGTGCAACAAGAAGGCAATGTTCATCCCGAAAACAACTCTGATCAGACGATAAACAATGAGATGTTTAGTAGTTTTTTGCAGTTTATGCAAAACCAGACGAGGGAAACTCGTGTACAAAATACAGGTGGAGATAATAACAACACACGAATTGTCACTGCCAAGCAGTTTAAAGAGTTGGGACCACCAAAATTTCAAGGAAAGCCAGATCCAATCAAGGCAGAGACGTGGGCTAAGCAAATTACCAAGATATTTGATGTCTTGGGATGCACGGAGGAACATAAGGTTCCATTTGCCACTTTTATATTCCGAGGAGAGGCATATTACTGGTGGGAGTCTGTGAAGCGTACGCAGCCTGCCGCCCTCAAGGTGTCTTGGGAAGCGTTCCAGAAACTATTCAATGAGAAGTACTTTCCTGAAAGTATTCGTCATATGAAGGAGGTAGAGTTTATCAAATTAGAACAAGATAACATAACTGTGTCCCAGTACGAGGCTAAGTTCGCGGAGTTGTCCAGGTTTGCACCTCATTTGGTGGAGAATGAGGAACGTATGATGCGGATGTTTCTGAGAGGTTTGAAACCCGAAATACGTCAATACCTCATTTCTCATAAATTTTCTCTATATTCGGATGTAGTGAACAGGGCCCAGTTGTTAGAACGAGATAGTGATTATATTCAACCAATGGACAATAACCAAGGTCTTACCGGTGGCAGCAGTCATCGGAGCAATGACAACCAGTGGGGAGGAAAGTATGACAGAAGCGGTAACCACTCCGGTGGTAATCGTGGCCATGATAGTAGAAAAAGCGAATTGGGGGAAGATTTTAAGAAGAGAAGGTATAACAATGAGAACGTAAAGACGTCGACATCAGCACCAGCATCAACTGTTTCTAGGGGAGGAGAACGAATACCGGTCGTATGCTATAAATGCTGAAAAGAGGGACACATCAGCCCAAACTGCCCACAATAATTCAAAGCATGCTATAACTGTGGAAAAGAAGGACATATAGCTCGAGATTGTCCTATAGCGAAACCAAGTCCAGCGGGGGTGGTGATTCCAAAGGCGATTTCGGACAAGTCAAAGTCGGTGATTCTTGGAAGAGCGTTTGTCGTGACAGCCCAAAACGCGAGGAACCCACACGAGGTGATTACGGGTAAGCTAATCATAAACTCTTGCGAAGTTTACACCTTGTTAGATACCAGTGCTACCCATTCTTTTATTTCACCTACTTGTGCTCAACGTTTGAACTTGACTTCTGATAAATTAGACTTTGACTTATCTGTTGAAACTCCGTTGGGAGAAACCTTTGTTACATCCACAGTTTACAAATCTTGCTTGATTCAGATTGTTACCCTTACCTTACCTGTTGATCTTATATCTTTGAAAATACTTGTATTTGACGTGATTTTAAGAATTGACTGGTTAACCACTTACCAAAATTGATTTCAAAATTGATTATTTTCGTAAGGTTGTTAGTTTTCATATTCCTAATCAACCTATTGTGCGAATCCAAACCACCAAAATCAGTCAATATTATTTCAAATCACAAGGCTATTCGTTTATTGAAAAACAGATGTCAAGCTTTCTTAGCTCATGTCACTGATCTAAACCAGAATACGTCAGATTTGAATGATATTTTCGTTGTTAATGAGTTTCGTGATGTATTTTCTGAAGAACTTTCCGGTCTACCCCCAGAACGTGAAGTTGAATTCTTTATTGACCTTGAACCCGGTACAAAACCCATTTTTAAAACCCCATATCGAATGGCTCCTATTGAAATTCAGGAGTTAAAGGTCCAACTACAGGAGTTACTAGACATCGGTTTTATTCGTCCTAGTACGTCTCCTTGGGGTGCTCCTATTTTATTCGTAAAGAAGAAAGACGGGAGTATGCGACTTTGTATTAACTATCGGGAGTTGAACCATGTCACCATCAAGAATAGGTATCCGTTACCTCGTATTGATGACCTGTTCGACCAGTTACAAGGAGCACAATTCTTTTCAAAGATCGATCTTCGTTCTGGATATCATCAGCTGAAGATTAAAACTGAGGATATTCCGAAGACTGCCTTCAGAACTCGGTACGTGCATTATGAGTTCTTAGTCATGTCTTTTGGATTGACTAATGCTCCTGTTGCTTTCATGGATATGATGAACCGTGTATTTAAGGAATATTTGGATCAGTTCGTTGTTGTCTTTATTGATGACATCCTCATCTATTCTAAAAGCCGTGAAGATCATGAGCACCACTTGAAGTTGGTACTTCAAAAGCTTCGTGAGAACAAGCTATATGCCAAGCTGAAGAAATGCGAGTTCTGGCTTGAGGAAGTAGCATTCCTTGGGCACGAGGTATCGAAACGTGGAGTATCTGTTGACCCAACGAAGATTAAAGCAATACAAAGCTGGGAGAAACCTAAGTCGGTGACCGAAGTACGAAGCTTTCTAGGCTTAGCTGGTTATTATCGGAGGTTCGTAGTGGGATTTTCTAGAATCGCTACTCTATTAACTCAGTTGACTCGGAAAGATACAAAATTTATTTGGAGCGAGGAATGCGAGAAGAGCTTCCAAGAGCTCAAGAGGAGGCTCATTTCGGCACCTGTTCTGACAATACCATCTGGTTCGGATGGATTTGTTATCTACAGCGATGCTTCGGGCAAAGGGTTAGGATGTGTTCTCATGCAACATAGGAAAGTCATAGCCTATGCCTCGTGACAACTCAAAGAATATGAGAGGAATTATCCTACTCATGATCTAGAGTTGGCAGTTGTCATTTTCGCGTTGAAGATCTGGAGACATTGCCTGTACGGGGAGAGAGTAGAGATTTATACGGATCATAAGAGCCTTAAATATTTCTTCACTCAAAAGGAACTCAACATACGATAACGACGTTGGCTTGAGCTGTTGAAAGATTACGATCATACCATCCAATACCATCCTGAAAAAACAAAAGTGGTAGCTGACGCGTTGAGTAGAAGATCATATGCGGGAACGAGTGCAATGATGTCAAGTATACGCGTAGAACCAGCTTTGATTGATAAAGTTAAAACTGCTCAAGCTACGGATCCGGAGCTGATGAAGATGAAGAAGAAGGTGCAAGAAGGTGCCATTCCAAAAGCAAGAATCGATGAAGAGGGAATACTTCGAGTCAACTCCAGACTTTGTGTTCCTAACAATTTCGACTTAAAGCATAGAATCATGATGGAGGCACACAACACACCATTTGCAATCCATCCTGGGAGTACCAAAATGTATCGTGATCTTCGACATACATTTTGGTGGATCCATATAAAAAGAGAGATCGCGGAGTTTATTTCGAGATGTTTAACGTGTCAACGTGTAAAGGCGGAGCATCAAGTGCCGAAGGGTCCATTGCAACCACTGGAGATTCTGAAATGGAAGTGGGAACACATTAGGATGGGTTTCGTTACGGGTCTTCCCAAGGTTTCTTAAGGCATAGATGCGATTTAGGTTATTGTTGATAGATTAACTAAGTCTGCTCATTTCTTGCCGATACGAGAGACTTATTCCCTTGAACGTCTTGCTCATTTGTACGTGAGTGAGATTGTGAGATTGCATTGCATGCCAGTATCCATAGTTTCGGATCGTGACCCCAGATTTACTTCACGATTTTGGATCAGTTTGCAGAAAGCTATGGGCATGGATTTACGATTTAGTTCGGCTTATCATCCTCAAACAGACGGACAATCAGAAAGGACTATTCAAACTCTTGAAGATCTATTGAGACTCTGTGTTCTAGACTTCAAAGGGAGTTGGGATAAGTACTTACCATTGGTGGAATTCTCCTACAATAACAGTTATCAAGCAAGTATAGGCGTAGCTCCATTCGAGGCATTGTATGGGAGAAAGTGTCGTTCTCTAGTATGCTGGGATGAGGTGGGTGAAGCAACATTGTTGGGACCGAAGTTAGTACATATGACTACGGAAAAGATTCAAATGATCCGGCAACGGATACAAACAGCACAAAATCGACAAAAGAGCTCTGCGGATCTTCATCGAAAGGACGTGAAATTTAATGTTGGGGACCATGTGTTATTACGTGTTGCTCCGTGGAAGGGAGTTACGAGATTCGGGAAGAGAGGAAAGCTCAACCCATGATTCATTGGTCCATTTGAGATCCTTGACTGAGTAGGAAATGTGGCCTATAGACTCGCTTTACCTCCAAGCATATCTCATGCTCATAATATTTTTCACATATCCGTGTTGCGTAAATATGTGAAAGATTCAAACCACATTATTGAGTTAGAACAAGACGAGATAGCAGAAGATTTAACGTACGAGGAGGTACCTGTCAAGATCTTGGATAGGAAGGAGCATGTCCTACGTTCGAAAATTATACCTCAAGTTAAAGTTTTGTGGAGAAACCATGCTATTGAGAAAATGACCTGGGAGTTGGAATCGGAAATGAAAGAGAGGTATCCTCACCTTTTCGACATACCAGGTACGTACGTCAATTTCGAGGACAAAATTTCATAAGGAGGGGAGGTTGTAAGACCCCAACTTTTATGAATAAAGATTTAATTTTCTTTATATATTATTTCGAAATAGTAAGGTGTTGATTTGATAAATGTGAAAAGTTATGGGTGAAATGTGCAAATATTTCAAAATGAGCAAGTGGTTATAAAATATTCATTGTTGTTGGGGAATATTCGTTTGGTCATGGAATATTCTTGTTGTCGGGGAATATTCGTACAACGGCGCAGCTATTTGTGGGCCCCACAACGGAATAACTGTCGGATATAGAAAGCGACAGAAATAACCTTTTTATAAATAACAGTAAAACTGTTACGGTTAAACTGTTGAAATACCCAGTGATAAAAATACAGTAATACGCGTTGTGCACAGTAGCACACGGTATTGCACAGTATTTCGAATTATTGGTTCTTACGTAAAAAGTCACTTACTCAATAATTGTTACAGTAATTACTGTCCAATATTTTATATTATTGATTCAATAATTGCATGATATTTTATTGGTTCAATAATTGCTACGTTGATATTTTATATCAATAATAGCTACGTTGCTATTTTATATAATTGATTTAATAATTGCTACCGTTGATATTTTGTATTATTGATTCAATAATTGTCACTGCACAGTATTTCACATTATCAACTCAATAATTCATATTATTTGAATAATATTATTAGATAGCATTATTGACAATGTCTAAAGAATTTCTGTCTATGAGGGGTTATTTAATTGCGCGCCAATAAGGAGAAATCCTTATCGGAAGGCCCCCTCTTTCCTAGGAACGACCTGGTTGTCAATATTGTAGTTCTGTAATATTATTTATGAATAATTAATTATTGATTTATATGATAAGAAAATATTTATTGTGTGGATATAAAAGAAGGAATTAGTGCTGATGTGTTTTTATCAGTATTTTGGTGTGGAAAATCATCCGTTTATGGATTTCGGATAATTTATGTTTGGAATTTAGAAAAACTTCCTTCTACAAAGTTGTAGAGAATTAAATTTCCTATGGAAAGGACATAAAATTTGTATTTTTCTAACAAAAAAGCTATTTATTATGAATTATTGAAGTTTCAGAAAATAAATGTTTTTTTATGGGAGGTGGGCCCCACTGGTGGCTGATGGTTTTTGGGTCAACAGGCGGCCGAAATTTTTTTTTTTAAAATATATTATTTTATTAAAAAGTCTACTTTGGCATCCTAAGCTTTTCTTATAAATAGGGTGCTTAGATTAGAATTAAAACTCACACCAGAATCAGAAGTTTTCTCTCTCTATAATATCGAACGTATTTTTGTGAGTATTTAGATACTTTGAGTGTTACTATTCAGTGCAAGTTTTCTTCGGTATTATATCCGATATTCCAGTCAGAAGTACTATTCTTTTGAGGTAAGGGATGTTATTTTTTTTCGTAAATGATGTTATTCTTTTCAATATCATTATACCAAAATATTGTCGTGGATTTTATTATGAAATTCTTACTTTTTCCGTCGGGATTACTATTCAAGTATACGGCACTATTCACAGAAAAATTAAATTTTCTTTTATATGTCCAAGTTGCTTGTTATGGTTCCTATCTTTGATTGGATCTAAGTTTTGAGCTTTATTCTTGAATTTTGCTCCACAATTGATTATTACGAAGTATTTTTGAATTGGATAAACTAAAATACGAATCCTTAATCTTTGTCTTTTATCTCACTGGATTCGTTTTTTAAAATATTTTTCATCATCCTTAGTCCTAAAAGGTGATATAACTGAATATCTTTGGCCTGTAGAGCAAAGATGAATGATTACCTGATGAATATCTTTGGCCGTAGTACAAAGATGGACAGGTGTTGAGATGAACATGACTACTGGTGATACAAATGAATATCTTTGGCCCGTAATGCAAAGATGAATATTTGATTTGAGATGTATATTGATTGATGTTACAGGGATAAAATATTGATGATGAACTTTTAAATCATAGAAGATAGTAGACTTCAATCTCTACTTAACTCTTCTAATGAATTGTTATTTCCGCTGCGAATATTGATCTAAAACTTGTTGTAAATAACATTTATCTGAATTGTTGAAGACTAACGATAATTTATTTTCCATTATCTTAGTCATAATATTCTTTACTGTGCTAGTTGAGCTCACCCTTTTCATCTATTGTCCTCTTCAGGAAATGAGAATGTCGCAGGAACTAGTCGGGGGACAGAGTGATGGTCCAAGTTAGAGCAGTAGTAGTCCTCACTATGTCTAATCAATAGTGTGATAATAATTGTAATGAAGACTTAGTTTGAATATTAATATTTTTTACATATTTGTATTGACACTCACAGTTGTGTGATCGTATGTTGCACGACTGTGTAATATAAAAGATTGTATTTGAATTCTGTACCATATATTTGGCGACTCAGAATGGGTTGGGTTGACTGGACCTATTCTGGGGGGCGTCACATTCCTAATGAAGAAACTCTCATTATTCCCACTGCATGGATTCAGGATACAGTGGCTGTTATTTCCTGTGATAAGGAGCCAACCTTCAGACCCCTAATGCTACCAGGGAAAGGGGTTCAAGAAACACAAAATCCTATGAAGGTGGCTGCACTTGAGCCTTTGATATTACCATTCAGACCTCAGTATCCAGTGATTAATCTGAAGAGAGTCCCATGGAACTACGGGAATGATGAAGGTTCCACCTCAAATAACATTGCCATTGTACCAAAAGAGAATCCGTTTTACCTTCCTTAGCGGGTGATCAAATCAGTCATCAAGGCCAAAGAAAAGGTGGCCGAAGAGAAAATTAAAGAGTTCCTCAGTAAAATGGGACACAATGAAATCAAAGTGGTGCAAAGTTTGAAGGATGCACCCAAGCAGACATCCATCCTAGATCAGGTCTTATCATCAGTGGATCATCACAACATTCTGGTAAAAGTACTGGAAGAAGCCCATCTGCCAAAGACAGTGGATGCCGAGAAATTCCGTCATGTGATAGAACACATCTTTAATAGCAATGTGATATCTTTCACTGACGATGATATACATGCAGAGGGGATAGGTCATCGCAAGTCCTTGTATATAGCAGTGATGTCATCAGGGTATATGATCAGAGGTATGCTAATAGATGGAGGATCGTCCCTAAACATCTGTCCCTACGACACCTTGGAGAGAATGAAGATCAACCCAAACCGGATCAGAACCAGTCATGTGGTCATCCGGGCTTTCGATGGATCTAGCCGAGAGGCTATGGGAGAGATTGAGGTTCCTCTGGAGATTAGCCCGCACACTTTCTATGTATCCTTTCATGTGCTCAACATCACCACAGTATACAACTTATTACTTGGCAGGCCATGGATCCACATGGGTGGAGCTGTGCCATCCACCCTCCATCAGCAACTCAAATACATTATCAATGGCAACCTAATCACGGTGAATGTCGAACCAGAATACCCTGTCTGTATACAAGGAGATATGCCAGTGATCAGCCTGGACGTAGGGATTGAACCTGCTAGTTTTTAAGTCTTGGAGGTAAGCGATACTCAGTACCTACCTGTTGGGGCACCAGCCTTGAAGCCTAAAGTCTCCCCCTGAAGTGATGACAGTGGGCCAGGAGATGGTATCCTTGGGTTTCTACCTTGGAGAAGGATTAGGAAAGAATCAACAAGGTATCAAGAGTCTGGTGCAAATCCCAAGACAGTCGGGGAAAATCGAATTGGGCTACTCATCCGGGTCAAACCACCGGAACCCACATAAGCATTCTAAGGCTCATGCTTCCACCATACTATTGCCAAACCTCATTAATGCTGGATTTGTGATGCCAATGAGGAAGATCCCTACTGTGGTATCAGCCTTGCTATTTCCTCTAATCATACTGGTATGTGAGAGAACGACCTCGAAGTCTGAAAGGGAGAGCAAAAAAGGAAAAGAAAAGTTTATGTACAAAGGACGAGACCCATTTGCTAACATGCGTATTCTCATACACTACGAGGGAATAAATGATGATATCCCAGACAGTGATGACGAGGATCAGATCTAAATTCCTCACATTAAAAAAGAAAAGGGATGCAGTTCAAAGAAAAGCCCCGACCCTATTTTGAAGGATGTCTTAGTCATCATCAGAGATGAGGCAGACGAGCACAATTCCTTGATCCTCCTGATTCATGAAGATCTGACCATGGATAACTGGAGTAGCATCCCTTACCTCATTCAAAAAGGGTAAAAGGGCAAAGAATCTGTCTGCCCTGTAACATGGTTTCATTTACTACTTGTTTTGATTGCACGACTATAACAGTAACTTTTGTCCTGCTTTGTGATGAGTTGGTTTTATACCTACGAATTGATATCCGTTATAGCTTGATTCTTGCCTACTTCAAGTAGTTTTAGTGTCATTTTACTTGGTTTTGTGTTGTTAAGAGCAGGAGTTGGACTGAGGAGAAACCAGGGCTAAAAGGCAACATTTCAGACTTCCTATGGAGAGTGGATGCCCACTGGGGCGGGCCTCACAAAGCCAAACCACCCGCCAGAGCAGGGGTACAGAAACTTAGAATTTTAAAGTGGCTACCCGCCGAGGAGGGGGTACGACAGTTAAGTTGACAGTTTCCTGTTTTAATTAGGATTCTGCAAATTTGAAGAGATTTATTTAGTCCTGAGATTAGGAGGCTATTTAAGGCACGTAGAGAGGCTGGTACAGATATACTTAGACAGATTTTGTAACCCTAATTCATGACTTGAACTAGCAAGGTGATTTGAAGCATCATTGGAGCACGAAGAACGTAAGAAGCTTGGAGACGAGCAGTGATATAACTTAGAGTTTATTTTCTCTCTTCTTTAACATCTTGTATTCAGAATGAGTTCTATTGTGTGGATTCTGGATTCTAATTTATCGATGATGAACTAACTTTCTATTTAAGCCTATAACGGATCTTATTATGTAACAGAGGATTAAATAGCTTTTAATTCAGTTTATGAATATTATTTCTAGATTGTTTGCTATGGTTTGTGCATAATTTATATAGTTACTTGATCATCAATTATCTGTTATCCCATATGAATTCAAGAGATGACATATGATATTGGAACTAGCCATAGCGACATATGTTTATGATTTCTGCTGTAGTGGGGATTCATAATTCATGTATAGGATAGAGATATCTATGCATCATATGTAATTTGATAAGAACTTGATTTTAAACCTTATTCAATTGTAATTCACATAGAGATATAGTGAGTTAGTTTATTAAGGTGTGTTACTTAATTCTATCATATGTGGATTTGAGTGAGTATGGATTTAACGCATTGAGATATGTTTATATCTACGTTTGTGTTCTTGGTTAATAATCTGGATTAATTGATATAAACTGAAGGAAAATATATTATCTGAAGTAAAATAATAAGTGAAGTTGTATGCTTAATTCTCCAAAACTTGTTAAAATCCCGAGTTAGAGTTAATTTGGTTTAAGTAGCAGTTATTTATAAAAATCACCTTTTAATCATTAGTTTAATAAAGCTAAAATAGTATAAAATTGGTACTTGTTTGAGTAAATTGGAATTATTCTCTCTGTGGGTACGATACTTGATTTTATCATTATATTACTTGTTGACCACGTACATTTGCGTGTAGCGTGAATAGAAAATACCCAACAAGTTTTTGGCGCCGTTGCCAGGAACAGTAATTGCGTTTATTACTTACAATATCAGTTTAATTAGACTAGTTTTAGTTACACACACACACACACACACACACACACATATATATATATATATATATATATATATATTCTTATTTTTGTTTTATTGGTTATTTTAGGTAATCTCAAGTAGTGCATGCAAATTCGATTGAAGAAGCCAGATTTATTGCCTTTCGAGGACGACATCGACAAACGGTTTCAGAAGTTAACTAAGTGGATTGCAAAGACTCGAGAAGAACTTGAAACACCCAAAGATAACATGGCTGCTAAACCGGAAGAGAAAGCACTGCGGGATTATGCTATACCACAGATTTCAGAAATTCAGTCCAGTATCACTAGACCGGCGATTAATGCTAACAACTTTGAGATCAAGCTTGGAACAATACAGATGGTGCATAATAATTGCCAATTTGAGGGTCTTCTGAATGATGACCCAAACGAGCACATTGTCAATTTCATAGAAATCTGCGATACCTTCAAGTGCAACGGAGTTTCAGATGATGCTATCAGAATAAGACTATTTCCGTTTACACTCTGAGATAAGGCAAATGGTTGGCTCCATTCTCTACCATCGGGGTCAATCACAACATGGAACGATTTGGCGCAGAAATTTTTGGCTAAGTTCTTCCCACTTTCACAGACACATAAAATGAGAACGGAGATATCTTTATTTATACAGCTACAAGGAAAGCCATTATATGAAGCATGGGAGAGGTACAAAGAGCTGTTGAGAAAATGCCCTCATCATGGACTACTGCATTAGATGCAGATAAACACATTCTACAATGGGTTAGGGAGTCATATACGGACCAACATCGATGCAGCCTCAGGTGGAGCTTTTCTGGCAAAGAAATTTGAGGAGGCATGGGACTTGATAGAAACAATGGCTACAAACAACTATCAGTGGCCGACTAAGAGAATGACTCAACCCAAAGCGGCAGTAATTTTGGAGGTGGATACTATGACAGCTATATCTGCACAACTAGCAGCGTTATCGAAGAAGATGGATGCCATGTCTACGGGAAATGTGCAGCAGGTAGCACTTATATGTGAACTTTGTGCAGGTGAGCATCTGACAGAACAGTGTGCGATCAACCCAGCTTCATTTCAGTTTGTGGGTAGCTATAACAGGCCACCCAACACACATCAGAATGCATACAATCAGGGGGCAAGGAACCATCTGAACTTTTCTTGGAGCAACAACCAGAATTAGAATCAGCAGCAAGCTCCACGACCATCATACCCCCTGGTTTTCAGAATCAAAATCAACAGGCAGTTCCTCAGCAAGAGAAGAAGATAGATTTGGAGGAGATAGTGGAAAAATACATAACAGGAAATCAAGCGGGGATGAAAACTCAGGCGGCTGCCATAAAAAATCTAGAAAATCAGATTGGACAGATTGTGAGTGCATTAAATAATAGACCCCAAGGAACCTTGCCGAGTGACACAGAAAATAATCCGAGGGGAGGACATGAGCAATGTCAAGCTGTCACAATTCAAAGTAGAAAACAGTTAGCCGAGAAGGATTCAGAGAAGCCAACTATGGATAAGCAGGGTGAGAAAAGTGTGGAAGAAAAAATGGAAGGGAAAGCAGGAGAAAAATCTGCAGGAAAAGAACAAGTGGTTACACCGATAGTCTACCCTCCACCACCATTTCAACAACGGATCCGAAAACAAAAATTAGAGCAATAGTTCACTAAGTTTCTGGAAGTGTTCAAGAAGTTACACATCAACATCCCTTTTGCAGAGGCATTAGAACAGATGCCTAGTTATGCTAAGTTCATGAAGGATATATTGTCAAAGAAAAAGAAATTAGAGGACTTCGAGACTGTGGCACTAACAGAGGAATGTAGTGCGATATTGCAAAAGAAGCTTCCACTAAAGTTGAAAGATCCGGGTAGTTTCACCATCCTATGCTAGATAGGGAGTTTGGCCTTCAACAAATGTCTATGTGATTTAGGTGCCAGTATAAACCTCATGCCACTGTCAGTGTATACTCAGTTAGGTTTACCAGCACCTAAATTGACCAATATCTCCCTACAGCTGGCAGACAGATCAGTAACATATCCATGGGGAATTGTGGAGGATATTTTGGTAAAAGTAGACAAGTTCATCTTTCCTGTGGACTTCATCATATTAGACTATGAAGAGGATAAGGATATTCCAATAATCCTTGGGCGACCATTCTTGGCTACTGGCAAGACTCTTATTGATGTATAGAAAGGAGAGTTAACCATGAGGGTTCAAGATCAAGAGGTAACCTTCAACGTGTTTAAGGCTATGAACTTCCCCAAGGAGGATAAGGAGTGTTTTCGGATGGATATCATTGACACAGTGATGGGTGATGAGCAACATCGGATACTTAGTACTGACCCGTTAGAATCAACGTTGATGGGAAACTATGATGAAGAGGATTCAGTGATAAATAAGTATTTGCAACTGTTAGAGGCACACCCTAGAGTAAACAGGTTTAAATTACCGTTTGAGACGTTGGAAGCAGCAGGAACTTCGGCAGCTAAGATGAAACCATCTCTAGAGGAACCACAGGCACTAGAACTTAAACCCTTACCCAATCACCTCAGGTATACTTATTTGGGTAATTCATCTACTTTACCTGTTATTATTGCATCTGCGCTTAACGAATTGTAGAAAAGTAATTTGTTAAGAGTTCTAAGGGAATAAAAGTCTGCTATTGGATGGACTATCGCCGACATCAAAGGAATTAGCCCGTCATTCTGTATGCACAAGATTCTGATGGAGTAGGATAGCAAGACAATAGTGGAACAACAGAGGAGGCTCAACCTAATAATAAAAGTGGTAGTGAAGAAGAAAATCTTGAAATGGCTGGATGCTGGAATTATCTACCCAATTTTAGACAGTGCATGGGTAAGCCCGATTCAATGTGTTCTGAAAAAAGGTGGGATGACGGTAGTGCAGAACAAGAACAACGAACTAATACCGACAAGGATAGTAACTGGATGGAGGGTCTGCATGGACTATAGAAAGCTGAACAAGGTAACACAGAAGGACCACTTCCTCTTGCCTTTCATTGATCAGATGTTGGACATATTAGCTGGACATGAGTACTACTGCTTGTTAGATGGGTATTCTGGATACAACTAAATCGTCATTGCACTAAAAGATCAAGTGAAAACGACATTCACATGCCCCTATAGCACCTTTGCCTTCAGAAGGATGTTATTCGAACTGTGTAACGCACTGGCAACTTTTCAGCGATGTATGATGGTAATTTTTTCAGATATGGTGGAACGCAGTGTTGAGGTGTTTATGGTTGATTTTTTAGTATTTGGGGAATCGTTTGATAGATGCCTTAAAAATTTAGTATTGGTATTGAAAAGGTGTGTTGAGACGAATCTGATGCTCAACTAGGAAAAATGCCATTTTATAGTCCAAGAGGGGATAATACTTGGACATAAAGTTTCTGGAAAAGGTTTGGAAGTTGACCGGGCTAAGTTAGAGACAATTGAAAATCTGCCACCGCCGACTTCAGTAAAGGGTATTCGGAGCTTTCATGGTCATGCTAGATTTTGCCACCGATTCATCAAAGATTTCTCCAAAATCATAAAGCCACTATGCAGTCTCTTGGAAAAGGATGTACCATTTAAATTTGACGAAGACTGTCTAGCGGCGTTTGAGCAATTGAAGAAGCTAACCACAGCCCCAGTCATCATCACACGGAATTAGACAATGCCGTTCGAGCTCATGTGTGATGTTAGTGACTATGCAGTAGGAGCAGTGCTTGGACAACGACAGGAGAAAATCTTTCATGCCATCTATTATGCAAGTAAGACATTGACTGATGCACAGTTAAACTACATAACCACCGAAAAGGAGTTACTTGCGATTGTATACGCCTTTGATAAATTTTGATCGTACTTGGTGGGGACAAAGGTGGTGGTTTACACAGATCACTCGGCCATCTGATATCTAGTTGAAAAGAAGGACGCAAAGCCGAGACATATTCGCTGGGTTTTGCTCCTCCAAGAGTTTGATTTAGAGATTAAGGATAGGAAGGGGATAGAAAATCAGGTGGCTGACAATCTTTCGCAGCTGGAAAACCTGAATCAGGACGAGACAGATACAGTATTGATCAATGAGTCATTTCCAGATGAACAGTTATTTTTGATCCACGGCGAGTTTCCATGGTACGCAGATTTCGCGAATTATTTAGGTAAGCAACATTCTCCCAGCAGATTTGACTCACCAGCAAAAGAAGAAATTTTTACACAACGTGAAGTGTATAAGTGGGATGAACCGTATTTGATCCGACAGTGTGCTGACAGAATGATCCGGCAGTGTGTTCCGAAAAGTGAAGTAGAGAGCATATTACAGCTATGTCACACCTTCTTATATAGGGGACACTATGGAAGCGAAAGAACGACCGCTAAAGTACTTTAGGCAGGTTTTTTCTGGCCCATATTGTTCAAAGATGCACATCAGTGCATGAAAAATTGTGATATATGTCAAAGAGTGGGAAATATTTTAAAACATAACGAGATGCCCCCAAACATGATTTTGAAAGTCGAGGTTTTTGATGTATGGAGAATCGACTTCTTGGGACCCTTTTCGTCGTCGTTCAGTAATATATACATCTTATTAGCAGTTGACTATGTATCGAAATGGGTGGAGGCAGTTGCATTACCAACGAATGATGAGAAAGTTGTACTCAAATTCTTACAAAAGAATATCTTCACCCGTTTTGGCACCCCAAGGGCAATCATCAGTGTTGAAGGGAGTCATATCTGCAATAAATACTTCACCGCTCTTTTGACCAAGTTTGGGGTCAACCATTGAATCGCTACAACCTATCACCCTCAGACGAGTGGCCAAGCTGAAGTATCTAACCAAGAGGTAAAGAGAATCTTGGAAAAGGTCATCAACCTAAATCAGAAAGATTGGTTGTTGAAACTAGACGACACTCTGTGGGCATATCGGACCGCCTACAAGAATCCGATAGGCATGTCTCCATATCAGTTAGTTTACGGGAAGGCGTGTCACCTTCCGGTAAAACTTGAGCACAAAGCATATTGGGCCATCAAGAAACTAAACTTCGATTTTTCAGTAGCAGGGGAGAAAAGGTTGTTGCAAAATAACGAGTTAGATGAATTCCGCCTGCAAGCTTACGAGAATTCAAAACTATACAAAGAGAAGGTCAAGAAATGACACGATCAGAAGATAATGGACAGAAAGTTTGAACCGGGGCAGTCAGTATTGCTATTCAACTCTTGGTTGAAATTGTTTCCCAAAAAACTAAAATCCAGGTGGTTGGTCCCTTTTACCGTCAAAACTGTATTTCCACACGGTCGTTGAGCTCTACGACCGGGATCCGACAGAAACATTCAAAGTGAACGGCCAACGCCTCAAGCACTATTGGGGCGGAGACATCGATCGCCAGGCAACTGCGGTCGACCTATCTGAACTAATTTAAAACAGGGAGTAGTCAGGCTGAACGACTTAAAAGTAAGCGCTCGATGGGAGGCAAACCATCCTTACATTCATTTTGCATAAACATATATTAAATAGATGTAATAATGTATATTAAATAGTAAATTGTCGTTAAAATGCTTGTTCTAACAATTATAATGATGTGCGATGCAGGTATGGTCCAAGTACAAGACTAGGCAAGTGAGACCACATTGGGCAAACAAGAATCAATAAGAGAAGCCTAGTCTAGTCAATATCCAGCAAAAATAGTAAAAAAATCACAAGTTTGAAAAAGTTCAAGGTCTGCCCCCGCGGGCGGAGCAAGGCCAAATTGCCCGCCCCTGCGGGCTAGTCGTCTGCATGGTACCCGCCCCCGCGGGCTTCTAAAGCACAACATGCCCGCCCCGACGGGCTATCGACAGTTCTGTTTTTTAAAAAACTACTTTAGGCACTCGACTTGGGCCAATCTACAACATAAACAAGACCTAACCTACCGAAAACCACCCTTCAAAGGCAAAAACCTTCGATTACCACACTAAGTTGATATTTCAATAGGACTACCATAAACCAATCTGGATTGCAAACCATCATTCCTCATCACACCATCCCCCAAATCAATGGTATACACTATCAAGTTTCCTTTTGGGTGAAAGGTTGGATGCAAAGTGGAAGTTCTAGTTAGGTTTCTGAGGGCTAGTTCATATTATTGAAATTACTTGATACATCTTGGCTGAGTTGGGTGTGAGACAACAATTTGGGGAAAACAAAGAAGCAAACATCATCAAATACCGCTCGGGGGTTAGCTTTTTCCCCGCCAACTAATCAAATCTGTCGGCGGCGGTCTCACTACGGAATTTCTTTTTATCATATGTCCTGGCAGGGGCGGACGATCCCTCATCCTTTTGTCTCTTAGGTGCGTGTGGTGGTATGTTGTTCAAGGGTTCAAAATCAACTAATTACTGACGGGTTTTGGTTGAGGCTTTCTGTCGAATAGGTGGGGGGCATTCACAATGTAGGTTGAGGTTTATGATCGCAGCAACCTGAGTTTTCCACCTTCAGACTCGGATGGGGAGGAGGTGGAACTGGACACTTTATGTCTCAAGGAAGTCCTCTAAGCTTTAATTGCTTTATTTTGCATTGTGCTAATTAAGTTTGGGGGTGTGTACATTATGATATTGTTAGAACTTGCATCTAGTTAGCATTGCATGATAGTAGTAGTTCATTATTTGCATAAGTAGTTTAGTTAAGTGTTTTATAATTAGTATAGTTAAGAGTTTTCATTCTTATGAATTATTTTTTTTGAAAAAAATTAGAAAATATAAAAAAGAGTCGTTAAGTAGGATGTCATGAGTCAGTATGTCAGTTGGTATGAAGTAACCTTAGCCAGTGATGAGATTGGACTTACATAGAACTTAAATAGTAATGATAACTAGGACATATATGTAATTGCACACCTTTACATGAATCATTGCATGTTTGACACTTTTGCACCGGTTAACACGATATGACAACAATATAGTTAACTTGGGTCAAATAGTCACATAATTGACATCTTGAACAAAATTGTGCTTTAATGACAGCAATTTAGTGAACTGGTAGTAATGACTAAGATTAGACGGAAACCTAAGTTTGGGGGAAGATATGGGAGCTATCTAAAAAAAATTGAAAAGAAAAATAATTGGAAAATATGAAAAAGAGAAAAAAGAGATACTCGTGAATAAACACCATGACTAGTTTAGTTTCGTGGCCTTTGATACTCAAGTAAGTACGCCCTAGGGGATGTCTTTACACCCAGCGCCCTAAAGCCATTTGGTTTGTGAGTTGTTGGTCGAAAGCTCACTACATGGGTATCACTGAAGAGCCTAAAGGAACTAGACATTGCACAGTCATGAGTAAAATAGAGATACGGGAAAAAGAGCAAAATGCCCTATAAATGAATAAAGATAGAAAATCTTCCATATTGACTTTCGACTTGGTTGACGTTGAGTCGAGTTTAGTTTACCTTGTTTACGCGATTCCTTGAGCTAAAGTTGTATTGTCTTCCTAAGACGCGTATTATGTGATATATTTGAACTGTAGCTGAGTACATTGTTATAGAGCACGCACACACTGCAGTGGTGTTAACAGTATTGATTCATAGATTAGTTTGAATTGCGGATATGTCTCTGGTTGGATTTATTGTTTATATCTGTTGTGAATTCTCTGAGGCGTTATTGGTTATCTTCATATTATCTGACAGTTGCATTCGTAGGCATTGTAGTTATTTGTATATGAATTGTTTTGCTTGAGGACAAGCAAAGTCTCAAGTTTGGGGGTATTTGATGAGTTGGTTTTATACCTACAAATTGATATCTGTTATAGCTTGATTCTTGCTTACGTTAAGTAGCTTTAGTGTCATTTTACCTAGTTTTGTGTTGTTAAGAGCAAGAGTTGGACTGAGGAGAAACCAGGTCTAAAAGGCAACATTTCAAACTTCCTATGGAGAGTGGATGCCCGCTGGGGCGGGCCTCACAAAGCCAAACCACCCGCTGGGCGGGGGTTCAAAAACTCAGCATTTTGAAGTGGCTACCCGCCGAGGCAGGGGTACGGCAGTTAAGTTGACAGTTTCCTATTTTAATTTGGATTATGCAGATTTGAAGAGATTTATTTGGTGCGAGATTAGGAGGATATTTAAGGCATGTAGAGAGGCTAGTGCAAATATACTTAGATAGATTTTGAAGCCCTAATTCATAACTTCGACTAGCAAGGTGATTTGAAGCATCATTGGAGCACGAAGAACGCAAGAAGCGTAGAGACGAGCGGTGATACAACTTAGAGTTTATTTTCTCTCTTCTTTAACATCTTGTATTTAGAATGATTTCTATTGTGTGGATTATGGATTCTAATTTATCGATGATGAACTAACTTTCTATTTAAGCCTATAATGTATCTTATTATGTAACGGAGGATTAAATAGCTTTTAATTCAGTTTATGAATATTATTTCTAGATTATTTGCTATGGTTTGTGCATAATTTATATAGTTGCTTGATCACCAATTATATGTTATCCCATATGAATTCGAGAGATGACATATGGGATTGGAACTGGCCATAGTGACATATGTTTGTGATTTCTGCTGTAGTGGGGATTCATAATTCATGTATAGGATAGAGATATCTATGCATCATATGTAATTTGATAAGAACTTGATTTTAAACCTTATTCAATTGTAATTCACATAGAGATATCGTGAGTTAGTTTATTAAGGTGTCTTGCTTAATTCTATCAATTGTGGATTTGAGTGAGTATAGATTTAACGCATTGAGAGATGATTATATCTACGTTTGTGTTTTTGGTTAATAATCTGGATTAATTGATATAAACTAAAGGAAAAAATATTATCTGAAGTGAAATAATAAGTGAAGTTGTAGGCTTAATTGTCCAAAACTTGTTAAAATCCCGAGTTAGAGTTAATTTGGTTTAAGTAGCAGTTATTTATAAAAATCACCTTTTAATCATTAGTTTAATAAAGCTGAAATTGTATAAAATTGGTACTTGTTTGAGTAAATTGGAATTATTCTCTCTGTGGGTACGATACTTGATTTTATCATTATATTACTTGTTGACCACGTACACTTGCGTGTAGCGCGTATAGAAAATATCGAACACTTTGCCAAATGCTTTGTATATTTAAACAGTTGCATATATTAAAGTGAAAGCATTTTGTTTTTAGGACTCCAAGATTGGATTTGTTTGTTCCTGCTGATGAGATGCCAACTTGTCACAGTGACTACAACTTTGATGTAGAACTGAACTTTGACTTGATGGAAGTTGATAGAGAGGAGGAAGATGACTATGAGGTGCCCGAGGAGATCAAAGAATGGGTTGAAGACAACCCCAAACCAAACCTCGACCAAACCACCATTGTCAATATCGGAACCTCAGAAAACCTCAAAGAAATCCAGATAGGCATAGACCTCACCCAAGATCAAAAAACCGACCTGATTGAACTCCTAACACAGTTCCAGGATGTGTTTGCATGGTCATATGAAGACATGATGGGTCTGTCTACTGATATTGTCATCCATCGAATGCCCATCAAAGATGGATTCAAGCCAGTTAAACAAAAGCTCAGGCGATTAAATCTTGAATGGAGTCAGAAAGTTAAAGACGAAGTTGTTAAACAATTCAAAGCCGGCATCATCATGGTATCAACATACCTGGAGTGGCTGTCAAACATTGTTCCCGTGGCAAAGCCCAGAGGGAAAGTACGAGTATGTGTAGATTACAGGAATTTGAACAAAGCCTGCCTTAAGGATAATTTCCCGGTACCTTTCATCCATATCTTGATAGACAACACGGCGCAGTATGGCATGTATTCTTTTGTGGATTGCTTTGCTGGTTACCATCAAATCATGGTCTCTGAGGAAGACAGGGAGAAAATAGTTTTCATCACTCCCTAGGGAACCTTCTGTTATAGGCGATTGTCCTTCGACCTTATCAATGCCGGTGCCACATATCAGAGAGCCATGATGGCCCTGTTTCATGATATGATGCAAAAAGAGATAGAGGTCTATGTGGATGATATTATCGTCAAATCCCGGAAAGAGGATGATCACATTGACCATCTCAGGAAGCTGTTCAACAGGTTCCGTAAGTACAACCTCAAGCTGAATCCAGCCAAATATTCTTTTGGCGTCAAATCAGACAAGTTGTTAGGATTCTTAGAGAACAATAGAGGCATTAAGCTGGATCCTGCCAAGATAAAAGCCATCATTGAGATGCACGTACCTCTAACAGAGAAGAAGATACGCGAGTTCTTGGGGAAAATCAATTTTATAAGCTGGTTCATTTCCCAGCTCACGGCGATTTGTGAACCCATCTTTAAGCTACTAAGGAAGAATTCCTCCGCCAAATGGAATGAGGATTGTCAAAAAGCCTTCCCTACCATCAAGAAGTAGCTGATCGAAGCACCAGTCTTGGTACCCCTAAGGGATGGAGTCCCCCCTGTTCATGTACCTGTCTGCCAATGCCAATGTTATGGGCTGCATGCTAGGACAAAAAGATGATAGTAGCAAAGAGAGAGCTACCTACTACATCAGCAAAAGATTCAGCAGTGGTGAACAAAAGTTCACTCTGATCAAGAAGATTTATTATGCATTAGCATGGGTCGCCATGAGGTTACAACACTATCTTCATGGGCACACGACCTACCTCATATCCCGCATAGATCCGCTGAAATACGTATTCAACAAGACAATGTTGAATTATTGACTATCCAAATGGAAGTTGATCCTCCAACAGTTCGACATTATCTACGTGACTCAGAAGTCCATCAAAGGTCAAGACATTGCAGATCAACTAGCCGAAGCACTGTCAGGAGGGTTTGAACCCCTAGAAACTTATTTCCCGGATAATGGGATTATGACAATTCAGTAAGGTCTTCAAGGAAATGCAGTCCAACCATAAAAAATATATTTCGATGGAGCAGTAACATGGAAGGTGCCGTAGCTGGGGCAGTCCTTATCTCTGGTACAGGAGAGCAATATCCTGTGGCTACCAAGTTGCAGTTTGTCAACACCAACAACACAGCTGAGTATTCGGCTGCATAATGGGGTTGAAACTAGCCCAATCCATAGGTATCCAACATCTACTAGTCTTTGGAGATTCTGAATTGGTCATCAGACAAACCACTGGGGCGTATCACACCAAAGAACTGTATTTGCTGCCCTATCAGCGGTAGGTCGTCAAAATATCCATGGAGTTTAAAGACATAACTTTCATCCATATTCCTCGGGGTATGAATGACTTCGCTGATGCATTGGCGACGTTGGCTTCCTTGATCCGCATATCCGATAGGAGTGGGATTCCCGACATCAAATTTATAAGCCAAAAGACCCAGACATATGGGAATTACATTGGAGAAGTATCAGATGAAATACCTCCTATCAAATAGCCTTGGTATCAAAACATCAAGGAATATATCCGAGATGGATCTACACCCACTGGGGCGAGCCAATCCGAACGAAAGCGAATTTGCAAGATGGCTATGAAGTTCTATCTGAGCGAAGACGTACTCTAAAAAAGGGTTGCTGGAATAGGACTATTACGATGCCTCGATAAAGAGCAAGCTCAGAGACTGATGGATGAAGTACACGATGGAATCTGTGGTCCGCACATGAGCGGTCATCTGCAGGCCAAGAAGATATTAAGAACAGGACATTATTGGATCTCTTTCAAAGCTGACTGTGATGATCACGTCAGGAGATGCTATCAATGTCAAGTCCATGGAAATGCCATCCATGCTCCTCCAAATAATCTACACAACATGAGTTCGCCATGGCCTTTCTCCATATGGGGAATGGATGTGATAGGCCCAGTAGAACCCAAAGCTAGAAATGGTC
Source organism: Panax stipuleanatus (assembly GCA_020205555.1). Lineage (NCBI taxonomy): Eukaryota > Viridiplantae > Streptophyta > Magnoliopsida > Apiales > Araliaceae > Panax > Panax stipuleanatus. The sequence goes on along the minus strand of CM035118.1, from coordinate 14,249,222 downwards.
ATCGCTTCATCTTCACCATGATCGATTACTTCACTAAGTTGGTTAAAGCGACCTCTTTTCCCAAAGTCACCAAAGAGGTAATCATTGGTTTCATAAAAATAATGTCGTCTATCGATATGGACAACCGGAGGTGATCGTATCAGACAACGCCAAGAACCTAAACAATCAGATGATGAGAGACCTATGCAACAAGTTCCACATTAAGCATCTAATTTCGTCATCTATCGGCCCAAGATGAATGGTGCTGTCGAAGCGGCCAACTAGAACATAAAGAAAATCATGAAGAAAATGTCCACCAATCACAAAGAATGGCCTGACCTGTTGCCCCTAACTCTGTTAGCATACAGGACGTCAATGCGCACTTCTACTGGGGCTACCCCCTACTCATTGGTCTATGGCATGGAAGCAGTACTTCCTATAGAATTAGAAATGGAGTCCCTGAGAGTGTTGATAGACGCTCATATGGAGGAAGACCAGTTGTTGCTAGATCGGTACCACCAACTGTACTTGATAGATGAAAAGAGGGCTACAGCCATTTTCCACGGTCAGTTATATCAGCAAAGGATTGCTCGACCCTACAACAAGAAAGTCTGAATCTGACAATTCAAAGAAAATGACTTGGTGCTAAAGAAAGTCTTGTCCAATCATGACGAAGCTAAAGGAAAGTTCGCCCCAAATTGGGAAGGCCCTTTCATTGTCAAAGAGGTGTTGACAGGAGGAGCTATCAGATTGCAAGAGATGGACGGGAGTGAATTTCCATAACTCATCAACTCAGACACGCTAAAAAGGTTTTATGTCTGAGACACATGCATACCAGCATCCTGGTCCTGCGAATCAATCAAATCAGTTCGGTTTTCACTAAAAGATGGAACTACGAGTGACCTGATCTCCCTCAACCCGGGAGTACGTAGGCAACCATTTCTGGTGCGGTCAAACCAAATAAAAACTCAAAATCTCATCAAACCAAACTCAAAACCCAAGATAAATACTTCTCAAGCCTCTCTCACACAAAAAATTGAACTACGATTGACCTGATCTCCCTCAGCCCAGAAGTACGTACGCAGCCATTTATGGTGCGGTTTGACCTTCAAGAAAATATAAAAATCCAATAAAAACCTAGTCCCAAGACACCGAAACCAGATAAAATCTAAATCCTATCAAGCCTCCCTAGTCAACGGGCCCGTCCGAGATATTCTCTGCCATCTCAATGTCAATCCATCAAGGAGAAGCTCATGATACATCAACATCAGCAAGTCATGAAAGAAGTGGTAATCACTCAGCAATGATAATACATATCCAAACAGGAAAGTGAATCAAAATATATTTCTCTAATATATATAATACTGTTTGATATATACAATGTGTCCTGCACATGGCAAAAATGGCTGATCTAGCATGTGCAAAAAAAATAAAGCTAGCCTATGGTCCCAAAGATAAACGGGGCAGCAGTGCCAACATGGCGTCTCTCTCTGAAGATGGAGGAGCAGCTGCAAGTGCAATACCCTCAGCCTCCATACGAGCAAGCACATCCGCAGCCACCTGCATAGTGGCGCTGTAACTGTCAATGAAAGCACTCATCTCTCCAACCAGGCTGTCTGTATATGACCTAAGGGCGGTGTTGTCAGCAATATATACATCTCAAGTGGCTATGGCCTCTTCCCTCTCCACAAAAGCAGCATCCCTGGCAATCAAAGTCTCCTCAATCTCGACAAAAGCAGCATCTCGAGAAGATCAAGCCTCATCTCTCTTGACCAATGTCGTATCTTGAGTGGCTCGAGCCTCATCTCTATCAGCAAAAGCTATATCTCTGCTAGACAGGGCAGTCAACATCAGCGCCCTAGCCTGATCTCTCTCGAAGGTCATCCTAGGTGAATCTGCCAAAGCTGGATCTGTCCCTGCAGAAATTAATGGCAGGTCACTAACTAAGGCTGTTGTCAGATCCATGAACAAATCATCATTCGTAGGAGAATCAGGATCCTCCATAGGTTCCTCCTCATCTGAATCTAATCGGAGCTGACTGGATGAGTGCAGCTGATGCTATATCGGTCTCCAACCATGCCGAATACTCTGGAGAACGATCCGGATGGCTAGTAGAGAAATCATCCCTCTCCCTATGAATCCAACACTCATAAATCTTGATCAGGTCGGCTAATGACATAGAAGATGTTGACATTCGCTGATCAATAGCCCCCTCAAACTGGTGCAGGCACTGGAACTGATCGAACTGACCCATAACTGCCAACGGATGGTAAGTGTTCACCCCTCTCAATCCCACTAGGGGCAAGTAGTCCATGCCAGATGTATGGGTGATAAAGCTATAAGGGGAGACTAGCTATGAGCATGGGAGAATCAAAAAAGGATGATCAATATCTGATAGAAAAGCTGACCAGGTCTCTACATCCAAACACTCCGCTGGCTGAAAGGAGTAGGACATAGCTATCTTGTGGGTGAAGCAGTACCCCTAATGTCTAAAGAAGCCAATCGGGCGCAAATGGGTCATGAGCCATACATACAGAAGGACATAGCTACCTCTAAAAAACCCCTCTGGATGGGTACTGTAATAGGTAGATGACCTCAATGTCTCGGCCAGTATCATCGGCACAATAGTGCAACCCTGTCTAAGGGCATAGACCACGACCATCAAGCCAATGTCCAAATGGTCCAAATATAGTGGCATATATATATAGGCCACGATGCACATCAGCAAAACATCTATCCTGGCAGAATGCCACTCCTCGACCGAGATGATAAAATCCCCAGCGTGTTGATCGTAGCTGTCCAGTCTACCGAAATGATCGATCAAAAAATTAATAGAGATCACACGTTTGGAAATGATCTCATCCGTGACTACACTCTGACGTAGACCTGAATTCCTCAGAAACGGTCTCCTCATATCACTAATAGCAGTACGAGCACAAGGCAAGTCCAAAGCTAGACCAGTAAGACGCTCGTACTCCTCCAAAGTGGAAGTCAACTCGTGCCTCCTGAAGAAGAAAACCTGCCTCTCAGGTATCCAACAGGATGAAAGTCCATCTATGAATCCGTATGGAACCTGGAAGTCCACAAGGGCTAATGAATGCCCTAACATCTGATCCACTGTCCCTCTGGCTGGGAAGGGAACGCTATCATACCACGACCTCAACGATGACGTTACCAAGGATGGTGGTAAATGCTCGATACGGCTAACCGATGACGACGACATCTGTATCACCGTATCACAAGACCATCCAGGGGTTAAATCTGAACTCATCTGTCTAAGTGCATATCCATAACATAATACATGCATAATGACAATGATAAACATGATGCAATAGATAGGGAATATCATGCATATTGATGTCATAAAAATATGTAACTGCAAGTGCACAGTGTCAAGTTGAAGAACTGGCAAGTACAGGTCGAACCTACAGAGACTAGATTAATTTTAATATATCCTTAATATTTATCTAAGGCAAATTAGAAATAAAGATTGAGAGTTGATTAACTAGAATATAAAAACTAATAATGAGGAGACAATCTAAGAATCCGAATCCATTAAATAATAAACATAACATATAATTCAATCTCTTCTATTTTTATAACTCAACTATGATTTTGATCCCCCTTCCCTTTAATTTAGTAATTTTACAATTAACGTGGGTAAGCATACACTATGAAAATTTAAGGATTAACTATAGCCCATCAAAACTTCTTCGAGCAAGCATGGATTATGAAAAACTCATATCTTAACAATACTCGATCAAAACCTCTTAATTAATTTAAAATTACATAAGAACTATAAAACGAAGGTATTTCAATAACGAAACATGAAGGCGAAACCAATTAAACATATAGGCATAATTAATAGAAGAGATGAAAAATATTATCATGAATAATTATTTAATTTCATCTTCATCCTAGATATAAAAAATTAACTAGACATTAAAAATAAAATAACTAACTAAAATAAAGAAGAAGAAATAAAATAAGAAAACTTCCTTTATTGATGATTCTCCAACAAGCGTACAATGAAAAAGTAATTTATTCTACTTTTACTCCTAACATAAACTAATACAATACCTCATATCCTTCTTTCTAAAACAAGAGACCTATTTATAGAGAAAATAAATTTGAACCCTAATTTAGATTCATTGAACTTGGACACTTTTGTTCCCTTTTCATGTAGGTTTCAACTTCCTAGTGGCAATCAACTTCTCAAAGAGATCTTCTAGATAGACTTTTCTTTCTCTTGTTGGATTTGACTTACACACCAATAATGTTCCACCTTTTTTCTTCTCCTTGCAGGATTCTTCTTGGATATTTCTTACATGAATAAGAGCATTAAATATTGCTTTATCACCAAGATTTTGACTTTATTGCAATAAATATTAAACCCTACAAAATAAAATAAAACATATTAATTTAATAAACTAATATAATTAAAAGGACAAAATTAGGAATAATAAAATGTATGAATTATGTGTCTATCAAATACCCCAATACCTAGCTTTTGCTCGTCCTCGAGTAAAATAAAATAAAATAAAATAAAAATTATACTACCCCATTTTCATAGGAAACACGATTGCACTTAGTATGTGCAACAAGCCTTTAAACTCCAAGGTTACCCTAAGTGGACGAGTTATGTCTCGTGAGGGTTTGCAGTGAATATACCCACAAAATTCAAAAATATTTTTGAGTTCAACAAGTCATGAAATTGAATTAAAACTTCTAAATATCCATGGGCATTATACATAAGCAAGATTAAATTCAAAATCACACTTTCACCTTATCAAAAATATTTAATCTTTATTCTAAACACCATCCTTCATAAAATTAATTCCATGTGATACATGCATGTGTATATGATGTAACTCTTAGTAGGGATTTTACCATGAAAATCAAGCAAACTCATTTTTCTTTTTCTTCTTTCTTTTTTTCCAAATTTTTTTCTCGACTTGTGCAATGTCTCATTTTCTTAGGCTTTTCAGAATTACCCATATAGCGAGCGTTGGACCAAGGACTCCCAAACCAGTTGGTTTTAGGGCACTAGGTGTAGAGACACCCCTAAGGGTTTACTAACTCGAATAACAAAGGCCACAAAATTAGACTAGTCAAGCTGCTTATATCCATTACACTTTTCAGCGTGAATATCGATGTTTCTTAAGGCTTGGATACCCAGTTATTTCGTTCAATGGACATTGAAGCAGTTATTTTTTTTCTTTTTCTTTTTCAACTTTATTTCTTTTTTTTTCAACTTTTTTTCTTCTTTTTTTTCTGAAATTACTCGAATCATAGTTTATACCCCACAACTAAGAATTTGTGCAAATGTGTAGTGCAAAAATGTTTTTGAAATCAATTTTTATTCCAGATGGTATTTCAAACTAAGATTTAGTATCTAATCAAAGATTCAAAAGTTCTAAATCTTTCAATCTCACTCATGAGTTTTGCTCCACTGACACTTACTAGAATTCATCCAACTTATAAAAAGTCAAACAAAATTTTCAATTTTTTTCATTTTTTTTAATTTTTTTTCTATATTTTCCTATAAAAAAAATTTAATACAATAATACAAACAAACTCCCCCATACCTAAATCATGCATTGTCCTCAATGTATGCAAATGAAGAAAAGAAAACAAAGATGTGAAAGAATTGTACCTTATATGCGGAGCATTTGTTCTGCAGGAAAATGTGGTGAGAAGGAAAACAAATGTGCATATCTACAAATTTTATAAATCTTAAAAATTATGTGACTATACATGAATGATACAAATGGGTAAGTGAGTGTGGTCTTGCCATGATTTTCTGGAGGTCTCGAAAATTAAAAATAGTTAGATTTTTCATCAGAATTATGCTTAAAATTTACCTCATGAAAGCTTTCACTATCATGTTCAAATGATGGAATAATTGGTTCAAATGCATGTTCTAGTTTAGTTGACTTATTTGTAGTGGATCTCAACAGCTTATTGACCTTATCTAAATATTCAGATTCATTCCAATTTTTTTCAAGGTGATTTAAGAAAAAATCAATTGGATCTTTTTCAATCAAGAGTCTATTTTCAATTATTTCTTGGGTCTTCAATTATTTCTTGGGTCATGGACAACTCTTGGATCATGTTTATTTTAATGGGTTAGTCCAAAAAATCACTAAGTGATTTTTTAGGAATAAGTCTTTCAGGGTATGGAGCTTTAGGCTTATAGACTTTTTCAACCAACTCATTAAATGTGACATGATCACTTTTAAGTATAGACTTATAGTTTTTAGACTCCTCAAATTCGCTCGAATCAAATTGTGTAGAATTGAATACAAAATTTTCATTTTCCTCATCATTTCCACAACCATCAAGATTTTCAAAATTAACCTCAGAGTTACTAGAAAATTCATCCACCTCTTGTTCATTTATTATGGTGGCTAATCGACTCATTTGAATTTCTAGACGAGATATAGTTTGATCCATGCTAAATTGAATTTCCATTAAGACTTTCATAGTTTTCTCTAAGCCACCAAGTCTTTCCTCTTCTTCATTTGATAATTCTTGTGTATATTGATGGTTCTGGATCCGAATATGGATATGGATATGAATATGGATATGAACTTAAATAAGACTTTTCATAAGTTGGAAAAAATTGATTTACTTGGTGTATATTAAAATTTTCATAGGGTTCTTGATTCCAAGCAAAATTATTATTCCAACTATAATAAGAATCCATCTTTCCACAAATCACAAAATAAATAAACAACTAACCACGAAAGTCACAAATAAAATAAAATAAAATAAAATAAGAATCCTAATTCTACGGTTAACCTAAATAAAATCTAGACAACTCCTAACTGTTCCAAGTTACACCTCAAGGTCCACAAAATTCGAAATTAATAACACCACTAGCCAGGTAAGTGTAAGAAAGGTGGGAGTCTCTCCGTAGATACGGTGACTAATTGAATAACCACACAATCTTTAGGCGTTTACCTTTTGAACCACTTGACTAGACACTAGTAGTTTGATTAATTTAAAATTCAACCTCCTCTTGGAGTTTCTTGTCCTAATTGAGCTCGAGAGTACTAGGGGCCAACGTCTACTTGATTTTATTAGGTCAAGGTTATGCAAAATGCAAGTTGGGTTGTTTGTGGGCCAAGGAAGGGTGATGAAATCCCCACCTTATCTTGTTACATGTTGTGCCCTTAATGTTAGATTAAAGATGAAAATGCACAAACAAATAAAATAACTATAAACAAATAAAATGTCCTAAAACTATGTGAATTACGAAAAAAAGGAGAAATTTTGACGTTCCTCAATCCTCCAGCAATCACCACAGTTTATATTTGACAAAAAAATAAAAAAAAATAAAAAACCTAACATGATGTGCTCTACGTGAGTGAATGCATGAATGCGGGAAAAAAATATTAAAAAAAAAACTAAACTACTATTTTTTTTATATTTTTTTTATTAAAAAAAATGAAGATACGAAGTACCAAAGAAAGCGCAGCAACAAAATCTTTATCTTCTCTCTCCTTCGATTCGCTTCAATAATCCTGAAAATAAAAATAAAAAAATTATTAGAGTTAAAAACTAATTCGAATAAATAAAAATTAAGAAAAAAAATTAATTAATTCTAGTCCCCGGCGACAGTGCCAAAAACTTGATGTGATAAAAATATGTAACTGCAAGTGCAAAGTGTCAAGTTGAAGAACTGGCAAGTACAGGTCGAACCCACAGAGACTAGATTAATTTTAATATATCCTTAATATTTATTTTAGGCGAATTAGAAATAAAGATTGAGAGTTGATTAACTAGAATATAAAAACTAATAATGTGGAGACAATCTAGGAATCCGAATCCATTAAATAATAAACATAACATATAATTTAATCTCTTCTATTTTTATAACTCAACTATGATTTTGATCGCCCTTCCCTTTAATTTAGTAATTTTACAATTAATGTGGGTAAGCATAGACTATGAAAATTTAAGGATTAACTATAACCCATCAAAACTTCTTCGAGCAAGCATTGATTATGAAAAAAACTCATATCTTAACAAGAATCTATCAAAATCTCTTAATTAATTTAAAATTACATAAGAACTATAAAACGAAGGTATTTCAATAACGAAACATGAAGGCGAAACCAATTAAACATATAGGCATAATTAATAGAAGAGATGAAAAATATTATCATGAATAATTATTTAATTTCATCTTCATCCTAGATATAAAAAATTAACTAGACATTAAAAATAAAATAACTAACTAAAATAAAGAAGAAGAAATAAAATAAGAAAACTCCCGTTATTGATGATTCTCCAACAAGCGTGCAATGAAAAAGTAATTTAATCTACTTTAACTCCTAACCTAAACTAAAACAATACCTCATATCCTTCTCTCTAAAATAAGAGACCTATTTATAGGAAAAATAAATTTGAACCCTAATTTAGATTCATTGAACTTGGACACTTTTGTTCTCTTTCCATGTAGGTTTCAACTTCATAGTGGCAATCAACTTCTCAAAGAGATCTTCTAGATAGACTTTTCTTTCTCTTGTTAGATTTGACTTGCACACCAAGATTATTCCACCTCTTTCCTTCTCCTTACAGGATTCTTCTTGGATATTTCTAACATGAATAAGAGCATAAAATATCGTTTATCACCAAGATTTTGACTTTATTGCAATAAATATTAAATCCTATAAAATAAAATAAAATATATTAATTTAATAAACTAATATAATTAAAAGGAAAAAATTAGGGATAATAAAATATATGAATTATGTGTTTATCACATATCTAGAATAAACTATTAACTGCAAGCATCATCTCTGACTAATAATACAATCCAAAAAAAGGTACAGGGATATGGGGCACAACCCCCAACTACTAACAGTGGCCTATCAAAATGGGGCACAGCTGCCCAATAGCCAAAACAGTGGCCTATCAAAAGATATAGCTAGAAAAGCTTTCCAAAAAGATCCAAAATATCTACACTCAGGCTGTTAACCTGCTCCATCTCCTCCTGAGTCATAGAGTCTGGGCCATCAGAAATGTCAGGGCGGTACAAGAGAGGATCAACTCCTGTATAACTGCTAGAAAATGGACATGTGGAAGGGCCCGCTACAGATTCAAAAGGATCAAAAGAAGATGCCTCTGATGGATCTCTGCCAAGATGCCTGATAAACAAATAAGCTCTCTCCAACTGCTGGGTCAGTCCTATAATCTGGTCCAAGTGGGTAGGCTCTAGAAGGCACGCTATCCAGTCTGTCATCATCACAAACCCCGGCACCATATCTGCCATAAACTGGGTAGCACGAGTCTGAGCCCCAATAGTGCGAGGACTCCACTAACTGCTGAATGCCTCCTGGCTATAAGGACCCTCTGACAAAATAAAGCCATCTACGCCCTCCATAATGATGTCTGTAAGCGGCTGAACTAGTGGCCAATGATGCCAAGTAGGTGGAACAAAAGGAATGTGGATCTGCCCTGTGATGCTCTTGATAGCACGCTCTCCTAAGTAGAGCTCCCAACCTCCCTCTGTCAAAAATGGGACTTTGCGGGTAGATAATGCAAACTCCCGGCCAGTGGAGAAACCTCCCATAAACCCGACTGTCAAAAAGTCTGAGGTATACGGTACCCATGAGATCAATCCGGCCGTCAAAAGCTCAGGCTACAGGCGGGAATGTATGAATCCCTCAGCTACGGGGACCTCCATCAAAGTAGAGTGGTGCCAATGTCGTCCCCGAGGATAAGTCTCCAGGCCCAAATTAGTGGCGGGACGTAGGTAAGGAAGCCTCTCATAGGCCCAGAACTGGCCATGTAAATATCAAAATTCCTCAGTGACCAAAACTTACAAAAATAAATACAGAAATCAAAAAGGTACAAGAAAGATGTACTCACCATTAGGAATGGGTAGAACCTTAACCACGCCTCCATCACACCCTCCGAGCGCATGCGCATACCTCAGAGAAAATAAGAAAAGGTGTAGGTACCCCAATCAAAGTCACTGAGGCGCTCCACACGTCGAGTGGCACTGACCAGGGCAAAGGACACAGTCGCAGAGTTGTCCGCCATGAAACAATGATCACCAGAAATAATCACCGCAGGATGCGATCCCTAACCCTCTAATCATTAGGAAGAGGCTCAAGCAAAGCCCCACTCTGGGCATCTACACTCAAGGGACCATATCGGACCGTCTGACCCTTGATCGCTGTCGCAGGAACTTCCAGCAGTGACCGAACGGCAGTGGGTGTAATGTCAGCCACAACAGGCACTGGCTCACCCTCAAACTCTATCCTGGTGATGAACCTCCAATCCATTAGCATCATCACCTCAGAATCCAGCAAGTGGGGAGACTGAGTCTGGTGGAACTAGCGCTCAGACAAAGCCCTCATATAACCCCAGGGGCAACGGCGGGGAAGAATAGAAAAAAATGCCTAAAACCCCCAGGTGTCAACAGTGTCCCTGTAATCCTGGTGTAGAGTGTGATAAAGAGAATGCACATTAAACCAGTTCTCTTGAGGCCGCGTTAAGCCAGGAACCTGCATTAAAAGCCAACCCATATTAAACCTGTGCCCCGAGAATGGCAAAAGAAAGAAAGTAAATCCAGAAAGAAGGAAACTTTGGTCACCTCGTTGGCGTGAAGGAACCTCGATGGATGGTGACTCAAATATCCCAGCAAATCCTGAACTGGCACAACAATGCCTGGGAGCTCCGTACGTGGAGCCTAAGCTGGGGCAGGAGCAGCAAATAGAGCCTCCTCATCATCTATGTCTACCAGCGACTCAGCCCGAATCGGACGGATCACTGACTCAGCCAATCTACGAGGCGGCCGGGCTAGCCGTAGCTGAGGAACATCGGAGGCTCTCCTCCGGCTAACTCCTGAAATGACCCTACTTGTACTCCCGGGTCTATCTCGGTCCATCACCTGGATAAAGTCTCCAAATCACCTCAGAAAGGGTGAGGTAAGCCTAAAACTTGTGGCTTATTAATTTAAATCAGTATTTTATGTATTTTTAAATCCTATGCATGGGTCAGTCAAAATCCCCAGTAGAGTCAAAATTGCATGTTTATTAAATGCTCAGGCTTTTGAAATTTTTTTTGCCAGTCTCCTTTGTAAAATGGATTGTCCGCATAACCATAAGCATATCTAGGTGGCCATTCAGTAGCACACCTTTTCAAAAATAGAAATAGTTCATATTTATGAAAAAAAAAATCAAAAATAAACTTCACATGGTAGCAGAAGTACCATGGACATTTTTTAGTTAAAAATTCAGGCTCACTAGGCCTCAAAAAAGGATGAGTAAACTGATCAAAAAGAGCAAAAATTGACTGTCTCAGAATTCAAACTTTCTTACATCAAAGCGTGCATTGTAGTAAAATATGCATACTTATGAAGTCAAAAAAATTTAGCAAGTCATATAAGCATACATTTTTGATACATTGAGTTCAAAAGCACCCTACGTGGTTTGCATACTTCTAATGGTCAAAACTTGAAAAGAAAATATGTAAATGTTACCTGAGATGTGCAGAACGCGTGGTCGCTGACGAAATCTAAAAAATGCCACCCAAACTCCGTAGATCTGAAAAAGAAAATTAGATTTCGTTTGAAACTCAGAACTAAAAATGAGTTTATGAGCTCTACGCTGCCCAATATAAATTCGCAGGAAAGAGCGAACCCACCTACGGTTGCCGCACCCCTACCTGCGGCTGCCGCACCCCTACCTGCAGCTCCCTAGGGTGGATCCCACTCCCTCTGGCTCGGTCCATATCGAATTAAAACGAAGTTTACATGAGCTAAAAAGTCAAATCTGAGAAAAAACTGCTACGCGATTAAGCGGATTAGCCTGAAATCCCGTTTTTAAGCAGCGATGTATTGACAAAAAGAGGAACTTCATGAAAACCATGGGTTATCATCCCGAAGCAATATCCGAGGACCAACGATGAAAACTACACAAAACTGCCACTTTCGAAGCGTCGGGTACAGACCGATGACAGTTCAGCCGTTGGCACAACCCCAACGAAGCATCGGGTACAGACCGGTGATAGTTTAGTCGTTGGCTCAACCCCAGCGAAGCTTCGGGTACAGACCAATGACAGTTCAGCCGTTGACTAAACCCCAGCGAAGCATCGGGTACAGACTTGTGACAGTTCAGCCGTTGGCTCAACCCCAGCAAAGCGTCGGGTACAGACCGGTGACAGTTCAGCCGTTGGTTAAACCCCAGCGAAGCATCAGGTACAGACTGGTGATAGTTTAGCCGTTGGCTCAACCCCAGCGAAGCATCGGGTACAGACCAGTGATAGTTCAGCCGTTGGCACAACCCCAACAAAGCGTCGGGTATGGACCGGTGACAGTTCAGCCATTGGCACATCCCCAGCTAAGCGTCGAGTACTGATCGATGATAGTTCAGCCGTTGGCATAACCCCAGCGAAGCATCGGGTACTGACCAATGATAGTTCAGTCGTTGGCACAACCCCAGCGAAGGGTTGGGTACAGACTGATGACAGTTTAGCCGTTGGCTCAACCCCAGCGAAGCGTCGGGTACAGACCGGTGACAGTTCAGCTGTTGGCTCAACTCCAGCGAAGCATCGGGAATGATCCGGTGGCGAAAATGGTATATCAATCTATCCCCACAAAGGACAGATGATGGAATCTGTTATACACATCCACAGAGGGAGCACCAAGAAGGATTGGTGATTCAACCCCCTGTTGCAAACTACCGATGTAAATTATCGTCTGGATAGGCATCGAAAGCATCCATTAAAGTAACTCGTTAACTGAGATATATCCCCAGTGGAGGAGCCTTTAGAAATGTACAACGGCATCAACCGAAGGGAAATATGCCTTACAGAGAGTATTGACAGACGTGGGAAACCCTTGTTCTCAAACTAAGGTAGCATCAATAATGTTATCCCTATCAGAGTCGACAAGGTTATCATGAATGACGTCATCCTTAGCAAAAATTGATGAAGAAAATTAGAGATAGTCTATCAGTGATATCCTACCAGTAATCGCCTGACAGTGCTGCCCCAAGGGTTATCATGAATAACGTTATCCCCAGCAGAAAATAACGTAAACATTCAATGATAACCCTAACCCCTCAATGGCATCTAACATTCATCACATATTATGCCATGAATTGCCTTACCTTTGCATTTGCATTTCTAGTGTCTACCAATCTTTATCCTGTTCATTCCACTACATTGTATGAACATGATAAAGAGGGGCATCTGTAGACACTCGAAATTTTCTTTAGTCCTGTTGTAGACACTCAATTTTTTTTTCATTCATGTTACTAACCCTGCAAGAGGGCAAAATCCTCTATTTCAACTTAGCCCCGGTCTCAACCCGGGAGGTCTAGGTCAGCCCCGGTCTCAACCCGGGAAGTATATGTCAGCCCCGATCTCAACTCGGGAGGTACAGGTCAGCCCCGGTCTCAACCCAGGAAGTACATGTCCTCCCCGATCTCAACTCAGAAAGTACATGTCAGCCCCGGTCTCAACTCGGGAAGTACAAGTTAGCCCCGGTCTTAACCCGGGAAGTACAGGTCAGCCCCGGTCTCAATCTGGGAAGTACAGGTCAGCCCCGGTCTCAACCCGAGAAGTATAGGTCAGCCCCGATCTCAACCCGGGAAGTATAGGTCAGCCCCGGTCTCAAACCGGGAAGTACATGTCAGCCCCGGTCTCAACTCAGGAAGTACAGAACAGCCCCGATCTCAACCCGGAAGGTACAGGTCAGCCCCCGTCTTAACCCGGGAGGTATAGGTCATCCCCGGTCTCAACCCGGGAAGTACAGGTCAGCCTCGATCTGAACCCGGGAAGTACATGTCAGCACCAGTCTCAACCCGGGAGGTATAGGTCAGCCCCGGTCTCAACTCGAGAGGTACAGGTCAACCCCGGTCTCATCCCGGGAGGTACAGGTCATCCCCGATCTCATCCCGGGAAGTCAAACTCAACTTCGGAGACAACCCCGAAGCCTCACATCCTCTCTACAGATAAACCTGGAAGAACCAAGTCAACCTCAAAGATAAACAGAATCGACAGGGATCCAAACCTCAGAGACAACCCCAGGAAGTCAGCCGAAGGCCATGCCAGCACAAAAGGCAATCCCAGGAGGGGTAAAATGGTTATTTTACCAACTTAAAGCTGATTTCGGTCAAACTTGTGCTGAATTGATGCCACCAAGGTCAGAAAGAACCATAGCAATGATCCCGAGTGGAAACAGCGCAAGACAGTAACGGATAAACTGTGAGGAATCAAAGACTTGGTTATAAACCCATCTTTTTGGACTTAGAAAAGGTTTACTCCCATGTCATTGTGACACTCTCGGCGAGGGCTTTCCGTAAAGGTATAGCACGCCTCAAACGGACGCTCCGATCAAAAGTTAAAAAGTGTCGAATCTGACCTCGCATTGCTCAGAGTGCACGTACTTCGATGCAATAGGACCCACCACGTGGGCCCTGTCACATGGAGAAGCACCTCTACCTGCGGCTGCCGCAGGTAGAACCTCTTCCACCGGGTCTATATATATGAGTGCACCCCCAGTTCATTTTATAAAGAAAAATGCTCTGAACCTCTTCCCGTTTGGTTTCTCAGCCCCACTATTGTACTCCAAACCCAAATTTTATTACACTAACACGTAGATATACTCATATATTACCACATATCAAAAATTAACTGGTAGAAACGGACGTTTAAAGCCTATGATTTGGCAAAAAAACCCCGTATAGCAGTCCATTGTGAGTATTTTTACGATCAGAAAGTTTATATTACTTCATTGCACTTTTATACACTTGCACGTTAAGTTTCACTTTCTGATTATGCTCGGAACTCAGTTCCGTGGCTGTTTTTGCTTATTTTTTGTATATTTTCGTACATAAACTCATTTTCTGGCATTTTTACAACTCGAATCGTCGATCTGTCGCTTCTAACAGCTTATATATATGTGTGTATATATATATATATATATATATATATATATATATATCTTTGTTTGTAGCAACTTCGTTGGACTGAGTTATCTTCCTAGTCCAGGTTTGGCTTTTTAATGTATATATTTAACTGTATATATACTAACTTTTCAATTCTGTCAAGCCCGGATGTCAAATCTGTGGTAGTTTACTGCTTTTATATATATAACTATATATATATATAAATTTTTCTAACTTCTTTAGGCCTGGATTTCTACTTCGTGGCCTTTTTATTGCTTTAATATATATATATATACTAACTGTATATATTAACTTTTTACATTCCAGTTTGGCCTGGATCATTCCGTGGCCTTTTTATTACTTTTATAAATATAAATATATATACATATATATATATATATACTTACATTTCTGTTCGGGCAAAGGATAGAATGTCCATCGCCCTTTACAGTTTTTTTATATATATATTTACATTCTATTGAGCCTAGACAATTTCGTAGCTCATTTACAGCTTTTATATATATATTTCAATTTTGTCGAGCCTGGATCATTCTCTGGCTCTTTTACAGCTTATATATATATATATATATATATATATATATTTCCATTCCAGTCTGGGCATAGGAGTAAAAACTCATCGCCCTTTACCGCTTATATATATATATATATATATATATATATATATATATATTTCCATTCTGTCCAGCCTGGATTACTCCGTGGCTTTTTACAATTTTTATGAATATATATATATATATATATATATATATTTACATTCCAGTCCGAGCATCGGAGTGCAAACCCATCGCCCTTTACAGCTTTCGTATATATATATATATATGGGAAAAATGTAAGTACACAGCTGTGTAGTGCACAGTAGGCTATAGTGACGGTTTTCCAAGTCTATAGCGATGGTTTGTCTGTCGTTATAGACAAAATATCTATGGCGACAGGCAAACCGTCGCTATAGCCCTAGAAAACTGTCGATATAGCCTACTGTGTAGCTACACAGCTGTGTAGCTACATATATCCCTATATATATATATATATATATATATTTCTTTACTCATTTGATATGGATCGACACTAACATCTCTTTGGGCGAACTAGATTTCTTTAAATCTTGCCAACTCTAGCTTTCAAACGGTTCAAAATAGGTCCAGACGGAACCAGGAAGCTAGAATGACTAAGATTTACTTAAATCTAGCAATTTTTCTAGTTTCAGTCATGAAAGTAACATCGCGGCCCTTAGATCGCTATCTAGTGGGAACGAGACGCTTCGACTACTCGCGAGCCAGGATTTACTGATGAATCTTTGGTTCTGGCAACATCTGGATAAATACACATTTTCTGTGCATATTTGAACTGTGCAGGTTTTATTGGCTTCTCTTTGTGAGCCTAGGAATCGTGAGATTCATGATCAAACTAATCAAAATCTGATTCCCACGATGGACAAACTCCACTTTACAAATGTACCCTGCCAGTTTTTCTGTAAAAATGTACATTAAAAAGACCTTAAAACGATTATCCAGGTTTAAGGTCTCAACATAGTGAAATATTGCTTATCGTGTCAAAGTCACTTCGATGGCTGTCATGCCCACGAGAACCGACACCTGTATATATTTTGTGATCGAGGATGCTTCGCAGCCCGACAATCACCATTCAAATTAAGCCAAAAGGCTGAAAAGATAAAAAATGGAAGTATCAATATACTTCAATTCTTACGTGAGCGCAAGGGTTTGAAAACCTGCTTCCAAAACATCATCTTAATAATCTTGTCTAAGAAAGAGATTTTTGCAAATCAAATTAAACCCATCGTATATAGGTTCAACGAAGCACGTCCATACTTTCAAATCAATCAAGAGTAGGCCCAATTTCTTCTACCATTCACACACACATTGCAGATTGAAAAGGGAACTATTGAAAAGATGCGGTACAGTGTTTACACTAGAGTTGTGGGGTGCCTAACACCTTCCCCACACTTAACCAAGCCCCCGAACTTAGAACTTCGGTTTCAAAGATCAAGTTTCGACAGTGTCCAGTAATTGGGCCTCTTTTTCAAAACAAAACTTGGTTGAGTTGGTACAACCATTTCAAAACTACTAACTGGCGACTCTGTAAAACGTTCAAATCGTCGACATGATACATGTTAGCCTTTTTCTAAAAAACCCTTTAAAATCTTTTTCACAAGTAAAAAGAATAAAGGGTAGACAAAACTTAGGAAGAGAGAAAGATTCGGGTCCAACTCGACTCGCAATTTTTTCCCAACGTCGACATATATATATATACATTAAAGCCAGAAAAGCCACACATTTGAGATCCAGGGAAAACTAAGAGTAATAAATATATATATATATATATATGCTTATATATATTAAAGTAGTAAAAAACTTTAAATTTGGAAAAATCTCATAGTGTACAGCGAGAGGGGCTTTAAACTACTTTTTTAGTTTGAAAACTCCGTTTCCACCGGTTAAAATCTGATATGTTAGTATATATTTAGGAAGAACAATATTAAAGTTTGGAACATTGATGGTAGCGTTAAGAGCTGAAACGGGAGGAATTTTCTCTCTTTTTCTCTTTTTTTTCTTTTTCTTTTTAGTTGGTGGGGGGTCTTATTTATAGACCAGGGAGCCGCGAGTCCACCTGCGGCTGGCTCGAGTGGCCCCGGTCCGGTGGGTCTCGTCGTCTCGAAGTACGTACACTCCGAGCAACGCGCTGTCTGCTTAAAACCTTTATAACTTTCAATCCGAGAATTCGATGGAGGCGTGCTATACCTTTTCGAAAAGCCCTTTCCAAGAGCTACACAATGACATGGGATTTAACATTTTTTAAATTAGAAAAGATGGGTCCATGACCAGATCTTTGAGTCATCACAATTCGTCCGTTCAGCTGTATTGTGCTGTTTTCACTCGGCATTGACGTTATGGTTCTGCATGACCTTCATGGAAGTGATTTGACTTGATTTGATGTTAAGTTGGCAAAATAACTATTTTGCCCTTCCGGGGGTTGTCTCTAGGATTGACAGGGCTTTTGACTATTTCTCGGGGTTGTCTTTGAGGTTTGATCCCTGTTGACTCTGTTCTTTCTCAGGGTCGTCTCTGTGGGTTGATTTCGTATCCCAGGGTTATCTCTGGGGATTGATTTGATGCTTTGGGTTCGTCTCCAAAGATTGACTAGATCTCCCAGGGTTATCGCTGGGGTTTGACTTGATTTTTCGGGGTTATCGTCGGGGTTTGACTTGATCTCCCGAGTTATCGATGAGGTTTGATTTGATATCTCGGGGATGTCACCGGGGTTTGGCTTGATCTCCCAGGGTTGTAGCCGAGGTTTGGCTTGATCTCCAGAGGTTGTTGTTGGGGTTTGGCTTGATCTCCCAGGGTTGTCTTTAGGGTTATCGCCGGGAGTGGATTTGATCTCCCAGGATTGTCGTCGGGGTTTGATTTGATTACCCAGGTTTGTCGTCGGGGTTTGATTTGATCTCCTGGGGTTGTCACCGAAGTTTGGATTTGATCTCCCGGGGTTGTCGCCTGGGTTGGATTCGATCTCCCTGGGATGTCGCCGGGGTTGGATTTGATTTCCCGGGGTTGTCGCCGACGTTTGGATTTGATCTCCCGGGGTTGTCGTCGAGGTTGGATTTGTTCTCCCGGGGTTGTCGCCGGGGTTTGATTTGATCTGGACTTTCAAGTTTGTATTTGGAAGGTAAAAGTCGATTTTGCCCTCCTGCGGGGTTAGTAACAGGAATGTAAAATTTTGAGTGTCTACAATTCTAAAGATATGAAAATTTATTAATTTTGAAAGCTTAATTAACCACTTTAATTTATTGATTGACTACTTTAATTTAATAATTAACCACTTTAATTTATTCCTTGATTACTTAAATTACTTTTATAAATATATTCATGATGCAATGCAAGTCCTAAAGCCTTGATTGAGAAATAATTAAATCTAGGATCTTACATGTATTTCCTAATGACTCAAGCAAATCTTCAAGCCTTCATGTCTTTAATCCTTTAATAAATCAAAACTTCAAGTGTTCTTTTAATATCCCGTAAATGCATGAGTAAATATTTTAGTATAATAGGAAAATCATCATCAAAACCTAAGACTGGAATATAACCAAGTCAACACAGGGTATGAAGAGACTTTCCATATCGTTGGGTTTATATGAAGCTGACCTACCATAGGGTTACTCTCACGGGCTTTTAGGTATGAAGGTCTCCAAATCTCCGTAATCTACACGATAAGAATGAATCCAATCTTTTGATTGGAGCGGATCTGAGTGGTACATTTCCTGAGCCTCGCAGAGGAAAGCCCCATTGAGTTCAATAATCAACAATCGATGGGTTCGCCTCCTGGTGAAAGAATCACACAACATACATTCTTCTTGCCTTACCGTATGCATATGATGACATTGTGTGAGGAACTAATATAAAACATTCAAAAATATAAGGCATTCATAAAAATCGTTCACACGACATGCAAATAAGAAAGGAAACAACAAGATTAAAAGTGGCTTAAGCCCTCTACAACCCTAGCAGAGTCTCCACTTTATCATGTTTATGCAATGCAATGGAATGAACAGGATAAAGAGGGCTAGACACTGGAAATATGATACAAGCAAATATAATACAATGCATGATATGCTATGTTATGAATGCTATATGCTCTTGTGGGGTTAGTTGCCTTGGTATTCTATCATTGACTGCTCCCACCACTTCTGCTGGGGATGGCATTGTCAATGATGGCTTCCATTAAGCTCTCTTGATGCCTACTCGAACGGTAGTTTGCAAAGCTTTCATCACTGAACTTTCTCGATGCCTACTCGAACGATAGTTTGCAACGCTTTCATCACCAAACTTTCTCGATGCCTACTCGAATGATAGTTTACAGAGCTTTCATCACTGAACTTTCTCGATGCCTACTCGAACAGTAGTTTGCAAAGCTTTCCTCACCAGATCCTTCCCGATGATACATTGGGTTAAAGCCAATGGTTTTAAAATGTCCGTCGGTGCTACCAAGACTTATTCTACGAAATGTTGTAGAGATGTTTTCAGGATCCCTGCCGGGGAGATTTTCCTATGGCTGATACCACTGAACCTTTTTAAATTCAACATTGGGGTTGTCACCAACATTCTTTATCTTCAGATACGCTTCCTTCCTTTACCTCCACTGATGATGTTCCTCTTCTGACGAGTGACCTCTTTGGGGATTCCTGATGCCTATCCTGATGATAGTTTACATCGATCTACATAATCGGATCTTTCCCGACGTTACGTTGGGGCTATTACCAACTATTTGGATTGTTGTCCGGTTGATGCTAACGTTTTTGCTAGGGATAGAATTTTTACTATCTACTTGAACAGTAGTTGACAATGATTGGACCATCATCAAACCTCCTCGATGCCTACCCAAACGGTAGTTTACAACGGTCGACTGAATTAATTTGATTTGATACCTACCCAAACGGTAGTTTACAGGATTTGACCATCACCAAACCTCCTCGATGCCTACTCAAACGATAGTTTAAAATAGTTGGTTGAACTGATTTGATTTAGTGCCTCGGCTGGAGATTTATATAATAGATTCCATCATTGGTCCTCCACGAGGAAGAGATTTTTCTACGATTTTCATCATCGGATCTTTCCCGATGCTACACTAGAGTTGTCGCGAACGGTTTGCAATATCAGACACTCTGACCTTCGTTGAAGCAGTTCTCAATGGCTTTCTCATCGGCTCTTTTCTGATGCTACGCTAGAGTTGTCGCCAACGGTTTGCAATATCAGACACTCTGATCTTTGTTAAAGCAATTCTTAACGGTTTTCATCACTAGTTCTTTTTCGATGCTACGCTGGAGTTGTGGCCAATGGTTTGTAATATCTGACATGCCTGATATCTCTGTTGGGGGTATCTTTCTGATAAGTTATACCTTCAAAAAAATCAGGATGCTTTGACGCATTCCAAACCGACGATTCACGACACCGGACCTTCCCGATGCTTTGATAGAGGCATTTTTCAATAATTTCCATCATTGGCCTTCTAAATACCACATTCGGGCTTATACCAATGGCTTACATGAAGATCTTCTTTCAATCAGAAGTTTGATACCCAAATTCATGGTTTCAGGCCTATTCTGCTCAATCGCGTAGCATTTTTTACCTAATTTAACTTTTCAGCTTCTGGGAACTCCGCTTTAACCTTAATTGGACCGAACCGGAGGGGGTGGGGCCCACCTTGGGTGGCAGTAGGTCTACCTGCGATAGCCACAGGTAGAGCTGCAACTCCCCGCAGGTCTATTTTAGTCCCCCCGTGGCTTTCACAAGTCATTTTCAAGTTAAACCATTTAGAAAATCCGAAAATTCTCTTCAGATCTACTGATTTCGGGCCGCTTTTTGCAAAATACGTCACTATACAATCGTTCTGCACAACTCTGGTAACGTTTACATCCTTTCTTTTTAAGTTTTGACCGTCAGAACGTTAGATTTCATATAGAATGCTTCTAAACACAATATAGCGAATATGCATGCTCATATGATTTGATAAAAATTATCAGACTTAGTAAATGCTTATATTTTACCATGCTAAACATATTGATGTGAAAAAAACTAATTTTTGAGACAGTCATTTGGCGCTCTTTTATGCCAGTTTATTTATCCTATTTGATGACGAATGAGCCTGGATTATCAAATAAAAATACACATAGTAATTTAGCTGCCATGGGGAGTTTGATTTTGATGTTTTTCATATATATGAAATGCTCATGATTTTGAGTTGGTGTGCTACTGAATGGCCACCTAGTCATGCCTATGTGCATGCGGATAGTCCATTTTACAAAGGAGAATCTGGCAAAAAAAATTCACAAGCCTAAGCATTTAATGAACATACAATTTTAACTCTACTGGGGATGTATGTTAAACTAATGCATGCTTTAGGACTTAGACTATGCATGAAATAATTATTTGATTTTAATAATCTGTAAGTTTAGAACTTACCTCACCCTTTCTGAGGTGATTTGGAGATTTTGTTTAGGCTATAGATTCAGATATACTGATCAGCTCTCGCAGGGTCTCTGTAGGTGTGAGGAGGGGGAGAGCTTCTGATGTCCTTCAGCCTCGTCTAGCCCGGTAACCTCACCGGTTGATTGAGTCAGTGATTCGTCCTATCCGGGTTGATAGGCCGGATGATGTGGACGAGGAGGAGGATGTCCCTATTGTGGATCCCGCTCCGGCTTCGACTACCACGCGTCAAGAGCTTCCAGTTATCAGCGTGATGATTTTAGATCTTTTGGAGGATTTGAGACGCCATCCTTTGATCTATCTCCACGCAAATGAGGTAACTAAAATTTTCATTTTGGAATTTCTTCCTTTTTCCATTTTTGGGCCAATGGCTTAATATTGATTTGCAATTTGATGCAGGTTCCCGACTTTACTCAGCCTAGGGGGAACTGGTTTAGCATTCATTCCTTGTACTAGACTCTCAATCCGGAGTACCAGGCCATTGTCAACTCTTGGGGTCTCGAGGCCTTCTTCTCTATTCCTCCTCGTCGTTGCCCTTGCGATTATCTGTGGGCTTTATTTGAGCACTGGTTCCACCAAACATAGTCTTTCCACTTATTGGACTGTGAGGTTATGATGACATCTATGGACTGGCGGTTTATCACGGGGTTGGAGTTTACAGGTGAGCCGGTGCCTTTGGTGACTGATATTTTACCTGCTGACGTTCAATCCCTTTTGGGAGTTCCTGCTACGGCCCTCAAGGGTCGGACTGTCCGCTCAGGGCCCTTGAGTGTGGATGCCACGAGTGGGGCTTTAACTGA
The DNA here is from genome assembly GCA_020205555.1 of Panax stipuleanatus. Classification (NCBI taxonomy): domain Eukaryota; kingdom Viridiplantae; phylum Streptophyta; class Magnoliopsida; order Apiales; family Araliaceae; genus Panax; species Panax stipuleanatus. The sequence continues at coordinate 14,226,515 of CM035118.1, read as the reverse complement.
GCCTCTGCCTGATGATCAGAGGGTTAGAAATTGCATTCTTCGGAGATTGTTCTTGGTCATCATCAGGGGTTATTTTATAGCGGGCAACTCCTTGACGGTCTCTTTTGCTCTGGTTAGCGCCACTCGGGATGTGGATCGCATCAGGGATTTTAATTGGGGCTTCTTCACCTTTGCATAATTTCTTCGTGGGATGCGCCTATGCTCTGAGGGCGTGACGGAGGCTTGGCTGGGTTTTTACCCATTTATGCTGGTTAGTAATTTCTCTTTCACCTTTCAATTTCTCTCATTTAGGTTGCCAATATTTATCACTGAGGACATTTGATCTTTGCACTTCCAGTTTTGGGCATATGAGAGGCTCCCTTGCCTACGCTTGGCTACTACTCTAGGTCTGGAGACCTATCCTTGAGGATGGCGATGGCATTATTCCACCTTTAAAGAGGTCCCTATAGCAGAGGGGTTTACTCATTCCCGCTTGCAGTTGGAGCTATTGACCGCTGCTGTTATCACGTGGGTTCCTTACACCTCTGATTATCTAATAGTCAGTTTTGAGGATAGATTCCCGACCGGGATAGAGTACATATTATCTACTCATCAGATTTCTCTTTTGACTGATGGAGGCTGGGAGCTCTACTTGGGAGAGCGTGCTATCAGAAGCGTCACAAGGGAGATTTGTATTCCATTCCTTCCTCCTGTTAGGCGACATTGGTCCCTATTTCAGCCGATTGTAGACATTCTAATGATGGGCTTGGATGGATTCACATTGTCAAAGGGCCCTCACACTCCGGAGGCATTTTATCATTGGTGAAGTCCTCGCACTATTGGGGCTCAGATCCGCGCCACTCAGTTCATAGAAGACATGGTTGCTCGGTCTGTGATGATGACATACTGGATAGCCTGCATTCGAGAGCCTATTCATTTAGAACAGATTACCAGTTTGACTCAGCAATTGGAGCGGGCACAGTTTTTCATCAGGCACCTTGGCAGGGATCCTTCGGAGGCAGATTCTTTTGATCCTTCCAGTTTCGGTGCTGGCCCCTTAGGTGGTCCATATTCTGGAAATTTTACTAGGCACAAATCCCCCTCTCTATCGACCCGACATCCCTTCTGGCAAAGATTCAGTGACTCAGGAGGAGTTGCAACAGGTTGATCGACTGGTTGATATAGATGTCATAGATTTCTCGCTATATCTTTTGATAGGCCTCTATTAGTTATTGGGCATATGTGCCCCATTTCTCGTTATCTCTTTTGATAAGCCTCTTTTAGTTATTGGGCTGTTTGGCCCCATTTCCCTGTACTTTTTATATTTGCATTTTAGTGGCAAACAGAGAAAATGCTTTCAGTAGACAGTGTATTTAGAAATGCATGTATGATATTTCCTATCTATTGCATCGTATTGTCATTTATCATTATCATCTATTATGATACATGCATTATGTCATGGATATGCATTCATATAGGTGAGTTTAGCATTGACCCCTAGATGGTCTCATAATACGATTCTACAGACGTCTTCATCTATCGTCAGCCAGATTGAGCACACGCCACCCACATTAATAGCCTCTTCTTTGAGATCATGGTATAACAGTTTGCCTCCCATAGATAGGGCAACAGTTAATCAGATGTTGGCGCATTCCATTGCCATCTTTGCTTTCCAGGTACCACTGGGTTTCGTAGACAGCATGCTATCTTGTTAGATACCTGAGCGACAGGTTTTCAGGTTCGGTATCCATGAGCTGACTCCTATATTAGAGAAGTATGAGCGCAGTATTGATTTGTCGTTAGATCGGCCTTGTGCTAGGATGGCCATCAGCTATATGATATAATAGTTTATGACCCTGATTGGTTTGCGGCGTAGAATCGTCGCGGATGAGATCATTTTAGGGCATGTGGTGTCCTTGGATTTCTTAATTGATCGATTTGGATGGCTGGACAGCTATACACGATATTCAGGAGACTTTACTATCACTGTCGGGGAATGGCAGATTGCTCGCGTAGATACTCTGTTGATCTGCATCACAGCTTACTTGTACCTGCCACTGTATATGGACCATTTGAACATCGGCCTAATCACAGTGGTTCGCGCTCTCAAAGGGGGTTGTACCATCTTGCCCATGATATTGGCGGAGACCTTGAGGTCGGCCACATTTTTCCATACCCATTCTATGGGGTTCTTTAAGGGGAGTGTCATTTTATTATACGTGTGGTTCATGACACACTTGAGACCGATCGACACTTTTAGACATCACGGGTATTGTTTTACTCATGAAATAGCCATTTCCTATTCTTTTCAGCCGACTGAGTGTATAGATGCGGCATCTTGGTTAGATTTTCTGATGACAATCAAGGATCCCTTTATGATCTTGTCATGTTCAGGACTCAGCTCTCCTTATAGCTTCATTACTCATGCAGTTGGCATGGATTATCTACCCATGGCTGGTCTGAGAGGGGTGACCACATATCATCCACTGGCTGGCATAGGACAGTTTGACCAGTTTTAGAACATTCACCATTTTGATGGGGCTATGGATCAGCAAATATCAGCTTCATCTCTATCGGCAGATGATTTGACCAGGATTTATGATTGTTAGACTCGTCGCGAGAGGGCAGATTTTTTGACTAGTCATCCGGGTCGTTCTTTAGAGTACTCTGCATGGCTAGATGCAGACATTGCATCGGTCCGTGGTTGTTCACTCAGAGCCAAGTATTGATTCTAATGAGGAGGAGCCTATGGAGGACCCTGATTCTCCCACCGAGGATGAGTTATTTACTGGTTTGACAGCAGCTTTGGTTAGCGACACCCCGAGCACTTCTACTGCTGTGGATCCATTTCAAATAGATTCGTTAGCTCAGATGACCTTTGAGAAGGATCAGGCTAAAGCGTTGATGTTGACAGCCCTTTCTGGCATGGATGCAGCTTTTATCGAGAGGGACGATGCTCGAGCCACTCGGGACGCAGCTTTTGTTGAGAGAGATGATGCCCTAGTTGCCTGGGATACTGTTTTTGTTGAGCGAGATGAGGCCCTAGCTGCCCGGGCCGCTTCCATTGATGATAGTACTACACCGAGATCCTACACATATGGCATTATTACAGATATGGGTGCATTAATAGATGATCATGGTATCACTATACAGATGGTTGTGGATCTTCTAGCTCACATGGAGACCTTAGGGCAGGAGCTTAGAGATGCACCTCCATCTTCTGAGAGGGATACCATGTCGGACTTGTTATCTCGTTTATCAACGAATTTATAGACTAGCTTTTATTTTCTTGCATAGACTAGGTCATCTATTTTTGTCATGTACATGATACATTATATATATTAAACAATACTATATGGCAGTATTTTGATTTACTTCCCTTTTGGATATATTTTGTCATTGCTAAATGATTATCACTTTTTTATGACTTGCTGTCTTGATGTATCATGAGCTTTTCCTTCATGAATTGACATTGAGATGTCAGAGAGTACCTTAGAAGGGTCTGTTGATAAAGGAAGCTTGATAGTATTTGGGTTTTAAATGAGGTTTGGTGTCTTGGGACTGATTTTTAAAAAGTTTGTATTTTTCTTGAAGGTTAGACTACACCATAAACGGCTGCCTACGTACTTTCGTGTTGCGGGAGATCAGGTCATTCGTAGTTCAGGCTTGGCTTGAACGATTGAAAAGTGTTTATTTGGGTTTGAGCTTGGTTTGAGGGGATTTTAGATTTTTTTTGTTTGGTTTGACCGCACCATAAATGGCTGCCTACGTACTCCCTGGTTGAGGGAGATCTTGTAACAACCTTGGTCAAATTCCGAGTCCAGAACAAGTCTCGGGTCAAATCCCAAGTCCGAATCAAATCAAATCCATCAAAATAAGGCCTTAAACTACTGGCCCAATAGTATCTTCTTGGGTCATCTTAGCCCACCACAGGCTCACCCAAAAGTTATGACTGAATGTACTATTGGTAGTAACTTATTTCCTTATATGCAGACAAATTTTTCCCCCATCTTTAGATGTGGGACTGGGGTGTTACAAACTCCCCCACTTAAATTTCTGACATCCCCGTCAGAACCGCGGCCCACAAATCTTTGCCTCTTTAGCCATTATGGGATAATACCGGCTGGCATCATGTCCCCACCTCCTAATCTCCATTTCTCCATTGTGGGATAATACCACCAACCTTCGTGTCTCCACCTCAGATAACCAGATCGAATGACCCGACCGGAGCTTTCGAGAGTCGGCTTTGATACCATATGTAACAACCCAGGTCAAATCCTGAGTTTGGAACAAATCTTGGGTTAAATTTTAAGTCCGAATCAAATCAAATCCATCAAAATAAGGCCTTAAACCACTAGCCCAATAGTATCTTCTTGGGTCATCTTAGCCCACCACAGGCTCACCCAAAAGTCATGACTGAAGGTACTATTGGTAGTAACTTAATTTTTTATATGCAGACAAATTTTTCCCCTATCTTTCGATGTGGGACTGTGGTGTTACAGATCAAGTCATTGGTAGTTCAGGCCTGTTATAAAGACCTGATTTGATTGATTATTGCTATTTTTTTCACAAGGACCCAAATGGCGGTTTGCAGATGACTCAGACATAGTACCTCTTCACGGTGTCTAAATTGATAAGTAGGGGAAATTCTTTCCAATCCATTTCTTACAATCTGATGTCTCCTCCTGTCAACACTTCTTTGACAATGAATAGGTCTTCCCAATTTGGGGCAAACTTTCCTTTGGCTTCATCTTGAGTGGTAAGGACTTTCTTCAACACCAAATCATTTTCTTTGAATTGCCGAAGCTAGACTTTCTTATTGTATGACCGAGCAATCCTTTACTGATATAATTGCCTATAAAAGATGGATGTAGCTCTTTTCTCATCTATCAGAGATAATTGGTGGTACCGCTATTGCAATCACTGGTCTTCTTCCATCTGAGCATCTATTAATACCCTCAATGACTCCATTTCTACTTCTATGGGGAGTACTACTTCCATTCCATAGACTAATGAGTAGGGGGTAGCCCTAGTAGAAGTGTACATTGACGTTATGTAGGCTAGCAGAGTCAGAGGCAATAAGTCAGGCCATCCCTTGTGATTGGCAGACATTTTTTGCATGATTTTCTTGATATTCTTATTGGCTGCTTCGACAGCACCATCATTTTGGGACGATAGATGAAGGAATTAAGATGCTTGATCTGAAACTTGCTGCATAATTCTTTCATCATCTGGTTGCTTAGATTCTTGGCATTGTCTAATACGATTACCTCCGGTTGTCCATATCGACAGATTACATTATTTCTGATGAAACCAATGATTACCTCCTTAGCGACTTTGGGAAAGGATTCAGCTTCTATCCATTTGGTGAAGTAGTCGATCATGGTGAATATGAATCAATGACCATTGTTGGCTTTGGGTTTTATTAGCCCAATCACGTCCATTCCCTACATAGAAAAGGGTTGCGGCAAACTCATTCAGTGTAATTCATTTGGAGGTGCGTGGATAACGTTTCCATGGACTTAGCATTGATAACATATTTTGACATAATCATCACAGTCAGCTTTTAGAGAGATCCAGTAATGCCCCGTTCTCAATACCTTTCTGGCAAGTAAAGGACCGCTATGTGTGGACCACTACACTCTGCCATGGACTTCATCCAGGAGTCTTTGGGCTTGATCTTTATCTAGGCATCTTAAAAGGCCTATTCTAGCATCCTTTTTATAGAGTGTGTCTCCGCTCAAATAGAATTTTATAGCCATCTTATGAATCCGCTTTCTTTCAGCTTGACTTGCCCTGGCGGCCGTAGATCTATCTCGCAGATATTCTTTTATATCTTGGTACCAAGGCTGTTTGATCGGAGGTATTTCATCTGATACTTCTCCAATGTAATTCCCATATGATGGGGCTTTTTGGCTTGCAAATTTGATGTCGGGAATTCCCATCCTATCACATATGTGGATCAAGGAAGCCAATGTTGCCAATGCATCCGCAAAGTCATTTATACTTCGAGGGATGTGGATGAAAGTTATTTCTTCAAACTCCAGATCCACCTTGATAACTTGCCGTTGATAGGGCAGCAAATGCAATTCTTTGGTATGATACGCCCAAGTGGTTTGTCTGATGACCAACTTAGAATCTCCAAAGACTGCTAATCGTTGGACACCCATAGATTGGGCCAGTTTAAGTCCCATTATACAGCCTTCAAACTCGACTATATTGTTGGTGTTGGCAAAACTGTAGCTTGATGGCCATAGGATACTGTTCTCCCATAAAAGATACAAGAATTGCCCCTGCTTTGGCACTTTCCATGTTCTCGGCTCCATCAAAACACATTTTCCAATATTGGACTGTATTTTCTCGAGGGATTTGTTAAATTGTCATTATCCCATCATCCGGGAAATAAGTTTCCAAGTGTTCGAAATTCCCTGATGGTGCTTCAGCCAATTGATCCGCAATTCCTTAACCTTTGATAGACTTTTAAGTTACGTAGATGATACCAAACTGTTGGAGGATCAACTGCTATTTGGACAATCGATAATTTAATATGGGCTTGCTGAATACGTACTTCAGAGGATCCATGCGGGTTATGAGATAGGTCTTGTGTCTATGGAGATAACATTGTAACCTCATGGCGGCCCATGCTAAGGCACAACAGGTCTTTTCAATCAAAGTGTACTTCTTCTCGCCGCTATTAAATCTTTTGCTAAGGTAATAGATAGCTCTTTCCTTATTTCTATCATCCTTCTACCCCAGCATACAGCCCATAGCATTGTCATTGACTGACAGGTACATAAACAGGGGAACCTCATCTCTTAGGGGTATCAAGACAGGGGCTTATCAACTGCTTCTTAATGGAAATGAAGGCTTTTTGACAATCTTCATTCCACTTTATAGAGGAGTTTTTCCTTAATAACTTAAATATAGGTTCACACGTTGCCGTGAGTTGAGAGATGAACATGCTTATAAAATTAATTCTCCCCATAAATCCCCGTATTTCCTTTTCTGTCCGGGGCACGGGGGTCTCGGTGATTGCTTTAATTTTGGCGGGATCCAATTCAATGCCTCTGTTGCTCACTAAAAATCCCAACAACTTACCTGATTTGACACCAAAAGCACATTTGGCAGGATTCAGCTTTAAGTCATGCTTGCACAACCGGTTGAAAAGCTTTTTGAGATTGTTTATGCAGGTCATCTTCCTTTCGAGATTTGAAGATGATATCATCCACGTAGACCTCTATTTCTTTGTACATCATGTCATGAAAAAGGGCCATCATGGCTCGCTGATAAGTGGCACCGGCATTGATAAGACCAAAAGATAATCGTATATGACAAACGGTTCCTTAAGGAGTAATGAAGGTTGTTTTCTCCCAGTCCTCTTCAGCAACCATGATCTGATGATACCCAGCGAAACAATCAACAAAAGAATACATGTCATACTACGCCGTGTTGTCTATTAGTTTGTGGATAAAAGGTACTGGGAAGTTGTCCTTGAGACAAGCCTTGTTCAAATCTCGATAATCCACTCATACTCGTACCTTCCCTCTGGGCTTGGGCATAGGAACTATATTGGACAGCCACTCAGGGTAAGTTGATACCATGATGATGTCGACTTTGAATTGCTTCACAATTTCTTCTTTGACTTTTAGACTCCACTCAGGTTTCAATCGCCTGAGCTCCTACTTGACTGGTTTGAATCCCTCTTTAATGGGCAGTCGATGAATGACAATGTCAGTAGATTATATCCTCATGTGACCATGAAAACACATTCGGGAACTGAGTAAGGAGGCTAATCAGGTCTTTTCTTTGGTTTGGGGTAAGGTCCATGCCTATCTGGATTTCTTTAGAGTTTTCTGAGGTTCTGATATTGACAGTGATTGTAATACCCGAGAATTTTTGAATATTAATAAACAAATATATTAATGGAAATGAATATTTATTTGAATATAAATAATTTTGTGTTATGAGATGAGTTAACTCAATTATATTAAATTGAATAATTATGATAATTGAGAAAATGTAGAGTTTACAATAAGCTCAATAAATGCCTTGTGTGGCATAGCGACGGAAAGTATATAATTTAATTCATAAAAGTAAGAATTTATGAGTAGATGATTAATTAATAATATGTTATTAATTAATGATTTTTACGAGTAATAACATATTAATGAATAAATGGTTAATTAACGTTGAGATTAATGTTGTTCAATTAATTGCTTAATGTAAAGTTATGTAGTCACACGTTGCATAGTAACTATGTCCATATATATAAACTATATTATATGATGTATAATGTGACATTTTGGCATAACTACGTAATATATAATATGAAGTGCATTGTGATAATACAAGCAACTATGTAATACATATAAACTATATTATAAAGTGTAGTGTGACACTTTAGTAAGGCTATGCAATATGAAAATTATCTCATATAAGTTACATAAATAATGTCTATGTGACCATATGGTAGGTATAGTACTTTAATGTATACTATATGGAATATTAGGTTAAAGTATGTAAATAATTGATATTCCTAATCATCTCCATGAGTAACATACTTGAAATATTAATAATAATAAGAGTTGAGATAATTCAATTAACTCATAAATGTGATATTAAGTGTACATGGATTATATGATGTATATATATATGTACCCCAATGTGCTACCATGTGAAGTTGTTATGATATTTTAGTCCATGTATGCCCCTAAGTGAGTATAAGCTAAGGTATACATATATGTACTAAGTATATAATATATGATCTTTTATCCCCAATTTGCTATGGCTGATGATATGTTTAGCTAGTCCCACATTAAGTGTCCAGTTCCCCTCCTTTCTCTCATTCACGTGAAGAACAAAAAGGCTAAGGAGCTACTCCTTCTTCTTCTCCCAAGATCGTTCTAGCTCATCATTGTAGGGGGAATGGGATTCATGATGCATATTACCAACCACTCACCAACTATCTAATGTCCAACATCTTCTTCCTTCATCTCTTGGTTTATTTTCATGGACAAAGGCTTGGCATGGGTTTTCATTTTTCTATAAATTGAGCATCCCTCTTCATTTTCTATGTTGCTTAATTAATTGCTAAGTGATATAGAGAGATTATTGTGAGTTTATAATCTGAATTTGAGAGCAAGTTGTGTGCAAGTTTGAGCTCAAGAGGTATAACCTCTAAACCCATTTGAATTTTAATTCATAGAGATTGCATGATATTGTTGAAATTAGTGTGTGATAAGGTTCTAGCATAAGTTTTTAAGTATATCTATGTGTTAGGAATGTAAAGTGATGGTAGGCAAGCATGCTAGCTAAGTACATTATGAGAAATTCTAAAGCTCTACAATAACAGAACATCGTCTGGTCTGGAACGGGAGCTGCGCGGCCGCGCCTCTCCCTAGTACAACTGGCGCGCGGCCGCGTCATTCTGCAGAAATTGTTGATGATTTTGTTAAGTATTTTGATGTTTTTAGCATGTTATACTAAGTAGGTTATGCATGCAAATCACCATGACATGTACAATGTGACGCCCCCAAATCCGGGTTACCTGACCCCCGAGTTTGGTGCTCACGACCCAACATATAAATACCATCTAACTACCCATTTATTTATGAATAGAAATATACATCTCATTAACTGATATTGTTAATACATTGTCCCAGGTTTTCTAACATTAACATAACAAATATACCCTTAGATATACAAAAAGGGTTATACAAAATAACATAATAAATATGTTTATTATAACTACTCCAGCAATACACCTTTGCCTTTGTCTATTTCTGCCCCTCCGGCTGAAATATTGTATTTAAGCAAGGGTGAGCAATAAATTTGCTCCGCAAGTTAAATTATACAATAAAGTATAAGAATCAAGAATATAAGACTATCAATTCGATAGAATATCACCAAAGTTCAAAGGACTTTGAATTAACTGAATAAAGCGTTAATCAATAACAAGACTTTCTCGCATTTTATGCAAAACAATAATTCGATAGTGAAAGAGTAAAACACTTTCAAAATTTCTCAATTGAATAACAAGAATCAATTCTTCGCAATAACAAAGTGGAATATTATCCAGATTTTTGTAAGCTGAGCGACCCCATAGGATCTTGAACTTGTCGAGTAACTATCAAAGGTTTTATTTTGAAGTACCCATGTGTATCAGATAATCATAAAGAATAAATCATACCCCTCCGCAAGTATATAAAGTGATCAACTTTATTATACCCCATATTATGCATAATACTTACATGCGCTCAACGGCCGAATATACGACCACAAAGCCTTTTTTTATATAAAAGGTTGTTCTTCTCAGTCTTATAACCAGAATTTGAATCACAATAATGAAATACAATGATTTCAATATCTAATCGCTTTCTCGATCTAGTCGAAATAATTGGCATTGACCTGTCAATAATAATTGAGTTCTCTTCTCGAACCTATCAAGTTTCAACAAATGTTTGTCTATCCAAAAAAATTAGCTACGATATATCTTAAAATGATTCAATAATAGACAAAAATTAACTGTACTATTTGCAATCAATAATAACTTTTACGGATGTGAATAACCAATAACAGTTATTCCCCAAGCATATTCTCAAAATCAATAATTCAATTTGAATTAATAAACATGCACTAACTGCGAATAATCAACAATAATTCTCAGACGTGGTATAATCAGCAATAATTAACCACCACTATATTTGAAAAGTAATAACTCAAGATTGAGTTAAGGAAACTTGCCTTCTTCGTTGATTACTGCAACACAATATATTCTATCTGCGTTTGAAAGACCTATAATTAACAATATCGGTCTCACAATTAGCACAATAAATCACAACACATAGCACTGAAATTTACAGTTAATATATCTCCTAGACACATCATCACGTAGTCACTTCAATGTTTATAACCTGTATAAACACTTATCAAGTCTAACTATTTCGGTCTAGTTGGACTTTGGTCTCAATTCGGTGTTCTGGTCACCCTATCCGACAATTAACACATTTATTGTTAATTAACTTGATCTCAAAGCTTCAATATTATTTTAGAGAAGTCATATATCATTTCAATTTCCATTTCAGCAAGCTAAAACAAAACTAACATCTCTTCTGACATTTAAGTTTCTCATTTCAGTAACCTGAAATGTTTTTTTCAGGAAGCTGAAATACACTATTCACGAAAATACAAAATCAGCTTATTATTTTTCTATCTTTTGGCCAATCATTTATACATATATTCCATACACAAAAAGAATTTTTCTAGAATTTTTCAACTTACTTAAGTATTTTTCAAAAATCCATTTCTAGTTAATTCCTTAAGAAAATAACTACTTCACGCTTAACTCCAGAAATTCCCAACTTTTGGCGGGATCTTACACATGTTAACGTGAGTCTCCAATTTAAATTTCATGGACATCAGAGTTATACAACTCCGATTATAGCATTTTTCATCGGGAAATCCTAAAAATTAAAATGGCCATAACTTACTCAATTTAAGTCGGAATGAGCTCATTTTTGGACACAAGCTACTTCATTCCATATATTTTCATGTTCCAAAAGATTGGATTTGATTTCAATATTTAAGTGGACAAAATTGCTTATAATTTCCGGACAGCCTACTTTTGTCATTTTTCAGATTTTTCCTACTTTGCTAAAATCAGTCCAAAAGAAAATCTACAACTCCTTTTTACGTGATTCTACTTGGATCTATTAGAAGACTCATATATCTAACTCCAGAATTTGACCACACTCAAAAATTCAAAGTAGAATGAGAGATATGGTCGTTTCCATTTCATACTTTGTTTTCCCAAAAATCTGTTTTTCAACTTTTGGTGATTTTTAAGAAAACTTCTATATTTTCACATAAAACCAACATAGCTCATCATAATACTTAAAATAACTTATACACTCATGGATATACCATGATCCATGATCTATATCATCAATAATCCACAAACACAAGATCAAACACAACCAAAGGTAAAAAAAATTGATTTCCTATCTTTTGAAAAACATAACTCATATTTCACACTTTAAATCTAACTTTTGATCCACAATAGAGTTCAATCTATACATGAAACACTTTTAAACATATGGATCTAAGGTTTTAAACCTTAAGATCATATTTTTACAAAAATCAAAACTCAAATCATGACAAAAAGAAAATAAACTACAAAAGTAGGAATTCTTTATACCTTTGCTTGATTCTTTCTCTTCTTCTTCCTAAACCTAGATTAGGAACTTAATAAACTATCAAAAACTCTCCCTCTCTTTCTTATATAGTGGCTAAAATATCACTCTCTCTCTCTCACTATATCTTGCTTGCTTTGTATGCTAAGGAGGAAATATAATGAAAGAGAAAATGAAATGAAAGCAATCCGTAGGTAGTGGGTTATTAGATTATAGAGATATACTTTACATATATCAAACCCTTCATCTATCTCTCTCTCTCATATTCATTTACGCTTGCTTGCACTCTTGGTTTATCTTGTGGGTTTGGTGAAAAGATAAGAATAAGACCAAGGCTTGACACCTAGCAAGTTAGTTCACCTACTAAAGCAATGTAATCATTACATGCCTCCCCCCTTTCTCTCCTCTCTCAAAATTTCGGCCAAGGGGCCTTGTTTTGCCCCATTTTATTTTCTTTTTAAGGCCCATTTAGCTTACTTAATGGTCCAAAAGGTCCCCTCCCAATTGGGCTAAGAGTTGGGCCACTCAATTAATTATTTAGGCTAGCAATTCTAATTCTTCGGGCTTGCAATTCAACATAGTTTATACTTTTTAATTTTTATCCTCTCCAAATCATTTAGTTTGGATTTCCTTACACACATTTGTAAGTTAATTCCTTACTCATATATCTTTAATTTCATAACTCAATTAGACTTATTTTACTTAAGTTATAAAATTAATTATTTGAGATGTATAAAATAAATCTCTTAGAATTAGTATATATTTAAATACTATCATTCTCCCATATTATAACCCTTAGGTTATTTAATTTTTATACCTAATATATATATTAGGTCACATAACTTTATTCTTAATTCTCTGTATATACAAAATAATTTGTATACACCTTACATAATACACATGTATTCACTCACATACATAATTCACATATGTCATAACATATTCTCCTAGGGTATTAACTTAATAGCCCTAATTGACTTAATAAGTTATAAACACTCATATATTCATCAATACAATTATTATAACTGTATTTTCTACATAATCCCTATCTGTAACTAGGGTTAGGGTTTTTATTCTCTGTTAAATAAAATTGTACTCATATTTCTCAGTCAATACACAGTTTGACCACTTTGATAAACTCGTATCACAGATACTCAGTACAATATTGATAATCAATATCAATATAAAAAAATAAAAAAAATTATTAAAAAAATTTGAATTATGTGAAATTCTGGGTTCTCACATACAATAAGGCTGTTATGTATATAGTAAGCCATATTAGTTGTTTAGCTTGAAAATTTTGAAAAAAGCTTAAGGATCGGTAAACTAGTTTGATAAACATGATGTAATACGTAAACCGACCTTATGTGTAAATGAATCACATTCCGATATGCCTTGACATGTGATAATGTGATAGTTATATTGTTAGACTATCCAAACATAAATTGAAATAAGTTTCCAAGTAAAAGGCTATACTTGTTATGTGTACAATAAGTTATGTGAACTTGGATTCCGAACTTGATATCACGATCTGAATTACATATATACATGCACAAGAAAGTGTAGAACCATGACATAGAGCATATGAACTTACCTTGCATACGTAAATAGTTTTAATAGCATTCTAATGGAAACATAGAATTTCGAAGGTGAGCCTTGGCACGTAAATATCATACATACATTCTGATTTTGTAAGCATGTCTATGTGGCCTAGGAATGCATGTCGAACATATTAACTTACGTGAATGGACTTCGTAAGGAAGCATGAACATGTTGGACTTGTTAGTGAGCCTTACTAATGAAAATACAAACTTTGAACGTAAATGTTAACATGCTACTTTGAGAGTTAGAATCTGATATTTGTGAACATGTTTGATGATACTCTTAGACTCACTCATGTATCATAAATGTATATGTGCCATACTTAGGTGTCGTAACTCAAGTAAAGCATAAACGAAGCATATTTCAAACCAAAACGATGCTAATTGCATATATGCGATATGAATACTCACAAGCATGTCTAATATGAGTTATATAACTACCTTATATGTTTAAGAAGCAAGCATGTTAGACTTTGTGATTTTCATGACCTTGAATGACCGTAAGTTGTCAAAAGTGTTAACTTAGAGCCATATCATGAAAGAGAGAACTTAGATGGACTTGAGAATTATAAAGGCATCCTATAATATGCATATATGTTATGAGATATCATATGTTGATACTTGAATCCGATTTTTGACGGTTGACTTATTGAAATACCATAACTCACTGAAATAACATATATTTAGTATTGATTGTGGTCTTGTGTGATAATAATGATATGAGAGTGTGTTTAACTCAAAAAGAGGAATGTTAAGGATAAAAGTATATTAGTCGAGACTTGTGAATCAAATATGATACTATATATGGTATGATTGTATAGTGAAGTTAAAGACTTAACTTATGTGTGGATTGTATATCTAAAATAAGATATGATGTTGAAATATATGACTAATGGATATCATATATATACGTAACTATATTACGATAGAATTCGAAAGTGTTGATTAATTTTGGGGATAAACTACGCATAAGGCAAGTTTCCTAACTTACACTCTTTTAAAGTACAAGTACTTGAACCCTACTCTTTATTGAACATTTCTGAAACTTGTACTATCATTGGTTATATGAGTAAATAATAGAAAGCATGATTCTTATCCTATGATATAATAGAATAAAGTTGTTTATTCTTGAACTTTGATTCGAGTATTGAACTTATAATTGTTCACTTATTCATTTAAAGAGCCGTCTATGCCAATTGATTCGGCTAGACTTATAACATGATTAGAAAGTTGTCCAAACCAATTGAATGGTTCAAAATTCTTGTGTTAACTGAGTTGAACAACCTTCTTTGAAGGGGATATACATTTGTCGGGAGACCGACGTGCGCACACTTTAAGTACGATTGAACGATATGCATACCGTAGGGTACTTTAGGCTGATCACCTATTGTACTTGTTTTTAATTAGGTTATCAGTTTAATACTGTTAATTCTAGTAGAAGTTCATAGTCCTTAGTGGCTGCTCAGTATTCAGTTACCTTGAAATCTTGAATTGATTTATTATTGAATCATATTTATATTATTCTGTCCTTAGCAACTGTTGTTAAGAACTGTTGATATTCTTGCTATCGTTGAACTATCATACCTTGCTGTACCTTGTTGGGATTCGAGAACTATATTACTCACCCTTATTGTATATTACTTACTGAGCAATTTGTGCTCATTCTTGCTTTCCCTAAAATATTTCAGTTAAGGCAGAGCAGAGCGGACATTCGGGCACAGATAAGGGCAAGGGAAAGGCTACTGAGTAGCTTTAATTATGTAGCACTTTATGGTTGTAATAAAGAACTTATGATATTATGTACTAATTAAGGTTATTTATGCTTAAGTTATGTTTAAGCTATGTAATCACTGTTTAAGTTACGAGTCCTTGGGACGTGAATAAATTATATTAATTAAATGTAATCTATTCAGTAGTAGTTGTGTATATTCCGTTGTGCGATGCGACATTTAGTCGTATTATTATTATGATTGTATTACCATGAGAACGTGACGAACCGAAATCGAGAGACCAAGTGGCGGTCTGAATTTGGGGGCGTCACAGGTTGGTATCAAAGCTGTAGTTATAAACCTTAGGAACGAGTGTCCTTAGACTATAACTTAGGAGAATTTAGAGGTTAGGAAGGAGATAAAACTTATGTAGAGTTATCCTTGAGAGACTTAGTTTGTTATGAAATGTAACTTCATTTTATACAATGAACTTATGTTTTATTTAACATTCTAATGGAGTTGCTGTTTCTTGTCATGTGTTTGTGATTGTAGATGGCAGATATGGGAGTACCCACTAGAGTGGCCGAGGATGAGCCCAGGGACATACATGTGGTGTATGAGGCACCTATAGAGGCTGTGCCAGTGCAGGCTATTGCACCATCCGAGTCAGATGACGAGGATGAGACAGAGATAGAGTTTGACCCCGAGGCGGAGCTGATGGAGGACGAGCCGGTTGAGGACGAGCCTTCAGAGGAGGAGCCCATAGAGGACTCCTACGAGCCTAATTGGGAGGAGCAATTGCTAGGAGAGTACGAGGAGCGTATTCTGGAGTTGGACTGCAGAGTTCAGGAGTTGGAAGAAGAGGCCCTAGAGAGAGTGTCGGAGTTCCAGAAACTGCGAGACGAAGACCACCAGAGGAAGTTGGCCATGCAGGAGCTAGAGGTAGAGATTGCCTACCGCAAGGAGGCAGGGATTCAGATGGGGACTTTATTTCACAAGGCAGTGGCTAGGAACGTGGATATAGCAGGGAAGCTAGAAGAGGTAGAACAGAGGAAACTAAGCGAGAAGACTGAGAAGGAAGCACTTCGTACTTAGTTGGAATTAGAGGTGATGGATAGGATATACTTCGAGGAGAAGTGGGAGGCTGCCCATGAGAGAGCAGATGACCTGGAAGATGAGGTCAGATGCAAAAAGAGGAAAATGAACAAGATGGGGTACGTATTCTGTTCGGCATTTGAGAGGGTGCTTGATGGTGTGTACCACTACCCGACAGAGTAGGGACAGACTCTACATACTATGAGTCGAGAGCTGGTAGCTTATATAGCACAGTTAGAGTACAAGAGCGCTGTGGAGCGTGGCATGATGTGATAAAATTTCCTTAGATAGTCTAGTAGTAGTTTAGTAGCATTTATCTTTATGTGTTGTACATACTATGTTGTAATCCCAATCTTTTGTGTAAGATGTGGGATAGTGATGTAAACCCCGTCCAAGCTTTTGTTAGAGGGGTAGTATGGTAGTAGGTTGGTATATTCCCCGTCTTTTGTGATATTAGGGGATATATGTGATGACATTTATAGCAGTATGCTAGGATAATCATGTAATGAAATGAAATGGCATATGAATATAAATGCAGTTTATTTTAGAAATGTGTTATAATTTTATTCTTTTTAGTATTAAAAGAAATACTTAAATGTTATAACTGAGTAATAATAAAATGAAAATTTGTGATGCAGATCATAGCACCAAGACGTAGATTGACTGCACCCGAAGAATCTGTTAATAATGAGAGGGAACAAGTTGACCCGATCCAGAAACTGGTAGACTTGTTAGGGGAAGGAACAATGAACCCGTTCGCCCCAACCCTCAAGCTATCCCAGTAACAACCTTCAAAGACTTTAGAAGTGTAGGACCCCCAGAATTCGAGGGAACTACCGACCCAATCATCGCACAAACCTGGATCAAGGAGATCGAGAAAGCTTTTGCTATAGCTCGCATGGGAGAAGATTAGAAGACGGTGTTTGCTACGTACATGATAAAGGGAGAAGCGAACTATTGGTGGGAGGCTAATCAACAGAGAGCTGGAGAAGGGACGATAACATGGGATAGGTTTAAGACGCTGTTCTTCGAGAATTACTTCCCGAAGAGCTTGAAGAATCGAATGGAGGTGAAATTCCTAGAGTTAAAACAAGGTGAGATGACGGTGGCGCAATACGCAGCTAAGTTTAATGAACTAGCGCGATTCGCGGAGCACCAAGTTGGTGATGAAGAGAGGAAGGCTAGACGATTCGAACAAGAACTGAAGGCCTTGGCTATTCAATTAGGTGTCAGTTCTTCAGATTGATTCTTTTGCAACATTGCTGGAAAAGGCTATTATTGTCGAGGGAGGAAGTGAAGCTTTGAGCTTGTATAACAAAGAGAAGAAAAACAAGAATACAGGAGGAGAGAACCGTACTGGAGGAAGCAGTAGCGGAGGAAGCAACTTGGGAAAGAGAAGTGGGAGAATAACAAAAATAACAACAATTAATATGGAAATTTACATGGAGGTTTCAAGAAGAAGGCTGAAGGATGCCCAAAATGTGGGAAGAACCATCAGGATGAGTGCTGGAAGGGACGCGGCACTTGCTACAACTGCGGACAGGAAAGGCACATCTCGCCCAACTGCCCGAAATTGAAAAAGATACAAGGATGCTTTGCATGTGGCTCGACGGAGCACCGAATTAAGGACTGCCTGAAGAAGGGAAGTAACGAAGGAAGTTGTGGCGCCCCCAAAACCACGTTCCTTCGAAACCTCGAATTCGGTGCAGTCACGATACTACTATCGTCAAACTATTACATCTTTTAATCATTAGTAAAAGAATACAACTTTGTTTATTATAATTTAGAATATAAATTCTATTCATATCCAAGATCTCGTCTTTACATCATATTCGATGTTACTAAAATGCGGAATAATTTAAACTTTTTCAATCCTCCTTGAGTAAAATCTTTTTATTGATTCCATAACTTAAATCAATTACACATTCTTGAACCACTATATAATATGATTCCTTCTTATCTGAGTTATCGTATAAATATTTACAGCTCAACTCGATATCCTCTATGTATTAATTAATACATTCTTACAATACAACAAGTATTAAACAGTGTAAGCAACTATCGAGTACATCATCTAGAATCTAAACATGGTCCAGACAATAATCTAAGTAATATTCTTCAATGCGATACTATCTATCTTTATCAATCAAGAAGCACGAAATCTTTACCGTGAATCCTTAACCTGCAAAAGTGGTTATTTGCAAGAGTGAGCTCGACAGCTCAGCAATTCTAACAGTCCTCATGCATCACATAGCATATAACATCATACTCAGTTCATGCATTTATAAAGAGTTTATATTTACTACGCATGTTACTTTTCACATAACAAGTATATCATCAAAGATCAACTTTCAATCTCATTTATATCTCATATACAGTTCATATATAAGTTCACATTATCACAGCATAATATAATTCAACTAACAGTTATTGAATTCATATATCAAATAGGAACTGAAAGACTTGCCTGATTCGTAGTTTAACAACTACGACTTAACTGCTTAAGAATCTCTGCACTTTGTGTAATCCTACACAGTTATATTAATCATAGAGATCACACTCATCAGTTATATGTATCACACATTGTCAATCTAATAATAAAGGTTACATTGTTGTCTAACTTGGTTCTTAGAACCTTCGTTTCACTTTCTTAACATACGTTTAGTATAGCTAGGTACGCATAGGTATACCTTAACTATACTCAATTAATATCATCTTTCATATACACATGTCCGCCTACAACTAATCTATTTACCTATAGTTAGTGTAGTACATCTTCAAAACATGCTCGCACAGTGCATATCACGGTTAACTAGCGGGGTGCACATACCAATCACGACTAGAGGCATATAAGTCCTATCATGCATGTTCATAAAGTTAGAATGCCAGTAACTCTATGTTCAACCATTCTACTTTCAAAACTTCATAAGTTTTATTCTCCAAAAATCAATGTCATGCTTAACTAATCATGCAAGGCTACTTTGAATCATTTTATATCTACTTATGCCATGTACGTATGTTATCATATTTAGAACTTTAAGTACACAAGTTCCTTTAAGTTTAATTTCAAGGCTTCAAGTTTTCTCTAGAACCGCACACTAAAGTGACCAAGAGGTTCATGGTATTCAAAGGGGTTTGAAACCACATGACATACCTATTTCCATGCATAACTAGGTCATACAATCATCCTTAAAAAATCAGAACATACACATCATATGTATATGTCAAGGTTTGTTTATAAAACTTTAAGTCTATTTTCAAACTACAAGTCTTTTCTATCAATAATGTATGGTAGTGTGATTAACACCTTAAACATGTATTTCATGTCAATATAAACCATACTATCGGGTTCACAAAATCAGAATATAAACATGACTTATATACCCCAAAATTCGTTTATAAAACCTTAAGTTTATTTTCAAAACTATAACTTCATCGTTCACGTAAGCGATCCGAATATAATATGCACATACTAGTTTAACAAGTCCATATATATGTATTAATCATACCAGCATGCTTGTCCTAATTTCTTTCAATATCTATCACTTAGCAGACATCAAGCAGGAACAAAATCTGCAGAAACTGGGATCAGGAACCGGCGCAGCTGCGCAGCTCCCCAGTTCAAAACTGGCGCAGCTGCGCAGGGCCTTGCCCAACCCAAGTCTGGTACCGGCGCAGCTGCGCCGCTGGCCAGTATAAAACTGGCGCAGCTGCGCCACTGGCCGGCCAGAGACAGAGCAGCTTCTGCTTCGGCAGTACCTCAAGCCAAACTCTGAATTTTGCAACGATTATCATTCTAAGCTACTACATTACAGTTCTATCATGATTATAAGCTAGCATAGCAACTAAGGAGCAATTAACAAACATTGCTTGATCACATAATCATGGATTCCATACTCAATTCAAGAATTAGAAATTCTCAGAAAACAAAGATGAAGAACAAGAAATTAAGTGTTATACCTCAGTAAATCTTGAAATGAGTTTACTGCTATATCAAACTTCCTCTATTCACAGACTCCTTGCTAATATAATGCATTACCTCTATATTTTATACTTATTAGAATTTCTCAGCAAATGAAATGAAGGAGGAGGAAGCCTTATTTATAGAAACTCTTTTACACAGACAATGGTTTTCTCCACCAATTCAAACCAACAGAAATGAGAAGAGCACATTGGTTCATAGAGAGTAGTTGGAGTAGTTGTTGAAATCCATCATGATCCCCACTCCCTTATCATTATTACTATGAAGCTAATGTTGCTGAGTTTGATAGAAATAGGCTTAGGCTTCATGAGTTATACACGTGAGAAGGAATTGGGTCACTCAATTAGGGACAAGGAGAGAACTCAGCAACTTGTTTTCCCACATACTAATGTTATATATGTATACATATAGTATATACTTAGGCTATATATATTTATTCCATATATATTTAAGTTATACACATTCCATTTTATATAACTTAAGTTATAAATTAATGTGTCACAATGTAGTCCCAATAATACTATCGTGTAGTAAATTTTAACTCACACATATAAAATCCATGTACAGTTCATCCCACCGGATATAATTCTATCGGGTATCATCACAGTGTATTGTCTCCTTTATTATTAAATTTTATTAATTCAATAATTGTTTACAATATATTCATGATATATTATTTTATTGTATACTTAATATACACATTGTCACACCCACATTTCATGTACCTCTTACAACTCAATAAACTTTACTATATAGTTTATATTCATATATAACATAGTCGCATTGCACTTTATACTTCGCATAACATATAGTTAACTATCATACGTTATACTTTAATATCGCATGGTTGCACATAGAAATTAATAAATTACTTATCTTATCAATTAATTAATAATAATATTAATTAATCCATTTCTCATTAATCCATGGAATTATAATTCCCACGCTAATTGATTAACACTTTATATGATTTATTATCTCGTTAAATAAATATAAATCTTTTTATATTTATAAATCATTTACTCATTAATCATCATATTATCAAATAATTACTTGATAATAGTATATTGTTCATAACAATAATTAATATTAGAAGACAATTTATCTCATCACAAATCCGATTATACTTATAATCGATTTCCTTATTATTATACTATCACTAGCCATAATAATTTAACATACTATCATAATAACAATTAACAATTAATTTAGATTAATTTTTTAATTAATAATTCCTCCATCATTAAATTGGTCAATTCATTACTGAATCTATTATTGTGCCACACAAGGCATCTCTCACAAGCTCAATCTTAAGCTTATCATTATTCTCATCACTTACTCATTTCTCACCACATTACTACTTATAACCTGTTCAATTAAATTAGAACTATTAAATCCAAGGTCCACATATAAATAGTTTACAAATCGAATATTCAAATATTATATATAACCTTTACGAAAATATAATAACTCAAGCTATTAAAATGTTAAATTACTTCAATTAATTATACTTATAATAAGTATAACCTTTACGCTTATAATAATTAATATATACTCTATTAATTATTCCAATAATAATATTCACGATCAAATAATAACTTAAGTTATTTAATATATTAAAATAACTTAGTTTCCTTTCATTAATTAAACTCCCTTGAAAATACATTTAAAATTATGTATTTAGCCATATCATAAAATATTATGTTTTCTCCAAATAAGCACATTCGTTATTAGAAAATAATTTACTTATTGTCTCATGATATTATTCTTAATATAATATCAAATAACTATATGTACGACACATGTACATATATTATATATAGAAAATAGATAATAAGTTTATTTTCTATTATAATAAATTGTTTCCATCAATTTAATTACATATAGCAAATACGTTTTAATATATTTACTATATTAACCAAACACACCTCATACAAAAACATATAAGGTAATATTATTATTCAAAAATAACATTTCCTCCTTTTATTAAAATAATTCAATATTAGAAATTATTTTAATATCCTTTATTAGAAATATATAATAATTATTTCTCTTTCTTTTCTATAAATTGTTCCCCAAAATAATTTCTTCAATATACATTTAATCATATAATGATTTCCATCTCCCTTTAATAACGTATATATATTTAACGTTATTCGCACATTAGACTTTCTCACATAATACCACTCTAAGTAATATATAATTACATATTCAACACACATATTAATTCACTCCTTTACTTAAGTAAATTAAACACTGTACTATATCATTAAGGTTCAATACTCTCATTATATTATTCCATAATATAACTCACAACTTATATTAACTAATATTTATTCTTATTAGTTAATTCCTTAACTAACTCATACTTCACTATCCAAACCTATTCACGGATAACTTAAGTGCTATTAATAACCTATATTATAAACATACTAGTTATTAATACACATACTCAAGAATATGGTGATTATACATTAAGGATATTTAATGTCACCAACTTACTATGATAAAATAATTCTATAAATTATTTAATATCGATAGGAATTTATCCACTTCCTTTATCTCCACTGAATCGTCTCTACGATAAGTAACAAATATATATTAATAATATATTTATAAATCACAAAAACACATATTACATAGTCCATATTACCCTATGTAATATAATACCACATACCTCATATCACATATATATATTTTTATTGGAACCCATCTCACGGTTTAAGAATTTTATTTATTAAATCCTTATTTAATAATATCTTAAAAATTCGGGTTCTTACATCCTCTCCCCCTTATAAGGATTCCGTCCTCGGAATCACCGAAACTTCCTCTACTCGGTGTTATTCCGATTATTACATATTCTCTTGAATAATTTTATTCATTCTCTTTTCAGAAGTTTTATTACTATAACTTTCTCAATCTCATTCTACCACTTTCTCCTTTCTAAGGAGCATCTACTTACTACATTCATCCTTTAGAAGAATAAGAATCTTCCACGATTTTTCAATAATCGGGAAGTAGTATGAATAACTCAGATTCCAATTTATGCTGAGGGGTCACAAGACCGTGAACTTTTCTCCAGGTTTACTAATGCTTCAACACAATTCTTCACACCGCAAACCAGAGCGTTTATCAATCACAAAGACTGAAAACACTCTCCACGCGTACTCTAGGTGGC
Source organism: Panax stipuleanatus (assembly GCA_020205555.1). Taxonomy (NCBI): domain Eukaryota; kingdom Viridiplantae; phylum Streptophyta; class Magnoliopsida; order Apiales; family Araliaceae; genus Panax; species Panax stipuleanatus. The sequence continues at coordinate 14,202,780 of CM035118.1, read as the reverse complement.
CAACCTATTGTACCACTATGTTGGGCCTCAACGTAGTGTTTTGTAACGACTATATGCGTTACGCTCGGAACCATTGTCCCCGAAAACATATCCCCTTTATAGGGTTGTTCACCTCAGCTTTTCAACGTCAAAATCCGCACCAGAGCAATCTGGTTTGGCATACATACACAAGAATACTTGAATTCTATAATCCCTTTTCAAAGTCGCCTAGCCGAATCAAATAGCTTAGACTCTTATTAATAATCCGAACATCAATCGAAATAATTTAGCCAACTTAATTGACCTTCTTTATAATTTACAAGAAAACTAAAAATTCTTTTATGACGTCATGATACCATACTAGATTAGTAGTACGTTGAGGATTCCGCCATTTTATGACTTTGTCATATTACAACATACCATAGTGGGCTGACGATCTTTCGATCACAACCAACACTAGGTTCGATTGCATTGATGACTCCATCTTTTACCATTCTACATCATATCAAATGATGCACATGGTTAAAATATATTTTGAAAGATTGTCAAATCATTTTTGTCTTAGCCGAAACAAATAGCGTAGACATACGAATAACGGTGTTGTTTTTAAAACTCATTAGTTCAGTTACCTGACCCAATGTTTTCTCAAGAAAACCGAAGTGCAAACACTAGCACGAAATCAATAATTATTGAAAATCTAGCGTAGCTAGAGGATTTAGGAAAATCCAATTTCTCCATCGCTTCAATCTTTTACCACCATCAATGCTTACTATTCCAAAACTCTTATATAATATATCTATTCTCAGTACAGTTCACCAACTTACCACACCATGGAAGTTCAGGAACTTACCACAATCATATGGGTTGAGGAACTTATCCTAGTCAGACCAAAATCGTCCATTCGCTGAGGGGTCCCATCATACGATTATGAGTCACGAACTTGTCATAGGCATGAGTCTTAAGAACTCGCACCTAAACTTAATATTATCTAATTATATCTTAGAAATCTCTATCTATCAAAATAAATATGAGAAAAGAATCACCTTTCCGCCATATGTATAATGATACCGCGACACTAACATTCCAACGATTATCAATGTGACGCACTCAGTGCAAGCACAGAACTTCTGCCCATACAAAAGTTTGTACAACTAAGCCATCACATGAGTCCTCAATGGAAGTCCAACACTTAAATCTATCTTACTCTATCACTTGCTCGTTACGAGCTTTCTATGTTTTATCACATACAACTCCTCATGAGTTCATCTCGTACTTTATCATAGTACATTCTCTTATAGCATCAAGCTATACATACTTAGTCATTACAGACTATCTATCATTTCACAGTTCAATCTGATCACGTCGTGATCATCACTATACCTCAGGGTTCTTTCCCTATTATCAACCAAACTCCATCTGAGTTTATTCTCATTATCTTCGTCATATACATCTTATAGACATCGTCTTAACATTTTCATTACCGGAGTTAGAAAACTCCTGATTCTCATTCTCTAGATATTTCAAGATTCTTCTTTGAATCTTCATTTAGATATATTTTAATATTATCTTTCACTCTCTCAGGTTATAGTCTAAGGTACACTTACCTAAGGTTTATAACCTACAGCTTTGATACCAACCTGTGACGCCCCCAAATCCACGTTCCTTCGAAACCTCGAATTCGGTGCAGTCACGATGCTACTATCGTCAAACTATTACATCTTTTAATCATTAGTAAAAGAATACAACTTTGTTTATTATAATTTAGAATATAAATTCTATTCATATCCAAGATCTCGTCTTTATATCATATTCGATGTTACTAAAATGCGGAATAATTTAAACTTTTTCAATCCTCCTTGAGTAAAATCTTTTTATTGATTCCATAACTTAAATCAATTACACATTCTTGAACCACTATATAATATGATTCCTTCTTATCTGAGTTATCGTATAAATATTTACAGCTCAACTCGATATCCTCTATGTATTAATTAATACATTCTTACAATACAACAAGTATTAAACAGTGTAAGCAACTATCGAGTACATCATCTAGAATCTAAACATGGTCCAGACAATAATCTAAGTAATATTCTTCAATGCGATACTATCTATCTTTATCAATCAAGAAGCACGAAATCTTTACCGTGAATCCTTAACCTGCAAAAGTGGTTATTTGCAAGAATGAGCTCGACAGCTCAGCAATTCTAACAGTCCTCATGCATCACATAGCATATAACATCATACTCAGTTCATGCATTTATAAAGAGTTTATATTTACTACGCATGTTACTTTTCACATAACAAGTATATCATCAAAGATCAACTTTCAATCTCATTTATATCTCATATACAGTTCATATATAAGTTCACATTATCACAGCATAATATAATTCAACTAACAGTTATTGAATTCATATATCAAATAGGAACTGAAAGACTTGCCTGATTCGTAGTTTAACAACTACGACTTAACTGCTTAAGAATCTCTGCACTTTGTGTAATCCTACACAGTTATATTAATCATAGAGATCACACTCATCAGTTATATGTATCACACATTGTCAATGTAATAATAAAGGTTACATTGTTGTCTAACTTGGTTCTTAGAACCTTCGTTTCACTTTCTTAACATACGTTTAGTATAGCTAGGTACGCATAGGTATACCTTAACTATACTCAATTAATATCATCTTTCATATACACATGTCCGCCTACAACTAATCTATTTACCTATAGTTAGTGTAGTACATCTTCAAAACATGCTCGCACAGTGCATATCACGGTTAACTAGCGGGGGTGCACATACCAATCACGACTAGAGGCATATAAGTCCTATCATGCATGTTCATAAAGTTAGAATGCCAGTAACTCTATGTTCAACCATTCTACTTTCAAAACTTCATAAGTTTTATTCTCCAAAAATCAATGTCATGCTTAACTAATCATGCAAGGCTACTTTGAATCATTTTATATCTACTTATGCCATGTACGTATGTTATCATATTTAGAACTTTAAGTACACAAGTTCCTTTAAGTTTAATTTCAAGGCTTCAAGTTTTCTCTAGAACCGCACACTAAAGTGACCAAGAGGTTCATGGTATTCAAAGGGGTTTGAAACCACATGACATACCTATTTCCATGCATAACTAGGTCATACAATCATCCTTAAAAAATCAGAACATACACATCATATGTATATGTCAAGGTTTGTTTATAAAACTTTAAGTCTATTTTCAAACTACAAGTCTTTTCTATCAATAATGTATGGTAGTGTGATTAACACCTTAAACATGTATTTCATGTCAATATAAACCATACTATCGGGTTCACAAAATCAGAATATAAACATGACTTATATACGCCAAAATTCGTTTATAAAACCTTAAGTTTATTTTCAAAACTATAACTTCATCGTTCACGTAAGCGATCCGAATATAATATGCACATACTAGTTTAACAAGTCCATATATATGTATTAATCATACCAGCATGCTTGTCCTAATTTCTTTCAATATCTATCACTTAGCAGACATCAAGCAGGAACAAAATCTGCAGAAACTGGGATCAGGAACCGGCGCAGCTGCGCAGCTCCCCAGTTCAAAACTGGCGCAGCTGCGCAGGGCCTTGCCCAACCCAAGTCTGGTACCGGCGCAGCTGCGCCGCTGGCCAGTATAAAACTGGCGCAGCTGCGCCACTGGCCGGCCAGAGACAGAGCAGCTTCTGCTTCGGCAGTACCTCAAGCCAAACTCTGAATTTTGCAACGATTATCATTCTAAGCTACTACATTACAGTTCTATCATGATTATAAGCTAGCATAGCAACTAAGGAGCAATTAACAAACATTGCTTGATCACATAATCATGGATTCCATACTCAATTCAAGAATTAGAAATTCTCAGAAAACAAAGATGAAGAACAAGAAATTAAGTGTTATACCTCAGTAAATCTTGAAATGAGTTTACTGCTATATCAAACTTCCTCTATTCACAGACTCCTTGCTAATATAATGCATTACCTCTATATTTTATACTTATTAGAATTTCTCAGCAAATGAAATGAAGGAGGAGGAAGCCTTATTTATGGAAACTCTTTTACACAGACAATGGTTTTCTCCACCAATTCAAACCAACAGAAATGAGAAGAGCACATTGGTTCATAGAGAGTAGTTGGAGTAGTTGTTGAAATCCATCATGATCCCCACTCCCTTATCATTATTACTATGAAGCTAATGTTGCTGAGTTTGATAGAAATAGGCTTAGGCTTCATGAGTTATACACGTGAGAAGGAATTGGGTCACTCAATTAGGGACAAGGAGAGAACTCAGCAACTTGTTTTCCCACATACTAATGTTATATATGTATACATATAGTATATACTTAGGCTATATATATTTATTCCATATATATTTAAGTTATACACATTCCATTTTATATAACTTAAGTTATAAATTAATGTGTCACAATGTAGTCCCAATAATACTATCGTGTAGTAAATTTTAACTCACACATATAAAATCCATGTACAGTTCATCCCACCGGATATAATTCTATCGGGTATCATCACAGTGTATTGTCTCCTTTATTATTAAATTTTATTAATTCAATAATTGTTTACAATATATTCATGATATATTATTTTATTGTATACTTAATATACACATTGTCACACCCACATTTCATGTACCTCTTACAACTCAATAAACTTTACTATATAGTTTATATTCATATATAACATAGTCGCATTGCACTTTATACTTCGCATAACATATAGTTAACTATCATACGTTATACTTTAATATCGCATGGTTGCACATAGAAATTAATAAATTACTTATCTTATCAATTAATTAATAATAATATTAATTAATTCCATTTCTCATTAATCCATGGAATTATAATTCTCACGCTAATTGATTAACACTTTATATGATTTATTATCTCGTTAAATAAATATAAATCTTTTTATATTTATAAATCATTTACTCATTAATCATCATATTATCAAATAATTACTTGATAATAGTATATTGTTCATAACAATAATTAATATTAGAAGACAATTTATCTCATCACAAATCCGATTATACTTATAATCGATTTCCTTATTATTATACTATCACTAGCCATAATAATTTAACATACTATCATAATAACAATTAACAATTAATTTAGATTAATTGTTTAATTAATAATTCCTCCATCATTAAATTAGTCAATTCATTACTGAATCTATTATTGTGCCACACAAGGCATCTCTCACAAGCTCAATCTTAAGCTTATCATTATTCTCATCACTTACTCATTTCTCACCACATTACTACTTATAACCTGTTCAATTAAATTAGAACTATTAAATCCAAGGTCCACATATAAATAGTTTACAAATCGAATATTCAAATATTATATATAACCTTTACGAAAATATAATAACTCAAGCTATTAAAATGTTAAATTACTTCAATTAATTGTACTTATAATAAGTATAACCTTTACGCTTATAATAATTAATATATACTCTATTAATTATTCCAATAATAATATTCACGATCAAATAATAACTTAAGTTATTTAATATATTAAAATAACTTAGTTTCCTTTCATTAATTAAACTCCCTTGAAAATACATTTAAAATTATGTATTTAGCCATATCATAAAATATTATGTTTTCTCCAAATAAGCACATTCGTTATTAGAAAATAATTTACTTATTGTCTCATGATATTATTCTTAATATAATATCAAATAACTATATGTACGACACATGTACATATATTATATATAGATAATAGATAATAAGTTTATTTTCTATTATAATAAATTGTTTCCATCAATTTAATTACATATAGCAAATACGTTTTAATATATTTACTATATTAACCAAACACACCTCATACAAAAACATATAAGGTAATATTATTATTCAAAAATAACATTTCCTCCTTTTATTAAAATAATTCAATATTAGAAATTATTTTAATATCCTTTATTAGAAATATATAATAATTATTTCTCTTTCTTTTCTATAAATTGTTCCCCAAAATAATTTCTTCAATATACATTTAATCATATAATGATTTCCATCTCCCTTTAATAACGTATATATATTTAACGTTATTCGCACATTAGACTTTCTCACATAATACCACTCTAAGTAATATATATAAAAAGTATCAACTATAATTACATATTCAACACACATATTAATTCACTCCTTTACTTAAGTAAATTAAACACTGTACTATATCATTAAGGTTCAATACTCTCATTATATTATTCCATAATATAACTCACAACTTATATTAACTAATATTTATTCTTATTAGTTAATTCCTTAACTAACTCATGCTTCACTATCCAAACCTATTCACGGATAACTTAAGTGTTATTAATAACCTATATTATAAACATACTAGTTATTAATACACATACTCAAGAATATGGTGATTATACATTAAGGATATTTAATGTCACCAACTTACTATGATAAAATAATTCTATAAATTATTTAATATCGATAGGAATTTATCCACTTCCTTTATCTCCACTGAATCGTCTCTACGATAAGTAACAAATATATATTAATAATATATTTATAAATCACAAAAACACATATTACATAGTCCATATTACCCTATGTAATATAATACCACATACCTCATATCACATATATATATATATTTTTATTCGAACCCATCTCACGGTTTAAGAATTTTATTTATTAAATCCTTATTTAATAATATCTTAAAAATTCGGGTTCTTACAGAAGTCAACAAGGGGGAAACAAGTTGATGATCAGTGGACCGGCACAATCCAACCGCCCAACCGCCAGAACCTTTAACATGACCGTCCAGGACGCAGTGGCTGTGAAGGACGTGGTGTCAGGTATAATCCCAATCAATGATATAAATGCTTATGTATTATTTAATTCGGGTGCCACCTATTCTTTTATATCTGAAGAATTTGCTAGTAAACTTATCACACCCCGAGAACGATTAGAAAATCCCTTGAACATAGAAGTTGTGAATAAGGAAGTAATCCCTGTAGAATTCGTTTATCGAAATTATCGCGCAAACATTAGAGAACATGAACTGAGCGTAGACTTGATTCCTATTAGATTGGGAGAATTTGACGTAATACTGGGAATGGATTGGTTATATAACCATGCTGCGATAATTGACTGTCAGAATAAATGCGTGAACCTTCAGACTCCGAGTAAGTCTAAGGTAGTGTTTTAAGGTAGCTCATCGCTTAAGCAATCATGTTGCGTTACGATGATGCAGGCTAAGAAATTGTTAAGAAAAGGTTATGTGGGTTATTTAGCTTACATTGTAGATACTCGAAAGAAGGGAGTAGAAATTAAAGATATATCTGTAGTAAATGAATTTCGAGATGTATTTTCGGACGATCTGCCTGGTCTTCCAACAGACAGAGAAATTGAATTCATAATAGACTTAGCACCGGGAACGGCACTGATTTTGAAAGCTCCATATCGTATGGCGTCGATAGAAATGAAGGAGTTGATGGTACAACTTCAAGAGTTATTGGATAAGGGTTACATTCGATCGAGTGTGTCTCCTTAGGGAGCACCAGTGTTATTCGTTAAGAAAAAGGATGGATAGATGAGGCTCTGTATCAATTATCGAGAATTAAACAGAGTAACGATCAAGAACAGATATCCGTTACCAAGGATAGACGACTTATTTGATCAATTGAAGGGAGCAAAATGTTTTTCGAAGATAGACCTACGGACAGGATATCACCAACTGAAAGTGAGAGATGAGGACATACCAAAGACTGCGTTTCAAACCTGTTATGGACACTACGAGTTTTTGGTAATGCCATTTGATTTGACTAATGCTCCGGCAGCATTTATGGACTTGATGAACCGAGTTTTCAAGCCATACTTGGATAAATTTGTTGTGGTTTTTATCGACGACATTTTGATCTACTCGAAGACAGAGGAAGAACACGCTGAACATCTGAAGATTGTTTTGGAGGCACTAAGAAAAGAGAAGATGTATGTAAAGTTTTCAAAATATGAATTTTGGATGGAGAAGGTTCAATTCTTAGGCCACGTGGTGGATAAGAATAGAATCTCAGTAGACCCCGCAAAGGTCGAAGCAGTAAGTAATTGGGAACAACCGAGAACACCGATGGAGGTGAGAAGTTTTTTAGAGTTAGTTGGGTACTATTGAAGATTTATCCAAGATTTTTCTAAGATAGCAATCCCGTTGACCAATTTGACGAGGAAGACAATGAAATTTGTATGGACCGACAAATGCGAAGAGAGTTTTCAAGAACTGAAGAAGAGATTGAGCGAAGCATCTGTGTTATCATTACCAGATAATGCGGGAAATTTTGTGGTATATAGTGACGCATCGCACAAGGGGCTTGGCTGTGTGCTCATGTAACACGGCAAGATCATTGCGTATGCATCACGACAATTGAAGGATTACGAAAAATGATACCCTACTCACGACTTAGAGTTAGTGGCAGTAGTTTTTGCGTTAAAGATTTGGAGGCATTATTTATACGGAGAGAAATGTGAGATATACACGGACCACAAAAGTCTGAAATATATCTTCACACAGAAGGAGTTGAATTTACGGCAGAGAAGGTGGTTAGAATTAATCAAAGACTATGACTGCGATATTCTTTATCACTCGAGGAAGGCAAACGTGGTTGCCGACGCTCTGAGCAGGAAAGGAAAGGAAAAGTTGTTTAATTTGATGACTCAGGAAGAGTTGATAAGAGAGATGGAGAAATTGGAGATAGAGGTAAAAGAACCAGAGAAGTCTGGAGAGAAGCTATTTGTAATAGAAGCTTGTCCGACATTGTTGGATAGAGTAAAAGAAGCACAGGAGAAAGATGAAGAATGTGAGAAGATCAGGAAAAGGATTACAGAAAATGAGGAAGAAAAATTTCAAATGGATAAAGACGGTATCTTAAGATTCGAAGGAAGAATGTGGGTATCAGTGATAACCGAGTTAAGGGAAGAGATTTTACACGAGGCACGCAATACGACATATTCCGTTCATCCGGAAGACACGAAGATATACCGAGATTTAAGGCAACATTTTTGGTGGCCCAATTTAAAACGGGAATGTCGCAGAGTGCGTCAGTAAATGTTTGACTTGCCAACGCGTTAAAGCAGAGCATCAGCGGCCGAGTGGTTTACTAAAACCGTTGGAAATACCAGAGTGGAAATGGGAGCATATTACGATGGACTTTGTGGTAGGACTTCCAGTTACGCAGAATGGTTATGATGCCATTTGGGTTATTGTGGATCGCCTAACGAAGACCACACATTTTCTACCAATCAAGATCCATTATAGTTTGAATCAATTAGTAAGCCTATACGTAAAGGAGATTGTTTCGCGACATGGAGTGCCTGTGTCTATTGTCTCTGATCGAGATCCGCGCTTCACGTCAAATTTTTGGAAGAGTTTGCAAGAGAGAATGGGAATACAGTTAAGGTTGAGTACCGCGTATCATCCTCAGACAGACAGGATAGAGTGAGCAAACAATACAAACGCATGGAGGACATGCTTAGGACTTGCGTGATGGACTTCAAGGGAAATTGGGACGACCACCTACCCTTAGTAGAATTTTCATATAATAATAGTTACCATGCGAGTATCGGCATGCCACCATACGAAGCCCTTTACGGGAGAAAGTGCAGAACGTCATTGTGTTGGGTCGAAGTCGGAGAGCGACGAATACTTAGACCAGAGTTAGTACAACAAACCGCAGACATGGTGATAGTAATAAGAGCCAGACTTGTAGTAGCTCAAGATCGCCAGAAGAAATACAGAGATTTGCATCGACAGGTCCGGGACTTTAAAGTCGACAGTTTTGTTTTCTTGAAGGTATCTCCATGGAAGGAAAAAATCCAATTTGGCAAGAAATAAAAATTGAGTCCAAGATTCATAGGACCGTTCGAGATACTGAAGCGAGTGGGCGAAGTGGCATACAAAGTTGCATCACCACTCGAATTGGAGCACATCCACAACGTGTTCCACATTTCAGTGTTGCGACCATACAAGGCCGACTACAGGCACGTGATTTCTTACGAGCCCATTCAGGTGGAGAAAAACTTGGCATATGAAGACGTTCCTGTCCAGATATTAGATAGGAAAGAGCAAACCTTGAGAAATAAAATTATATCTTCTGTAAAAGTACATTGGCATAACCACGATGTCGAGGAGGCAACGTGGGAGTTAGAAGATAGGACGATGAGGGACTATCCCCGTCTATTTGTGTAACCTTATAATAATTCTGGGACGAAATTTTTATAAGAGGGGGAGGATGTAATACCCGAGAATTTCTGAATATTAATAAACGAATATATTAATGAAAATGAATATTTATTTGAATATAAATAATTTTGTGTTATGAGATGAGTTAACTCAATTATATTAAATTGAATAATTATGATAATTGAGAAAATGTGGAGTTTACAATAAGCTCAATGAATGCCTTGTGTGGCATAGCGACGGAAAGTATATAATTTAATTCATAAAAGTAAGAATTTATGAGTAGATGATTAATTAATAATATGTTATTAATTAATGATTTTTACGAGTAATAACATATTAATGAATAAATGGTTAATTAACGTTGAGATTAATGTTGTTCAATTAATTGCTTAATGTAAAGTTATGTAGTCACACGTTGCATAGTAACTATGTCCATATATATAAACTATATTATATGATGTATAATGTGACATTTTGGCATAACTACGTCATATATAATATGAAGTGCATTGTGATAATACAAGCAACTATGTAATACATATAAACTATACTATAAAGTGTAGTGTGACACTTTAGTAAGGCTATGCAATATGGAAATTACCTCATATAAGTTACATAAATAATGCCTATGTGACCATATGGTAGGTATAGTACTTTAATGTATACTATATGGAATATTAGGTTAAAGTATGTAAATAATTGATATTCCTAATCATCTCCATGAGTAACATACTTGAAATATTAATAATAATAAGAGTTGAGATAATTCAATTAACTCATAAATGTGATATTGTTAAAGTGTACATGGATTATATGATGTATATATATATGTACCCCAATGTGCTACCATATGAAGTTGTTATGATATTTTAGTCCATGTATGCCCCTAAGTGAGTATAGACTAAGGTATACATATATGTACTAAGTATATAATATATGGTCTTTTATCCCCAATTTGCTATAGCTGATGATATGTTTAGCTAGTCCCACATTAAGTGTCCAGTTCCCCTCCTTTCTCTCATTCACGTGAAGAACAAAAAGGCTAAGGAGCTACTCCTTCTTCTCCCAAGATCATTCTAGCTCATCATTGTAGGGGGAGTGGGATTCATGATGCATATTACCAACCACTCACCAACTATCTAATGTCCATCATCTTCTTCCTTCATCTCTTGGTTTATTTTCATGGACAAAGGCTTGGCATGGGTTTTCATTTTTCTATAAATTGAGCATCCCTCTTCATTTTCTATGTTGCTTAATTAATTGCTAAGTGATATAGAGAGATTATTGTGAGTTCATAATCTGAATTTGAGAGCAAGTTGTGTGCAAGTTTGAGCTCAAGAGGTATAACCTCTAAACCCATTTGAATTTCAATTCATAGAGATTGCATGATATTGTTGAAATTAGTGTGTGATAAGATGCTAGCATAAGTTGTTAAGTATATCTATGTGTTAGGAATGTAAAGTGATGGTAGGCAAGCATAATAGCTAAGTACATTATGAGAAATTCTGAAGCTCTGTAATAACAGAACATCTTCTGGTTTGGAACAGGAGCCGCGCGGCCGCGCCTCTCCCTAGTACAACTGGCGCGCGGCCGCGCCGTTCTGCAGAAATTGTTGATGATTTTGTTAAGTATTCTGATGTTTTTAGCATGTTATACTAAGTAGGTTATGCATGCAAATCACCATGACATGTACAATAAGGCTGTTATGTATATAGTCAGCCATATTAGTTGTTTAGCTTGAGAATTTTGAAGAAACCTTAAGGATTGGTCAACTAGTTTGATAAACATGATGTAATACGTAAACCGACCTTATGTGTAAATGAATCACATTCCGATATGCTTTGACATGTGATAATATGATAGTTATATTGTTAGACTATCCAAACATGAATTGAAATAAGTTTCCAAGTAAAAGGCTATACTTGCTATGTGTACAATAAGCTATGTGAACTTGGATTCCGAACTTGATATCACGATCTGAATTACATATATACATGCATAAGAAAGTGTAGAAGCATGACATAGAGCATATGAACTTACCTTTCATACTTAAATAGTTTTAATAGCATTCTAATGGAAACATAGAATTTCGAAGGTGAACCTTGGCATGTAAATATCATACATACATTCTGATTTTGTAAGCATGTCTATGTGGCCTAGGAATGCATGTCGGAAATATTAACTTACGTGTATGGACTTCGTAAGGAAGCATGAATATGTTGGACTTGTTAGTGAGCCTTACTAATGAAAATACAAACTTTGAACGTAAATGTTAACATGCTACTTTGAGAGTTAGAATCTGATATTTGTGAACATGTTTGATGATACTCTTAGACTCACTCATGTATCATAAATGTATATGTGTCATGCTTAGGTGTCGTAACTCAAGTAAAGCATAAACGAAGCATATTTCAAACCAAAACGATGCTAATTGCATATATGCGATATGAATACTCACAAGCATGTCTAATATGAGTTATATAACTACCTTATATGTTTAAGAAGCAAGCATGTTAGACTTTGTGATTTTCATGACCTTGAATGACCGTAAGTTATCAAAAGTGTTAACTTAGAGCCATATCATGAAAGAGAGAACTTAGATGGACTTGAGAATTATAAAGGCATCCTATAATATGCATATATGTTATGAGATATCATATGTTAATACTTGAATCCGATTTTTGACGGTTGACTTATTGAAATACCATAACTCACTGAAATAACATATATTTAGTATTGATTGTGGTCTTGTGTGATAATAATGATATGAGAGTGTGTTTAACTCAAAAAGAGGAACGTTAAGGATAAAAGTATATTAGTCGAGACTTGTGAATCAAATATGATACTATATGTGGTATGACTGTATAGTGAAGTTAAAGACTTAACTTATGTGTGGATTGTATATCTAAAATAAGATATGATGTTGAAATATATGACTAATGGATATCATATATATACGTAACTATATTACGATAGGATTCGAAAGTGTTAATTAATTTTGGGGATAAACTACGCATAAGGCAATGTTTTCTAACTTACACTCTTTTAAAGTGCAAGTACTTGAACCCTACTCTTTATTGAACATTTCTGAAACTTGTACTATCATTGGTTATACGAGTAAATAATTGAAAGCATGATTCTTATTCTATGATATAATAGAATAAAGTTATTTATTCTTGAACTTTGATTCGAGTATTGGACTTATAATTGTTCACTTATTCATTTAAAGAGCCGTATATGCCAATTGATTCGGCTAGACTTATAACATGATTAGAAAGCTGTCCAAACCAATTAAATGGTGTGGAATTCTTGTGTTAACTAAGTTGAACAACCTTATATGAAGGGGATATACATTTGTCGGGAGACCGACGTGCGCACACTTTAAGTACGATTGAACGATATGCATACCGTAGGGTACTTTAGGCTGATCACCTATTGTACTTGTTTTTAATTAGGTTATCAGTTTAATACTGTTAATTCTAATAGAAGTTCATAGTCCTTAGTGACTGCTCAGTAGTCAGTTACCTTAAAATCTTAAATTAATTTATTATTGAATCATATTTATATTATTCTGTCCTTAGCTACTGTTGTTGAGAACTGTTGATATTCTTGCTATCCTTGAACTATCATACCTTGCTGTACCTTATTGGGATTCGAGAAATATATTACTTGTGACGCCCCCAAATCCGGGACCGCCACTTGGTCTCTCGGAATTCGGTTCGTCATGTGCTCATGGTAATACATCACTATAATAATACGACTAAATGTCGCATCACACAGCGGAATAATACACAACCAATACCGAATAAATTACATTTAGATAATATAATTATTCACGTCCCAAGGTCTCGTAACTTAAATAGTGATTACATAGCTTAGACATATCTTAAGAATATAACCTTAACTAGTATATAATATCATAAGTTCTTTATTACAATCATAAAGTCTTACATAAACAAAGCTACTCAGTAGCCTTTCCCTTGTCCTTGTCGGTACTCGAGGGTCCGCACTGCTCGGCCTTAACTGAAATATTTTTTAGGGAAAGCAAGAATGAGCACAATTTGCCCAGCAAGTAATATACAATAAGAGTTTGTAATATAACTCTCAATTCTCGAAAGGGTATAGCAAGGTTTGATAGTTCAAGGATAACAAGAATATCAACAATTTTCAATAACAGTCGCTAAGGACATAATAATATCAATGTGATTCAATAATAAACCAATTCAAGATTTCAAAATAACTGAATACTGAGCAGTCACTAAGGACTATGAACTTTCACAGGAATTGACAGTAATAAACTAAAAAATCCAACAAAAACAAGTACAACATGTGATCAGCCTAAAGTACCCTATGTTATGCATAACACTCAATCATACTAATGTGCGCGCGTCGGCTCTCCGACAGTTATATTTTATTCTTCTCAGTCAAATATAAGATCCGGCACCAATCAATCGGTTTGGGTCGCCTTTCAATAATATAAGTCTAGCCGAATCAAATGGCATAGACACTTTCACAATATTCAAGAACAATACCAAGTTCCACATGAATAATAGCTTTAATGAAATAAGAGTTCAAGTATGCTAATTCAATTCAAACGATTAAGTAATGAAACTAGTTCGCAATATACAAGGATAGAATACTTGCATAAAGTAAATGCGTCGGTTAGGATACTTGCATCCAAAGAGATAAGGTTTAGATACTTGCACCGTAAAAGAGTAAGTTAGGAAACTTGCACTTTAAAAGAGTGTAAGTTAGAGAACTTGCACTTTAAAAGAGTGTAAGTTAGAGAACTTGCCTTTAGCGTAGTTTATCCACGAAAAGCAAATCAACACTTTCGAATTCCTATCGTAATATAGTTACGTATATATAATATCCATTAGTCATATAGTTTAACATTATACCTCATCTCGTATATACGATTAACACATAAGCTAAGTCTTAACCTAGCTACACAGTTATATAGAATATAATGTCTATCCTTAATGTTCCTCCTTTTGAGTTTAAACACATTCTCATATCATATAAGATCGCAACAATTTGCAAACATGCTCTCATATTATTAATATCACATAAGACCACAATTAATACTAAATGTATTTTATTTTAGCAAGTTATGGCATTCTCATAAGTTAACCGTCAAAATCGGGTTCAAGTAACATCATATAATATCACGTAGCATGTATACATTTTTAAAGGATACTTTTATGTGTATACAACCTTTCCTTGTTCCAATCATACATGCAATAGATTCTAAGTTAACAATTTCAATAATTTAAAGCCATTCAAGGTCATGAAATTCACAAGGCCTATCATGCTCGCTCTTTAAACACATAAGGTATTCATATACTTTGCATTAGGCATACTTATGAGTATTCACATTTCATACATGTAACTATTACAATTATTAATTGAAAACATGCTTCGTTTACGCTAAATTTTAATCATGACATCTAGCATGGTATGTATACATGCATAACGTTCATGAAGTCAATAGTATTATCCAACACGTTCATAAACTTCAGAATTTAAACTTCAAGTTAACATGTCAAGGTGTATGTTTAAAACTTGTATTCTCATTAGTAAAGCTCACTAATAAGGCCTAACATGCTCATGCTATCTAGATTTATATGTTAATATGTTTGACACGCATTTCAAGGTCATATAACATGTTCGAAAAGTCAGAATGTATATATGGTCTTTACATGTCAATATCAACCTTCAAAACTTGTATTTTTGTTAGAAAGGTGCACTAGTTGGGTTCACATGTTCATATTATATCACAATACATATATACTTAAGTCAATATGCATTCCATGTGTTTCTAGGTCATACAAACGTGTCTCAAAAGTCAGAATACTATTATGGTATTTATATATCAAAGTTCCTCTTTCCATAACTTTAAGTTTTCTTTGAAATACTCAACTAAAACAACTAGCATGGATTGCTATAACTTAGTAACCTTATTCCATATGTTAATGTGAGTTATAAGCATACTCTACTAGTACAACAAGTTCAATACATCAGAAGATATAATAGAATTATCAACAATTTCTGCAGTGGCGCGCGGCCGCGCCCAAATTGTACTAGGGAGACGCGCGGCCGCGCGGCTCCCGTTCCAGTCCAGAAAGCAGCTAGCCTCGGCAAATATTATCCCAAATCACAAAATTACGTCACGTAATCAGTCCCAATCAGTCATATTATAATTTAAACATACTACTAAGACTAATTAACATAACCCAATCATAAAATTATGAATTCCAAACAACATTCAAATTTCAAGAAATCTCAGAGAATATAATATGAAGAACATGGAATTGTTATATGAATTTGATTTCTAGCAAGCCACGTTGCATTCTGTCATACTTATAAGTCTATATAGCAACTAAGAATTATGTCCTAATCCAATTTAGCATGAATTACAACAAGAATCAAGAATTTGATTTTGACAGAAAATGAAAATGGAGTTCTTTCCAGAAAAATGAGAATGGAGAACAAGGAATGGAATTATACCTTTGTAATGCAATTTGAATTTTCAACTTCTCAGAATACTAACACTGATGATATACTAGCTCTCAACTCAACACTTAGCAATTTTCAGCAATTTGAAATGTGAAGGAGAAGAGTTCGTATATATAGAAAAAACTAATATCCAGACATTTCTATATTCCCATGAATCAAACCAATGAAAATTTGAAATGTATGGAGGTTAAGAAGAAGTTGGTAGAGGGTTGTTGGGTTCATCATAAATCCCACTCCCTCCATAATCATGAGCTATGAAATGCTAGTTGCTAAGTTTGGGGAGAAGAAGGAATAGGCCTTAGCCTTTTGTTATGCACGTGAAGAGCAAAATGAGTCTATCATTTAGGAACAAGCAAGGCTCAGCAATATGAAACAATGCAGTAAATTAAAATAACCCAATACATACACATTTTATATGCACTTAGGCATATATGTATACTTAAGTTATCATATATATATATATATATATATATATATATATATACATACTATATATTTAGATTACAATTAGAATTACAATGTAATCCCAATAATCATGTTATTCACATAATGTAGTAAGTATAATCCACACACATATGATCCATGTACATTTTTATCTTACCTATATAATTTATTCGGATATAATCACATCACATTATCTCATGTATTATTAAATTATCTACCACATACTCATGATGTCTCACTACACTATATAATATAGTTGTATTCCATATACTTTATATATTCAAGTATTGCACATTTGCATATATCAATTAATATAATCTTATTATATTAATAACTTACTTATTTTTTTATTATTCATAATGTCAAATAAATAAATTATTTATCTCATTGATTAATTAACAATAATATTAATTAATCTATTCCTCATTGATTATTAATTTTCATAATAATCGATTAACACTTATATGATTAAATATCACATTAAATGAATATAAATCTTATTATATTTATAAACACATTGCTTATTATTATTATATATTTCTTGCAATAATAATAATCACGTATTATTAATTAATCACAGTTAATATTCCATAACCATCAATTAATATTCTATAATTAACAATTAATATAGATTAATCGTTCACTTTAATAATTCATTCGTTAATTACTATAATCATTAATATTCCTCAACACTATGCCACACAAGGCTATCAACGAGTTTATCGCAAACTCCATAAATTTCTCAATTATTATAATTATTCAATTTTATATAATTGAATTAATTCATCTCATAACACAAAATCATTTATATATGAATAAATATTCACTTTCATTAATATATTCATTTAATAATATTCGAAAATTCTTTGGTATTACATTATTCACCCATATTGTATATTACTTGCTGAGCAATTTGTGCTCATTATTGCTTTTTCTAATACATTTCAGTTAAGGCAGAGCAGAGCGGACCTTCAGGCACAGATAAGGGCAAGGGAAAGGCTACTGAGTAGCTTTAATTATGTAGCACTTTATGGTTGTAATAAAGAACTTATAATATTATGTACTAATTAAGGTTATTTACGCTTAAGTTATGTTTAAGCTATGTAATCACTGTTTAAGTTACGAGACCTTGGGACATGAATAAATTATATTAATTAAATATAATCTATTCGGTAGTAGTTGTGTATATTCTGCTGTGTGATGCGACATTTAGTCGTATTATTATTATGATTGTATTACCATGATCACATGACGAACCGAATTCGAGAGACCAAGTGGCGGTCCGAATTTGGGGGCATCACAGTGATGGTTTGATCGTGGTTTGGTATGGGTTTATCTTCGACCCATTCCTTGATCTCCTCAAGTACTTCATAGACATCTATCTCCTCTTGATCAATCCCCATTAAGTTAAAGTCTCGTTCTACATCAAAGTTATAGTCACTGTGAAAATTTGGCATCTCATCAGCAAGGCCAAATAAATCCAACTCTAGAGTCCTGAAAACAAAATGCTTTCACTTAATATATAAAACTGTTTGATCATACAAAGCATTAGCAAAAGCATGACAAAAGTAACTACTATCGTTGTGCAACAAAGATAAGCAGGAAATAAAACCACACTTCAGGGTAGATGGACTTTCTGCACTTTTACCCTTTTCGATTGATGCACGGAGTGCTGCTCCAATTATCTAGAGACAAGTCCTCATTGACTGGGAGGATAAAGGGATTGATGTTGTCCATCTCCTCCTTGATGATAACTAAGACAACATTTTTATCAAGGTCGACATTCTTCTTTAGGACATTCCCTTTAGTTATGTCCATGCAAGGGATCGTAAGTTGATCTTCAGCATGATCATCATCTGAGATATCATTGTTCATTCCCTCAGTATGCACCAGAAAATACATCTTTAAAAATGGGTTTTGTCCTCCCCGTAGGAACCTTTCCTTCCCCTCTTTGCTTTTAGCATAAGGCTTCAGGACTTCTTTTTCAATGAACGGTTTAACCTTAGGAATTAGCATACTGACGACCGCAACAGGAATCTTCCTCATAGGCTTCATAAATCCTGCATCAGTGAGGTTTGGTAGCAGAATGGTAGAAAAGGGAACCGATGGATGCTTGTGAGTCCGATGGTTTGATCCAGAGGAATAGCCTAATTCAGCCTTCCCTACCTGGCTAGAGATTTGAACTGGACTTCTGATTCCTTGTCGACTCTTCCCTAACCATTTTCCAGGCTAGAAACCCAAGGATATCATTTCTTGACCAACCGACATTACTTCGGTGGAAACTATCCATCTCCGATCTCCAATCGGACTGTCAATCCATCTCTGATCTCTAATGGGACCATCTATCCAGCTCCAATCTCTAATCGGACTGTCTATCCAGCTCCGATCTCCAATCGGACTATCTATCGAGTTCCAATCTCCAATCGGACCTTCTATCCAGCTCCGATCTCCAATCGGACAGTCTAATCAGCTCTAATCTCCAATAGGAACGTCTATCCATCTCCGATCTCCAATCAGACCGACTATCCAGCTCTGATATTCAATTGGACCGTCTATCCAGCTCCGATCTCCAATCGGATCGTCTATCCAGCTCTGATCTCTAATCAAACCGTCTATCCAGCTCCAATCTCCAATCGGACCGTCAGTTTAAACCCCGATCTCAATATTAGGCCTTTAAGTCAACCTTGGCATCAACCCGGGAGGTACAAGTCAACCTCGACATCAACCCAGGACATGTCAAGTCATCCCCGGTCTCAGCCCGGGAAGTACAGATCATCCCCGGCATCAATCTAGGAAGTGCAGTTCAACCCCAGAGATGACCCTCGGAAGCCAGATCCACCAAAGACCACCCCGGGAGGGGAAAAATGGTTATTTTACCAACTCTCAGTCGATTCGGTCAAACTCAAGCTGAATTGATGCCATCAAAGTCAGAATGAACCATAACGACGATCCCGAGTGCAAACAACGCAAGACAGCTTAACGGATAAACTGCGAGGAATTGAAGACCTGGTTATGAACCCGTCTTCTGGGATCCAGAAAATGTTTTTTCCCGTATCATTGCGACACTTTCGACGATGGTTTTTCGAAAAGGTATCGCACGCCTCAAACGGACGCTCCTATCAAAAGTTATAAAGTTCTGACTTCGACTGTGCGTTGTCCGGAGTGCACGTATTTTGAGATGACAGAATCCGTCATCGTGGGCCCCACCAGGGGAGCCGTACCTCTACCTGCGGCAGTAGCAAGTAGAGTGGAGGCTCCCTAGCCTATAAATAAAGGTGCCCCCCTTCATTTCAAAAAAACCAAAAACTCAGCGAAGCTCTGCCAATGCAATTTTTTGACTTTTACACCTCTTCCAAACCCAAATATTTTCACTCTAACACGTAGATATACCCATATACTACCACATATCATAAAATAACTGGTAGATTTGGATGTATAGAGCGTACGATTTGGCAAAAAACCCGTGTAGCAATCCATTGTAAGTATTTTCACAATCAGAAAGTGAATATTACTTCTTCGTACTTTTATACACTTGCACATTAAGTTTTGTTTTCTAACAATGCCCAGAACTTAGTTCTGTGGCCGTTTTCGTCAAAATTTGGTATATTTTTGTACATAAACTGATTTTCTGGCATTTCTACAGCTCGGATTAACGATTCGTCAGCTCTAGCAGCTTCAATGCACTAGAACACACGTTTTGGCAACTTCGCCGGACTGGGTTATCTTCCCAGTATAGCTTTGGCCCTTTTCTATATATATTTAACTGTATATATACTAACATTTTAATTCTGTCAAGCTCGAATGTCAAATCCGAGGTAGTTTACCGCTTTTATATATATTTACGCATATATGAGCGATTTTCACCATAACTGGGTCCTCTTTCCAGTATTGGTTGACTACATTCCTGTCAATATATATATATATATATATATATATATTTTAATTTCAGTCCAGGCACCAACGTGAAAATCCATCGCCCTTTATACTATTTTTGCACTCTTCGCCATACTGGGTGATCTCCCCAGTCACTGGTTGACTACTTTTCTGCAATTTATATTCCAGTCTGGCTTGGACTATTTTGAGGCCTTTATACAGTTTTTGCACACTTCACCATTACTGGGTTATCTTTCTAGTCCCTAGTTTACTACTTTTCTGTACATTTACATTCCAATTCGGCCTGGATCATTTTGTGATCTTTTTACTCCTTTTATATATATTTATGCATATATAAGCAGCCTTCACCATCACTGGTCCTCTTCCCAGTCTTGGTTGATTACGTTTATGTCAATATATATATATATGTACATATATATATTTCAATTCCAGTCCGGGCACCGGCGTGAAAACCCATCGCTCTTTATAGCTTTTATATATATTTGTATATATATATATATATATATATTGCTTTACTCACTTTCTATTCAACTGTTGCTTTAAATATTCATTTTATATGAATTGGCACTAACATATCTGCAGGCGGACTAGATTTATTTAAATCTCTCCATTTCTAGTTTTCAAACGGTTTAAAACCTCCAGACTGAACCGGGAAGCTAGAATGGCTAAGATTTCCTTAAATCTAGCTTTCTTTCTAATTTCAGCTTCGAAAGCAACCTTCGCATCCCTTAGATCACTATCTAGTGGGAACGAGATGCTTCGGCCGTGCAGACCAAGATTTACTGAATGAATCCTCGGTTCTGGCAATATTGGGATATTTATCTATTTCTGTACAAATTTGAACTGTTCAGGTTTTTGATACTCATATGTGAGCCTAGGAATCGTGGGATTCACGATCAAAACGATCGGAATCTGATTCCCACGATGGACAAACTCCGATTTATGAATGTACCCTGCCAATTTTGTGGTAGAAATGTACATGTAAACAGACCTTAAAACGGTTATCCAGATTTAAGGTCTCAAGATAATAAAAAATGTGGATTGTCGTGTCAGTGTCCCTCCGATGGCTTTCATACCCATGAGAAGACCGACACTTGTCTATTTTCTGTGGTCGAGGATGCTTCGCAGCCCGATAAATCACCATTCACATGCAGCCTTAAGGCTATAAAGATAAAATTGGAAGTATCAACAAGCTTCAATTCCTATGGCAGCGTAAGGGTTTAATAAACCAACTTTCAAAACATCATTTTTAAATCAATCAAAAGAAAAGCTTTTTAAAGAAAATCAAATTAAATGCTTTTATAAATCAAATCAAAGACTGATTTTCAAAATCAAATCAAACCCTTCGTATATAGGTTCAACGAAGCAAAGCACTACTTTCAATCAATCAAATCAATAGACCCAATTTTCAAAACAGCATTCACGTTTTAAAGGGAAATATTGAAAAGATGCGGTACCATGTTTACACGGGAGTCGTGGGGTGTCTAACACCTTCCCGACACTTAACCAAGCCCCCGAGCTCAAAGCTTTGTTTTCAAATATCAAGCTTCGACAGTGTCTAGCAATTGGGCCAATTTCAAACAAAACTCGGCTGAGTTGGTACAATCATTTCAAATCTACCAACTGACGACTCTGTAAAACGTTCAAATCGTCGACATGATACATGTTGGTCCTTTCTCCTAAAAAACCCTTCAAAAGCTTTTTTCTAAATAAAAAGAGTGAGGGTAGAGAGAACTTAGGAAAAGAGATTAAAAGATCCGGGTTGTGACCCGACTCGCGAATTTTTTAAACCAACGTTGACAGGTGGTGTAAGAACCCGAATTTTCAGATATTATTATAGTATGTGAATTTATTATTATGGCTAGTGATAGTATAATAATAAGGAAATTAATTTTAAATATAATCGAAATTGTATTGATGAGGAATAAGATATATTGTCTTATTATATTAATTATTGTTATGGACAATATACTGTTATCAAGTAATTATTTGATAATATGTTGATTAATGAATAAATGAATTATAAATATAATAAGATTTATATTTATTTATTGTGATAATTAATCATATAAATGATAATTAATTGTTATGGAGATTAATAATTACATTGATTTATGAGGGATAAATTAATTAATATTTTATTAATTAATTGCCATTAAGTATAATAATATATAAACGTGTAGATTATTAATATGATTATAATTGCTCAACTAGTTGATATGTGCAAATGATGTGTTTGTTAAGGGTATAACATATAGTAGTTACGCATATGTTATATAAGTGTAGTGACACATTAATATGCCTATATATTATATATGTAGACTATACAGTAAAATTAATTGCATTATGTGAGTTGCATAATATTATTGTTTATGTGCCATGAAGTGTGTGGGCAAACATTCATGTATACCCTATAATAATTTCATTAAGTTATTATAATTATTATAATAACAGTTATGATGGTAAGTAATAATAATGCCTAATTAGTTTATATTTGGTGTTAATAGAAAGTGTACATGGATTATATGTATGTACACTACTTGATACATTGTAATTAGATATTACAATTGTATTTCATTATCACCTAAGTTATATAATACATAATGTGTATACATGAGGTAGCTTTAGTAAGCATAATAGGCTATGTATATATAACACTAGTATAGAGTATTGCCTTAGCAAGTTGCTGAGAATTATTGTCCCAATATTAGAGTCCATTCATTCTTCTCACGTGAACTCTAAAAGCTAGCTACTCTACCACTATTTCTCTCAAACTCAGCAACAAAACTAGCTAATGATTGCAAGGGGTGTGGAATTCATGATGGATTTCACCCACTCTCAACCACTATCCATGAACCATCATGTAATCCTTTATTCCATTTGTTTGATTTGGGAGGCAGTAACATTGTCTGTGTATTCAAGACTCTATAAGTAAGGCTTCCTCCTCCTTCATTTCATTTGCTGAGAAATTCTAATAAGTATAAAATATAGAGGTAATGCATTATATTAGCAAGGAGTCTGTGAATGGAGGAAGTTTGATATAGCAGTAAACTCAATTCAAGTTTAACTGAGGTATAACACTTAATTTCTTGTTCTTCATCTTTGTTTTCTAAGAATTTCTAATTCTTGAATTTAGTATGAAATTCATGATAACGTGATCAAGTAATGTTGGTTAGTAGATATATAAGCTGATATGTATGTTGGTATGGTAATATGGCTTGTCTAGAAATGAATTGATAAGAAATTTTGGTGATTGGCCTAAGCACTGCCGAAGCAGGAAAACTGTCTGGTGCGAACCAGACACGGCGCAGCTGCGCCGGTTTATAACTAAGGCGCAGCGCAGCTGCGCCGGGCCTGAACCAGAAATTTATTTTTTCTGCAACCTGCTTGATTCTGTTAAGTAATAATTGTTTAAAGTAGCTTAAACAAGCATGCTAGAAGGTTTAACATGCATATATGAGTATATTAATATGGCATACACCCGCATTGCTGTGATTGCATGCATAATTCGTAAAGGTTTATAATTTCCAAAAGTAGACGTAAAGTTTTGTAAACGAAAATGACTTATACGAACCATGTCGACATTCTGATTTTTCAAGCATGATTATATTATTTAGGAATGCATGAGAAGCGTATTAACTTACGAATATATGTTTCATAGTATAACATGAGCATGCCGAACCTCGTTAGTAAACATTTCCAACGAGAATGTAAGTTTTGAAGGTGGATCTTGACATGTAAATACCATGTACGCATTCTTATTTTTGTGAGCATGTTTAGATGACTTAGAAATGCATATCGGACATGTCAACCTATATATAGATAGCATGAACATGTTAGGTTTTGTTAGTGAGCTTCACTAATGAAAATGCGAGCTTTGAACGTGGACGTTAACATGTTACCTTAAGATTTGGGATTTTGATGTTTATGGACATATGTGATAGCACACTTGGACTCTCTCATGAATCATACATGTATATATATACCATGACTATATATCATGAAACCAAGTTTAGCGTAAACGAAGCATGTTTTCAAACTAATAATCGTGATAGTTACAAGTATGAAGTATGAATATTCATGAACATGCCCAGTATGAGTTATATGAATACTTTATGTGTTTAAAGAACTAGCATGATAAACTTTGTGATGTTCATGATCTTGAGTGGCCTTCAATTGTTAGAATGTTGACTTAGAACCTATGTCATGTAAGTTGAACATGAAAAGGTTGAACGAGCATGAAAGTATCCTTTAATATGTATACATGCTATACTTGAATCCGATTTCGACGGTTAATATAGTATGTTTGCTAATTGTTATGGTCTTATGTGTTAGTAATGATATATGATTAACTCAAAGGATGGACTACACTAGCTATATGTAAATAGATTAGTGGTAGGTGAGCATGTGTATATGAAGAATGGTAGTAAGTACGTATGGTTATAGTATACTTATACGTACATAGTTATTCT
Source organism: Panax stipuleanatus (assembly GCA_020205555.1). Taxonomy (NCBI): domain Eukaryota; kingdom Viridiplantae; phylum Streptophyta; class Magnoliopsida; order Apiales; family Araliaceae; genus Panax; species Panax stipuleanatus. The sequence continues at coordinate 14,177,210 of CM035118.1, read as the reverse complement.
AAGAATACGATAAGTAAGACGAAGGTTCTAAGAACTAAGTTAGACAACAATGTAACCTTTATTATTACATTGAGAATGTGTAGATACATATAACTGATGAGTGTGATCTCTATGATTGATATAACTGTGTAGGATTACACGAAGTGCAGATATTCTTAAGTAGTTAAGTCATAGTTGTTAAACTACGAATCAGGCAAGTCTTTCAGTTCCTATTTGATATATGAATTCAATAACTGTTAGTTGAACTATATTATGATGTGATAATGTGAACTTATATATGAACTGTATATGAGATATAAATAAGATTGAAAGTTGATCTTTCATGATATACTTGTTATGTGGAAAGTAACATGCATAGTAAATATAAATTATTTATAAATGCATGAACTGAGTATGATGTTGTATGCTATGTGATGCATGAAAACTGTTAGAATTGATGAGCTGTCGAGCTCACTCTTGCAAATAACCACTTTTGCAGGTTAAGGATTCACGGTAAAGATTGCGTGCTTCTTGATTGATAAAGATAGATAGTATCGCAATGAACAATACTATTTAGATTATCGTTTGAACCCTGTTTAGGTTCTAGTAGTTGTACTTGATAATGGTATACGTTGTTTAAAACTTTTCGTACTGTAAAGATGTATTAGTTGATACATAGAGGATATCAAGTCGAGTTGTAAACGTTATACGATAACTCAAATAGAATGAATCATATTATAAAGTTGATTCAGGGATTTGTAATTGATTCAAGTTATGAAATCAATAAAAGATTTTATTCAAATGATATTAAAAAGTTTAAATTATTCCACATTTTAGTAACATCGAATATGATGTAAAGACGAGATCTTGGATAAAAATAGAATTTATATTCTAAATTGTAATAAAGCAAGTTATATTCTTTTAGTAATGAATAAAAGATGTAATAGTTTGGCGATAGTAGTATCGTGACTGCACCGAATCCGAGGTTTCGAAGGAACGTGGATTTGGGGGCGTCACAGGTGGTATGAAAGAGTTCAAGAACAAACTTCTAAAGAGAAAAGCACAAGCCAAATAAAAGGAGGTGTCTTAACATGGCAATCCACCCACCTTCTGGTTGTCAATACATCCTATCTTCCTCACTGGGATTCTTAACCTCGTAATCCTTAGGGATGTAAAACTCAGTCTTTAATAATTCTACATCCACTTCAAAAAAAATTGATGGAGTATTGGTTGTCTTATACATATACCTAACGTATTTGGCTCTATTATACGCCTCTACTTCCTTAAGGGTTTTGAAGTGTTCCACTACCGATAACTTATAAGTTTGCCCCTCGGGAATCCCCTTCACAACCACTGTAACTTCTTCCTCAAAGCAAGAGGAAAAAGACGGGCCTAAATTCTAGGAAGAACTAGCCATTTACGGATAATGGAAAGTGAAAACAAGAAGAAGAGAATGATCTTACTAAGAATAAGATGGAATTTGAAGATTGGAGATAACACGTCGTCGAATTTGCTACCGAAAGGAAATTATGGCTCTATTTTCTCTCTCTCTCTCTCTCTCTCTCTCTCTCTCTCTTCAAATTGCTCTAATTTCATAAACGCCAAAAAAAGTATGATAGCTTCTACTCTCTCTATTTATACTGAGATTTGACTCTCCTTCAATAAAGATCTAATAACTAGAGTAGTAATGGGGCATCTATCTTGAAACGTACACTCGCATGTCCCAGTTATCCCCCCAATGCACTGTCACGGCTTTTATGATGCCTGTGCGCGCCTAAATAGGGCTCCTTGCTTTAAATAAATATTTTGGGTTGGACCCAATGTTAAGCCTTATATGTTCACTTCTTAGAAGCTCATTTTGGGCTCTGTGGACATCTATAATGTGACGCCCCTAAATCCGGGTTCCTCTCTTTCCTCGGATCCGGTGCAGTCACGATACTACTATCGTCGAACTATTACATCTTTTAGTCATTAGTAAAAGAATACAACTTTGTTTATTACAATTTAGAATGTAAATTTTATTCATATCTAGGATCTTGTATAAAGAATCCAAACCTTTACAAGTTTCAAATCCCGGTCATATACTGTTCCTGTCTATACATCATATCCGATGTTACTAAAATGCGGAATAACTTAACTTTTTCAATTATCTTGAATAAAATCTTTTATTGATTTCTTAATCTTGAATCGATTACATAACATTGAATCATACTATTTTATGATTCACTTTACACAAATTTTTGTATAAACGTTTACAACTCAACTTGATATCATCTATGTATTAGATAGTATATCTTTTACAATACAACAAGTATTAAACATCGTAAGCATATATCAAGTACACTCCTAGAACCTAAACAGGGTTTAAACGATAATCTAAATAGTATTCTCCGTTGTGATACTATCTATCTTTATCAATCATGAAGCACGAAGTCTTTATCGTAAGTCCTTAACCTGCAAAAGTGGTTATTTGCAAGAGTGAGCTCGACAGCTCAGTAATTCTAACAGTTTTCATGCATCACATAGCATATAACATCATACTCAATTCATGCATTTATAATCAATTTATATTTACTAAGCATATTACTTCTCACATAACAAACATATCATCAAAGATCAACTTCCAATCTCATACATATTTCATATACAGTTCATATATAAGTTCACATCATCATAGCATAATATAATTCAACTAACAGTTATTGAATTCATATATCAAATAGGAACTGAAAGACTAGTCTGATTCGTAGTTTAACAACTACGACTTAACTGCTTAAGAATATCATGTAATCCTACACAGTTATATTAATCATAGAGGTCACACTTATCAGTTATACACTTCCATACATTCTCAATATAATAATTAGTATTACATTATTTTCTAACTTGGTTCTTAAAACCTTCGTTTCACTTTCTTATCGTATTCTTAGAATACTATGTACGTATAAGTATACTATAACCATACGTACTTACTACCATTCTTCATATACACATGCCCAACTACCACTAATCTATTTACATATAGCTACGGTAGTCTACCCTTTGAGTTAATCATTCTCATATATCATTACTAACACATAAGACTATAACAATTAACAAACATACTCTATTGACCGTCGAAATCGGATTCAAGTATTAACATATGATCTTACATAGCATGTATACATATTAAAGGATACTTTTATGCTCGTTCAACCTTTTCACGTTCAATTTACATGATATAGGTTCTAAGTTAATACCCTTAATAACTTAAGTCCATTCAAGGTTATAAAGTCACAAAGTCTATCATGCTCGTCTTTTAAACACATAAGGTAATCATATAACTCGTGTTAGGCATGCTCATGAATATTCATATTTTATGCATGTAACTATCATAGTTATTAGTTTGAAAACATAATTCGTTTACGCTAAATTTGGTTTCACGACATGTAATCATGGTATATATATATGTATGATACATGAGAGAGTCCAAGAGTGCTATCACATATGTCCATAAACATCAAAATCCAAATCTTAAGGTAACATGTTAACGTCCACGTTCAAAGCTCGCATTTTTATTTGTGAAGCTCACTAACAAAACCTAACATGCTCATGCTATCTATATTCATATGTTAATATGTTCGACACGTATTTCTAAGTCACAAAGACATGCCTTTCTAAGTCGTACTAACATGCTTGTAAAAATCAGAATGTCAACATAATTCACATATGTCAACACTTTTCGTTTACTTCAAAATTATAAACCTTTACGAATAATGTATGCAATCATGGTAATACATGCTCATATTAGGTCTACATATCCCTCTACACAAGTTATTCATACTAATATGCCTTGCCTAAGTCATGACATCCAACTATGCTTAACAGATTAACAGAACTCAAAAGGAAACTGGAACAGGCTGCTGGCGCAGCTGCGCAGCGCCTGGGTATAAACCCGGCGCAGCTGCGCCATGTGCGGATCAGTCCTGAAGTCTTCCTGCTTCGGCCGGACTTAGCCCAAACTCAAAATTTTCACACCAATTCGATTCTGAGCAGCTACTATATAATTTCTAACATACATGTGATCTTAGATAACAAGTTTAAAACATTCCTAACTCCAATTAGCAAGAGTTCATGCATGAAATCAAAATTTATTTAGAATTTCCGAAATGAAGAACACAAGGGAAGTATACCTCTATTAAAGCTCAAATGAATACTCCTTCAATGTACTCATTCTCAATTATCAGACTCTTCACCAACATGCTATACACTCTCTAAATTCTCAGTTACAAAAACTTATACTAGCTCTACAGAGAAATCTCAGCAATTAGAAAAGAGAAGAAGGAGAGCTTTATTTATAGCAATTTGATTACACAGACCATGAAATCCTCCACCAATTCAAACCAATGATTTAAAAGATTGCATGATGGTTAAGGAAGAGTGGTTGGGTAGTTGTTGAAATCAACTATTGGAGCCACTCCCCTTCTCATCATTACCTAAGGTTTGCAAGATTTTTGAGTTTGAGGAAGAGTAGGCTACCCTTAGGCCATTCATGTGAAGGAGAAGTTGGGCACTCATATTATGGGACAAGCAATTTATAACTCAACAAATAGCAACTTGGCAGTGAAATTACATAGGTTATATATAATATATGCAAATTACATTTCATACACTTAAGGTATAATATATATACAAATCTCATTTCATATAACTTAGGTTACAAATGTAACTTCCAATTACAATGTATCAAGTAAGGGTACACATAGATATATCCCATATAATTCATGTACATTTTATCACACCGATATACTTTAATCGGATATTATCACATTACATTGTCTCCATTTTTATTAAATTTTATTAATTCAATAATTGTTTACAATATATCCATGATATATTATTTTATTGTATACTCATATACACATTGTCACACACATATTTCATGTAACTCTTACAACTCAATAAACTTTACTATATAATTTATATTCATAAATAACATAGTCACATTGCACTTTATATTTCGTATAATATATAGTTAGTTACTATACGTTATACTTTTAATATCGCATGCTTGCACATAAACGATTAATTCAATAAATATAAATTACTTATCTTATCAATTAATTAATAATAATATTAATTAATCTATTTTTCATTAATCAATGGAATTATAATTTTCACACTAATAGATTAACACTTTATATGATTTATTATCACGTTAAATAAATATAAATCTTATTATATTTATAAATCATTCACTCATTAATCAACATATTATCAAATAATTACTTGATAATAGTATAATGCTCATAATAATAATTGATATAATAAGGCAATATATCTCATTCCCTATTAATACAATCCGATTATATTTATAATCAATTTTCTTATTATTATACTATCATTAGCCATAATAATTAAGCAACATACTATTGTAATAACAATTAATATAGACTAATTGTTCAATCAATAATCCTTCCGTCCTAGAATTAATTAATTCATCGACGAATCTATTATTGTGTCACACAAGGCATCTCCTACAAGCTTAATCTTAAGCTTATTATCGCTTCCACACACTTAAACATTCTTTTAGTATAATGTTTGCATGACTCAAGCATTTAAATGCTAAACTACCTCAAATATTCATACTTATAATAAGTATAACCCTTATGCTTATAATAATTAATATATACTTTATTAATTATTCAACATAATAATATCCACGATAAAATAATAACTTAAGTTATTTAATATATAACTCAGTCTTCTTTCATAAATTAAATTCCCTTGAAAATACATTAAAAATTATGTATTTTTCATAACATAGATATTATGTTGTATCCGAATAAAGACATTTGTTATTAGAAAATAATTTACTTATTGTCTCAAGATATTATTCTTAATATAATATCAATAATTATATGTACGACACATGTACATATATTATATATAGAAAATAGATAATAAGTTTATTTTCTATTATAATAAATTATTTTTATTAATTTATTTACATATAGCAATACATTTAATATATTTACTATATTAATTAATCATACCTATCATCTCAAATATATAAGGTAATATTATTATTCAAAAATAATATTTCCTTCATTTATTAAAATAATTCAATATTAGAAATTATTTTAATATCCTTTATTAGAAATATATACTAATTATTTCTCTTTTGTTACTATAAATTGTCCCCAAAATAATTTTTTCAAATATTAAATATTCATTTAAAATATAATAATTTTCATCTCCCTTTAATAACGTATATATATTTATTAACGTTATTCGTACATTAGACTTTCTCACATATTACCATTCTAAGTAATATATATATAAAAAGTATCAACTATAATCATATATTCAATGCATATATTAATTCACTATTCACTTAAGTAAATTAAACCCGTACTATATCACCATAGTTAATTAAGATTTATTATTAAAATTATATTATTCCATAATATAATTCTCAACTACCAATTAACCAATATTTATTCTTATTAGTCAATTCCCTTAACTCATGCTTCACTATCCAAACCCGTTCACAGATAACTTAAGCACTATCAATAACCTATCTCACAAACATACTAGTTATTAGTATATTTATACAGGAAAATGGTGATTACACATTAAAGATATTTAATGTCACCCACTTACTATGATAAAATAATTCTATAAATTATTTAATATCGATCGAAAATTTTATTCACTTCATTGATCTCGACTAAACTATCTCCAAAATAAATAACGAATATATTTTAATAATATATTTATTAATCATAAAAATCACATAAATATTCTTATTCGAACACATCTCACACTTTAAGAATTTTATTTATTAAATCCTTATTTAATAATTTCTGAAAATTCAGGTTCTCATATCCTCTCCCCCTTATAAGGATTCTATCCTCAGAATACTCGGTGCTATTCCGATTATTACGTATTCTGTTGAATAATTTTATTCATTCTCTTTTCAGAAGTTTTATTATTATAACCTTCTCCATTGCATTCTACCACTTTTTCTTTTTAAGGAACATTCTACTTACTACATTCCTCCTTCAGAAGAATAAGAATCTTCCACGATTTTTTAATAATCGGGAAGTAGTATGAGTAACTTAGATTTCAAATTATGTTGAGGGGTCACACAAGACCGTGAACTCTTCCACATTTACAAATGTCTCAACATGAGTCTCCACACTGTAAACTATAGTGTTTATTAATCACAAGGACTAAAAACACCCTCCACTCGTACTCTAGGTGGCTAGCCTATTGTACTACTACGTTGGGCCGCAACGTAGCGTGTTGTAATGACTATATGAGCCATGTTTGTGACCACTGTCTCTGAAAATATGTTCCCATTATAGGGTTGTTCAACTCAGGTTTTCAACATCTAAATCTGCACCAGATCAATCTAGTTTGGCACAAAAACACAAGAACGCTTGAATTCTATAATCACTTTTCAATAGTCATCTAGCCGAATCAAATAGCTTAGACTCTTATTAACAGTTCGGATATCAATCGAAATAATTTAGTCAACTTTTCATAATTCGAAAGAAAACCAAAAATTATTTTATGACGTCAAAATGCCGCACCCACTTAATAGTACGTTGAAGATTTCGTCATTTTGTGACTTTGCCATATTACATCTTACCACAGTGGGCTGACGATCTTACGATCACTTCCGACACTAGGTTCGATTGCATTGATGACTCTATCGTTTACCATCCTACATCATATCAAATGATGCACATGGTCAAAATACATTTTGAAAGATTTTCAAATTATTTTTTTCTTAGCCAAAACAAGTAGCTTAGACATACGAATAACGGTGTTATTTTTAAAACTCATTGGTTCAGTCACTTGACCCAATGTTTTTCTCAAGAAAATTGAAGTGCAAACATTAGCACGAAATCAATAAATTTTGAAAATCTACCATAGCTAGAAGATTTAGAAAAATCCAAATTTCTCCATCACTTCAATCTCTTACTACCATCAATACTCACTATTCCAAAACTCTTATATAATATATCTATTCTCAGTACAGTTCACCAACTTACCACACCATGGAAGTTCAGGGACTTATCACAATCATATGGGTTTAGGAACTTATCCTAGTCAGACCAAAGTCGTCCATTCGCTGAGGGGTTCTACCATATGATTATGAGTCACGAACTTGTCATAGGCATAAGTCTTAAGAACTCGCACCTAATCTTAATATTATCTAATTATATCTTAGAAATCTCTATCTATCAAAATAAATATGAGGAAAGAATCACATTTCCGCTATATGTATAATGATACCGCGACACTAACATTCCCACGATTATCAATGTGATGCACTCAGTGTAAGCACAAAACCTCTGCCCATACAAAAGTTTGTATAACTAAGTCATCACATGAGTCCTCAATGGAAATCCAACACTTAACTCTATCTTACTCTTAGCTTGCTCGATACGAACTTTCTACGTTTCATCACATACAACTCCTCATGAGTTCATCTCATACTTTTCATAGTACATTCTCTTATAGCATCAAGCTATACACACTTAGTCGTTACAGACTATTTATCATCTCACAATTCAAACTGATCACATCGTGATCATCGGTTTACCTTAGGGTTCTTTCCCTATTATCAACCAAACTCCATCCGAGTTCATTATCTTTGTCATATATATCTTATAGACATCATCTTCACATTTTTATTACCGGAGTTAGGTAACTCCTGATTTTCATTCTCTAGATACTTCAAGATTCTTCTTTGAATCTTTGCTTAGATATATTTTAATCTTTATCTTTCCCTTTCTCAGATTATAGTCTAAGGTACACTTACCTAAGGTTTATAACCTACAGCTTTGATACCAACTTGTGACGCCCCCAAATCCGGGTTCTTCTCTTTCCTCGGATCCGGTGCAGTCACGATACTACTATTGTCGAACTATTACATCTTTTAGTCATTAGTAAAATAATACAATTTTGTTTAATTTAGAATGTAAATTTTATTCATATCTAGGATCTTGTATAAAGACTCCAAACCTTTACAAGTTTCAAATCCCGATCATATACCGTTCCTGTCTATACATCATATCCGATGTTACTAAAATGCGGAATAACTTAACTTTTTCAATTCTCTTGAATAAAATCTTTTATTGATTTTTTAATCTTGAATAGATTACATAACATTGAATCATACTATTTTATGATTCACTTTACACAAATTTCTATATAAACGTTTACAACTCAACTTGATATCCCCTATGTATTAGCTAGTACATCTTTTACATTACAACAAGTATTAAACATCGTAAGCATATATCAAGTACACTCCTAGAACCTAAACAGGGTTCAAACGATAATCTAATAGTATTCTCCGTTGTGATACTATCTATCTTTATCAATCATGAAGCACGAAGTCTTTATCGTAAGTCCTTAACCTGTAAAAGTGGTTATTTGCAAGAGTGAGCTCGACAGCTCAGTAATTCTAACAGTTTTCATGCATCACATAGCATATAACGTCATACTCAATTCATGCATTTATAATCAATTTATATTTACTAAGCATGTTACTTCTCACATAACAAACATATCATCAAAGATCAACTTCCAATCTCATACATATTTCATATACAGTTCATATATAAGTTCACATCATCATAGCATAATATAATTCAACTAACAGTTATTGAATTCATATATCAAATAGGAACTGAAAGACTTGCCTGATTCATAGTTTAACAACTACGACTTAACTGCTTAAGAATACCATGTAATCCTACACAGTTATATTAATCATAGAGGTCACACTTATCAGTTATACACTTCCATACATTCTCAATATAATAATTAGTATTACATTATTTTCTAACTTGGTTCTTAAAACCTTCGTTTCACTTTCTTATCGTATTCTTAGAATACTATGTACGTATAAGTATACTTTAACCATACGTACTTACTACCATTCTTCATATACACATGCCCAACTACCACTAATCTATTTACATATAACTACGGTAGTCTACCCTTTGAGTTAATCATTCTCATATATCATTACTAACACATAAGACTATAACAATTAACAAACATACTCTATTGACCGTCGAAATAGGATTCAAGTATTAACATATGATCTTACATAGCATGTATACATATTAAAGGATACTTTTATGCTCGTTCAACCTTTTCACGTTCAATTTACATGATATAGGTTCTAAGTTAATACCCTTAATAACTTAAGTCCATTCAAGGTTATAAAGTCACAAAGTCTATCATGCTCGTCTTTTAAACACATAAGGTAATCATATAACTCGTGTTAGGCATGCTCATGAATATTCATATTTTATGCATGTAACTATCATAGTTATTAGTTTGAAAACATAATTCGTTTACGCTAAATTTGGTTTCACGACATGTAATCATGGTATATATATGTATGATACATGAGAGAGTCCAAGAGTGCTATCACATATGTCCATAAATATCAAAATCCAAATCTTAAGGTAACATGTTAACGTCCACGTTCAAAGCTCGCATTTTTATTTGTGAAGCTCACTAACAAAACCTAACATGCTCATGCTATCTATATTCATATGTTAATATGTTCGACACGTATTTCTAAGTCACAAAGACATGCCTTTCTAAATCGTACTAACATGCTTGTAAAAATCAGAATGTCAACATAATTCACATATGTCAACACTTTTTGTTTACTTCAAAATTATAAACCTTTACGAATAATGTATGCAATCATGGTAATACATGCTCATATTAGGTCTACATATCCCTCTACACAAGTTATTCATACTAATATGCCTTGCCTAAGTCATGACATCCAACTATGCTTAACAGATTAACAGAACTCAAAAGGAAACTGGAACAGGCTGCTGGCGCAGCTGCGCAGCGCCTGGGTATAAACCCGGCGCAGCTGCGCTATGTGCGGATCAGTCCTGAAGTCTTCCTGCTTCAGCCGGACTTAGCCCAAACTCAAAATTTTCACACCAATTCGATTCTGAGCAGCTACTATATAATTTCTAACATACATGTGATCTTAGATAACAAGTTTAAAACATTCCTAACTCCAATTAGCAAGAGTTCATGCATGAAATCAAAATTTATTTAGAATTTCCGAAATGAAGAACGCAGGGGAATTATACCTCTATTAAAGCTCAAATGAATACTCCTTCAATGTACTCATTCTCAATTAACAGACTCTTCACCAACATGCTATACACTCTCTAAATTCTCAGTTACAAAAACTTATACTAGCTCTACAGAGAAATCTCAGCAATTAGAAAAGAGAAGAAGGAGAGCTTTATTTATAGCAATTTGATTACACAGACCATGAAATCCTCCACCAATTCAAACCAATGATTTAAAAGATTGCATGATGGTTAAGGAAGAGTGGTTGGGTAGTTGTTGAAATCAACTATTGGAGCCACTCCCCTTCTCATCATTAGCTAAGGTTTGCAAGATTTCTGAGTTTGAGGAAGAGTAGGCTAGCCTTAGGCCATTCACGTGAAGGAGAAGTTGGGCACTCATATTATGGGACAAGCAATTTATAACTCAGCAAATAGCAACTTGGCAGTGAAATTACTTAGGTTATATATAATATATGCAAATTACATTTCATACACTTAAGGTATAATATATATACAAATCTCATTTCATATAACTTACGTTACAAATGTAACTTCCAATTACAATGTATCAAGTAAGGGTACACATAGATATATCCCATATAATTCATGTACATTTTATCACACCGATATACTTTAATCGGATATTATCACATTACATTGTCTCTATTTTTATTAAATTTTATTAATTCAATAATTGTTTACAATATATCCATGATATATTATTTTATTGTATACTCATATACACATTGTTACACACATATTTCATGTAACTCTTACAACTCAATAAACTTTACTATATAATTTATATTCATAAATAACATAGTCACATTGCACTTTATATTTCGTATAATATATAGTTAGTTACTATACGTTATATTTTTAATATAGCATGCTTGCACATAAACGATTAATTCAATAAATATAAATTACTTATCTTATCAATTAATTAATGATAATATTAATTAATCCATTTCTCATTAATCAATGGAATTATAATTTCCACACTAATTGATTAACACTTTATATGATTTATTATCACGTTAAATAAATATAAATCTTATTATATTTATAAAATCATTCACTCATTAATCAACATATTATCAAATAAGTACTTGATAATAGTATAATGCTCATAATAATAATTGATATAATAAGGCAATATATCTCATTCCCTATTAATACAATCCGATTATATTTATAATCAATTTCCTTATTATTATACTATCATTAGCCATAATAATAAAGCAACATACTATTGTAATAACAATTAATATAGACTAATTGTTCAATCAATAATCCTTCCGTCCTTGAATTAATTTATTCATCGACGAATCTATTATTGTGCCACACAAGGCATCTCCCACAAGCTTAATCTTAAGCTTATTATCGCTTCCATACACTTAAACATTCTTTTAGTATAATGTTTGCGTGACTCAAGCATTTAAATGCTAAACTATCTCAAATATTCATACTTATAATAAGTATAACCCTTATGCTTATAATAATTAATATATACTTTATTAATTATTCAACATAATAATATCCACGATAAAATAATAACTTAAGTTATTTAATATATAACTTAGTTTTCTTTCATAAATTAAATTCTCTTGAAAATACATTAGAAATTATGTATTTTTTCATAATATAGATATTATGTTGTATCCGAATAAAGACATTTGTTATTAGAAAATAATTTACTTATTGTCTCAAGATATTATTCTTAATATAATATCAATAATTATATATACGACACATGTACATATATTATATATAGAAAATAGATAATAAGTTTATTTTCTATTATAATAAATTATTTCCATCAATTTATTTACATATAGCAATACATTTAATATATTTACTATATTAATTAATCATACCTATCATCTCAAATATATATGGCAATATTATTATTCAAAAATAACATTTTCTTCATTTATTAAAATAATTCAATATTAGAAATTATTTTAATATCCTTTATTAGAAATATATACTAATTATTTCTCTTTCGTTACTATAAAATGTCCCCAAAATAATTTCTTCAAATATTAAATATTCATTTAAAATATAATAATTTTCATCTCCCTTTAATAACGTATATATATTTATTAACGTTATTCGTACATTAGACTTTCTCACATATTACCATTCTAAGTAATATATATAAAAAGTATCAACTATAATCATATATTCAATGCATATATTAATTCACTCTTCGCTTAAGTAAATTAAACCCGTACTATATCACCATAGTTAATTAAGGTTTAATATTAACATTATATTATTCCATAATATAATTCTCAACTACCAATTAACTAATATTTATTCTTATTAGTCAATTTCCTTAACTCATGCTTCACTATCCAAACCCGTTCAAGGATAACTTAAGCACTATCAATAACCTATCTCACAAACATACTAGTTATTAGTATATTTATACAGGAAAATGGTGATTACACATTAAAGATATTTAATGTCACCCACTTACTATGATAAAATAATTCTATAAATTATTTAATATCGATCGAAAATTTTATTCACTTCCTTGATCTCAACTAAACTATCTCCAAAATAAATAACGAATATATTTTAATAATATATTTATTAATTATAAAAATCACATAAATGTTCTTATTCGAACACATCTCACACTTTAAGAATTTTATTTATTAAATCCTTATTTAATAATTTCTGAAAATTCAGGTTCTCACACATAAACCCACATTTGAGCATATCGCTTCCCTTTTCAAGGGATAAAAACATCGCTTCTAAATTGAGGTTGACCAATCCAATATATTGGATTTTTCTTCCTCTTGGGCTCTACCTTAAGTCTTGATAAGACCTTTGAGCTGTCGAAACCCGTATTTATTTTTACTCCTCCACTTTATTTTCTAAAGGAGTGGGGAGCAATGTTGGGCTGCACATTTTATATAATTTGTTGTTTGAATTTGGCTTGATTCCAGACCATTATATCCTTAGAGCTCATAAAAAACTCCTAAGTCCAATAGGCTCGGGTCTTGCCAATTAAGACACCATGCAGTTACCATATACAATACTAACTTTTGTATGATACTTACCTTTTTAGATAGGATCTCTATATACAATTCCAATTAGGAATTGTAACCCTATTGAGATGGTGTAACAAAACTATAAATACAGGTTAAAAATAGAGGTAAAGACACGTATTAGAGCCTACTAAATACTAGCTCCTCCATTGTTAATTCATCTTGAAGCATGTTCTTACTCTCATACCAGAGGTATCCCTCGACGGCCCAAGCCGTCAAGTACTTTCTGATGGTTCTTTCTGTGCAGGTTCACTTCCAAGCCGGTGGTTGAACGTGCGGACAAATTCGAATGTTAACAAAGGCGATCCTACTAAAACAATTATAAAAATGTCGCAAAATTTATAATTACTCTTCTTATTTTTTGACAAGTTAAATCACTTTTATCCCCATTGAACTAAACTCCAATTTATATTTACATCACCAAACTGATTTTTTTTTACAATCAAATCACTAGACTTCTAATTTTTTATAAACCATTACAAAATGTTTTTAACTTGGGTTAAATACACTTATGTCCCCTAAAGTATGATTCCTTTTACACTTGTGGCCCTAATGTTTAGAACTTTACATTAGCATACTCCAAGTACACTTAAGTAAACAAAAGTGACCCTAAAAAATTTTCCTACCAAAAAACACAGCTGAATGCTAATGTGGCACCGAAAAAAGAGTGTATTTCACTGTATTTGTAATTTATAGTGTATTTTCAGTGTATTTTGTCAATAAAACCAAATAAGTCTATGTATATACGTATAGGTTCTATATTTTTTCCCTTATCTTTCTCTCTTTTCATCTTCTCTCTCTAAAACTGTCTCTGCCTCTCTCCAAAATTCACACAAATTTCAACCAAGATTATCATGAAATTCACCTAAAAACCACATAAATATTCGCAAACTTAAAGCTAGACAAACCCAGAGATGTAAAATCAGTTCTTTCTATGGTAATACAACAATCCTTTAATGATAAAATTTTCAAAGTCAAAAACCCACTTACAGATTACCTCAAATTCACAATCTCAATCCTCAATTTGATTATTTAACCCCAAATAAGCGATTGCTTAAAAACCTAATTGTCGACGCCGGGAAAATTCCTATCGCGTTCTCTACCCTTTAGATTTCGCTATGTTGATTTTATCTTTCTTAAAGGGTGAGATTTTAGAAAAGAATGACATACAATGTCAACGATTTGAAAAGATTGATTTTAATTATTGGGCTGAATTAGACAGAGCCGCCAGTTGGTATGGGTTTAAATGGTTGTACCAACTCAACCAGATTTTGAAAGGTTTTCACAATATGGCCCAATATGTGACTTCATTTAATTGGTCTGAAAATCGAGATTCATAGAGTCCGGGGGTTTGCTTAAGCGAGGGGAAGGTGTTAGGCACCCCCCGACTTCCGTGAAACACGGTTACCGCGTCTTTTCATTTCCTATGCATTGATTGTGTGTGTGTGTGTGATTTGAGTTTTGAAAATGTGCTTGAGTGCTTTATGTTGAAAGTAGTGTTGTGCCTCGTTGAACCTATATACGAAGGGTTTGACTTATTGAAAAGTTTGTTTTTTAACAGGCATATAAAAGTGAAGTTTTGAAAAGCTATTTTCAAACCCTTGCGCTCGTATAGGAATTGAAGCCCTTTGATACTTCCAATTTTATTCCGTATTCGGCTTGATTTGATTTTATTGAGATGTGAAGCATCTTCGACAATAAATGACACTATCTACAAGTGTCGGGGTCCTTGTGGGCATGAAAACCATCTAAGTGAGTCCGAACACCACATACATGTTTTCACTATTTGGGATCTTAAATTCGGATAACCGTTTTAAGGCCCTAGGTTTACATATACAATGGTTTGTAAGCTGACTGTACAACTTAAACAAGTCCATAATGGGAATCAGATCTAGATCCATTGATTGAATCATCGATCTTGTGGCTCCTAGGCTCACATGATATTATTTAAATAGCTTGCACAATGAATATATAGAAATAAATTGTATATCTATTCTAGACATCGCTGAACAAAGGATTCATTAGTAAATCCTTGTATGTAAGTGGCCAAGCTTCCCGTTTCCTTTAGATACGGATCTAGGGTTACGTGGTTGCTAAATATTTACAAAAACTAGAAAGTAAACTAGATCTATCTAGATCCTAGCCAGTTTAGCTTGAATGGTTCAAGTTTTGCAAACTTTTGAACAGATTAAAAGATAGACCTGGCTAGATCTATTATGTATCTAGTCAATACACCGCAAATATTGACTATTTACAACGAAATGAACGGTTAAAAGTCAAATCTATGTTTAATATTGACTAATATATAACGCTTATATATATTAGTCTGGACACAGATCTGAAAAGATCTTACAATCTTGCACGAGATGGGCAACCGAATAACTTTTGGCGCCTTTAAACTCGATTTCCACCGGTTAAAACTTGATATATTGAAGTATATATGTATAAAAGTGTTTACAATTGAGATTTACAAGGATTAGAAGCAAGATTTGAGTTGTTTACCACTTAGAATCTTGGATTTTCTCTCTCCTTGGCCCTTTCTCTCTTTGGAATCCCTTCAAAAGTGAGATGGGGTGCTGATATATGTAGACTCGGGCTTTCGCATGTAGACCTGCGGCTTCCGCAGGTGTACCTGCAGATAGGGGTGTAAATGGATATATACGGATTCGGATACAGTAGTATCCGTATTCGTTTATTTGCGGATACTTTTAAACCTAATACGGATAATATCCATTTTTTTTCCGAATACGAATAATATTCGCTTTTTTCTAATACGGATGCGGACGAATACGGATTTTTCGGTTACCATTTATAGTCCTAACTATAACTAGAATAAAAAAATAATGAGTTTTAAAATATAGTTTATTAATGAATGAATGTTAATTTATTTATTTTTAATAGAAATTTAAATACAATAATCAATGTTCTTAATTACAATTCAAATAAGTTTTCATCATTTTTGAAATCCTAAATTTCAATACTACTTATTAATGTTTAGATGTCCAATATTGTAGTGTGTATGAATATTTATAATTTATAATTAGATTCAAAAGTTTACATTAAATATTTAATTATTTTTTCTTAAATACTTGATTAAAATTTTAATAATATGTTTATGAGAACTTTTATTTATAATTTATCCTCAATACATAGATTACAATTTACATAGTTATAAAAAGTTTATTTTATTTCATTATATTTATGGAGAGTGTGAGTTATAATGTATATGTGACAACTAGTTAATCCAACTTCATTCAAAATTTATTTTGGACTTCTAATTTTTAAATAATTGGGTAAATGAAAGTGATAAATACTCCCTCTACCCGAAAATTCATAAACGTGAATTAATTATTCAACCCCCTTCTAGATTAATTTTAAATTAATTCGGACTTAACACATTTTAACAATAAAATTATATTTTTCATTATTCCCGTCTCCCAACATTGCAAGTATGTTTTGAAAGTAAAAAACTTATAACAAGCTAATAACTATAGATTTGTTATTCTAGTATATAATTTTCTTGGTAAATGATACATTTTAGATATTTTAACTTTATAATAGTAAAAATCTATTAATTATATTTAAATCAATTTATTTCCGTTTATTAATATTAAAATAAAAGTGTCATTTCTTACTTTTTAAAAGTGAAATGATATATTTTTAAAATAATTTTCGTATGATAGTGAAAACTAATTATTATATAAGGAATGTCACTTTAAAAAAATTATTTTGCTTATTATATAATATATAAGTTATTTAGATACAAATTTCGGATACGGATTCGAATCCGAATATCCGCTATCCGCCGAATATATTTACGGTCGGATGTTAAACGAATACGAATACGTCTATATCCGTATTCGTATCTGTTTATTTACGGATACCTTTAAACCGAATACGGATATATCCAGTTTTTTATCGAATACGAATAATATCCGTTTTTTCGAATACGGATGCGGACGAATATAAATTTTTCGGTTACCATTTACAGCCCTACCTGCAGATGGGCCCAGTGGGTCCCCGCCGTCTCAAAGTGCATTCCCTCGATCGACCTGCAGGCTGCTTGAAACCTTGATATCTTGCAATCTGGGAATCCTATGGAGGTGTGCCATACCATTCCGGAAAGCTCTTTCCGAGAGCCATGCAATGACATAGGGCTTGAGCTTTTCCGAATCTTGGAATATGGGTCCATGACCAGATCTTCAGGTCTCTGCAGTCAATTCGTTGAGCTGTCTGGCGCAGTTTGCACTTGGGATTGTTGTGATGGCTCTACGACCTTATCCACAGTGGTTTGATCAACGTTGGTGCTGAGTTGGCAAAATTATGCTTTTTCCCTTCTGGGGTTGTCTCCGGGCTTGATATGGCTGCAACTGTCCTCCCTCAGGGTTATCCCTGGGGTTTGACGGTTGTTGGCTCTGTTTTTTCTCAGGGTTGTCTCCGAGGTTGATTTGATATTGTTGGGTTTGTACGTAACGCAATCATGCAATCAAATCACATAAATAGGGCGGAAGCGTAAAAACTAGGTTTTCAAAAATTTATACAAACCCATTGCCATGATCATTCTTGTGCATCAATTATCAGTGAATGAGGAATGAGAAAAACAGAATTATACCTTTGAAGATCCAAGCTTCCTCAGGTACAAGTTCTACTCCTTTGATTCCTCTGTAGTGGCTCCTTCCCTTGATCAATGTCAGCCACCAAAATGTTTGGCCTCTAACGGCGATCCACCAAGGAAGATGAAGAACTCAGTAAGATGGGTTATTGGCTTAACCCTTGTTTCTATCTCTATAGAATATGTGTACTCCCAACTCTTGAAAAATTCACGTACCTTATTTCTGATATAAGACTCTCTTATATAGATATTAGGTTAACCCTCCTAATCCAATTAGAATAGGGTTTTATTTAATTAATTAATTAATACTTTTAATTAATTTATATCCTAATCTTTATTAGGATTGAGAGAGAGTACTAATATTATATTAATTCCTAAACTCCTTTAGAATTAAAATAATAATAATATTAATAAGACTCCTCTTATTAATTTATATTTAATATTTCTAAAATATTAAATAATAAACATTAAGCTATTTAATTTATTCTATCATCATAGATTAAATTAATTATACTTAATGCATTATTACTATCATGTCATTTTCTTCTTAAATAATTCTTCTTCCTTTTATGGTGCGACCCTTTAGGTTCTCCATATTAAACCGGTTGTGAATAAATCAATTAGAATAATTCTAATCTTATTTAAATAAATAAATTAAACTAATAATCTATTTAATTAAATAACATTTATTCCACAATAGGGATAAGCCTCCCTAGCGATCAACGACTTTCCAGATAATATAAATTTCAACATTAATCATAAAAGAACCTGTGAGTTAATAGTTACCGTACAATTCAATCCTTCCACCATACAATGTCCCAATTAAATATAAGACATGGATTTACTGTCAAGTCTTAATTTATTTAATTATATGTATTTCGATTAGAAAATGCACAACTCCAAATAATGCAAATTAGAAACCTCTTTCTAATTTCATTCTACCTTGGCCAAGGATTCCTGGGTTGTCATTTAACGAATCACATAGGACATATCTCCTCTTTTACTAGAGGTGGTAGATTCTTTACTGATTATTCATTATCTCCATATGTAACTCATTACACCCAAGCATACCCTATATATGCCTTAAAAGGCCTTAAGGAATTAGTCAAAGTATAATTTGTTACATACAAGATACTATGATGATCTCAAGTCCAAGGATCACATGTACTACTATCACATTAGGAATTCCTATTGACAGGCGAGTAAAACTCCATTAGGTATTCCATAGCGAGTCACGTTCAGTGAACTTATTCTCCAATAAGCACCTACATACTTGCTTTAGTGTCTCCACACAAATGACCATGAGATCAGTCATCCTCATCCAATGAGCAAGCAACATATGTACCAATCTATCCGGATTTACTAATCCCCATTTTAGTAATCCCACAATTGGGAACTATTTTAGTTTTTAAGCTTTCTAAGAATTTAGATCTCATTATCATGATCTCATCATGATTCTAAAAGCATTGCTTAAAACTATGGGTTATTTACATATTATAAAACAGCACCATGTAGATAATTATATGCCTTAAATGAATATTTTATTAATAAATAAATAAGATTGTTTACAAAGTATGTGCTTTATCATCATACATGATTGGCTTGTATGCACACTACTATCAATCTCCCACTTGCACTAAAGTCAATCGTCATGGTATCTCATACCCATCTTCTCTAAGTGACGATCAAACTGCTGTTGTGTTAAAGCTTTAGTAAATGGATCTGCAATATTGTCTTGAGAGTCTACACGCTCCAAGGTGACGTCTCCTCTTTCAATGATCTCCCTGATCAAGTGAAATCGCCGCAACACGTGTTTAGATTTCTGATGAGACCTGGGTTCCTTAGCCTGTGCAACCGCTCCGGTGTTGTCACAGTATACGGGAACTGCTTCTCTAATGCTAGGAACCACACCAAGTTCAGTTATGAACTTCTTCATCCAAACAGCTTCCTTTGCAGCTTCACTTGCAGCTATATACTCTGCCTCTGTCACTGAATCAGCAACCGTTTGCTGCTTGGAACTCTTCCAACTCACTGCACCTCCGTTCAAGGTAAACACATACCCTGAAACAGATTTACTATCATCTTGGTCTATTTGAAAACTTGAGTCCGTGAATCCCTCGAGTTTTAATTCAGACCCACCGTAGACAAGAAAAATATCTTTAGTCCTTCTCAAGTACTTTAGGATATTTTTCACTGCCTTCCAGTGCTCTTCTCCTGGATTCGACTGGTATCTGCTTGTTACACTAAGTGCGTGAGCAACATCCGGTCTAGTACATATCATACCGTACATGATAGATCCTATTGCAGAAGCATAAGGGATCTTACTCATACGGTCTCTCTCCTCAGGTGTCTTTGGGGCCTGTTTCTTGGAGAGATTTATTCCATGGCTCATCGGCATGAGACCTCTTTTGGAATCTTCCATGCTAAACCTCTTTAGCATCGTATCAATGTACGTTCCTTGGGATAAGCCGAGCATCCTTTTAGATCTATCTCTATAGATCTTTATCCCAAAAATATAGGATGCTTCACCCAAGTCCTTCATGGAGAAGTTTTTAGATAACCAGATTTTAATGGATTGTAACATAGGAATGTCATTCCCTATCAGTAATATATCATCAACATATAATACAAGGAATGATACTGCGCTCCCACTAACCTTCATGTATACACATGGTTCATCCTCGTTTTTGATAAAATCAAACTCTTTGATTGTCTCATCAAAACGAATGTTCCATCTACGAGAAGCTTGCTTCAACCCATAAATGGATCGTTGTAGCTTACAGACTTGATTTGTTCCAACTTTTGAAATAAATCCCTCTGGCTGTGTCATATACACATCCTCCTCAAGTTTCCCATTGAGGAAGGCCGTTTTCACGTCCATCTGCCAGATCTCATAGTCGTTGTAAGCTGCAATCGCAAGCAAAATCCGAATGGACTTGAGCATGGCTACTGGTGAGAAGGTTTCATCATAGTCAACTCCTTGTCTTTGTTTGAAACCTTTTGCAACCAGTCGAGCCTTATAGGTCTCTACCTTTCCGTCTGCTCCAGTCTTTTTCTTAAAAACCCATTTACACCCAATAGGTTTAATACCTTCAGGTGGTGAAACCAAAGACCATACTTTGTTTTCATACATGGAGTCCATTTCGGATTTCATGGCTTCAAGCCATTTCCCTGAGTCTTTATTACTCATAGCCTGTTCGTAATTCAATGGATCATCATCATTCATGATGTGTACCTCATCGTTATCCTCTATAACGAATCCATACCTCTCAGGTATCTTCGGTACTCTTCCAGATTTACGAACAGGGTGTGGTACAGTAGGTTCTTCTACTTGGTTAGGTACCTGACTTTGGTCCGTGGTAACTTGTGGTTCTTGAACTTCTTCAAGATATATCTTGCTCCGACTGACCCCTTCATGGATAGACTCTTTCTCCAAGAAGGTAGCATGTTTCGCAACAAACACCTTTTGATCAGTTGGATGATAGAAATAATACCCTACGGTTTCTTTAGGGTATCCCACAAATCTACACTTATCGGATTTAGTCTGTAGCTTATCATTTTCAAACTTTTTGACATAAGCTGGACAACCCCAAGTCTTAACATGCTTAAGATTTGGTTTTCTCCCTTTCCACATCTCATATGGAGTCTTTGGGGCGGATTTGGTAGGTACCTTGTTAAGTAGGTATGCAGCCGTTTCTAGGGCATATCCCCAGAAGGAAATTGGAAGGTCGGTAAAACTCATCACGGATCAAACCATGTCCAACAGTGTTCGATTTCTCCTTTCAGATACTCCATTTAACTGTGGTGTACCTGGAGGAGTCCATTGTGAGATTATACCATTTTCTCTGAGACAATTGAGAAACTCACTGCTTAACTATTCTCCACCTCGATCTGATCGAAGTATCTTAATACTCTTGCCCGTTTGTTTCTCTACTTCACTTCTGAACTCTTTGAACTTTTCAAATGATTCTGATTTGTATTTCATTAAATACACATATCCAAATCTTGAGTGATCATCAGTGAAAGTAATAAAATAAGAATACCCACCCCGTGCACTTGTTGTCATAGGTCCACAAACGTCTGTGTGAATCAATGCCAACAACTCTGTAACTCTCTCTCCTTTTTTACTAAAAGGAGATTTAGTCATTTTACCCATGAGACAAGATTCACAAGTTGGATATGATTCATAATCAGATAGCTCGAGGAGCCCATCTTTATGCAACTTGGATAATCTTATTTCATTGATATAACCGAGTCTACAGTGCCACATATAGGTATAATTAATATCATCTCTTTTCCTTTTCTTAATTTGTTCAATTTGAAATATATTTTCTTGTAAGTCAAGTGTATA
The DNA here is from genome assembly GCA_020205555.1 of Panax stipuleanatus. Taxonomy (NCBI): domain Eukaryota; kingdom Viridiplantae; phylum Streptophyta; class Magnoliopsida; order Apiales; family Araliaceae; genus Panax; species Panax stipuleanatus. The sequence continues at coordinate 14,154,083 of CM035118.1, read as the reverse complement.
AAGTCCATTTTGCAAATTTCCAATACCATATAAAACATCGTCTTTATAAATAGAACAACCATTGTTCTTTATAATAACGTCAAAACCTTCCATATCCAATACAGAAATTGAAATAATGTTTTTAATAATATTCGGAACATAATAACAATTATTAAGATAAATGGATTTGCCCGAAGGCATTGCTAAACAATAAGTTCCTACAGCTAATGCAACAACTTTTGCTCCATTTCCCACTCGTAGGATCACCTCATCTTTGTTCAGCTTTCTACTTCTGACCAGTCCCTGCACAGTATTACATATGTGAGAACCACAGCCGGTATCCAATACCCAAGTAGGATTATGACTTTCAGAAAAATTAATTTCAATCATAAACAAACCTTGATTGGAAGTCGAAGCTTCTCCAAGCTTCTTCTCTGCTAGAAACTTCTTGCAGTTCCTCTTCCAATGTCCCGGCTCATTGCAATGAAAGCACATTTCTTTAGCTGGTTCAGGTTTCTTTTGCTCCTTTTCTTTCCCTTTTCCCTTAGCCTTCTTAGATTTCTTCTTTTCAGAAGACACCTTGGGCCTCTTCCTTTTATTGGAAGAATCCACCATCAAGACATGGTTCTTCTTGGATGAGAAGTGACCTTCTGCAGTTTTCAGCATGTTAAGCAGCTCAGGTAAGATGACATCTAGCTTATTCATGTGAAAATTAACCACAAACTGCGAGAAGGTCTCAGGGAGTGACTGCAAGACCAAGTCTTGACTCAACTCCCCATCCATGACGAACCCAAGCTGTCCAAGGCGTTCAATCAAATTGATTACCTTCAGAACACTGAGTCTCGACGGCAGTGCCCTCGGTCATCCGAGATCGGAAGAGCTCCTTAGATATCTCATATCTAGCAGTCCTACTCTGTTCACCATACAACTCCTTGAGGTGAAGCAGCATAGCAGGAGCATCCATTTTTTCATGCTGACGCTGAAGCTCGTTATTCATGGATGCGAGCATGATGCATTGAGCCACAGATGCATCATCTTGCCACTTTTTGAAAGTGGCAATCTCTTCCTCAAAGGCTATTTCTGAAACAGATTCAGGGATAGTGGAATTTAGGACATAAGAAATCTTTTCAGCAGTGAGAACAATTCTCAGATTTCTTAGCCAGTCCTCATAATTCGGGCCGGTAAGCTTATTTGCATCAAGTATGCTTCGTAGTGAGATTAGTGATTTTGACATTTTTAAAATTCTGCATGTGAAAAGATAATATTTTAGCAAACATTCATTTTATTAACTTTGCATACCAAAATAAATTTAGGTCTTTATTTTAAATTGGTATCTCCCACTATTTTCATCAAACTATATTACCCTCACTCATATAGTTCGGCAACATCTAATTAAAGATTTGCTAGTGAGATTAAGGATCCCATTTCAAATGTATATAACCTTGTGGATAGCACAACAAGCGATATACAAATAAATAGGTAGACAACTCTTGTCAATTACATCACCATGTAACTCCTTTTATTTTGCCTCTTAAATCATAATGGTCATGTGTGTGCACATCCGAACTAAAATGATTTAAGTTAAGTCCAGCGTAGCACTTTCATAAATTCAAAAAAGAAAAATTTTCGTCCTTGTGGATAGCACAACAAGACTAGATCGTTCAATTTTCTTGATAAGCATCAAATGTGATTAATTAACATCTTAAATATTCAATACTCGCCTTGTGGATAGCACAACAAACTCATATTAAATATTTAATACTCTATTAACTAATCATGCTAGAAGGCGACGTTCGATATTCCAAATATCATTTGAACGCTTCAGACTTAATAATATTTCTTTGAGGGGTTTGTTATTATTTGTCTCATCTTTTTAAGCGCGCATGCACATATATATATATAAAATACGCGTCATTTTATTAAACATGCGAAGTATGTTTATATAAAATATAATATATATAATATTTAGCATGCAATATAGAATACTATATTCTACCCGGATTGATTATGGACTTTTATTCTAGTTTGGTTCACTAGAGCCACCAAGTGAACCAAAAGGTCAAACCTAGGAGTGCAAGAATTTAAATTTAAATATAACTATTACATTTAAACCCTGGCTCCATACAAATGAGTCTTCACGCGTTCCTTGCTCCTTGGTCTCCAATTTCTTCAAAATAATTCTAACTATCTCTATTACATTAACTATTTAAAATTAAATAGAAACCTTGATCAGCAGTCAAGGGGAAGTACATAGAAAGGAGATAGAATTTACATAGAGAATAAAACTAGAGAAGACGAGGTACGCAGACCCCATTTTATAAAATCCATTCATTCAAGCATTCAACCAAAATAAAATCCAATCACATTGGTCATACTCCATAATCAATCCCTTTTATTACCATACATATCATCATACGTATCAATAAAATTTATTCATCTCATGAAAATAAATTCATTCCATATATGTATTAATATCAGTTAATGGGCAAAAGTTTGCTAAACTTTGTTTTTAGAAAAATAAACTCCTTTATTTCATTCAAAAATAATTCCAAATTAAACTCTTTAATTTTAGCAATTCTGAAATCTCATTTCATATAAAATAAACATCTTTATTTTAAACCTTTATTAATTAAATAAACCATTCATTTAATTAAATAAAACAAAAAAAAAATTCAGTTCCTGTCCAGTGGCGCAGTTGCGCCAAGAATGTAAAGGGAACCGGCGCAGCTGCGCAGCATGAAAACCAGGAACAGCACCCGGTGCAGCTGCGCAGCAAGAAGGCCAGGAACCGGCGCAGCTGCGCAGAATCTGAAAAAAAAAATTTGTTGCCCAGAACTCGATCCAATCGCATATTATACATGTATGGAATCACATAGACTGATAATTAGCACAAGATTGGCTCTGATACCACTGTTGGGTTTGTACGTAACGCAATCATGCAATCAAATCACATAAATAGGGCGGAAGCGTAAAAACTAGGTTTTCAAAAATTTATACAAACCCATTGCCATAATCATTCTTGTGCATCAATTATCAGTGAATGAGGAAGAAGAAAAACAGAATTATACCTTTGAAGATCCAAGCTTCCTCAGGTACAAGTTCTACTCCTTTGATTCCTTTGATTCCTCTGTAGTGGCTCCTTCCCTTGATCAATGTCAGCCACCCAAATGTTTGGCCTCTAACAGTGATCCACCAAGGAAGATGAAGAACTCAGTAAGATGGGTTATTGGCTTAACCCTTGTTTCTATCTCTATAGAATATGTGTACTCCCAACTCTTGAAAAATTCACGTACCTTATTTCTGATATAAGACTCTCTTATATAGATATTAGGTTAACCCTCCTAATCCAATTAAAATAGGGTTTTATTTAATTAATTAATTAATTACTTTTAATTAATTTATATCCTAATCTTTATTAGGATTGAGAGAGAGTACTAATATTATATTAATTCCTAAACTCCTTTAGAATTAAAATAATAATAATATTAATAAGACTCCTCTTATTAATTTATATTTAATATTTCTAAAATATTAAATAATAAACATTAAGCTATTTAATTTATTCTATCATCATAGATTAAATTAATTATACTTAATGCATTATTACTATCATGCCATTTTCTTCTTAAATAATTCTTCTTCCTTTTATAGTGCGACCCTTTAGGTTCTCCATATTAAACCGGTTGTGAATAAATCAATTGGAACAATTCTAATCTTATTTAAATAAACAAATTAAACTAATAATCTATTTAATTAAATAACATTTATTCTACAATAGGGATAAGCCTCCCTAGCGATCAACGACTTTCCAGATAATATAGATTTCAACATTAATCATAAAAGAACCTGTGAGTTAATAGTTACCGTACAATTCAATCCTTCCACCATACAATGTCCCAATTAAATATAAGACATGGATTTATTGTCAAGTCTTAATTTATTTAATTATATGTATTTCGATTAGAAAATGCACAACTCCAAATAATGCAAATTAGAAACCTCTTTCTAATTTCATTCTACCTTGGCCAAGGATTCCTGGGTTGTCATTTAACGAATCACATAGGACATATCTCCTCTTTTACTAGAGGTGGTAGATTCTTTATTGATTATTCATTATCTCCATATGTAACTCATTACACCCAAGCATACCCTATATATGCCTTAAAAGGCCTTAAGGAATTAGTCAAAGTATAATTTGTTACATACAAGATACTATGATGATCTCAAGTCCAAGGATCATATGTACTACTATCACATTAGGAATTTCTATTGACAGGCGAGTAAAACTCCATTAGGTATTCCATAGCGAGTCACGTTCAGTGAACTTATTCTCCAATAAGCACCTACATACTTGCTTTAGTGTCTCCACACAAATGACCATGAGATCAGTCATCCTCATCCAATGAGCAAGCAACATATGTACCAATCTATCCGGATTTACTAATCCCCATTTTAGTAATCCCACAATTGGGAACTATTTTAGTTTTTAAGCTTTCTAAGAATTTAGATCTCATTATCATGATCTCATCATGATTCTAAAAGCATTGCTTAAAACTATGGGTTATTTACATATTATAAAACAGCACCATGTAGATAATTATATGCCTTAAATGAATATTTTATTAATAAATAAATAAGATTGTTTACAAAGTATGTGCTTTATCATCATACATGATTGGCTTGTATGCACACTACTATCAGATATCCCCCGGGACTGTCTCCGGGGTTTGATTTGATGTAGTCTTCTAGGGTTGTCTCCAGAATGATGGCTTGTAATCCTCCGGGGCTGTCTCCAGAGTGGAAAAGACACTTTTGCCCTCCTACATTGGTTAGTAACAGAAAAATGAAATTTTGAGTGTCTACACTAACACCAACCCAGCTGAAATCAAATATAAAACCACTAATATAAAACCAGAATCTCATAAACCCAGATACCTAAATCCTATCTTCTTGAAATCAAACGATATGTGAAGAACCCAATACGAAAACAAGTAGAAATGATGACACAAACAACAAAAAAGCCTCAATTGTAAGCTTCACTGCTCAAATCTATGTAATGAAAAGGAAAAAATGTGAACAAAATCGGGTAGAGAAAAAAGGGGAAGTGATTCTTCACAAAAAGGATCGATGTTTATAGAAAGGAAAGAGGGCAAAAAGTGTGATATTTGTGGACCGAACTCTGTTTTTCAAATCTTGTTTTAGTGGAGTAAACGACAATAGATGGTATTTCACACGTATTTAACAGATTTTGCCTCATTCATCTCCCACTCACAGGGTTTCTTTTTATTATCGTTGACAACAAAAAAAGGCAGAATTAAAACTGAATTCCTCTTGTTTTTTTCAGTTTTGATCGGCGATTGGAGTCTTTCTTATTCAGATTGGTGGCGGTGGGGTTAGTTTCATTTTGGGGCGGAAACAGGGGTTGGAGGATACGGCTGCGGCAGACGCGGATGTCTCCAACTGTGATGGAGGCGGGGGCGAAGGGGCTGAGGAGGAGGGAAAAGGCGAACCAGAAGATGGATTGGAGGGGCTCAGATTGGAAGTAGAGGAGAGAAGGGAAAAAGATAAGGTATATCATGTATTAATTTTTTTTAATAGTAAGATACAGTTAAATACTTTAAAAATTATAAAAATACGCATTTTCGGTGCCACGTTAGCATTCAGCTGTCTTTTTTGGCCAAAAAAAATTTTGGGCTCACTTTTATTTACGTAAGTGTACTTGAAGTATGCTATTGTAAAGTTTTAAACATTAAGGTCATAAATGTACAAGGGGTTTTTTTTTTTTTGAGAGAAATAAGTGAATTTAACCCTTTTAAGCAACAACTAAAAGAGAAAGTTGGTCTGTGTCATTAATATGTCAATGTTGCTTCCATGGCGGAAATAAAATTAAAAAAGAACACTAATTAATTCAAGTAAAAGTGTTTATCATCTCTCTCTCCATCTCCATTCACATCTCAACCACCACTTCACACCACCTCTACACTATAGCCAGCAACAGCAGCAACTAACACCCGGCGGCACCTAAACCTAATCAAATCACTATGCTTTTATCAAATTCATGGCTAATTGGCTCCCATTTAAGTTTGTACACAAAGATAACCCATTTCTCTCTCTATTGTTCTCCTTTTGTAGAGATGCATCATGCATGTAAACATTATCAATTTCACCATGGATCTTGAAAAGCTTGAAAGGCCATCATATTCGCGTCCCCTCTGAAATCTCTTGCACTTACTGTGCCTTTGGATTGATGGAATGAAATTGAGATTGGAATGATTCATTCAATTATAGTGAGAATGATACTCTCCCTCCCCCAAGACCGTCATGACTTTGGGCATGAAATCTTGGACAAGAATGTTAAATTTCGGTTGACAATAGCAAAAAAAAAGGATGATTCAATTTATTCCAATCGCAACCAAACATAAACATAATTATTTTTATTTCATAGGAATGAATCATTCCATTCTTACTTTTATTCCTTCAATTCAAACGCAGCATTAGATCCTCTTCCCTTTTCCCATTTCTTTTTTGGGACCTTGTAACTTCTCAAATATTTCCAACAGAATCCAATTTTCTGAAAAAATTATGACCCGTAGCTCTCTCGTCTCTCCCTCAAGATTTGATACTTCTCTGTCCATTTAGATATGCTATCCAACTAGCTGGGTGTCTCATGTGAGTTGTCAAAACTATCCATAACTGTACATGAGATTTTACTTTCACATGGTTTTTTTATTATTTGTTTGGTTTGATTGTTTAATTAATTTAATTTTTTTCTTATGTTTAATAAGTAATTTTTATTTTGTTTAGTTGTTTGTTATGAAATTGTTTTTGATTTAATTTAATATGATTTTTCAACTCAATTTTTCTCTCCTCGTCAACCACCTCGGGAATGCCACATAAATTGGCTATTAAAATTTTATAGAGAAGACAATTTTTAAATTTTTGTAAAAAATATTGCAATTTAATAAATTAACAATAAAAAAAATCAATTCAGTGATGTAAAAAAAGTAATTTAACCCTTTTTGACATGAGAAAATATATATATATATATATATATATATATATATATATATATATATATATATATATATATATATATATTCACTCTAGTATCATCATTTTCACCCAAACAATATCAACCACCTACATAAAGCATTCCCAACATAAAATTAAACCCCCAAAAAAAAAAACCCCTAGTGACAACATCTAAAAGGAAAGCTAACAACACAACCACATTCTCTCATCCTTCAACTCAAATACTGCAATGAGATGCTTCCAAATCATATATCAAATTACAGTTCAGCTATCGATTGTACATTTCAGAACCTATGCGAAACATAACATTATTGCAACAAAAAAAAAAAAAAGAACATAAAAAAAATCTGATCTTTTTCATTTGTTAAAAAAGCTTTCTCCAATCACAGAAAAATCCACTCAGGAAATGTCAACACCTTACCAAAGCTCAGCCTTCAAATCACCCTCTTTAAATCACGAGCTGCTGCCAGATGATCCTGCATGACCAACATCGATTTCACATTCAGTTTTTTCAGGTTAAAAAGTTTTTTGGTTTTGGCATTACAAAAAAAGAACAGAGAGATGCATAGAGAAAAGGTAATTATGCACTTTGAAAAATCACAATTCACCACTGCAACAGTTGAAATGATGGCTCGTAGACACAACACACAGCTACTATTAACTGAAAGGGTTAATTAGTTGATAAATAAAATCTAATATTCACCACTTCAACGGCTGAAATGATGGCTTGTAGACACAGCATGCAGCTACTATTAACTGAAAGGATTAATTAATAATAATAAAGACAATCTAATAGATGGCACTGCCAGGTGTTGCTGATGCTCTTCAAAAACCTACATTCAACAAAATCGGTTACCTTCAACTGAATTCAAGTCTTCAATTCAAACTTAGTGATGCTAATGAATAGGACAATTCCCAGATGATAACCCCCAAGACATGAGCAAGTAACTCCAATTCCCGACACCTTTTCTCTAACTAACTAAAGAAGGAAGAAGATTTTTTCAAGTGAACAGACCTATATTTCCATTTGATTTGTTCCTAATCTTTGGTTAGTTGAAGTTTGATGATTAGATATAAACACCAGATGATATTTGCACATATGTCGATACAGCAGGTGGTTGTTTAAAATAATGGTATGAAACAACAATTTCTGGCAAGGGCCATTTAAAAGTTCTCGAACAGAATTTCTCCTACTTACTTGACACAAGGATGTATCTCATCATTTCATCAAAAAGGAGCTTGACATCTTACATATACCATCCTCATGCCCCTAATACCAACATAGGGGGTATATTCAGAAAAGACAGCAAAAGGCCAAAACGGTGATTTGAGTTAGTTACCCAAGGACCCCCAATTCGCATGCCAATAATGTTTTACCCATGCAACAGTAAGGCTATGCCCTTGAGAACATACAAAAATTTAAGCAATATTTGACTCTAAAAGGCTGTGGAGATTACATCAATATAAACATACTACATTGCAAGCTCAATGAGATACCAATTATTAAGACCTAGAGACACCTTAAAGGCCTCCCAGAGCGTGGCATATTGTATTTTGATCATGGTCACACTCAGATGGAAGGTCTACTACACATAAATGTATTTTTGTTGGTGGTAAATCTTGTGTCATGTAGTAGAGAAAGAAGCAGGAAGTGGTTGCCTTATCAACTATCAAGCGAGTCAGAGAATACAGCAATAACTTATAAAACTTACGAGTAGATGTGGACAAAACAATTAATGTGTGAAGTTGGCTTTGGCGATCCATCTTCATGCAATTATGGTGAGGTAATCTGGATTCTATGCATATTGCGTCCAATCCAATTTTTTTATGAATTCACCTAGCGCATTAAGGTCAAGGCTCACTCTGTTTGTGAGAAACTTCAACAAAAAGGTACAAGTACAACTACTAGAAAACCACTAAATCATTAGGAGGGATTTAGATTGGATTCATTGTAACAAGATAGGCATGTTTAACCTATATGCTCTAGCTTGGGGGGGAGTTTCAAGATTTATCTAGTTGTGCGGTTATTAATTTATTGCGCTCTTAGTAGATTTACTAGGATTTTGAAGTTTTTTCTTCTTCTTTTAATAGGTAATTTGGCACTAATTACGAGATTGGAATGCCTCGTCATTTCTCCCACCCCTTGTCGTGATTTTGGATTTTGGATTTTGGGGGAACAGAATACTTTTGGGAAGTGGTTCTTTACTTCTATAGAAGAAAGCATTGTATGGACCAGTGTTGTTAAAGCCTAGCAACCGAAAGGATTGGGCCTCGCCTCGCCTGAGGCATGCGGCTTCAATGAGATGTGAGGTTTGGTCCTCACGTTTGCACTCTAGCTGCTTGTGTTTTGTTGATGATGTGGTTAATGAACCCATGTGCTTAAGTAGTTTAGGCTAAAGTTACACATGGGTGACAGTTTATTTATGCGACTGTTTTGTACACATTATCACAATAGCATGTCACTTCAGCAGATAGCATTTTATTGTAGAAGTTGGTCTCCATTTTGTTTTCCAGCCTCATTACATTTTTGCGCTACAGTGGGCGGCAATATGGTTGAAATTGTCATGCAAGGATATATTTGGCCATTCTATTATTGTATATATTAATTTATTGTCAAATATTTTTGTTGTTTCTTTTAGCAAATATATACCTATAATGGTCTATAGTTTATACACATGTAATGAGCTAATAAATTTTTGGTTCTTATTTATTTGAACACTTTTTTTTTGTACCTTTTTTGGTAGTTAAAGTTTAATATTATTTATTAAACTAGTTTCGGATTTTGAACAATTACTTGATAAACAATTATATAGATATATATATATATATATATGTATATTTCGAGTATATGCGTCTCATTTTAGTATGGTGTGTGCCTTGCTTCGCGTCTAGGCCCTGCGGAGACCTTTGCACCTCGGTGCTCCTATCACCTTTAATAAAAATGGTATGGACAATTTAGTTATATAAGTTGAGTAGTAGTAAGATATTAAGCAATTTTCATCTCTCTTTTTTCTTTTCTTTCCTTTAATTTATAGTAGAGATTTTCGAGGTTAGGAATTTGTAGGGTATATGGAGATCAAAGAAGATGAAGGTGGCCTGCGGAAAGCTGGTTGCCTGGCTTTGATGCCAACTGTCATGCTCAGACCTAGTTTGAGCTAAACTAAGCAACTATGCAACTATGGAGATTAGGAGACAACTTGGGAAAGAAGAGAGCTTGAGATCCAGGGAATGGATTAATCACCCTTTTAATTCATTTCACTCCTATAATAAACATTACAACTATTCTCTTCTATATTCCTTTAATTTATAGTAGAGATTTTCGAGGTTAGGAATTTGTAGGGTTTATGGAGATCAAAGAAGATGAAGGTGGCCTGGGAAAGCTGGCTGCCTGTCATTGATGCCAACTGTCATGCTCAGACCTAGTTTGAGCTCAACTAAGCAACTATGGAGATTAGGAGACAACTTGGGGAAGACGACAGCTTGAGAGCCAGGGAATAGACCTTTTAATTCATTTCACTCCTATAATAAGCATTACAACTATTCTCTTCTATATTCCTTTAATTTATAGTAGAGATTTTCGAGGTTAGGAATTTGTAGGATTTATGGAGATCAAAGAAGATGAAGGTGGCCTAGGGAAAGCTGGCTGCATAGCTTTGATGCCAAATGTCATGCTCAACTAAGCAACTATGGAGATTAGGAGACAACTTGGGGAAGAAGAGAGCTGAGAGCCAGGGAATAGATTAATCACCCTTTAAAATTCATTTACCTCCTATAATAAACAGTACAACTATTCTCTTCTATATTCCTTTAATTTATAGTAGAGATTTTCGAGGTTAGGAATTTGTAGGGTTTATGGAGATCAAAGAAGATGAAGGTGGCCTAGGGAAAGCTGGCTGCCTGGCTTTGATGCCAACTGTCATGCTCAGACCTAGTTTGAGCTCAACTAAGCAACTATGGATATTAGGAGGCAACTAGGGTAAAAGAGAGCTTGAGAGCCAGGGAATGGATTAATCACCCTTTTAATTCATTTCACTCCTATAATAAACATCACAACTATTCTCTTCTATATACACTAAAAACATGAAACAATTATGCTAAAATGCACAATAGGTGTACCATCACCCATGTGCTAGCTATTTTAAGAAAAAATTACTAGCTAATAAGCCTAAAACTACCAATTATTTACTAATAGCACAAGGTTTAGTTACGGTCTAACAGATAGCCACTTATAAATGCATTAATTGTTAAAACTGAATGTATTATCCTTATATTTGAAAGAGTAAAAAGTAGAGTATGAAACTTTGTGGACTCCATCAAATTTATCATTTCATTGGTTCAAAGGTATCTAGGGACTAGGAAGCAAAACTAAAATCTTAGTCAAGTACTCCACTTTCTTAAACTACTTGCAAGTAAAGATGGACCTTAAAATGGGAACCAGGTACCAATTTTTAGTTCAGTTAAAAAAGAAAAAAATAGTCAACATTACATATCAAGAATAAGATGTGATCAAGTTAGACACATTTTAGCTTGTTGTTCTAACTACTTCAGCTGGTTCAATGCGAAAGAAACAAGGGAAAGACCCCAACCCTCAACCATCCCACAGAGGTGTGGAAGGTTAGATATTGTGAAGAAATTCGAAAAATATCGTACAAAGGTTTTAGAGTTATAACATAACTAATGAGCATAGTTGTCACGGCGACACCAAGTCGACAATCGCCTTGGACTAAGCTGCCAAGGCGCTCGCCTTAGCAGCTAGGCGTGCACAAGTCGTCACTAAGGCGACGCCTTGGCCGCCTAGCTTCCAAGGCAAGCACCAAGGCAGCTTGGTCAAATTGGAAGACAACCCTAAAAACATCTGCCCACTTCGATTTGCCGACCCACACGCAGCATCACTCGACGATGGTTGTGACACACGCAACAACTATTAGGGAAACTTCTGTTGTAGAAGGAAAAAAGGACAAATATAAAGACGACCAGAAGAAGAAGAAGATATGAAGAACTGAAAAGAAAAAGAAACAGACTGGGGCATAAGAAGAACAAAAAATAAAGTGTCTTTTGACTTCTAACTATCACCAACTAGCTACTTTCGTTATTTTTCTCTCTTTTTAAATTTAATTGCTAGTTGTCATCTACTAAAGATTTTAATGTATTAAAGTGATTCATTGCCCCTTCACAAAACAAAATAACACGTGTTTCACGAGTTTGTTCTTCATGTTGGCCATGATTATTTTTTTAACAAAATAATAAATATTTTTTTTCCTTTCATAAAAAAGTAATAAAATAATAATTTTTTATTTTAAAAAGTAACCCTCTTTTTCTTCATGAATTATTAGTTGCAACTTAGTTTTATTGCATGTACAATAGCCCTTAAAAGTTATAATTTTGATCACATAAATCATAAAAACTCATGCATCTCCAAATAATATATAAATAATATTTTTCCCTAAAATTAAATGTATATTATATATTGGTTTAATGTATTTTTTTAGTGCAAGACATGAAAAAAAAAGCATGAGAGAATTAAATAATAATTTTGGTTCAATGCACTTTTGATGTAAAATAAATAATGTATAAATTACACACTGTGAACGACTTGTCGCCATGACAGCAGTGTTCTAAAAATTCCCGCCTAGGTTCGCATAGGCCCCGCCTAGGTCCAGCCTAGGCGCTAGGCCCCCTTGACGGGCGCCTAGGCACTAGTCCCCCCTGGCGCCTCACCTAGGCCTAGACATGAACAAACAGATTGTCTGGCCTGGCCTGGCCTGGTCTAGGCCTGCCAGGCTTTGACCGTTGACCAGGCCAGGCCCAGGCTCAAATGCAAACAGGCCGAGCCAAGCCAGGCAATTGAACTAAAAATTAGGATTGAGAGCCTGCTGGGCAGGCCCAAGCCAGGCCTTACCAGGCCCTCCAATGTTTTGCTTCCAAATTTAATTCCTGAATTCGTCAATTTAAGAAACAAAAAGAAGACAAGATAACATAGTTAACCAATAGGGGACTTTGAAAGTTCAAAAGGAAAAGCAAATTTAAGAAACAAAAAGAAGACAAGATAACATAGTTAACCAATATGGGACTTTGAAAGTTCAAAAGGAAAAGCAAATAAGGCCAAGAATCAGCCATGACACCCACAAGGCCAAGTAGAAATCTGAGATTGCTATGGCTATGGATATACAAGACTCAGCCATGACACCCATTAGAAATCTATTTGGTACGGTACGGTGAAAGAAGAATTAATTAATTATTTGGTACGGTACGGTGAACGTCCCACAAGGCCCAGTAGAAATCTGAGATTGCTATGGCTATAGATATACAAGACTCAGTCATAACACCCAATTTTGAGGTAGCCTTTTGTCTCTAGATCAGATCCTGGATTTGTTCTGGTGCTCCACTTTGATTTGCAGTTGTAAGGTCAACAATTTTCAAAAAAGTAAGCAGGTTCATTATATCTCTTCTTAATAGCTCTTGTTTGGTTTGGTGGCTGATAAAATGTACAAAGAGAGCCGGACATTTGGGCTACCAAATAGATGCTTGAAATTATTGCAGCTAGGAGTGCCACTTTTAGTTTAAACTAGCCTTATGTATATGATTTTAGGTACATTTAGGATTGCACATAATAAAAAGATCAAAGTCCCACATTGTTTAACAGAGGAAAGTCTTAAGGAAGTTTTTTTTATAAAAGGAACTCTCTTCAATGTATAAAGGCAATCAGACTTAAGTAGCAAAGTCCCACATCGCTTGGCATATCTTTGAATAAGGAAAGTTTACTTATAAAAATGACTTCCCTGAAATCTTTGTAAGTAAATCATCTGAAATTCGCCTGAAATGAGAACAGGCTTTGGTCCAGGTGAGGCCCAGGCCGAGTTTTTTGCCAGGCCGGTCCAGGCCAGATTTTCTATTGTAAATAGCGGCCTCTTTAGAGCCTTTAGGTCGGGCCAGGCTGGTCCAGGCTTTGACCAGGTCGGGCCCGGGCCAGACCAAGGTCGGGCTGCAGGCCGCGGGCTTTTTGTGCACCTCTACCTAGGCCTAAGGCAGCAAAAAAATTCCTCCAGAAAATTAGACAATGCCTAGGCGGAGAGGTTTTTTTTATTTTAATAACTACCCAAACCAGATCTTGATATATTTATTTTTCTAATGATTTACCATATTCATAATACAAGTTGTAGCATATCAAATCACAACAAGAAATGAACAAGATCAAGTCAAAATGGATAATTTTATTATAGTTATAAATTTTTGAACTTGTACCAACTTCAAATTATATAAATGATGATACATTTGTAATATTAATTTAATTCAATATAATTATTAAATTTATGTTTAGTTTCTTAAGTTTTAATATTGAATTGAATTCTTGAAATTTTAAATTTTATTATTTAATAGCAATCTTATTTATGAATAAAACTAATACGTTAAATATATGTTTGAACTTTGAACAATTGCATGTTTGTGTTTGAACTTTGACATTGCCAATATGAATGTGTTTAAACTTTAAGCAAATGCCTTTATTATCTTTATTATAGATTGTTTTGCTTTATATTATTGTTTTGTTTGGATAAATGTAAGAGAAAATATTAAAATTGGCTTAGAATAAAAAATCCCGCCTTATCGCCTAGGCGTCCCGCCTTATATCCTAGGCGTCCTGACGTTTAGCTACCATCGTGCCTCGTCGTGGTGCTGTGACAACTATGCTTAACGAGTCGGAAGGTAAAGATGCGCTCTAAAACGAAGTCTAACGAATTGATAACAAGAATCAGTAAATAATGTGTCAATGTTGGCACATTGCATTTGCTAGCAATATCACAGCCTACAGTTTTATGAACTAATACTCAGCTTTGTCTGGTAAAAAAAGAAAAGTTTAGTTCCAAAAGCTTAGAGAACAATAATAATGAAGAACACCATGGTCCTCCAAAATCCCCCTATTTTAAAGAGCCAGGACTATCATGAAAAGTACAGACACCAGATTAAAGGTGCCTGAGAAAACCCTGAGCAGGTGACTGATGCCGTTTTGTATTATATTTTATTGTTCCAATATAGAGCATTATATTAGTTTTTTACGCAAGGCAAAATAAATTGGAGGCATAAAATCCAAACTCACCGAGATAAAATCAAATGCTCTGGTCTCCTCTTTCTTCGGTCCGTTCATCATCGAACTGGGAGTCTGAACCGGAATGCTAGAGTTGAAAACATCTGGAAGGGCTGAAGAATATCCACCTCCGTGAGTTGCCTCAGCATGAGTAAGACCAGAATTTTGAGAGTGCAAATTGCCAAACTGCTGGAAGTTGGACATTGTCGCTAGGAACTGCTGCTGGGCTAAAAGACTTCCCATGTCTCCATAATTTATTGATTGGGAAGGAAATGCTGGATTAAACATTGCGCCAGGGGGTAAATTATATGGCATAGAACCCATAGGGAACATAGGATTCACATTCATTACAGCTGTTTGAGGTCCAAACATCCCATTAAAAGTATCATTAGAAATCTGATGACTCGGATTTGTAGTGGAATCCGTAAATATGGTGTCAGAGAGTTCCCTTGGAGAAGTTGCACTCTGCTTCACGGCATTTCCCTCTATGGATAAACCAGACATTAAGTCATTCACATCTTTGCTATTATTTCCTTGCTCCTCTGAGGGTACAGAACTGGAACCAAATATATCAAACATTTCAGCTCCATTTCTATTCAGTGCCATATGGGCTTCAGCAGCACCGGATTTATCAACAGTCATCCCTGAAAAGACATCGTCTGCATGTTCTTTATCATTATTTGTGTAAAATGAGACATCTGCGAAGGGGTCGTCATCGTTTTTCTGTTCACTGGTGCTCATGCCAGTGCTTAGATTATCTCCAAATAGATCATCAATTATAGGAGTGGCAGGTGTTGTCAGCTCTTTGATGCTTTGATCCTTCTGTGTTTTCATATAGTCGTCGTTTCCATATAGATCCACTGGATCACCGGTATCTATTAGGTCTGGAATCTGAACGGCAGTTGTCTCAGCCTTCACTTGCTTTTCTGGATGACCGACTGTATTATCTGTTTGTTCTCCTTCCAGAAGGCCTAAGACCTGCCCATAAACAACACACATTTACATAAATCAGAAAAAATACAAATGCGAACAGTAACACAAAGACACTGGTTGAGCTATACATTGGCTTTTAATATCTGCACATGAAAATTTTAAAATTTATAACTCGTCTAAAAACTTAAGATTTTCATCCAATTTTGAGTATAATAAACAAGAAGAAAGTGAATTAATTAAGTACAAAGCAACAAGTGCATGATGTGACATTTTTCTGAAATAGGGATCACAATTAACAAAATGAAATAAGAATCATCCTACTTTAATAATAAAAGAGATTTCTGACTTTTAGTACAAAAAATCAAACAAGGATGCCCAACTACAAAGTTTAAGAATTTTCCCATCTTTTGTAGACAGTTTTAGCAAGCATTTTCTAGATAACAGCTATGCACGTGAAATAACTCGCACCAGATGCTTTGAAGATTTTACAGAAAGGATGGATAAAGTTAGAAGTTTTGTACATCCTCCTTTTTCTCTCAACAAAATGTTTAATCACTTGTTAAAAATATTTCAAACACAAACAGAAAATTTGGAAATTAAACTCTTGAAGATACTAAAAGCAAAAACCAATCTTCTCTCTGTTCTTAACTAAAAAAAAAAAATTCATTAAAACCTTGTCCCAAAATGGATGTCGCAGTTAACTTGACAAAAAATTTAAAGGGGGGGAATATTTGATATTTTTGTTACATTATTAACCCTCTAGTTTTGAAAATCAAATCAAATGTGATAGATTGTGGATCCACAAACTTCTTCTTTAACTTGTACAAGATTAATATCATAGACTATTCTAATTCTAATTGCATTGAAATTTTGCAAGTGTCAAAGATTTTAAGACATCTCAAAGTATGACATTCATCTAGAGAGCAAGTATTTATAAGATTGGTATAGAGCAACTCCAACACTATTTTATTTAAAAACATTTGAAGTGTCAAATATTAGTGAAATCATTTTAAGTATTCCTTGTATCTAGTAATTATGTAATTACCGCATATAGATTATAATAATATAAAGAAAGAAAGAAAGATAAGTAACCACATTTCATTTTCTTTTTAGCATGAGGAAGTTACATTATAATAATTCTTTCAAGTATACTTCTGGTATGCAAATCTGAAGCTCATATTTCAATCCAAAAACTTAAATATATAATAGCAACTTTATAATTTTTATTCTATAATATATTTGCACTGAATGGAAACTAAATTATATTCTCCATAGACTCATTCTATTTTGTAACCCAAACTAATTACCCCCCAAACAATTCTAATATGGTTTCCAAACAAGCCCATTCCTAGCCCAGGTTGTAAATACTTCTGTTCTAGTCTTATTTATTTGCTATTGTTTTTATCATGCAATAATTAACTCTTAAACGATTTTACCTTTTATCATAAACTATTTTGTGTGTGTAATTATATACATATACATTTATATGTATACACATTTATTCCTATATGCATTTTTTGAAGCACAATATGCGTATATAAAAATATACATTGTAAACGACTCATCACCTTATAGGCTCTCTTGGACTCCTGGCCACGCCACGCCTCTCCTTAAAGCCTTGACAAACACTAGATAGGTTCTGGTACCTGAACTTATCAAACCTCTCTGCATGAATTATATGTACTATTTGCCTAACACCACCATCCTACACTTGCAATCTGACTTTTTCATCGGGAAGAAATAAACTATATGGTACCTTGAGGCCGTTCTGAGGGCAACATTCAGACTGAAGTCTTTATAAGTTCGTTTTGTTTGATCATACTAATTTTGGGGCCTTCCTCTGTCTACTTTCTTTTTTTATTATCACTGATATAATTGCTGGTCCATCAACTGAGAAACAAAAGAGAAACAGAGATGGAAAAAGTGAAATTCAGACTTACCTTGTTTGCTTTTTCCCTCAAAGAAGCCTGAGGAGATTCACAACATTTCACCACGACATCCTTGTTTTCACTAAAATAAGATGTGACAATAGAAAACTTTTCATCATCTTTTTTCCTCAATATTGCCTCGAGGACACAGACAGCTTTCACGCGGACCTGAAAGAAATTACAATTTCAAATGGCAAATAAGTGACGGAGTTTATTGACAGTCGTAGAGTTTGTCCGCAGTCTAGTTAATGAAAAACAGACATCAGATTTTGCATGAAGTAAATCTAGATCAATTATGGAATTTTAATTATCAAATACAACTTCCTCTTTGCATAATATGCATATTTCCTTGTGTGGTCATACTTTCCTCACATTATTGTAAATTATTTTAATTCAGAAGCATAAAGGGAATGCATGCCTGCCACAAATGTGATTGGAGCTTTGAATCAAGAGCATAACTTAGAGCCAGTGCATCCAATTTTGAGGCCTCCGTAAGAAAAACATGAAGGGCGTCTCTAGTGGGTTGTAAACGCACTCCACCAGATGTTACAATGGTATCTAACAACCTCTCCTCGCGAATCTTGCTATCTGAATAACTTGAACTTGAGCTCCCATTGGTTGTCTCTGTCTGTGTTGTTTTGAGATCTTGGGCCCAAGTTCCACCAGTCACATTATTCGAGAACCGAGAAGAAGGCTGAGTATCAGTTCCATGTTCAACTCCCTCATATCGATCCGAGTAATCGATTTCTGTAGTTAATGACCTTCGAAGATTTGGACTCCTATAGCTTCCGGTTTCATTCTTTTTCTGTGATGGAGCGTGCGCTAAGCTATTCAATCCCTGCTTGATTTTTGCACTTCCAAGACCAACCACCTCACTTAAAAAAGACTTCTTATCTTCCGATGGCATGTCAAAGTTTGTATTACCAAACCCTTGTATTCGCTGAGTAAGATCATCAGCAGGTGCTGGCTTATTATCATCTGTAGAAAATATAGCAGATAATGCTTCCTGAGCCGTGGAACGCACAGACTTATTCAATGCATCCCCCTTCAACGGATCCAACTGGCCTTTATAGTGAATCAACTGGCGTACTGCCACTGAATTTCTTTGCATTTCCCTCCTAAACTCCACACCAGACTTTCCCACTGCATACTTGATTAGTCTCAAAGCCTACATATATATTGTTGAAAAATTAGCATCAATATATCTTAAATTTTTCTTAGGCAGAGTTTGTAATATTTCATCCATAAACCATAATACACTGCTTAATTCTAATACTTTAAAACCAACTAGCCAGTAACTACCTCGGAAAAAGTACTCCCCGTTAAAAGTTTAAACTTTTTAACAAAATATATTGTATACCAAAATTTACAGTCCACTAAGTTGCATTAGTATCAACTACACAAACCGATTGTACTGTAAGAGAATGTGATTCTCAATGATACATTTAGAAAATCACAAGATGTGGCAGTTCAGCTCTTTGCAGGGTTCATGTAGTTTAGAAAGCAATGACCCTATGTGGAATTCACTAGTAAATTTAAGCTAATTTCCTTGTATTAATTTATATATATAATTTATCATACACCCTTTTTTCCATACAACAAAGTCCCATCTTGACTTTTTGAAGTCAATTTACAAAATCCTAAAATTCAAATTTAATGTAATTCATATAACTACTAAAAATAACAAAATTTGTAATCCATAGTATTTAGATAGTTTACAACAATGGCAATCCAAATGACTCAAAAATCAAATGAATTCACCAAATTCAAAATTATAATATTTTTCAAATTGATTTCATGATATCAAAACGAAACTTTTTCAGTGAATCTCATCGGCTCCAAAAAAATCCCATTTTTGACTCTTTTTGAAGTCAATTTACAAAATCCTAAAATTTAAAATTAATATGTGACTCATATAAGCATTAAAAAGAATAAAAATTGTAACCAATAGTGCTTTAGATGGTTTACAACAACAGTGATCCTATGGCCTAAAAATCAAATGAATTAACCAAATTTTGACAATTTTAGTATTTTACATAAATCAAAATAAAACATTTTAAGTGTATCTCATCAGCTCAATCGAAACTTCAAATAAAATACAAACAATCACACCCCAATTAAGATACTAAGAAAAAAACCCAAATTAAAAAGAACCAGATCTGGGTAAACTAATTAACAAATATACCTTCTGTTTGGCAATTGGGCTTTTATGTTCTAGGCGCTTGAAAATGAATTCAGAGACTTCTTTAACTATACTGACATGAGAAGATCTAAGCAACTCACAAATTTCCTCCAATTTGTAAACTGGGGCCACCTTATCTTCATCCGATGTTGCCCCATCTATCATCCTTGACCTCCAGTATGATTCCACCGCTCTCCTGCTGGAATCCATCTCTCGTTTTTCTTAATTTCAAAAATTGTTCTGTTTTATGACCCGAGAAAAAACCTTTTCTCCTCTTGAACTGAATAAACTTTTTATTTTTATTTTTATGTTGTTATGATTAGGAATTATGGGTTTGTATGGGAAGAAGAAGTAGTTGGCATGAGAGGGGTTGAAATTTTGGAATTGAGGTGTTTTGCGAGTATGACAGACTTGGGTAGCCTTTTTCCATGGCTTAAATACACTTTAATCCTTTAAGTTATTCACTTTTTATAATTTAAACCCTAATATTTTTATTTTAAGGTATTAGACCTTAGTCTCTAAATTTTTATAAATTAAACATTTGGGCCACCAAATTTTGTTTTATGGGAATAAGTTATGTGACTTAAAATGAAAGAACAATTAAATCTTTTAACCGTATATATCATTTATATTAGTTGCAATTTTTTCATATTTTTTCTTTTCATCATACAATAATCATGTGCCTACAATTTTATGTATTTAAAAAATATTTATATTTTTCTTTAATGTGAAAAAGTAAGTCTTTGAAGAGTATATATCGTTTATATTGGCTCTAATTTTTTTTACTTATTTTGTTCATCACACACTAACCACATGCTTATAATTTTTTATGTTTCCAAAAATATTTAAAAGTGAAATTACCAAAAATACTCATTTGGATCAATTTTTACATGTCAGTGGCCAAAAGGCTTAATTTATAACAATTTAAATATATTAAGGTTCAACATCTTTAAAAACATTAAGATTTAAAATTAAAGTTTAAAGTATAAAAAATGAAAAACTTTAAATCTTAAAGTGTATTTAAACCTTTTCTATGACATGTGTTATTTTTTATTTATTTTTTGTTACTCGCTAAAATATTTGAAATGACATGTGGTTCGTGTGCTTGAAAAGAACACCACCAACTCACACTACTATTAATGTGTGGTGTAATTTTATTTATTTATGGTCATAGGTCCTTAAAAAGATGTTTTATAAATTTTATATATAAAAATTAAAATAAAGAGAAGAATATAAAATATATACTAATTTTATGCATAGTGTATCACATGTAAATACACTGATAAATCAATATCAATATATAATATATAATGATTGTAAAAAATAGAACTCTCTTGTTCGTTCTCATAAAATAAAGTATTCTTATAGGCTCTAGTACTTTTAAACTTCTTATACCAATACAAAAATGTAAATAATAAACACTTAAAGCGACATTTATTATGTTTAGTTCACTTATTTCATGTATTAGCTCATTATCATTATAACAATTTTCAAGTTTTTCACGTCCTCCACTTGATGTATTGATTTATTACACTATGGTGGTGTTTAGTTGGCATTAAATTAATGTAATAACTCTCTAATGTACTAATAAATTATTACTACCTCCATTTCATAATATTAATTGTCTTTTTAGCTTCATGCACATGAATTAAGAAACTAATTTAATACTATCATTTAAAAATTAAAATTTATAAAAAATTCTATCACTACCCCTTTATGAGAAATTAAAAACTATTAATACAAGAAAAAAAAAATTATTGGGACAATAAAAAAAGTTAAGGATGATATAGAAAAATAAATAATTTATTCTCTTAGAAAATTATAAACGACAAATAAATTGGAACAATTTTTTTTTTAAAAAAAAGACAATTATTATGAAATGAAAGTAGTACATTGATGTGACTTTTATTGACTAATTACATATATTAGCTCGCTACGTAAATAATGTAGTACTATTACATCAATTTTTGAGTTTTCGTACCATTTTCTATTTAATGTATTAGCTGGTTACATTATCTAATGCAATAGCTATTATCATCACTCTTTTTGGGCATGTTTCACCCGAAAATACCCTTATCTTGAAAAATATAAATAAGTACTTCTTTTACATATCTGCGAGAAGTTTCAAAGCTGATAACTGATCCAGCTATTTTGGTTGTCCTCAAAATTATTTGGACTCTTCTTCCTTCACGATAGTATTACTTTTACTCATCTCTCTCTCTCTCTCTCTCAGATCTTCACAAAAGCTAGTAGTAATTGATCTATTATTATATATAAAGATATAAAATGAAGGTACTTTTTGGTTGATTTGGTTTAGTAGTTGTTTTAGAGCCGCAATCAATTTATTATGGCGAATGTTATAGACCATAATAAATTTTTTTAGTAAAAATTAATATATGGAGTTAAATATGTTTGCATAAATCCAAGTTGAATTTCTCCATACGTTATGAACTCTTTCAACTTTGTCCATACATAAAATCCAGCATAAATTGGTCTCTTAAAAGTAAAATCTAAAAGATAGCACATTATTGCTTAATAGAGTACGGGAAGGCCACCAAACAAACTGATAGATATACACATATATTGCTTAATGCATATATATAATCCAATTATAGCACTATAATAATATACATTAATTACAATAAAAATAAAATTCTTTCAAATTTTTACATACATAAATAACATAATAATAACAAATATATATAATACAATAATTAATCACACATTTAGTGTCTTAATATTAATCCAATTATGATACTATAATAGCATACATTAATTACAATAAACAAAAATAATTGGACAAATAATAGGTTAGATGTATGTGCTCCTCAATATAAACTAAAACATTCAAATCACTTTCTAAAAGCTTCCCATAAGTATATATTATGATTATTAAATATGCACGTATGATGAAATAAAAATTGATATACTTACTTATCATACTTAAATAATAAACAGTTACATATTAAATATGACAAAAACTTGAAATTATATTAATTTTACGGTACCCAACAAATCCGTTCCTTGCACGGATTATTAAATATATATTATGATTATTAAATACGCACTCATGATCAAATAAAATTTGATATACCTATTTATCATTCTTAGATAATAAAGGATTAGATATTAAATATGACATAAACTTGAACTATATTAATTTTACGGTATCCACCAAATCTGTTCCTTGCACGGGTAAAGGGCTAGTTTAATTTAAAAAGGTGCATGCATTATTCGTTGGTGGTTCTAATAGTAATTAAATTCATTTTCGCCTTTATATTTCTTGACTTTGAAAGTAATTTTTTTAGATATGGAAGTTTTAGGTTATTGTCATTTTCTTATTTTTTTTATTTTTATTTATTAAGCATAAAAACACATGGATCTGAACCTAATATTTGTGGATTTTTTTAGCCAATTATTTCCCCAATTTTTCCCTTGTGTTATTGTAACGGCCATGAATTTTAAACTCTTTATTAATTAAATATGTAATTTAATTTTAACGAGTTAGTTTTGTGAGTTTATTTAAACCTTATGTGGTTATGTAAATTTTTGAAACGATTAAAGGGAGTCACTAATAGTTTATTTAAATTAGTGGACTAACCCTAAGACTTTAATATCAGAGAATTGATAAGGTTGTTAATAATTAAATATTCAATTTATTTGAATATAGTGGCAGGAATTGAACATATTGATTTAATTGCATTTATGAGTAATTACTTGATAGTGTGTTGATTAATTATTATTATGAATAAATAATTAATGAGTAAGAGAATTAATAAATATAATAATATTATATTTACGTGATTAATTGTTTTATACAAGCATGCGATAGGTTAAACCCTTACTATATGGTAGTTAACTATATATTATATATTATACAAGGTGACACAGTAGTATGATATATTATATATAGACTATATAGTAAACTTAATTTCATTATGTGAGATTGATAAGTTGGATGGTGCATAAGAACATATGACATGAAGTGTGTGAGTGAACATTCATGTATGCCTCCTCAACATATAGCAATATCAATGAATTAATTGATAAATGATTTCAATAAGTTGTTATAATAATTATAATAACAGTTATGATGGTAAATAATAATAATGCCTAATTGAATTATATCTGGTATTAAGAAAAATATACATGGATTATATGTTGTGTACCTATTCATTATTAATTACTATTTGAGATAACATAGTATCACCCATTTAAATCTATATGGAGTAAATACATATAACTTAAGGATATACTATGTGCATATACATTATATAATCTAAGTATATATATATTATGCTAAATATGGAGCATACATAATATATATACAATTTGCAAATGCTGAGTTTACATTGTCCCTAAATGAGAGTCCCACCCTCAATTTTCTCTTCACGTGTATGCCCACATGCTATGCTACTCTATTTTCTTCCTCTCAAATTCATCAAAGCTAGCAATAATGAGCAAGGGAGTGGAGATTATGATGAGATATACCAACTCCTCACCAACCATTCATTACCCAATAAACAATCATGTAGTCCTTTGTGTTGATTTGGTGAGCAAAATCAAGGACCGTGTATTCATTTTTCCTATATAAGAGCTCTTCTCCTTCTCATTTTGAAATGCTGAGATTTTCATGTAAGTATAGAATTGCTAGTGAGTTATTGTAAGTTATCAGTGAGAGTGATTGTTATATAGCAGCAAGTATAGTTCATATTAACAGAGGTACATTTCACATTCTTGTTCTTCTATGTCAATTCATTGATTTTGCTATTTGAATGTTAATTGAATTATGAAGTATGTTGTTTAAGTGTTAAATGAGTTAGTAATCATGCTAGAACTGTTTTATGTCTGGAGCATAAAGGAATTCGTATGAATTTTCTGAGATGGGTTTCTGGTTCTGCCGAACAGGAAGTTTTCTCTGGTTTGGCCGGACACCGGTGCAACTGCGCCAGGTTTATACCCGGTGCCTGCGCAGCTGCGCAGGTTCCTGTGACCAGTTTTTGTTTTCTGCTTCTGTTAAGCTGTTGTGATAACAGTTGGTATCTATTTGGACATGTATAAAAGATGATGTTAACTCATAGTACATGTTCCTTGATGCCTACATACAAAATTTTGATCATGTAGTACATGTTATGGAAAGAAAGCTTATGGTTTTGAAATGAACCTAGACTAGTTAAAGTGAACTTTGTCATAAACTTAGCATATGTACATTCTGATTTTTGGCAAGCATGATAGTGTGGTTTATATGAACATAGAATGCATGATTAGTATTGAACGCACTAGTATACGTGTTTGAAAGACTCAAAGGTTTACAAAAGAAAACTTATAGTTTTGAATGCGAACTTTGCCATATAAGTAGCATGTTTATATTCTAATTTTTAGAACACGACCGTATGGTCTATATGGACATGAGAACTTAGCTTAAAGTGTTAGTCGTACACTAGCATACTTGATTGAAAGTTTCAAGAGGTTTTTCAAGCGAAACTTAAAAACTTTCAAAGTAAACATAACCAAGACTTGTGTCTTTTAGATTGGGACCACTTGAATACATGTATGTGACTTATATAAGCGTTCTAGTACATGTGAATCACGGCTATGAGATGCTTTACATATATCGTATTGTCCTTGTGGACTTAGTATATTTTTGAAAGAGAACTTAAGATGTGAAAGTAAATAACATCAAATACCATGTGAATAATATTATGACCATGCGAGCATGTGTATTAGAGTTCGTTATGCCTATAAGCATATTAACATAGACCTCGTTTGGTCAAAGCGTGAATTTTGCATATGCACGTATTAATAGGAAATGAATTTCTGAAGCATGAACTACGTGATTAAAGTATATGTGTGTAGTATACTCGAGCATACATATTAAATATTGTTTAGCCTTGTTATGTGATAACATGACTTTAGTAATCAACTTTGAAGCATGAACTTGTATTGTTTAAAGTATGTGAATTACCGATATGAAAACATGACTTTGAATTGGATTAGGATGAGCATGCTAGTTTCGAATGAGAAATTATAACTTGATAAGCATGTGTATTGGTTTAAATGTCAGTAGTTGCATGCTAGAGTTGCGTCGGGATACTTTCAGGTCCGGACAATTTGCTTAAATCTGATTTTAACAGTTAACATATTATGATTCTATAACTGGTATGTTTGATACTGAACGTGATCTTATGTGATAAACTTATATGATAAGTGGATTATTATAAGTGTAGACTTATAGTAGTTTATATATACTAATTGGAGAGACCAACTTGTTAACATTAGGTCGTTCCAACGCCGTTTAATTAAAGCTAAAACTTATTCGTAGCTGAGCAAACAGGCAAGTATCCTAAATTCTTGCACTACTTTATTTAATGAATCGTGTAAGTGAGTTTCTTAACTTCACTTGATATGAACGCAAGTTCCTTTACACTTTTTATTGTGCAAGTTTTTCCTATCCTTCTTATATTGTATTGAGCAGGTTATTATCGTATTGACAGTTATTCATTTAAGCTTGAACTTCATTTCCAAGCATGCTATTAGGTGGTTTAATTACTTTACAATTATTCTACATCAATATTATTGATATTCGCACTTGGTGCATTTGAGTTCGTACAGTCTGTCTTAGACTTGTACATTATTTAAAGTTCTATAATTCTTGAACTATGTCAAATAGAGTCTGAACCTCTGTTCGGTCAGACAAGTATATGAAGTTTTATAAAAGCTACCCAAACCAATTGATGGTAAGGATTCTTAGACTGAAAGAACACCCCTTATATGATAGGGGAGTACCCCAAGTATCTAATATAAAGATACAAACAGCAGATCTAAATGTTATGCATACATATAGAGTACGCGAGGTTGATCCCCTCAAATACTAAATCTGTAGCCAGTAACCAAAGGGTCAATTAGCTATTGAATCCATTGGAAGTTTTATAGTTCAAAGTCTACTTGACTATCAGTTATTCTAAAAGCAATTATTATTCTTGCTTTCGATATTCATATTGTTGAATTCATTGTCAGATATATTCCTTTCATCATGATATATCCTTTATTGTTGTATTTAAACTTGCTGAGCAAACTTGTTGCTCATTCTTGCTATATCATGACTTCTATTGCAGTTAAGCCCGAGACTTCAGGGAAGGACAAGGGTAAAGGAAAAATGTAGGAATAGTTTGCAAGGAGCAGACTTTGCTTTATGATTAATTTAATTATTGTTATGTAATATGAACCCTAATAATTATTCTAGGGTATGTTTGTATGTTGTATTAAGGTTATCGAATCTTGGGACTAGTAACACATTTCGAATGAATGACATACGTTTATTACATTCTGCATTTAGTTATTGTATGTTGTTTAGAGGTGGAGATTTATATTGTATCGTGACGACTGAATCGGGGTTAGAGGACCCGAATTTGGGGGTGTCACAGTTATGATTCATAAATTTTCCCCTTAAATTATGCTCTGCATTTGTTTTGTTTGATCTAAAAATTATATAGTGAACATGGTACAAAATGATAGATTTATTTATTTTAATCTTGTTTGTGAAGCAAAAATTTATAAGGTTTAATTACATTCTCATGATAGTGTGCTCTTGTAAGGTTATTTGTTATGATATAGGCTCAAACTCCTATTTCTTTCCACCGATCGTCTGCTCTGATACCAAATATTACGATATAGGCTCAAACTCCTATTTTCTCCTGAAAAGCTAGCTAATCTATAGGGGATGTCCAAGCCTATATTAACCCCACATTGATATCCCATACTACCAATGTAGGATCTGTCCCCCATATGACAAAATCACATTGGTATTTATAACATTATTTTTTTCATAGTTAGGATAAAGACTATGGAAAACGAGAAGATGGAAGCAGTTATCATGTGGAGGAAGGATATTGTGGCTATGATAAATTGGTTTTTCCAACTTTAGGAAGTACTTGTGAATGCTTATAAAAGAGCTATATATGGTTTAGGAAGGAGATGCGTAATCAATCGTGTTGATAGGTTTATGACTTTGTATTGATTATTGTATATTAATGATGAGATTTGTCAAAAGAACCTTAGGATCTGTGGCGAAGGCCCATAGAGATTGTGGGGTCAATTTATCCCACTAAAAAAAATTATTTTATAATATATGATAAATTTAGAAGAAGTTTAAGTAATTAGACAATCCATAGAGGATGTTATCCAAACCCGTGATGGTAATGTCTATATCAGTTTTTAGAAACCTTTACTCCGTAGCAATTCTACCAAAAGTATTCCTTATAATATTGATTTTTCCGATTCTACTAGACATTCTGTGTCAGAACCTGTAGAATCTATCTACCAAGGTTCTACTAAATTATCTAGTAATGAATCTGTTAAAATTGAAGATCATATTAAAGGATTACACATATCTGAAAACCAAATACCTCATGGTATTTATGGAGCTAGTACCTCTAACAGAAGACCTAACAGTCCAACCGCTAGTGACATGCATTTTGAATGTTAATGGATTTCTCTCCCAATAGTAAAATTCATAACCTTCTTAACCAGAAATTTATGCAGGATAAATATCAAGATTTTTGAACTTGGTATTTTAAAAACCATAATAAAGAAAAATTAGCAGAATTAAAATCTGATTATTATTCTTACTTGAATAATAACCAGTGCCTTACATCATTTACCCAATGGTATTTTGATTTTGCTATAAAACCAGAATTCTGTGATAAAAATCAATTCAATGTTTTAACCGGTATTTAAAAGGATTGGATAACTACCAATGGTAGTATCATTCAATCTGTTCATCCCCCACCTCAGTCTTTAGAACTAAGGCCAGGGAATGGGAATTCAAAATCTTTAATTATAAATCTGTATGTAGAAATTTCTGAAGAAAATTCTAATCTTCAGAGAAGTATGAGGTATGGTGACATTATACCTATAACCAAACAGAATAATTACACTAATTTGTTTCTTCAAACTGTAGGAAAGCAGTTAATCAGAATAGAAGATCAAATTAATCATTTACATGATAAATGTCAAATGATACCCAAGAATACTAATCTTCAACCCGTCACTATCAAACCTCATCTTGAAGTTACAAACTTTAAGATGAGATCTACTAAGATAGATGATGAACTTGTTGATAATCTTTTAAACAAAATGAAAATTTTAAAAATATCTACAGGTTCATCCTCTCAAATTAATGTAATTTCTGATAAGTCATCTTCATCTCATAATATCGAAGATATTAATGAAGATGATAATGATGGTGAGCTAGATCTTACACATATTTTTGAGATTCAGAACAATTTTCAGGATATTGATTTTGTTAATAAGGTTGCTTACAGCCAAAAACCTATTCAGAAAACTAGTTTTTCAGTACCCAATAGGTACTATTACCTATAGACCTACGCCTCAGGATATTCTTTATGAAGAAGATTTTCTTCATTCCCAGAAATCCTATCATGGTAAAACCATTTATGAATGGAACATAGATGGTAAAATCGAATACCAAATCTTTGAAACCATACACCATATGATGATGTATGCTACTGTTTGTAGGCAAAATAATAACACTGATCACCAGATCTGTAGATTCCTTGCTGCTGGTTTTACCTGTATTCTTAAAGGATGGTGGGATAATGCCATTACTGATATTCAGAAGGAAGAAATCTTGAAATCCTTTAAGATTGACATCGACCCTATTACTCGTACCGAAACCAAAAGGGAAGATGCTTGCTACACCTTAGTACAATCTATCCTTCACCACTTTGTAGGACCTGGACTTATGAATGTCGATAGAGGCAGAGAACTTTTACTAAACCTCAGATGTCCTTCTTTAACCCATTTTAGATGGTATAAGGATGTTTTTCTTATGAAGGTTATGCAGAGAACCGATGCTAACAGTGAACATTGGAAAGCCAAATTTATTGATGGACTTCCTACTTTCTTTGTTGAAAAAGTTCGCAAGAAACTTAAGGATAAACATGATCAAATGAGTATTCCCTATAACCAGTACTCCTATGGTCACCTTGTTGCCGTTATTATCGAAGAAGGATTATCATTATGTAATGATATGAAACTCTAGCATCTTATGAAACAACATAATCTTACTAAAAGACATGAGTTAGGAGAATTCTGCGATCAATTCTCTTATGAGACTAAGATCCAGTATCCTTCTAAACCTAGGAAGCAGCAGCACACTAAAAAGACTAAAACACCTAGAAAAAGTTCTTCTTCCAGAAAAGGCATTTCAGGAAAACCCACTAGAAAAAGAAAAACTAGAAATACAAAAGACAAATCTACTGTTAAGTGCTATAAGTGTGGTAAAACAGGACATTTTGCTAATAAATGTAGATCTAAGATTAAACAGAAACTTAAGGAATTATCTTTGGATGAAGATACCCAACATGATATTCCTAACTGTTTATCTAGTAGTGATAATGAGGATTCTGATCAAGAAGTGGCTGAGGTTTATTCTTCTTGCGAGAAAGATGATGATCAGGAACTCCAATCTTGTGTTACCTGCTCCCCTGAAGGCTGTAACACTTTAGCTGAAGCTAATTACTAGAAAGCTATTGTTGAAATGAATGGTTTAGACATCGGTGGACTTGCAGGTCCCAGCATTAATGTTCTAACCAGTACTCAACAATCTATGCTTGACATAGCTGATCTTATAAAAGACCCAGAAATTAAATTAAATTTTTTGAAAACTTGTTATAAGAATCATAAAACTGATGACATTCTCCCAATAGAACAATACAGTATCCGTGAAGTTATGAAAAGAATGCAACAGTCTAACATCGATAAACCTGTTACTATTCAGGATTTAAAAGGAGAAATAAATCTATTAAAAATCGAAGTTAAACAACTTCAAACAGCTAATGTTATTATAACAGCTGATTTAAATAATATTAAACATCAGTTAAATGCCAAAGCAGATATCTCTGAAGAGAAAGATAAAGATGAAACTTCTGATAACCAGTATCTTATGCTTATGAACTAGGTTGTTTTCCAAAAATGGTATATCCGTATTACTTTTATAATAAAACCAGATTTCATTTTAAAAGATGCCATTGCTCTTGTTTACAGTGGTGCTGATATGAACTGCATATAGGAAGGGTTAATTCCTACTAATTATTTTCAGAAAACCACACAGTCTTTAACTAGTGCTAATGGCAATACTATGAGAATAAAGTATACCAGAAGCTTTAATCTGCAATCAAGGTTTATGTTTACCTACTTCTTTTGTGCTTGTCAGAAATATGAGTCAAAGTATTATTTTAGACACTCCTTTTCTTTGTCTTTTAATGCCTATTACAAAAATTGATACTTTGGGCATTCACACTAATCTTAATAACAAGAATATTATTTTTGAATTTATTACCGAACCGTATACTAAAGAATTAAATCAAGTTAAAAATATGATTTATTCTAAAGAAAAATAGATTAATTTTATCCAGAAGGAAGTAAAGTTTCTTACTACTGAACAAAGGATTTTACAGCCTTCTCTACAGGACAAAATAAAATCTCTTTTGAAAACTTTACAAACAGAAATATGTATTTATGTTCCTAATGCCTTTTGGAACAGAAAAAAACATATTATTTCTCTTCCGTATATTTTTGATTTTAATGAAAAAAATATTCCTACTAAATCTAGGCCAAGCCAGATGAAGAAGGAATATCTTATTCTCTATAAAAACGAGATTGAGTCTCTTAAACAGAAAAACCTCATTAGACCTAGTAATTCCCCTTGGAGTTGCACTGCTTTTTATGTCAATAAAAATGCAAAATTTGAAAGAGGAACACCTAGGCTTGTGATTAATTATAAATCGTTAAATGAGGCCTTACAGTGGATTAGGTATCCTATACCTAATAAGAAAGATCTCTTAAATAGATTGCATGATGCAATCATCTTTTCTAAATTTGATTTAAAATCAGGATTTTGGCAAATTCAGATTTGTGAAAAAGACAGGTATAAAACTGCTTTTACAGTACCCTTTGGTCATTTTGAATGGAATGTTTTACCATTTGAAGTTAAAAATGGACCATCAGAATTTCAGCATATTATGAATGACATTTTTAACCCTTTTACATAATTTATTATTTGCTATATAGATGATGTTCTTATTTTCTCATCTTCTATTGATCAGCATATAAAATATTTAAACATTTTCAAAAATGTTGTTATTAAAAATGGTTTGGTAGTCTCTGCACCAAAAATGACGCTTTTTAAAATAGCCATTCGTTTTCTTGGACATAATATTTCCAATAGAACTATTATTCCGATAGATAGGTGTATTGAATTTGCATCTAAATTTTTAGACGAAATTAAGGAAATTACTCAACTCAGAACATTCTTAGGAAGTCTTAATTATATCCGAGATTATTATCCGAAGTTGTCACAAGACTCTTCTATTTTACAGACAAGGCTTAAAAAGAATCCTATGCCTTGGACAAAAAAGCACACTCATGCTGTTCAGAAAATTAAAGAAAAAGTTAAACAGTTACCATGTCTATCCTTACCCAATTCTGAATGGAAAAAGATCGTCCAAACAGACGCCTCCAATCAAGGATATGGTGGGATACTTAAACAGTGTAACCCCAATAAGAAAAAGGAAGAGCTACTTCGCTTTGCTTCCAGAACATGGAAAGGGGCATCTCTTAATTACCCCACTATTAAACAAGAGTGTCTATCCATTCTTAAATGTGTTTTAAAATTTCAGGATGATCTTTTAAACCAGCATTTCTTGATTAAAGTAGATTGTTCTGCTGCTAAACAAATATTTAAAAATGATGTACAGAATTTTGCTTCTAAGCAAATATTTGCTACATGGAAAAGTATTTTATCAGTATTTAATTTTGATATTGAATATATCAAGGGCGAACAGAATTCCTTACCCGATTTTCTAACCCGTGCATATTTAAAGGGTTGATGAACAGAGGAAGAGGCCGAGGTCGAGGCAGACAATAGTATTATACAGAATTCCCGAGTTTAAATACTCCCAACAGTACATCTCAGGCTTCTTCTAGCCAAACAGCAAAGGATGTTTTACTTTTACTAGAACAATATATCCCCAACAGTAATATTGAAGAAACAATTCTTTATATTAAACCTAATGATGAGAAATGGATGAAAGATCCATGGGAAATCAAGAGGCGCTATTTAGTGACTCAACAATTTCCTACTCATTTCGACCAGTATCGATATATCTATGAGCAAATAATTATAGAAACAGCATCCATGGACATAAAGCATATGCTTCATGATCCAACTAAAACAACCAGCCTAATTTCTTACAGTAAAGCTACTATCAAAAATATCATGCCCATTGCTAATTGGGGTATCCATTGACCCCACTGAAATTTTATAAAATTTTTAATATATGTGGTCAAATTGAATTTTTATAACTTTCTCAATTCTATATTACTTCTACTCGTTGATGTATGCATCTTCCTCTAATATTTTTAAAATAAATAATAATCTAATTTATATTATTTTTATAATATAAGAAATTTAAACATTTATTAACAAATTTGTGATTTGAAAGGCGTATTAGGGGTCAATAAGGGATATATATATATATATATATATATATATATATATATATATATATATATATATAGGATTTCTTTCTAAAGCGAACTAAAGGAACGGATGTTGTGTATTTTCTACACGCAACACGCAAGTGTACGTGGTCAACAAGTAATACAGTGATAAATCAAAGATCGTACCCACAGAGACAATAATTACTGCTTAATTAAATAATTACCAATTTTATAGTATTTCAACTTTATCAAACTAGCGGTCAAATGATATTTTTATAACTAAATTAAAAATTAAAAATAATCGCACACTAAATCGAGAATTTAACAGATTTGAGAGAATTAAGCCCACAACTTCACTTATAATTGCACTTCTGATAGTTATCCTTTTCCTCAGTTTAATTCAGTTACCCCCAGATTATTAATCGAAAACACTAACACAGATAAAATCACCTCACGATGCATAATATCCATACTCACTTATATCCACATATGATAGATTCAAGCGAGACATTCTAATTAACCAATTCATTATAATTCTATGTGAATTACAATTAATCAGAATTTATTTCCAAGTTCTCTTTCTGATTACATATGGCGTAAAGAAATACATCTATCCTAAACACAAATCACGAATTCCATCTATGCAGAATTCACGAACATATGTCACTATGGCCAGTTCTAATCTCCTATGTTCCTTCATAAGTTCATAGGAAATAACATAATAATCGTTGATCATGCAATTACATAACTTAATCACACACATAGTGAATAACCTGGGAATAACATCCATAAACTGAATTTAAGAATAATTAATCATCCATTACAATCAAAGATCCGTTGTAGGCTTAAAATAGAATTAGTTCATCATAAATAAACAAAATTCAATGATCCACATCATAATAAACATCCTGAATACAAGATAAGTAGATAGAGAAAAAGTAGACACTAGAACAATATCACTAATCTCCGCTCCGATCTTGAGTCCGTTGTGTCGATTCAATGCTTCAATCCTCCAAGCACGTTCAATCCTTTAATTAGGGCTTCTTGATCCATCCAAGTCTCTCTCAAACAGCCGTATATTATCTCTTTTATATGCCCCCAGCTGCAAACTAATTATCCCCTTATTTCTCCACAATCCTATTGCAAACAGGAAACTGAACGCATTTCCCTGCCGTAGGCCCGCCCCGGCGGCATTTCCTCCTTTGGTACGCCCGCCCCGGCGGCTAGCCATTTTCCATGCTTGACAAATGCGTACCCCCGCCCCAGCGGGGGGTTTTGGCTTGGGTACACCCCCCCGGCGGGGGGTCATTTCCAGCAAAAACTCAGCCTTTTGTCCTTTTTCTTCTCGATTTCTCATCAAATCATCTCCTGCACAACATAACATGAAGCCAGGTAAAATAATACTAAAATAGCTCAAAGTAATCAAGAAACAAGCTATAACGGATATCAAATCATTGGTATAAAACCAACTCATCAAATACCCCCAAACTTGAGACTTTGCTTGCCCTCAAGCAAAATAATGCATATGCAATATTAATACAATGCCTACTAAAATGCAACTGTCCGATAGCAAGAATATAACCAGTATTGCCTCAGAGAATTGTTATCATAGATAACCAACAAATCCAACCATAGACATATCTGCATCTTAAACCACTCAATTAATCTATACTTGTCAACACCTCTGTTGTGTGTGTGTGCTTAACAACAATAAACTCAGCTGCACATCGAATATACCATATAATATGCGTCTTAGAATGAAAATTATAGTTCTAATTCAGGAAATTGCATATACCAGATAAGTGAATTCAATGTACATAAACCAAGCTTGAAGTTAACATGGGAGACTTTCTATCTTTATACATTCACGGGGGCATTTTGCTCATTTTCCTGTATCTCAATTTTTACTCATGACTGTGCAATGTTTAGTTTCCTTAGGCTCTTCAGTGATACCCATGTAGCGAGCTTTCGACCAATGACTCCCAAGCCAGATGACTTTAGGGCGCTGGGTGTAAAGACATCCCCTAGGGCGTACTTACTCGAGTACCAAAGGCCACGAAACTCAACTAGTCATGGTATTTATTCATGCACTTTTATATATATTCTTTCTTTTTTCAGATATTTTCTTTGCTTTCTTTCTCTCTCTTTTTTCTATGTAGATAGCTCCCATATCTTCCCCCAAGCTTAGGTTTCAGTCCGATCTTCATCATTCTACCAGTTTATTTAATTCCCGTCATTAACCTCTAATCTCTAGTCCAGACGACAATTATGTGGCTATTTGAACTAAGCTGACCAAATTATTGCTTATTGTGCTAACCGGTTACAGAGGTGTTTGACAAGTACTGATTCGTGTGAAAGTCCAAAAGTGCATTATTGTCCTACTTCTCATTACTGGTTATGTTCTGATGCCAATTCAGTTTCATCACTGGCCACTGCTATACCTACACACTGATATAATGACCAAACAATCGTAATTACTAACTCTTTTTGGTCTTTTTATGATTTTTCATTTTTTTAATTAATAATTAATAAGCATAAAACTTTAACAACTATACTCAACTACTATTACATGCAAGTCTTAACAATTTAATGAAAATAAAAACTACACCCCTAAACTTCAACAGAGCAATGTCCTTATTGATCAAAAATATAAAGCAATTAAAGTAACGAGGATTTCCCTGCGGTATCAACTATCCTCATCGAAGTCCGAGTAAGGAGGTGGTGGATATGGCGGCAGTGGCTTTGGAGTCGGAAAGTGAAATGGGTCAGCCGATGTGTTCAGTCTGGATAATGCATCGGCGATCGCAGCGTTGAAGTGATTCTGCGTGGTGAACATATGGTCCTGCTGAGCTGCCAAAGTGTCAGACAATCGACGCTGCTTATCCATCTGCTACTGAGTGGCTGGGGACTGGGAAGCTGAGGTGCCCTCGATTTGCAATGTTGGGTCCGCCTCATCAGCCTCCTCAGTTGGCTCTTGCCTAGCCATACCCGCTGCTTGTTATTTTTCTGCTGCCGATGCGAAAATAAAACCCAATCCCCGAGGCTGTGGTGGTGCTACCAGCCATTTTCTGAACCGGGCTATCATCTTGGTATCCAACAACTAAAGAGGTGGCTGAATTGGTTCCTTAGCTGTCCACTTGACACCGACACGACGATATAGTCCCGTAATCAAAGATGGATGAGGCAATCCGCTTGAGAACAATCCTTGTAAACATCGACGGATAGAAAAATTAATGATGAAGCCTATATCGATGTCTTTGTCTTTGAGGATAGCATACAGGAGTGAGATTTTCTCCTTTGTGATCTCACTCGTATGTGTGGATGGCAAGAGCTTTGCACACAAGAAAGAGTACCAAACTTTTTCATACTGGCTTAGGCTTGAGCTCATAATCAGTGTTCCCCTCTTCTTGCCTCTGAACGCCACAGTGCCCGGTTTGCAAATCTGGTCTAGTATCACCTCATAGTCGGGGCCCCTATCGAGCATTCACTGATATTGGCATGGATTCGGGAGATGCATATTATAATAGTCAGCGATGGCCGTGGGACTGAAATCCACCATTTTTCCCCGGACAAACGCCTGATATGGTTGCACATCCTCGGCGTTTGTATAAAATTCTTGCACAACTGGCACTATTGCTGCGTCGGGTTGATCCGTGAGCGTTTCCCAACCTTGCTCCTCAATCTGTAATGCCATGTCCCCATCGGTAGGTGCCGGCCTAAGACCACGCTCGGGCGTGAGCTTCTTCATTGCCAAATAATCGAACCGGTCGGCGGCGGTTTCACTTCGGAACTTAGTACGATCGAAGGCTCGAGACGGTGCGGCTGAAGAGCTCTCTCCCTTTTTGCGTTTCTGTGCTCTTGGTGGCATGGTGTATAGGTGATAAATATGATTTTTCTGGAGTTGGAGTGGTGGTGGTATTCTATCAAACACTTGGTGGGCAATGGGACTATAGGGTTTGGTTGGTAAGGGTGGGTGATTCAAGGTTCCCTAAATGGATGATGCCCAATAAAGCACAACAAATCCCAAATTATCTCAGTTGCAAAAGCCCAACGGATTTTGCAGATGAACCCCCAAATTGATTAACCTAAAATCTGAATTGACAGTGAATACCTTGGATTATTGAAGTGTGATGTAGCTTGAATGATGGTTGCCGCGAGTCCAAGGTGATTGATTCGGATTGAGAGATTAATCTTGAGAGATTGCACTTGCCCAAAATTAGGTTGGGAGAGGGATTTTTATGTCTCTCGGCAGCCAAAGGGATGTTTGAGGGTTTAGAAGTTAGGCCATTTGCTGCCGAAAAGGTATTTTAAAAACAGACTTTTTGTATGTCCGCCGGGGCGTGACTTATTAAGCTTGAGACCCCCGCCGGGGCGGGGGGTAGGCAGGGATTTAGTCCAGGGGGCCCGCCGGGGTGGCTGTATTTGAGCTGATATTGCCGCCGGGGCGGGGGGTAGGCAGGGATTCCAGCTGAAAAATTTTCTGTTCTTGATGAATTGCTGGATTGGCCTTCCCTTGTTCTTTTAAGGATTTCTCTTGAATGTGTATTGTAATCGACCCATCCCTGCACAAGAATTTTCACTTGTTAGACATGCATTCTTGAGACTAAATGACTACTAAGTTACTAAATGACTCTAATTAATCGACTGAGATATAATATAAATTAACATAAAAGATGGGTTGCCACCCATTGAGCGCTTGATTTTTAGTCTTTTAGCCTGGCTACTCCCTGTTCTCAGTTTGTCTAGGCTAAGTTGATCGTGGTTGTCTGTCGATCGACTTTTCCTCCCCAGTAATGCTTTAATCGTTGGTCCGTTGACTTTAAATGTTTCGGTTGATTCTTTGGAGAATAGTTCAACGACGCCATGCGGGAATACCATTTTTATTGTGAATGGGCCTGACCATCTAGTGTGACGCCCCCAGAATAGGTCCAATCAACCCAACCCATTCTGAGTCACCAAATACATAGTACAGAATCCAAATATAATCTTTTATAACACAAGGTCGTGAAAAATACGACCAGACACTGTGAGTGTCAATACAAACATCTAGAGAATATAAACATTCAACTAAGTCCTCATTATAATTATTATCACACTATTTTATAAAAATAGTGAGGACTACTACTGCTCTTAACTCTGCCCATCACTCTGCTCCTCGACTAGTCCTTGCAACATTCTCATTTCCTGAAGAAGACAATAGATAAAAAGGATGAGCTCAACTAGCTCAGTAAGGAATATTATGACTAAGATAATGGAAAATAAATTATCGTTAGTCTTCAATAAATCGGATAAAATAATATGAACAACAAGTTTTAGATCAACAACTGCAGCGAAAATAATAATATATCAGAAGAATAAAGTAGAAAATGAAGTCTACTATCTTCTATGATTTAAAAGTCCATCATCAATATTTTATCCCTGCCAATCAATATATATCTCAAATCAAATATTCATCTTTGCACTACGGGCCAAAGATATTCATTTGTATCACCAGTTGGTCATGTTCGTCTCAACACCTGTCATATTTGCACTACAGGCCAAAGATATTCATCAAGTAATCGTTCATCTTTGCACTACAGGCCAAAGATATTCATTTATATCACCATTTAGGACTGAAAAATATTTTAAAGAACGAATCTAGTGAGATAAAGGACAAAATTTTGGGATTCGTAATTCAGTTTATCCAAGTTCAAAAATACTCCATAATACTCATTTGTGGGGCAAAATTCAAGAATAAAGTTCAAAACTTGGATCCAATCAAAGATAGGACCCATAATTGCTAACTTGGACAAATAGAAGAAAATTTCATTTTTCAGTAAATAGTGTCGTATTCGTGAATAGTGCCGTATACGTGAATAGTAACCTCGACATGAAAAATATAGAGATTTCATATGAAAAATCATACTTCATAAATAGTACTCGTGAATAGTACCATATTTGTGACTAGTGCCGTATACGTGAACAGTGCCGTATAAGTGAATAGTAATCCCGACGGAAGGTAAATATTTTATAATAAAATTCATACCAATATTTCTATGAAATGATATTGAAAGCAATAACATCATTTACGAAAAAAATAACATCCTTTATCTCAAAAGAATTAGATTTCTGGTTGGAATATCGGATATAATACTGAAGAAAACTTGCACCGAATAGCAACACTCAAAGTATCCAAATACTCACAAAAATACACTCGATATTATATAGAGAGAAAACTTCTGATTCTGGTGTGATTTTCAAATTCTAATTTAGCATCCTATTTGTAGAAAAATGCTTAGAACGCCAAAGCAGAAAATTTAATAAAATATTATTATTCTTAAAAACAAATTCACGCACACCACCTCTCACTTTCACCAGTACTCCACAAGTGGGGACCACCTCACAAAAAATGTTTTTATTAAAAAAAATATTTTTAACCCCAAAAATCACTTTCGACCCAATATTCCGGAACTTCAATAATTCATGAAAAATAGCCCTTTTATCAGAAAAATTCAAATCTTATATCTTTTCCAGAGGAAATTTAATTCTCTACAACTTTGCAGAAGGAAGGTTTTCCAAATTCTAAACAAAAAATGGCCGAAATCCACAAACGGATGATTTTTCACACCAAAATACCGACAAAATACTGATAAAACACATCAACATTAATTCCTTCATTTATATCCATATAAAATAAATATTTTCTTATCATATAAATCAACAATTAATTATTCACAAATAATATTATAGAACCACAATATTGATAACCAGGTCGTTCCCAGGAAAGAGGGGGCTTTCCGATAAGGATTTCTCCCTACAGGTGCGCAATTAAATAATCCCTCCTAGACAGAACTTTCTTAGACATTGCCAATAATGCTATCTAATAATATTATTCAAATAATATGAATTATTGATCTGATAATGGGAAATACTGTGCAGTAGCAATTATTGAATTAACAATAATATAAAAATACCGTGCAATGCCGTGTGCTACTGTGCAACGACGCGTATTACTTCATTTTTAACCACCGGGTATTTCAACAGTGTTAACGATAACAACTACGCCGTTATTTATAGAAAACTCATTCTTGTCGTTTTCTTAATCCGACAGTTTTTCGTTATGGGCCCATAAATGGTTGCGCCGTCGTACGAATATTCCCTGACAGTAAGAATATTCCACGACCAAACGAATATTCTCCGACAACAATGAATATTTTATAACCACTTGCTTATTTAAAATATTTGCGCATTTTACCCATAACATTCCACATTATCAAATTAACTCTTGACTATTTCAAAATAATATATAGAGGAAATTTAATTTTTTATTCATAAAAGTTGGGGTCTTACAACCCCCCCTCCTTATGAAATTTCGTCCTCGAAATTGACGTACGTACATGATGTTTCAAAAAGGTGAGGATACCTAGCTTTCATATCTGATTATAACTCCCAGGTTATTTCCTCGATTCCAACTGTGACTCTCATGGTGCTTCAACCATAGCACCTCATAATGGTACCTATCAGTTTCCCACCGCACAAAAACGGCGTCCCCTACGGAGTCTGGCTTCGGTGCATCCCACACAGGAAGTCACCAGATAGAGGCTCGGGGCTCTTCACACCTTATGGCTCTTGATGCTTTGTCTTGACACATTGACACGTTTAACACCTCGAGATAAAGTCTGCGATCTCTCTCTTCATATTGCTCCACCAAAATGTATGTCAGAGATCACGATACATTTTGGTACTATTGCATTGTGTGCTTCCATCATGATTTTATACTTCAAATCAGTATCGTTAGGAAAACAAAGTCTGGAGTTGACTCGAAGTATTCCTTTTTCATCAATTCTCACCTCTGGAGTAGCACCTTCTTGCACCTTCTTCTTCATCTTCATCAGCTCTGGGTCTGTAGCTTGAGTAGCTTTACTTTATCAATTAAAGCTGGTTATACGCGTATATTTGACATCATCACATGGGTCCCTAGAGTCTTTAACTCTATCTTTATCCTTTGTACGTCATACAAAATAGGCCTTTGTGTTGACACCATCGCACTCGTTCCCACATACAATCTTCTACTCAACGCGTCAGCTACCACGTTCACTTTTCCAGGATGGTATTGAATGGTATTTTCATAATCTTTCAACAGCTCGAGCCAACGTTGTTGTCTCATGTTGAGTTCGTTATAAGTAAAGAAATTTTAGGATGTCATCAACAATGACAATTACGAAATGATCCAAATATTTCTCAAATATTTGGTTCATCATATTCATGAACGCAGCATGGACATTGGTCAATCCGAACGATATAACTAAAAATTCGTAATGCGCGTATCTAGTTCTAAAAGCAGTCTTTGGAATGTCATCAGTTCTAATCTCTAACTGATGATATCCAAAATGAAGATCGATCTTTGAAAAGAATTGCGCATCTTGCAACTGGTCGAACAGGTCATCAATGCGAGGTAATGGATACCTATTCTTGAAGGTGACATGGTTCAACTCCCGATAGTCAATACAACGTCGCATACTACCGTCTTTCTTCTTTACGAATAAAATAGGAGCACCCCAAG
The DNA here is from genome assembly GCA_020205555.1 of Panax stipuleanatus. Lineage (NCBI taxonomy): Eukaryota > Viridiplantae > Streptophyta > Magnoliopsida > Apiales > Araliaceae > Panax > Panax stipuleanatus. Next base: position 14,111,883 of record CM035118.1, on the reverse strand, counting down.
GAGACATACTAGAACATATAAAACCGATGTCTAACAGCTCCTGTAGTTGGACCTTTAACTCCTGGAGTTCAATAGAAGCCATTCGATATGGGGTTTTAGAAATGGGTTTTGTATCGGGCTCGGTTAATAAAGAATTCAACTTCACGTTCTGGGGTAGACCGGGAAGTTCTTTGGAAAATACATCAGGAAACTCATTGAAAATAAAAATATCATTCAAATCTGACGTATTTTGATTTAGATCAGTGACATTAACTAAAAAAGTTTGACATCCGTTTTTTAATAAACGGATAGCTTTATAATTTGAAATCACATTGATTGATTTTAGTGGTCTGGTTGTCTGAATGAAAGCTAACAACCTTACGAAACAATCAATTTTGGAATGATGAGTGGTTAACCAGTCGATTCAAAAATAAATCACATCAAATGTAAGTATTTTCAAAGATATAAGATCAACAGCTAATGTGAGGGTGCCAACTTGAATCAAGCAAGATTTATAAACTGCAGATGTAACGAAAGTTTCACCCAACAGAGTTTCAACAGATAAGTCAAAGTCTAACTTCTCTGGAGTCAAGTTCAAACGTTGAGCACAAGTAGGTGATATAAAAGAATGGGTAGCACCGGTATTTAATAAGGTGTAAACTTCGGAAGAGTTTATGATTAACTTACCCGTAATAACCTTGTTTGGGTTCCTCGCTTCTTGGGTAGTCACGACAAACGCTTTTCCAGGATCCATTGACTTTGACTTGTGTAGAACAACCTCTGATGTCACCGTTCCAGCTGAACTTAACTTTGCTATAACGCACATTCCACCCTCAACTAATTCGTCGCACTCCTGATCCATGATTTGAATCATTACTCTTCGATCCATATCGAATTGGGGTTGACCACTTTGCACATGGTAATTCCAAACTCGATGTTGGATTCTCCCAATTGCTGTCCAAAAAGTGAAATCCATGTCGTCTATTTTGTCCTTCTTGGATCGGACGTCTCTTTCTAAAATATCAACGCGTCGTACGGCTTTTACCCATGCATCCTCCATTCTCATTCGTTTAGTTGTTTCTTCTTTCATCAGAATTTCAATAATTGCATTCTCAGCTTCCAGCTCTAATATCATATGCTCTGTCAGAGAGAGCTTCTGTTCAAGCCTCGCATATAGAGTAGCAAAATCTTGAATTGTTGTATCCCTTTGTTCCACGGCCGCCTGCCATTCCCTGCTCTTCTAACTCATGAATACGATTTTGCAGTTCTACATTCCGATCATAAAATTCTCCTAATAAATCTTCCTCAGGTTCCTCTTCTTCCTCACTCTCAGCTATTACTTTTGCGACTATCTCGGGTGCAACTATTAATTCTTCAATCACTACATAGATAACTACCGCTAAAAGTAAGACTACGAGTAGCGGTGCCTCAATGGTCTCAAATGCTCTATTGCTTAAATGTTCGTTGTCATTCTCAAATACTACCATAAAACAAGGGTTAATTAAAAAAATTAACATATCACATGTTAACCCTATGCTCCGACTGGCCAATTAAATACCACATAAGCTTAGGTAGGACACACTAGCGAAGGATTTACTCGTCTCTGCCCTCCTAGTTCTATTCCTCGATCTCCGCCAGAGATCATATCCCTAAGCTCTGATACCAACTGTGACGCCCCCAGAATAGGTCCAATCAACCCAACCCATTCTGAGTTGCCAAATACATGGTACAAAATCCAAATACAATCTTTTATAACACAAGGTCGTGAAAAATACAACCAGACACTGTGAGTGTCAATACAAACATCTAGAGAATATAAACATTCAACTAAGTCCTCATTATAATTATTATCACACTATTTTATAAAAATAGTGAGGACTACTACTGCTCTTAACTCTGCCCATCACTCTGCTCCCCGACTAGTCCTTGCAACATTCTCATTTCCTGAAGAAGACAATAGATAAAAAGGATGAGCTCAACTAGCTCAGTAAGGAATATTATGACTAAGATAATGGAAAATAAATTATCGTTAGTCTTCAACAAATCGAAATAAAATAATATGAACAACAAGTTTTAGATCAACAACTGCAGCGAAAATAATAATATATCAGAAGAATAAAGTAGAAAATGAAGTCTACTATCTTCTATGATTTAAAAGTCCATTATCAATATTTTATCCCTGCCAATCAATATATATCTCAAATCAAATATTCATCTTTGCACTACGAGCCAAAGATATTCATTTGTATCACCAGTTGGTCATGTTCGTCCCAACACCTGTCATCTTTGCACTACAGGCCAAAGATATTTATCAAGTAATCGTTCATCTTTGCACTACAGGCCAAAGATATTCATTTATATCACCATTTAGGACTGAAAAATATTTTAAAGAACGAATCTAGTGAGATAAAGGACAAAATTTTGGGATTCGTAATTTAGTTTATCCAAGTTCCAAAATACTCCATAATACTCATTTGTGGAGCAAAATTCAAAAATAAAGTTCAAAACTTGGATCCAATCAAAGATAAGACCCATAATTGCCAACTTGGATAAATAGAAGAAAATTTCATTTTTCAGTAAATAGTGTCGTATTCGTGAATAGTGCCGTATACGTGAATAGTAATCTCGACATGAAAAATGTAGAGATTTCATATGAAAAATCATACTTCGTAAATAGTACTCGTGAATAGTACCATATTCGTGAATAGTGCCGTATACGTGAACAGTGCCGTATACGTGAATAGTAACTCCGACGAAAAAGGTAAAAATTTTATAATAAAATTCATACCAATATTTCAATGAAATGATATTGAAAGCAATAACATCATTTACGAAAAAAATAACATCCCTTACCTCAAAAGAATCAGACTTCTAGCTGGAATATCGGATATAATACTGAAAAAAAAATTGCATCGAATAGCAACACTCAAAGTATTCAAATACTCACAAAAATACGCTCGATATTATATAGAGAGAAAACTTCTGATTCTGGTGTGATTTTCAAATTCTAATTTAGCATCCTATTTATAGGAAAATGCTTAGAATGTCAAAGTAGAAAATTTAATAAATTATTATTATTTTTTAAAAAAAACTCACGCACACCACCTCTCACTTTCACCAGCACTCCATACGTGGGGCCCACCTCACAAAAAACTTTTTTATTAAAAAAAAAAAATTTAACCCCAAAAATCACTTCCAACCCAATATTCCGGAAATTCAATAATTCATGAAAAATAGCCCTTTTATCATAAAAACTCAAATCTTACGTCCTTTTCATAGGAAATTTAATTCTCTACAACTTTGCAGAAGGAAATTTTTCCAAATTCTAAACGAAAAATGGCTGAAATCCACAAACGAATGATTTTTCACACCAAAATACCGACAAAATATTGATAAAACACATCAACATTAATTCCTTCATTTATATCCATATAAAATAAATATTTCCTTATCATATAAATCAATAATTAATTATTCACAAATAATATTATAGAACCACAATATTGATAACCATGTCGTTTCTAGGAAAGAGGGGGCCTTCCGATAAGGATTTCTCCCTACTGGCGCACAATTAAATAACCCCTCCTAGACATAATTTCCTTAGACATTGCCAATAATGCTATCTAATAATATTATTCAAATAATATGAATTATTGATCTGATAATGGGAAATACTGTGCAGTAGCAATTATTGAATTAACAATAATATAAAAATACTGTGCAATGCCGTGTGCTACTGTGCAACGACGCGTATTACTTTATTTTTAATCACCGGGTATTTCAACAGTGTTAACGGTACCAACTACGCCGTTATTTATGGAAAACTCATTCTTGTCATTTTCTTAATCCGATAATTTTCCGTTATGGGCCCACAAATGGTTGCGCCGTCGTATGAATATTCCCCGACAGCAAGAATATTCCACGACTAAATGAATATTCCCCGACAACAATGAATATTTTATAACCAGTTGCTTATTTAAAATATTTGCGTATTTTACCCATAACATTCCACATTATCAAATTAACCCCTGAGTATTTCAAAATAATATATAGAGGAAATTTAATTTTTTATTCATAAAAGTTGGAGTCTTACATCTAGACTTCAGCTTTCCGAGGAATAACTTCAACCTAGAGTTGAATAACAGTACTGATTGACCCGGTTCGAACTGGCGGTGCATTATTCTCTGATCATGCCATTTCTTCACCTTTTCCTTATATAACTTTGAATTCTCATACGCCTGCAGGTGAAATTCATTCAGTTCGTTGAGTTTTAACAATCGCTTCTCACCTGCTGCTGATATATCGAAATTCAACTTCTTGATTGCCCAATAAGCTCTGTGCTCGAGTTCTACCGGTAGGTGGCATACTTTTTCATAGACAAGCTGATAGGGGGACATGCCTATCAGAGTCTTGTAGGCGGTCCGATACGCCCACAAAGCATCATCTAACTTTACTGACCAGTCCTTTCTATTTGGATTGACAACTTTTTCTAGTAGTCTTTTGACATCCCGGTTAGACACTTCCGCTTGTCCACTTGTTTGCTGGTGATAGGCTGTAGCAATCCAATGTTTGACCCCATACTTTGCCACAAGAGTTGTGAAGAATTTGTTACAGAAGTTGCTCCCTTCATCGCTGATAATTGCTCTTGGTGTTCCGAACCGAGTGAAAATATTCTTTTGTAAGAACCTTAACACCATTTTTGCATCATTTGTCGGTAATGCCACCGCTTCAACCCATTTCGAGACGTAATCTACAGCCAAGAGGATGTACAGATTGTTGAATGAAGACAGAAAGGGTCCCATAAAATCGATCCCCCATATGGCAAAAACCTCGACTTCCAAGATCATGTTTAATGGCATTTCATTCTGTTTTGATATATTCCCCACTCTCTGACATCTATCACAATTCTTCACGCATTGATGTGTGTCTCTAAACAACGTGGGCCAGTAGAATCCTGATTGAAGAACTTTTGCTGCTTTGCGATCAATCCCATAGTGTCCCCAATATAGTGATGCGTGACATGCCTGTAGGATGCTCTCCACTTCACTTTTCGGGATACATCGCCGATCATTTTATCAGCACACTGGCGGAACAAGTATGGTCCGTCCCACATGTACCACTTTACATCATGTAAGAATTTTCTCTTTTGGTGACGGGACAAGTCTGGTGGGAGGACGTTACTGACTACGTAATTAGCGAAGTCCGCATACCACAACAACTCGCCTTTTATCAAAAATAGCTGTTCGTCAGGAAAAAACTCATTGATTGTTAACTTGTCTGTTTCATCCTGCTTTGGGTTCTCAAGCCGTGAGAGGTGATCGGCCACCTGGTTCTCTGTCCCCTTTCTATCCTTGATTTCTAGGTTAAATTCCTAGAGTAGTAACACCCAACGTATAAGCCTTGGCTTTGCATCTTTCTTCTCAACTAAATAGCTGATAGCTGAATGGTCGGTGTACACCACCACCTTAGTTCCCACCAAGTATGACCGGAACTTGTCGAAGGCATACACAACTGCAAGCAGTTCCTTTTCCATGGTGGTGTAATTTAACTGTGCATCCGTCAAAGTCTTGCTTGCATAGTAAATGGCATGAAAGATTTTCTCCTGTCTTTGTCCCAATACTGCTCCAACTGCAAAATCACTTGCGTCACACATGAGTTCAAATGGCTTGGTCCAATCAGGTGCTATTATTACGGGGGCCGTGGTCAAGTTCTTCTTTAACTGCTCAAAGGCCACTCGACAATCTTCATCAAACTTGAATGGGACATCTTTTTCTAATAGACTGCAGAGTGGTTTAGTGATTTTCGAGAAGTCCTTGATAAACCGTCGGTAGAATCCAGCATGACCGAGAAAACTCCGAATACCCTTTACCGACGTAGGCGGCGACAGATTTTCAATTATTTCTAATTTTACTCGGTCGACTTCCAACCCTTTTTCTGAGACTTTGTGGCCAAGAATTATCCCCTCTTGGACCATGAAGTGGCACTTCTCCCAGTTTAGCACTAAGTTCGTTTCCACACACCTCTTCAAAAATCAATACCAGGTTTTCGAGGCATCTATCAAACGATTCACCAAATACCAAAAAATCGTCCATGAAAACCTCAACACCTCGCTCCACCATATCTGAAAAAATTGCCATTATGCATAGCTAAAATATTGCCGGTGAGTTGCACAGTCCAAATGACATCCTCCTAAAGGCAAAGGTACCATAGGGATATGTGAACGTCGTCTTCTCTTGATCCTTCGGTGCAATGACGATCTGGTTGTACCCGAAATACCCATCCAGTAAGCAGTAATATTGATGTCCGACTAATCTGTCCAACATCTGATCAATGAATGGCAAAGGGAAATGATCCTTTCTAGTTGCCTTATTCAGTCTTCTATAATCCATGCAAACTCTCCAGTCGGTTATTGTTCTAGTTGGTATTAACTCATTGTTTTCGTTCTTCACCACTGTCATACCGCCTTTTTTCAGTACACATTGGACTGGGCTCACCCAAGCACTATCTGAAATTGGGTAGATGATTCCTGCGTCTAGCCATTTCAAGATCTCTTTCTTCACCACTTCTTTCATTATAGGATTGAGTCGCCTCTACTGTTCTACTATGGGTTTGCTATTCTCTTCCATCAGGATTTTGTGCATACAGAATGATGGACTGATCCCTTTAATGTCGGCGATGGTCCAGCCAATAGCAGATTTATATTCCCTTAGCACTCTCAACAGCTTACTTTCCTGCATTGGGTTAAGTGCAAATGCAATAATAACCGATAAAGTAGATGAATCTCCTAAAAATACATACCTGAGATGATTAGGTAAGGGCTTTAGTTCAAGCTTAGGTGGTTCCTGGAGAGATGACTTCATCTTTTCTGATACTGCACCTTCCATTCCCAAAGAGTCAACTAGTAATGTGAATCTATTCGTTCTCGGATGAGCTTCTAACAGCTGTAGATACTCAATTATTTCGGCATCCCCCTCATAACAATCTTCCATCAGTGCTAATTCTAGTGGGTCAGTATTCAATATCCGAAGTTGTTCCTCCTCCACCACTGTGTCTATTATATCCACCTAGTAACACTCCTCATCTTCCTTGGGAAAGTTCATGGCTTTGAATACTTTGAAGGTGACTTGTTGATCATTCACTCTCTTGGTCAACTCTCCTTTCTGCACGTCGATGAGTGTATTTCCAGTAGCCAAGAATGGTCGACCAAGGATTATTGGAATTTCCTTATCTTTTTCGAAGTCGAGGATGATGAAGTCTACTGGGAAGAGTAATTTGTCCACTTTCACCAAGATGTCTTCGATAATTCCCCGTGGATAAGTTACTAATCTGTCCGCCAACTGTAGGGAGATGTTGGTAGGTTTAGGTGCTGGTAACCCTAGCTGAGTGTAAACTGATAATGGCATAAGGTTAATACTGGCACCTAAATCACAAAGGCATTTGTTGAAGGTTACACTCCCTATAGTGCATGGAATGGTGAAACTACCCGGATCCTTCAACTTTGGTGGAAGCTTCTTTTGCATAATCGCACTACATTCTTTTGTTAGTGCCACAGTTTTGAAGTCCTCTAGTCTCTTTTTCTTTGAAAGAATATCCTTCATAAATTTGGCATAACTGGGCATTTGCTCTAATGCCTCCGCAAAAGGTATATTTATATGTAGCTTCTTAAACACTTCCAGAAATTTTGTGAACTGTTGCTGTAGTTTTTGTTTGTGGAGTCTTTGTGGAAATGGCGATGGAGGGTAAACTACTGGTGTAACCACTTGTTCCTTTTCTGCTGGTTTTTCTCCTTCCTCTCTTTCCACTGTTTGTTCCTTACTGGTTTCAGCTTGCTCTTCGGCCACCGGCTTCTCCAAATCTAACTCCTCTAATTGTTTTCCATTCCTGAGTGTCACCGTTTGACATTGCTCATGTCCTTCCTTAGGATTCTTCTCTGTGTCGCTAGGCAACGATCCCTGGGGCCGGTTATTCAGTGCACTTGCTATCTGTCCCATTTAAATCATTAGATTCTTCATGTCCACCGCAAGAGCCTTCTTCTCTTTCCTCACCACTTCATTTTTTGTTCTGACTCTGGCTATAGCTTCTTCGTAACCTAACTTTTCATCCTGTTGTGGTGCTGCCTGTTGCTGCGAATTCTAAAAACCAGGAGGGCATGGTAGTCGTGGAGCCTGCTGTTGGTTCTGTGTGTTGCTCCATGGGAAGTTCGAGTGGTTCATGTTCCCTTGATTGTATGTATTTTGGTATGTGTTGGCTGATCTGTTATAATTACCCACATAATGAACTGCAGTTGGGTTAATTGCACACTGTTCAATCGGATGTTCTCCTGCACAAAGTTCGCATATGGATGCTACCTGCTGCATGTTTCCCTTTGTCACGGTCTCAATACTCTTTTGTAACGATGCCAGTTGTGCCAATATAGCTGTCGAAGTATCCACTTGTAGAACACTTGCTGCTGTGGGCTGAGTCAATCTTTCAGTTGGCCATTGGTACTCGTTTGAAGCCATCGTTTCTATCAATGCCCATCCGTCCTCAAATTTCTTCGTCAAAAACGCTCCTTGTGAAGCTGCATCTATGCTAGACCGTATCTAACTCGATACTCCATTGTAAAAATTACTTAGCTGCATCCAGGGTGGAAATCCGTGATATGGGCACTTTCTCAACAACTCCTTGTACCTTTCCCATGCTTCATAAAGTGGCTCACCTTGGTATTGTGCAAACGAAGATATCTCCGTTCTTATCATATGTGTCTTCGATGGTGGGAAGAACTTGGCCAATAATTTCTGTGCTAGATCACTCCATGTCGTGATCGATCCCGGTGGTTCAGAATGTAACCAAGCCTTTGCCTCATCTCTGAGCGAGAAGGGAAATAACCTCAACTTGAGAGCATCGTCTGACACTCCATTGCACTTGAAAGTGTCGCAGATTTCTATGAAAGTGAAGATATGATCATTCGGATCATCATTCGGAAGACCCCCAAACTGACAAGTATTATGCACCATTTGTATTATTCCAGGCTTAATCTAGAAATTATTTGCATTGATTGCTGGCCTGGCTATACTTGAGTGAATTTCTGAGATCTTTGGTATATCATAGTCCTTCATTGGTTTGTCTTCCTGTTGCTGTTCCGCCATATTTGTTCTGGGTATTTTAAATTCCTCTCAATTCTTTGCAATCCACTCAGTTAACCCCCGAAACCTTTTGTCGATATCGTCCTCAAAGGGCAACAACTCTGGCTTCTTCGATCTAGTTTGCATGCACTACTCGAAAGTTCCTGAAATAACCAGACAAACAAAAAAATAAGGATAAATATATATATCTATGTTTAATTAAAACTGATCTACTAAAATCGATATTGTAAGTAACAAACGCAATTACTGTCTTCAGCAACGGCGCCAAAAACTTGTTGTGTATTTTCTACATGCAACATGCAAGTGTACGTGGTCAACAAGTAATATAGTAATAAATCAAAGATCATACCCACAGAGACAATAATTACTGCTTAATCAAACAATTACCAATTTCATAGTATTTCAACTTTATCAAACTAGCGGTCAAATGATATTTTTATAACTAAATTATAAATTAAAAACAATCGCACACTAAATCGAGAATTTAACAGATTTGAGAGAATTAAGCCCACAACTTCACTTATAATTGCACTTCTGATAGTTATCCTTTTCCCCAGTTTATTTCAGTTACCCCCAAATTATTAATCGAAAACACTAACGTAGATAAAACCACTTCACGATGCATAATATCCATACTCACTTATATCCACATATGATAGATTCAAGCGAGACATCCTAATTAACCAATTCACTATAATTCTATGTGAATTATAATTAATCAGAATTTATTACCAAGTTCTCTTTCTAATTACATATGGCGTAAAGGAATACATCTATCCTAAACACGAATCACGAATTCATTCTATGCAGAATTCACAAACATATGTTGCTATGGCCAGTTCTAATCTCCTATGTTCCTTCACAAGTTCATAGGAAATAACATAATAATCAGTGATCAGGCAATTATATAACTTTAACACACACATAGTGAATAACCTGGGAATAACACCCATAAACTGAATTTAAGAATAATTAATCATTCATTACAATCAAAGATCCGTTGTAGGCTTAAAATAGAATTAGTTCATCATAAATAAACAAAATTCAATGATCCACATCATAATAAACATCCTGAATACAAGATAAGTAGATAGAGAAAAAGTAGACACTAGAACAATATCACCAATCTCCGCTCCGATCTTGAGTTCGTTGTGTCGATTCGATGCTTCAATCCTCCAAGCACGTTCAATCCTTTAATTTGGGCTTCTTGATCCGTCCAAGTCTCTCCCAAACAGCCGTATATTATCTCTTTTATATGCCCCCAGCCGCAACACTAATTAGCCCCCTTATTCTCCACAATCCTATCGCAAACAGGAATTGAATGCATTTCCCTGCCGTAGGCCCGCCCCGGTGGCATTTCCTCCTTTGGTACGCCCGCCCTGGCGGCTAGATATTTTCCATGCTTGACAAATGCGTTCCCCCGCCCCAGCGGGGGGTTTTAGCTTGGGTACACCCGCCCCGGCGGGGGGTCATTTCCAGCAAAAAACTTAGCCTTTTGTCTTTTTTCTTCCCGATTTCTCATCAAATCATCTCCTGCACAACATAACATGAAACCAGGTAAAATAATACTAAAATAGCTCGAAGTAAGCAAGAAACAAGCTATAACGGATATCAAATCGTTGGTATAAAACCAACTCATCAACGGACTATGAACGAACTGAGGAAAAAACACGCGGGATCAGCCGTTTAAGGAGAAAGCAAACAAAAATAATAAAACATGCGGGTTATAGGCTTGTTGGGTGAGTTGTAAAATGGGTCAAATTAATTACAAAAAAAAACCCATTAGGTCTCAGATGAACCATCGATTTCTCTCTCTAACCCGTCCATCTCTCTCTCACTACGAACCTGTAGTAAACGGAAGGTGAAGATTCCTACAAAGCTCCGGCCAACAGATGGTTATTACTTGTTATATTAACAATATTGTAATCAAATACATGTTTTACATATGCAATCGGTTTAAAGTACAAAATTATCTTAAAAAATTGGCTCGCCCCCGAAACCTTGCCAAATTATTTATAGCATCACAATATTTTGACCCCACTGAATAAAAATCCTGCCTTCGTCACTGCCTAGAATGAATTGGAGATTATGAATTTCTAAAATTATGTTGTATGTTTAAAACCATTGGCAATTTGAATGATGCAAGACGCATGCAAGTAGATGAACAAGTTGCCGTTTTCCTACACATTTTGGCACATCAAATAAAAATTCGAGTGATGAAGTTTAGGTTTCAAAGGTCAGTTGAAAGTATAAGTAGGCATTTTCATCGGGTCCTTAATGTTGTTATTCGTTTAGGAGTATTGCTTAAGATACCTCAACCAATACTAGAAAACTCTATGGATGAATGATGGAGATAGTTCAAAGTACCTTGTAGCATTGTTTATGCAATTTTGTATACTTAAACATTAATTTTCTATTACTCCCTCCATCCTCAAAAGGACAACTAAATGTATAATTTTTTTAATCTTCAAAAGAATGAGCTAAAGTACATAAAGTGAAGGGTAAGTATGTCATTTAGTGGGGTTCATTAAAAAATATATTCAGCACTTTATGTAATTTTGTGGGACCATTAAAGATAAATTTAAATTTTTTTTACTCTCTTTTCTTTACTCTACTTTTTTTAATATATGTAAAAAAAATGTTCATCCTTACGAGAACGAAACGAGTATATGTTAGAAGTGCCTACGTAAGGGTGAAGGTGGCACTAGAGGAAAAGGCTAAGTATCGTAGCCGAAAGAATAAGATTGCAACCTGTTGGAATTTGGGTATCCAAGTCCGACCCATTTGGTTATATCAGATAATCCAACTGACCAACTCAAGAGGACGTTAATATTATATGCGTTACGTGATGGGAGTTGGAGGTTTTAATAGGGAAGTGGTTCAACCACTTCGGCTATTAAATACTCACGTCTCCTCACTTCAACGTAACGATCATTATTCCTAAGTTGGCCAAATACCAAAATACAGAAAGCTATCCCAAATACAGAGACCAAACCCAATTTCTACGAACTTTGATATAACGTTCTGTTCTCATACCGTAGTTCAGAGACATTGTTGGGTTACAGAGAATTGGGAATTGCAGGAAATTTTTCGCGTCAAAAGTTTTCACGCTACAAGCGGTAAGCCTTTGTCCTTCCTGTTATGTGTAAATATATGAAATAGCATGCTTATTAAATCCTTCATTGGTATCAGAGCAGAGTTTAAAGATCTCATTTATGCTATATAAGTTATATTTACACTCTATGCCATGATTGCATGTTTAAAAACTTGAAAACATCATTAATGGCAATTATAGTTACACTAAATGTTAGCGGCTAATATTGCAGTATATTATAGCCTAAACACAATGTATATGAACTGCATATTTTGGGTTTAACTGAATTTGTATTTTAAGATTAATTTAAAACCCTAGTTTGCAAACATTCCTACTTTGAACATCCATAACTCTTTTTTGTGGCTATCCGATTTACATGATTCTTGTATATATGCGTAGTACATCTAATAAGCTTTCTAATGATATAATATACGTTTAAATCGAACTTAAATTGGCCGAGTTATGGCTTCTCAAAGTTTGGATCGCGAATTGAGAAACATAATGGCTGAAGGTTGAAGGAGAAGTGTAAGTTTCAGTCTCGGACAAAAACTTGTGCACTTCACCTCAATCTTGGAAGCTCCCAAAATGGGTATTGAGCATACCAATAGCCTCAGCATATCCAGTCGATCACACCGGTAAAATCAGCGTCGCGATCGGAGCTCGAAAAATCAGCACGTGGAAGACACGTGCGTCGGAATGCCGCGGTGGCCACGTGTGGGCGCGCAATGCGCGGCTGCCTGTTGCAACTGGCACGTGCGCTACACGCGCTGGCGCCTGACCCGCGCTTCTTGCCCGCCCGCTCCTGATCCTCCCGCTCGCTCGCTCGCTCGACCCATTGACTGATTTTGACTCTACTGTTATTATTTATTTTATTAAATTTCCAAAAAAAATAATTTTTTAATTATTTTAATCATGGAAATTAATTAATAAATAGCAATTTGGATTATTAAATTCTGGAAAATTAATAGAAATTAATTATTAGCATGAAATTGATGTTTCCCAGGAATTTTGAATCATTAACTGTTTTTGATAATTTTAGTTAATTTTCTATCTATTAATTAATGGCTTATTAATTATGAAAATTAGCAAACTTATCATAAAAATTCTAGAAAAATTACAGTGACTATTTTATGATATTAAGTTACTGTTTTGAATTTTTCAGAGGATAATAATTGATTTTGATAGTTTTTGGTTAATTTTTAATTAATTATGCAATAGTTTATTAATTATGATAAATAGCATGATTATTAGAAAATTCCAGTAACATTTTTATGATGATAATCTACTGTTACAAATTTTTTTGGAAGAAATTAACAGATTTGGATATCTTTGGTTAATTTCTATCTATTTATGCATGATTAATTAATTGTGATAATAAGCAAAATTATCAAAATAAATTCTAGAAAAATTACAGTAATATTTTGTGATGTTTATATACTGTTGAATTTTTTTTGGATGCATTTTAATATTTTTATAGCATACTTGGTATATTAATTGAGTAATAATGCCTATTATTTAATTTCTTTTGTTAATATTTTGGGAATATTAATATGTGGTGCTTGGAATTAAATTGTTATGCTGTAATTATATATATACCCCTGTTCCTAGTGGGATTCATTTAGGTTATAGTGATTTAATTAAATTATTCCCTAAATTACACATCTTGTGCACTGAAAAATTAAATTTAAATAATTAGACATTTATACGGATTGTGATTCCTAAGCCCAGCAAAGTCTCCCTTCTATATTTATGACTTATTATTTTTATGTTAATTTGGTTCACGCGACAAAGATGATTTATATACTGTGGTGAACTACTCGAATATCTCTAATAAGATTCTCCCCTTCTTTTCCCAAAAGAAAATGGACATTGCTAGATTGCATCTCTTAACTACCAAATTTGACAGTTATACAAAGAAAGATGAACACACCTTTAGAGAACATCTTCAGGTCATGTCGAATATGATTGAAGCGTTAGGAGCTGCTGGCAACCCTTTGTCAGATGAACAACAAATTTGGGCAGTGATACGTTCATTTCCCACCAATTGGAACAATCTCAAGATGAAAATATTAAATCTTTGGAAGATATTTTTCATCACCTCGAGCGCTTAGAAGCTGAGCAGCTAGAGTTTGAGTGTTTAAGGATTGAACGACTAGAGGATGAACGCCTAAAGACTCGACAAATAGAGATTGTCAATGCTAATGCTCCTCAGAAGGCTGCAGAGGCTGGTACTTCCAAGAGGAAGAGAAGTAAACGTAGTTCTGGCAAGAAGGACAAGGCCAAGTTGATTTGTTACAACTGTGGCACAGCAGGACACTTCACTCGTGACTGCACTGAGCCGAAGCAGGTACTTACTTGTCTTGATCAATCTATGTGTTTAGTGTCTTCCACTATATTCGTTGCTCATTCTCTCCATTTTTGGATTGTAGACTCTGGAGCAACGGACCACATAACGCGTGATCGGAAAAGATTTGTGGAGTACCGCCGCATTCCGGCTGGCAGAAAAGTATATATGGGGAACGATTCCAGTGTGAACGTGCTAGGCATTGACATTTACAAACTGGAAATACGAGGATGCTCTGCATTGATCCTATATGATGTACTTTATGCACCGGATGTCCGACAGAATTTATTTTCTGTTATATCAGTACTTCGTTTAGGATACTCTATTCGTTTTGAGAATAATGGTGTTATAATTTCGAATGGGACGAATGTTTTTTGATATGGTTTTATGATGAATGGTTTTATGGTTTTGGATACTATTGATTCTAGCATTAATAGTAGTGATTCATATTCCTTACTTGTTGAAAATGATCATGATGGTTCAATTCAATGGCATGCTAGATTAGGCTATATTGGACAAGATAAAATGGCCAAGTTAGCTCGAGCAGGTCTTTTAGGCCCACTCGCTAAGGTCAATCTACCCATATGTGAACATTGTTTGGCAGAGAAATCAACTAGAAAACCATTCAGTAAAGCCACAAGGGCAGAAACACCATTGCAGCTAATTCACTCAGACATCTGTGGCCCTATGAATGTAAAAGAAAGGCATGGACGTTTTTATTTTCTCACAATGATAGATGACTATACAACTTCGGGTACACTTTCTTGATCTCTCATAAGTCTGAGGCATTAGATTACTTTAGACGTTATTTGATTGAGGTTGAGAATCAGTTAGATAAAAGTGTTAAGGCACTTAAAACTGACCGAGGTCGCGAGTATCTGTCCGATCAGTTTAAAGAACTCTATGAGGAAAAAGGGATAATCAGGCAACTGACAATCCCTAGAACTCTGTAACAAAATGGTGTGGCGGAGAGGAGGAACCAGACATTATTAGACATGGTTAGGTCTATGACGGCGTAAGACAATTTGCCTATCTTCTATTGGGGTGATGCCTGCAACATATATACTTAATCGTATGGCTTCGAAATTAGTTCAGTCCACCCCGTATGAAATGTGGATCGGCAGAAAGCCCGAATTGGGCGGAATACGGCCTTTGGGATCAGCTGCTTACGTGCACAACACTTCTCATTAGCATAGAAAGTTAGGCCCGAGGGGTAAGAAGTGTATCTTTGTAAGATATTCTGAACACTCCAAAGGCTATGTGTTTGTTGGAGAGTAGCCTGATGGGACTATATCTGAGATAGAGTCACGAGATGCGTATTTCCTTGAGATGGATTTTCCTAATAGAAGTGATGTGAGCAAGGAGATAAACCTTTATGAGATGGATGAAGATTTAGGCGCCCCAACTCGTACAGTAGAGGCCGAAGAGGTTAATCCTCATGCTCCTGTAGAAAGTGGGAGTGACATGCCTTTGAGTAGTTCTCATCCATCAAATGAAGAATCTTTTGCTCCTTAAATGCGTAGAAGTCAAAGGGGTAACATTCCACGTCATCTCTTTGAGATTGAGGGAAATGCCTTTGTGGTTGATGCGCAGGACGATGAGGAACCTCGATCTTATTGAGCTGCTCTATCATCTGCTATGAAAGATAAGTGGATGATTGCAATGGAAGAAGAAATGGAGTCTATAATGACTAATCTAGTCTGGGACTTGGTTGACCTTCCACCAGGGCGAAAGGCTATTGGAAACAAATGGGTTCTTAAAGTCAAACACAAGGCGGATGGTTCCTATTGAAAGGTACAAAGATCGTCTTATAGCTAAGGGCTACACCCATCAAGATGGAATTGATTACGAGAAAACTTTCTCACCAGTTGTGAGGTTTGCCTCAATTCGCCTCATCCTAGCGATTATCGCACATTTGGATTTGGAGTTATATCAAATGGACGTTAAGACAACTTTTCTCAATGGAGATTTAGCTGAGGAGATATACATGGATCAGCCAAAAGGTTTCGTTATGGAAGGACAAGAGTGCAGAGTATGCAAGCTCAAACGTCCTATCTATGGTTTGAAGCAGGCGTCCACACAATGGTATCTGAGATTTCATCGAGCCATCATTAGTGATGGATTTACGATGATCTAGAATGACCATTATGTATATATCAAACGGTCCAAAGATAAATTCCTTATCTTATTTATGTATGTCAATGACATCATTTTAGCTGGGAACGATAAGGATATGATTGTCGCCACAAAAGGGTGGTTGTACTCTAATTTTGAGATGAAGGACATGGGGGAAGCAGCTTATGTTCTTGTGGTTAAGATCTATAGAGATCGCTCAAGAAAGCTTCTTGGTTTGTCTCAAGATACTTACCTTAAGAAGGTTCTTGAGCAATTCCAAATGAAAAACTGCAAGCCTATAGACACTCCTATCGCTAAAAGCGACGCTATTGGACCCAAACAATGACCTACTTCTCCCAAGGAGATTAAGAAGATGTCCCACTACCCGTATGCCAATGCTATAGGAAAGCTAATGTATGCAGTTGTGTGTACTCAGCCTGATATAGCATATGCAGTCGGTTATCTCGGTCGGTATCAGTCAAACCCTGGGATTGCTCATTGGAAGGAAATCGAGAGGATTTTGTGATATTTAAAGGGTACTTTGGACTACATGTTGTGCTATGGAGGACCGTACCTACGTTTGATCGGATACTCTGATGCCAGTTGAGGAGGTAACCAGAGCATACGCAAGTCGACCTCAGAATATGCATTCTTGCTACATGGTGGTGCCATCACTTAGTGTAGCAAGAAACAGACTTGCGTTGCTCTTTCTACAATGGAGTCGAATTTTGTGGATTATACGTCAGCTGTTCAGGAAGCCATGTGGCTGAGGAGATTCTTCGAGGATCTTTGTAAGACCCCAACTTTTATGAATAAAGATTTAATTTAATTTATATATTATTTTGAAATAGTAAGGTGTTGATTTGATATAATGTTATAGTTATGGGTGATTTATGCATATTTTATAAAGTAAGATAGTTGTCAAAAAATATTCGTTGTGTAGGGGAATATTCATTTGGTCGAAGAATATTCTTTTTATTGGGGAATATTCGTACGACGACGCAATCATTGGTGGACCCCACAACGGAATTGTCGGATATAGAGAACGACAAAAATAACATTTTTATAAAAGTAACAGCAAGACTTTTACCGTTAAACTGTAGAAATACCCGGTGATAAAAGTACAGTAATACACGTTGTGCACAGTAGCACACGGTATTGCACAGTATCTCTGATTATTGATTCTTATGTAAGAAGTCACTCAGTATTTCATTCAATAATTGCCATAGTAGTTGCTGTATAGTATCTCAAATTTTTTGCCTCCAAATAAAATTGTGATGGATTTGTATTTGGCGTCACTAAATGTGAACATTAGTAACGAAATCATATTGTCACTAAATTTTACAAATAATTAATGACAAACTATTATGTTGTCATTGAAAGAAAAATTGTGTGATAATAAATAATGTCATCAATTATTACAAAGATGTCACTAAAAGGTTTCCCTCCAAAATTTTGGTACGAAATTCCACCTCCAAAATAAATTGTGACAAAATTTTGTTAACCGTCATCAAATGTGTAAATTAGTGACGATATAAATGATTAATAATACAAAAGTAAAGGTCGTCACAAAAGCAAAAATTTTAGTGACGATTATGAATTTCGTAATTATTAATTAACAAATTTTGACAAAATGTTGTGCGTGGAAAAAACATTCGTCATAAAATGTGTAATTTCTCGTTTTTGGGTTGAAGATCTGGAGACACTACCTGTATGGGGAGAAAGTGGAGATCTATACGGATCATAAGAGCCTTAAATATTTCTTCACTCAAAAGGAATTCAACATGCAGCAACGACGTTGGCTTGAGATTTTAAAAGATTACGGCCATACCATCCAATACCATCTTGGAAAAGCTAACGTGGTAGCAGACGCGGTGTGTAGAAGATCATATGCGGGAACGAGTGCGATGCTGTCAACACAAAGACCCATTTGTATGACTTACAAAGGATGGAGATAGAGTTAAAGACTCCAAGGACCCACGTGAAGATGGCAAATATAAGCGTAGAATCAGCTTTAATTGATAAAGTTAAAGTTGCTCAAGCTACAGACCTGGAGTTGATGAATATGAAGAAGAAGGTGCTATTCCAGAAGTAAGAATCGACGAAGAGGGAATAATTCGAGTCAACCTATAGACTTTGTGTTCTTAACGACTCTGATTTGAAGTATAAAATCATGATGGAGGCACACAACACACCGTTTGCAATTCATCCTGGGATTACAAAATGTATCGTGAACTTCAATATATATTTTGGTGGAGCAATATGAAGAGAGAGATCGCGGAGTTTATCTCGAGGTGTTTAACGTGTCAACATGTCAAGACAGAGCATCAAGTGCCAAAAAGTCCATTGCAACCACTTGAAATTCCAAAATGGAAGTGGGAACACATCAACATGGATTTCCTTACGGGTCTTTCGAGGGTTTCTCAAGGCATAGATGCAATTTGGGTTATTGTCGATAGATTAACCAAGTCTGCTCATTTCTTGCCTATACGAGAAACTTATTCACTTGAACGTCTTGCTCGTATGTACATAAATGAGATTGTAAGACTGCATGGTATGCCAGTATCCATAGTTTCTGATCGAGACCCAAGATTCACTTCACAATTTTGGGTCAGCTTGCAGAAAGCTATGGGCACTGATTTACGATTCAGTTCTGCATATCATCCTCAAACGGACAGGCAATCGGAAAGGACTATTCAAACTCTTGATGATCTATTGAGACTCTGCGTTCTAGACTTCAAAGGAAGTTATGACAAGTACTTACCATTGGTGGATTTCTTCTACAACAATAGTTATCAAGCAAGTATAGGCATGGCTCCATTCGAGGCGTTATATGGACGAAAGTGTCGTTCTCCAATATGCTGGGATGAGGTGGGTGAAGCAACATTGTTGGGACCAGAGTTAGTCCGTATGACTACAAAAAATATTCAAATGATCCGGCAACGTATACAAACAGCACAAGATCGATAAAAGAGTTATGATGATCTTCATTGAAGGGACGTAGAATTTATTATCAGAGACAATGTATTGTTATGTGTTGCTCCATGGAAAAGGAGTTACGAGATTCAAAAAGAGAGGGAAGCTCAACCCTCGATTCATTGGTCCATTTGAAATCCTCGATCGAGTACGAACTGTGGCCTATAGACTCACCTTACCACCAAGCATGTCACGTATTCATAACGTTTTTCACATATTCATGCTACGTAAATATGTAAAAAATCCAAATCATATTATTAAACTAGGACCAGACGAGATAGCAGAGGATTTAACGAATGAGGAAGTACCTGTCAAGATCTTGGATAAGAAGGAGCAAATTCTGCTCTCGAAGGTTATACCTCAAGTCAAAGTTTTATGGAGAAACCACGATGTTGAGGAAATGACCTGTGAATTAGAATCTGAAATGAAAACAAGGTATCATCACCTCTTCGAAATACCAGGTACGTATATCAATTTCGAGGACGAAATTTCATAAGGAGGGGAGGTTGTAAGACCCCAACTTTTATGAATAAAGATTTAATTTTCTTTATATATTATTTTAAAATAGTAAGGTGTTGATTTGATATAATGTTATAGTTATGAGTGATTTATGCAAATTTTACAAAGTCAGCAAGTTGTCATAAAATATTCGTTGTGTCGGGGAATATTCGTTTGGTCGGTGAATATTCTTTTTATTGGAGAATATTCGTATGATGGCGTAATCATTGGTGGACCCCACAAAGAAATTGTCGGATATAGAAAGCGACAAGAATAACCTTTTTATAAAAATAACGGCAAGACTTTTACTGTTAAACTGTTGAAATACCCGGTGATAAAAGTACATTAATACGCGTTGTTGCACAGTAGCACACGATATTACACATTATCTCTGATTATTGATTCTTACGTAAAAAGTCACTCAGTATTTTATTCAATAATTGCCACAGTAGTTGCTGCATAGTATCTCATATTATTTATTCAATTATGGTCATATTATCATCTGCACAATATTTTATATTATTAAATTAATAATTGTCACGACACAGTTACTCATATTATTTAATATTATTAGTTAGCATTATTGACAATGTTTAGAAAGTTCTGTCAAGGAAAGGGGTTAGGTTATTTAATTGCGCGCCAGTAAGGAGAAATTCTTATCGGAAAGCCCCCTCTTTTTTGGGAACAATCTGGTTGTCACTATTGTGAGTTATAATATTAATGATGACTAATTGTTGAAAGATTATGTTAATTAAAGATAAGTGATTTGTGGTGGATATTTATTCAATTTTTGTTATAAATAGAGGAGTTGTTGTAAGTTTGGCTTATTATTCCATGGACTCCTACGTGCCAAATTATTCAAACCGTCGGTACAAAGTTATCTCAGTTTTGTTTTATTTTTATTATTATAATAGTAATAAAACATAATTTGTTTTATATAAAATGAAAAACTTTTTATTATATATATAAAGTTGTTTGTTTTATTAGAATATAAATAGAATATATTATATTATATATAAAGTTTTTGTTTTATTAGAATATTTTATTACAAAGTGTTGCATAGTAAAAATCAAACGAATTCGTCCGTGAATTCGTTACTTTTGGTCCGTGATTTTTTCCTTAAATAGTACTCTGCCATTCTTCTATAAATAGGATGCTTAGTTAAGAAATAAAAATCACACCAGGATCAGAGAATTCTTCTTCTATAATATTATGCGTATTTTTTTCTAGTATAAGAATACTTTGAGTGTAGCTTATAGTGAAAGATTTTCTCAAGAATATCTCTGCTATACCAGTCAGATTTAGCCTCCTACTAGGGTAAATGATGTTATTTTCTTTCAATATTCATAAGGGTTGTCATTCTATTTTTTATTAATTTATGGGAATAACCTGTCTACGCGGATTACCGCATGCATGGTGAATAACCCTTCGTATTCCTTCTTTATTAAGTTTTGAAAATGATCTGTCTATGCAGATTACCGCATGACGGGTGAAAATCTATTTACAGTTTCATATATTCTTTCATACTCGTTTGTGATATCATTTCTTTTGTACTCGTCAAGGAATATCGTTTTCTTTTATATTCCTCCATTTATAGTACAAAATTATTATTTGTTTCCATAACCTTATTATTAAATGGTGGAAATCCCTGAAATTAGTAGAATATCCTTGAGTTTTGTGCTTCATCTAATATCATTTCACTGGAATATTGGTCTGAACTTTTTATCAAATTTTAATATTTTCATATCGGGGTACTATTTATACGGGGTACTATTCATACGAGGTACTATTCATACGATACTATTCACGATAAAAATTAGTTTCTTTTCTGTCCAAATTATTTTTGACATATGAATATCATTCTTGAATTTTGCTCCACAAATGAT
This sequence comes from Panax stipuleanatus, assembly GCA_020205555.1. NCBI lineage: Eukaryota > Viridiplantae > Streptophyta > Magnoliopsida > Apiales > Araliaceae > Panax > Panax stipuleanatus. The sequence goes on along the minus strand of CM035118.1, from coordinate 14,089,866 downwards.
TATCATGTTGACAATTTGAATATTCTTGAACTTGGATAAATTAAATTATAAATCTTTAATATTTATCCTTGATCTCACTTGATTCGTTCTTTATATCATATTTCATCATCCTCAGTCTTAAATTGTGGTGCAAAGATGAACTGTTGATTAATGAATATATTTGGCCCGTAGTGCAAAGTTGAACTGTTGGTTGATAATTACCTTTGGCCCATAGTTCAAAGATGGACAGATGTTTGGCATGATCATGACCATTGGTGATACAAATGAATATCTTTGGCCCGTAGTGTAAAGATAAATTATTGATTTGAAATATTTTTTGATTGATGTTATAGGGATAAAATATTGATGATGGACTTTTAAATCATAGAAGATAGTAGACATAATGCTCTATTTGACTCTTCTAATGGATTGCTATTTTCCGCTGTAGTTGTTAATCTAAAACTTGTTGTCCATCATATTTTATCTGATTTATGATTGTTGAAGGCTAACGATAATTTATTCTTCATTATCTTAGTCATAATATTATTTACTGGGCTAGTTGAGTTCACCCTTTTCTTTCATTGTTCTCTTTAGGAAATTAGAATATAGATGGGACTAGTCGGAGAATGGAGTGATGGTTCAAGATAGTGCTATAATAGTCCTCACTATTTTGTAAAATAGTGTGATAATAATTGTAATGAGGACTTAATTTGAGCGTTGATATTTTCGTATTATATACGACATAATATCTGTATTGAAGCTCACAGTTTATGTTATCGTATTTTTGCACGACAGTTTAATATAAAAAGATTTGTATTTGGATTATGTACCATGTATTTCGCGACTAAGAATGGGTTGTGTGGACCTATTTTGGGGGCGTCACAATCTTGGAGTCGTCTCTCATGCTTCAGATCCTGTGGCTGTTTTCTGTGATAGCAAGGCGGCCCTAGATTACACTAAGGACCCCAAGTATCACGGCAGGATGAAGCACATTGACTTGAGGATGAACTTCATCAGAGAGAACATAGCAAATACTGAGGTGATATTGAAATACATGTGTGATGCCCCCAAAATAGGTCCACACAACCCATTCTGAGTCGCCAAATATATGGTACAGAATTCAAATACAAATCTTCCTATTCCAACTATTACAAAATACGACCATACAAACTGTGAGCGTCAATACAAATACTATGTAGAAAATATAAACGTTCAAATTAAGTCCTCATTATAATTATTGTCACACTATTTTACAAAAATAGCAAGGACTACTATAGCACTATCCCAGACCATCATTCCATTCCCCGACAAGTCCTAGCTATATTCTCATTTCCTGAAGAGAACAATGAAAGAAAAGGGTGAGCTCAACTAGCCCAGTAAAGAATATTATGACTAAGATAATGAAGAATAAATTATTGTTAGCCTTCAATAAATCAGATAAAATATGATGGACAACATGTTTTAGATCAACAACTGCAGCGAAAATAACAATCTCTTAGAAGAGTCAAGTAGAGAATGATGTCTACTATCTTCTATGATTTAAAAGTCCATCATCAATATTTTATCCCTGTAACACCAATCAATATATATTTCAAATCAATAATTCATCTTTGCACTATGGGCCAAAGATATTCATTTGTATCACCAGTGGCCATGATCATGCCAAACACATGTCCATCTTTGCACTACGGGCCAAAGATATTCATCAAACAACAGTTCATCTTTGCACTACGAGCCAAAGATATTCATAAATCAATAGTTCATCTTTGCACTGCGGGCTAAAGATAGCTTTCACCATAATTTAAGACTGAGGATGATGAAAAATGATATAAAGAGCAAATCAAGTGAGATCAAGGATAAATATTAGAAGTTTATAATTCAATTTATCCATAGTTCAAGAATGTTCAAATTGTCAACATAATAATCAATTTTGGAGCAAAATTCAAGAATGATATTCATATATCAAAAATAATTTGGACAAAAAAGGGAAAAAAATTCTCGTGAATAGTATTCTGTGAATAGTACCGTACGTATGAATAGTACCGTACGTATGAATAATATCCCGATATGAAAAGGTAAAAATTTCATAAGAAAGTTTAGACCAATATTTCAGTGAAATGATATTAGATGAAGCGCAAAATTCAAGGAATTTTTAATCATTTTAGGAATTATAGAAGCAATACTTACCGCAGTAAGTTTAAATTTAGGAATATGAAATAAAATATTATCACTTTCATAATATGAAATATGAAAGAAAATAATATTCTTTACGAATATTGAAATAAAATAACATCATTTACGAGAAAAATAATATCCTTTATCTTAGTAGAATACTAGATCTGAATGGAATAACGGAGATTATGTTCAGGAAATCTTGCACTGTTATCCACACTCAAACTATCCTTATACTCACAAGAAATACGCTTAATAGTATAGAGAAAGAATTTTCTGATTCTGGTGTGATTTTTATTTCTTAACTAAGCAACCTATTTATAGAAAAATACTAGCACACCAATATTGACAAAACATACCCTCGGTGGCTTCTCAGCACACCACACTTTGAAAAATCTTCAGCACACCTCTTTTGAAAACAAGTCTTCAAAGGCAACTTGTTCCACCATCCACATGTTTTATATATATATATATATATATATATATATATATATTAAGACATTTATAATGATTAAAAAGAATTCCAATTCAATTTGTTCTTCTTCCACCTCATTTTATTTTTTTACAATGAATTTATTATAACAATGTTACCATTTAAATTATAAAATTATATTATTATATTATCAAATTATAATATTATAATGTAATATTATAATAATATATTTGAATGAATTATTTTATCAAAAAAGATAAAATGCCAACTTTCAACAAATGTCTCATACTAAAAATTCCTCCATTTATATCAAAATTGAACAAATATTTACTTATCATATTTATCAATAATTTTTATTTTATTCATCATCTATTATTCATGATTAATATTATAGAATCACAATATTGACAACCAGGTCGTTCCTAGGAAAGAGAGGGCTTTCTGATAAGAATTTCTCCTCATTGGCGCGCAATTATATAACCCAACCCCTTTCCTCGACAGAACTTTTTAAACATTGTTAATAATGCTATCTAATAATATCATTTCAATAATAGGTGTTACAATTATTGATTTAATAATGTGAAATACTGTGCAGTGGTTACTGTGACAATTATTGAATCAATAATATAAAATAATATGCAATTATCAATGTAGCAATTATTGAATCAATAATATAAAATACTGAACAGTAATTACTGTAACAATTATTAAATGAGTGACTTCTTACGTAAGAATCAATAATTAGAATTACTGTGCAATACCGTGTGTTACTGTGCAACAACGCGTATTACTGTTCTTTTATCACCGGGTATTTCAACAGTTTAACGGTAAATGTTTTGACGTTATTTTTATAAAAAGGTTACTTCTGTCGCTTTCTATATCCGACAATTATTCCGTTATGGGGTCAACCAATGATTGTGCCGTCGTACGAATATTCCCCGACAAAAAGAATATTCCCCGACCGAACGAATATTCCCTGACACAATGAATATTTTATGACCACTTGCTTGCTTTATAAGATTTGCACATATCACCCATAACTTATCACATTTATCAAATCAATACCTTACTATTTAAAAAATATGTAGAGAAAATTAAATCTTATTCATAAAAAGTTAGGGTCTTACAACCTCTCCTTTTTATGAAATTTCGTCCTCGAAATTGACGTACGTACCTGGTTTGTCGAAGAGGTGAGGATACCTTGCTTTCATTTCATATTCTAACTCCCAGGTCATTTTCTCAATATCATGGTTTCTCCATAAAACTTTAACTTGAGGTATAACCTTTGAGCGTAGAACATGTTCCTTCTTATCCAAGATCTTGACAGCTACCTCCTCATACGTTAAATCTTCGGCTATCTCGTCTAGTTCTAATTTAATAATGTAGTTTGGGTCTTTCACATATTTATGTAGCATGGATATCTAAAAAATGTTATGAACACGAGACATGCTTGGAGGTAAGGCGAGTCTATAGGCCACAGTTCCTACTCGATCGAGGATTTTAAATGGACCAATAAATCGTGGGTTGAGCTTTCCTCTCTTTTTGAATCTCGTAACTCCTCTCCATGGAGCAACACGTAACAATACATGGTCTCCGACATTAAATTCCACATCCCTTCGATGAAGATTAGCATAACTCTTTTGTTGATCTTGTGTTGTTTGTATACGTTACCGGATCATTTGAATCTTTTCCGTAGTCATACGTACCAACTCTGGTCCCAACAATGTTTCTTCACCCACCTCGTCCCAGCATACTGGAGAACGACACTTTCGTCCCTACAACGCCTCGAATGGAGCCATGCCTATACTTGCCTGATAACTGTTGTTGTAGGAGAATTCCACCAATGGTAAGTAGTTGTCCCAACTTCCTTTGAAGTCTAGAACGTAAAGTCTCAATAGATCTTTAAGAGTTTGAATAGTCCTTTCCGATTTCCCATCCGTTTGAGGATGATATGCAGAACTGAATCGTAAATCAGTGCCCATAGCTTTTTGTAAGCTGACCTAAAATCGTGAAGTGAATCTTGGGTCTCGATCCAAAACTATGGATACTGGCATACCGTGCAATCTTACAATCTCATTTATGTATATACGAGCAAGTTTTTCAAATGAATAAGTCTCTCTTATAGGCAAGAAATGAGCAGACTTAGTTAATCTATCGATAATAGCCCAAATTGCATCTATGCCTTGAGAAACCTTAGGAAGACCCGTAACGAAATCCATGTTGATGTGTTCCCACTTTCATTTTGGAATCTCAAGTGGTTGTAATAGACCCTTTGGCACTTGATGCTCCGCCTTGACACGTTGACAAGTTAGATATCTTGAGATAAACTCCGTGATTTCTCTCTTCATATTGCTCCACCAAAATGTATGTCGAAGATCATGATACATTTTGGTACTTCCAGGATGGATTGCAAACGGTGTTTTGTGTGCCTCCATCATGATTTTATACTTCAAATCAGAGTCGTTAGGAACACAAAGTATGGAGTTGACTCGAAGTATTCCCTGTTCGTCGATTCTTGGTTCTGGAATAGCACCTTCTTGCACCTTCTTCTTCATATTCATCAGCTCTGGGTCTGTAGCTTGAGCAGTTTTAACTTTATCAATTAAAGCTGGTTCTACGCATATATTTGCCATCTTAACTTGGGTCCCTGGAGTCTTTAACTCTATCTCCATCCTTTTTAAGTCATACAAAATGAGCCTTAGTGTTGACAGCATCGCACTCGTTCCCGCATATGATCTTCTACTCAACGCGTCCGCTACCACGTTCACTTTTTCAGGATGGTATTGGATGGTATGGTCGTAATCTTTCAACTACTCAAGCTAACATCGTTGCTGCATGTTGAGTTCTTTTTGAGTGGAGAAATATTTAAGGCTCTTATGATTCATATAGATCTCCACTTTCTCTCCATACAGGTAATGTCTCCAGATCTTCAACTCGAAAACGACAACTACCAACTCTAGATCATGAGTAGGATAATTCCTTTCATATTATTTGAGTTGTCGCGAGGCATAGGCTATGACCTTTTCATGTTGCATGAGAACACATCCTAAACCTTTGCCTGAAGCATTGTTGTAGATGACAAATCCCTCTAAACCAGATGGTATTGTCAGAACAGGTGCCGAAATGAGTCTCCTCTTGTGTTCCTGGAAACTCTTCTCACATTCTTTGCTCCATCCAAATTTTGTTTCTTTTCGAGTCAGCTGAGTTAATGGAGTAGTGATTCGAGAAAATCCTTATACGAATCTCCGATAATAACCAGCTAAGCCTAGAAAGCTACGTATTTTGGTTACTGACTTAGGTTACTCCCAACTTTGTGTTGCTTTAATCTTTGTCGGGTCAACGGATATTCTATATTTCGATACCACATGCCCAAGGAATGCTACTTCCTCAAGTCAGAACTCACATTTCTTCAACTTGGCATATAGCTTGTTTTCACGAAGCTTTTGGAGTATCAGTTTCAAGTGTTGCTCATGATCTTCACGACTTTTGGAGTAAATGAGGATGTCATTAATAAAGACAACCACAAAATGATCCAAATATTGCTTAAATATCCGGTTCATCATATCCATGAAAGCAGAAGGAGCATTAGTCAATCCAAAAGACCTTACTAAAAATTCATAATGCCCGTCACGAGTTCTGAAAGCAGTCTTTGGAATGTAATTAGTTTTAATTTTTGACTGATGATATCCAGAACGAAGATCGATATTTGAGAAGAATTTAGCACCTTGCAACTGGTCGAACAGGTCATTAATGTGAGGTAATAGATACCTATTTTTGATGGTGACATGGTTCAACTCCCGATAGTCAATACAAAGTCGCATACTCCCGTCTTTCTTCTTTACGAATAAAACAGGAGCACCCCAAGGCGTTGTACTAGGACGTATAAAGTCGATGTCTAACAACTTCTATAGTTGGACCTTTAACTCCTGAAGTTCAATAGCAACCATTCGATATGGGGTTTTAGAAATGGGTTTTGTACCGGGTTCAATGGTCAGTAAAGAATTCAACTTCACGTTCGGGGTAGGCCAGAAAGTTCTTCGGGAAATACATCAGGGAATTTATTCACAACAGAAATATCATTCAAACCTGACGTATTCTTGTTTAAATCGGTGACATGGGCTAAGAAAGCTTGACATCCGTTTTTCAATAAACGAATAGCTTTATGACTTGAAATGAAAGTGATTGATTTTAGTGGTTTGGTTGTTTGAATTAGCACAATAGATGGTTAGGAATATGAAAACTAACAACCTTACGAAAATAATCAATTTTAGCATAATGAGTGGTTAACCAGTCGATTCCTAAAATCACATCAAATGCAAGTATTTTCAAAGAAATGAGATCAACAGGTAATGTGAGGGTGCCAATTTGAATCAAACAAGATTTAAAAACTGGGGATGTAATGAAGGTTTCTCCCAACGGAGTTTCAATAGATAAATCAAATTCTAGCTTTTCAGGGGTCAAGTTCAAACGTTGAGAACAAGTAGGTGAAATAAAAGAATGGGTAGAACTAGTATCAAATAAGGTATAGACTTCGCAAGAGTTTATGATTAGCTTACTCGTGATAACATCGTTCAGGTTCTTTGCTTTTTGGGTAGTCACAACAAAAGCTCTCCCCTGAACCATCGACTTTGAATTGTCCGGGACAGCCTTTGGAGTCACCATCCCAGCTGGACTTGACTTCGCCATAGGGCACACTCGAGCTATGTGACCTTCCTTTCCACAATTGTAGCACACCTTGGATTGCTGTTGTTACACCCCCAAATCCGGGTCCCCAGAACCTCGGACCTAGTACGTTACGATACATCATTTCTATAACTATTGCGGAAGATATAAACATAAATTATTTATACAATAACTTTTTCAACATAATCCCAAGGTCTGTAGCCTTAACTTAATACCTGTATTCAATATCCTATACAACATACAATGTCATATGCCGTCAATATTGTTACCATTTTAACCGTATAATAATTCCATCCTGAAATTTGTCTTTGCATTTGCCTGTGTCTGAAGTTTTGCTTTAATCTGAAATGTTTATCATGATATGGCAAGGGTGATCAACAAGTTTGTCCAGCAAGTTTTAAATACAACAAGAGTATATCATTATTGAAAGAAAAAATAAGCTTTCGAATTTTCAACAATATAATAATTGTGAAAGAGCATAAATCAGAGTTTCAATAAATGAATGACTGAATCAATAATGTTTAATGTCAACAAGGACCATAAATAATTTTAACTGAACCTTATGGTAATGAAGGTGATCAGCCTTTCATACCTGATGAACATATGCAACATGCACTAAGTGCAAATCAATAATAAGTATAGATGTGAATAATCAATAATGATTAATCACGAACATGCTCTACAATATCAACTTGAGTTCTAGTTAGGAAACTTGCCTGAACCGTCGATTACTGCTACGCAATTTAAGTTAATCGCTTTATTGAAAAGATCTATCAGTTATAAGATTTATCTTTCAATTAGTATAACATACTTTATCTCATCAGTCTATTACTTTAAAAGTAAACTATCTAACACTTAATTAGATAACCTTAACACCATGTTTATTTACAAGTTTAAACCTAGCACACATCAAGTCTTTAACAACATTCAATATAGTATACTGAGTGATTTTTCACAAACAACTAACAAATTAGTTTTAGTCTCGTCTACACTGTTTTCACAGTGAGTTAGATCGGTTACTAATTCGTATATACCTTCCCCATATGAAGGAGTCATTTAGCTCAGCTACTATACATCAACCATTAAAGGGTACGATTGCACTACTTTAGACTTAACACTTACTCGTTCATTTATAAGTTATTATTATAACTCGGTAAACTATTTACTATTTCAGTAAAATGAAATCAAACTATCTTTCATTCCTAACCTTATCAGTTTTCATTTCAGCAAGCTGAAATGAAATTGTCTTCCTAACATTTTTAGTTTCTATTTCAGCAACCCGAAATGTTCATTTCAGGAAGTTGAAATTCCTTTATTATGAAAATACCAAAATAGCTTATTATTTTCCTATCATTTGGCCAATCATATATACATAGATTCCATACACAAAAAGTATTTTTCTGGAATTTGTCAACTCCTTTAAGTATTTTTCAAAAATCAATTTCTAGTTAAAATCTTAAGAAATTAGCTATCTCACGCTTAACTCTAGAAATTCCCAAATCTTGGTGGGATCTTACACATGTTAACAGTGAGCCTCCAGTTTAAATTTCGTGGCCATCGGAGTTATACAACTCCGGTTATAGCGATTTCAGTCGAAAAAACGTAAATATTGAAATGGTCATAACTTGCTCAATTTAAGTCGGAATGAGCTCAGATTTAGGACACAAGCTACTTTATATCATATATTTTTATGCCGCAAAAGATTAAAATTTATTACATTAATTAAGTGAACGAAACAGCCCCTACAAATTCTGGACAGCGTACTTTTTATCATTTTTTAGATTTTGCTTTCTTTACTCAAATCTGTCCACATGAAAATTTACATAGTATTTTTCAGTGATTCCACTTGAAGCAGTTAGAAGACTTGTACATCTAACTCTAAAAATTTACCACACTCAAAAATTCAAAGTAGAATGAGAGATATGGTTGTTTCCGTTTCATGTTATGTTTTCTCAAAAATCTGATTTTTTCCTTCTTGGTGCCTTCAAAGAAAACTTCCATATACTCACCAATTCACCAACATAACCCATCATTAATCACCATAATACATACCAATATTTCATATACCCATGGATCTAACATGATCCATGATCTAACTCAACAAAAATCACTAATCAAAAGATTAACACAATCAAAGCTAAAAATTTGGGGTTTTTCTACTTTTAAAAAATTTATATTCTATTTCTTAGTTTAGATCCAACTTTTGACCCATAAAAGAGTTAGATCTAAACTTGAAATACTATTAAACACCTAGATCCAAGGTTTTTGAACCATAAAATAAAAACCTTACAAAAATCAACTCAAATCAAATCACAAAGGAAATTAAACTATATTAAATAGAAATCTTTTATATCTTAGCTTGTTCCTCCTTCCTCTCCTTCTTTCTAAGGATTGTTTAAGGGCTATAAACACACCAAAATTTTCCATCTCTCTCCTCTATTGAGGTGGCCGAACCCTACCCTCACTCTCTCTTAGTTTCTTTTGTTTTCTCTCTCTCTAACTTATGAGATGAAAGAAAACAAAATGAGATACTAAGTTTGCTAGAGAAAAAAAATTTAGATATATCATATCTATCTCTTCATATCTCCACCACTCATTATCCTCTCTCTTTCTCATAATAATAAGAGATTGTTTGCAAGTAAAAGCAAATGGGTTGGCACCACAATTAATTGACAACTCAAAAGTTAATCTACCAACTAAAGTATCATCATCATCAAATACATCTCTCTTTCTCCTCCCTTTTCATATCCGGCCACATGGCCTTATATTCCTACCATATTTGTTTTATTATATTCTCTAATTAATGACTATACTACCCCTCCTTACTTGGATAAAATCTTGGGCTTTATTTAATTCCTTTGGGCCTTCCTTTAATTCCTTTGGGCTTGAACCTTTTTCTTAATTTACTTACTAGTTAAAATAAACTTGGGCTTCCTCCTATAATTATATTGGGCCATCACTATACTTGCCCTATACATAATATATTGGGCTAGTTTAATAATTTAATTGCTATTAAATCAATTTAGCTACACGTTTAATGCTTAAATAAATAATTGGGCTACAAATTTAATTCTTTGAGCCATAAAATCAACTTAGTTCCATACTCTCTAATTTTATCTCACCCTAATCATTTAGTTAGGGTTTCCATTCCGCTTCTTTATAATTTAAATTCTTACTCATGTATCTTTAGTTTCATAACCTAGTTAGACTTGCTTTACTTAAGTTATAAAATCAATTATTTAAGATATACAAAATAAATCTCTTAGAGTATTTAATTACTCTACCTAACATATATATTAGGTTATATTTCTTTATTCTTATTCAAATAGTAAACCTTATAGGTTCTTCTTAAAAAATTTAAATCCACCAAAATCCTTCACAAAAATGTCAAATTCATACATTTATTTTCTGTCTAGGTCTATTATTTAACCTTAATTTAATCATTTAATATTTTAATAAGTTGTCTAAATTCTCTGATTGTCACATTCACCCCTTCTTCTAAGAATTTTATCCCCAAAATTTACCTTACACCTTACACCTTTCATACTCATCACCACATGCTACCCAAAACATCACTCACCAAAGTTAAAATTTTCAAATCATGCTGAGGAGTCATATAGACTACGAACTTTTATTTTCAAAAAGGTTATACAAAAATTCATTCGCTAACCGTCATGACTTACGGACACAGAGGGTAATTAGCCCGTTATGCCCTGTACTTATTAAGTATTGCTGGTCGGAATAATTTTTTCCCGTTCCTCTTATCCGTCTTAGGCGCACAAAATTTTTCCAAATTTTGGGATGCTTACCTTAGTCTTATCGGATTCCACGCCAAAATCATTTGGTTCGGGAATATTTTCAAAGAAGGCTTAGAAATTTCATAAACGTTGGTCTAGCTGAATCAAATAGCTTAGACTCATACCAATAATTCAATTTCAATCGAAATATTTAAGTATAGCCAAACCCCGTTGGAAATTAATTATAAAAAAAATATTTTGAAAATGACGTCATGATACCGTACTGTATTTACAGTCCGTTTGAGGATTTTATCATTTTATGACTTTGTCAGTACTACATCGTACCATAAGGGTTGACGATCCTTAGATCACATCCAACACTAGGTAATTCTGCATTGATAACTCCATCATTTTATCATCTCTGCACCAGGTTCAATGATGCATCAATGATATATAAAATATATTTTGATATTTCAAATAATCTTTGTCTAGCCGAAACAATTAGCGTAGACTCTTCTTTAAACCGTTCAAAACTATTGAAAATCATTTTTGGAATTATCATGTCGCAACAGGTAACGATGTGTCAGGGTCCCGAAGTTATCACATACACAATTGTAACCATGTTTTGAAGATAACCAAAAATTCATTTTATTTCGAAAAAGGTACAACAGTGCGAATTTAGCTTGATGCCAAAAATTTCGAAGTCTAGCACAACTAGAATATTTGGAATACCTATGCTTCCACCATCAACTTCAATTCTTTTAATGATTAATTGCTTAATAATTCTATCTATTTCTATTATCCTCAATCCTTCATTCACAATTTTCCTATACCCCCGTATAGTTCATCAAACATACCACAAGTTATGAGTTTAGGATCTTACCACAATCATATGAGTTTAGACACTTATCCTAGTCAGACCAAAGTCGTCCATTCGCTGAAGGGTTCCACCATACGATTATGAGTCACGAACTTACCATACGTATGAGTTTAAAGAACTCGCACCTAATCTTATATTCTCTACCTATCCATTATACATGAGAAAAAAATCACCTTCTCATCATACATATAGCGAATAGCGCGACACCGACATTTCAATGATTATCAAAATGATAAACTAAGTAGTCGTTAGACCAAGCACAAAACCCCTGCCCATACAAAGGTTTGTACAACTCACCTATCACATGAGTCCTCAATTAAAATCCCACATAATCTTAGCTCCCTTAATACTCGATACGAATTTCATTTAATCCGTATCTACAATTCACAACTCATTCTTGAGTTTTAATAGTACAATTTCATAGTACCCTATTCGTATAACAATTCTGCTATAAAGTTTTCAATCAAATGATTGATCATTTGTCCTCCTATGTCCTTATCAAATCACTTGTGATCTTATATTATAATCGTATTATATTATGATTTTTTTCTATGTTACGATCGTTTTATTTTACGATCTTCTTTCCCTTTATACTTTTAGTCTTTCAGACTCTATCTATTCATTACTACTGTTCATCTTTATTATCAGAGTTAGGTAACTCTGGATCTTTATTAATTGTCAGGATTCTTCTTTGAATCTTATTGACTTATTAATACCTTGCCCAAATTCATCGCTTAAATTTCAAACTCTATTTGAGTTTATTCCTTATTCTCATCCCTGCGGTTATAGCCTAAGGTAACCCTACCTAAGGTTTATAACCTACAGCTTTGATACCAACTGTGACACCCCCAAATCCGAGTCCCCAGAACCTCGGACCTGGTACGTTACGATACATCATTTCTATAACTATTGCGAAAGATATAAACATAAATTGTTTATACAATAACTTTTCCAACATAATCCCAAGGTCTGTAACCTTAACTTAATACCTGTATTCAATATCCTATACAACATACAATGTCATATGCCTTCAATATTGTTACCATTTTAACCGTATAATAATTCCATCCTGAAACTTGTCTTTGCCTTTGCCTGTGTCTGAAGTTTTGCTTTAATCTGAAATGTTTATCATGATATAGCAAGGGTGAGCAACAAGTTTGTCTAGCAAGTTTTAAATACAACAAGGGTATATCATGATTAAAAAAAAGAATAAGCTTTAGAATTTTCAACAATATAATAATTGTGAAAGGGCATAAATCAGAGTTTCAATAAATGAATGACTGAATCAATAATGTTTAATGTCAACAAGGACCATAAACAATTTTAACTGAACCTTATGGTAATGAAGGTGATCAGCCTTTCATACATGATGAACATATGCAACATGCACTAAGTGCGAATCAATAATCAGTATAGATGTGAATAATCAACAATGATTAATCACGAACATGCTCTACAATAACAACTTGAGTTCGAGTTAGGAAACTTGCCTGAACCGTCGATTACTGCTACGCAATTTAAGTTAATCGCTTTATTGAAAAGATCTATCAGTTATAAGATTTATCTTTCAATTAGTATAACATACTTTATCTCATCAGTCTATTACTTTAAAAGTAAACTATCTAACACTTAATTAGATAGTCAAATATTTGATAACCTTAACACCATATTTATTTACAAGTTTAAACCTAGCACACATCAAGTCTTTAACAACATTCAATATAGTATACTGAGTGGTTTCCCACAAACAACTAACAAATTAGTTTTCGTCTAGTTTACACTGTTTTCACAGTGAGTTAGATCGGTTACTAATTCGTATATACCTTCCCCATATGAAGGAGTCGTTTAGCTCAGTTACTATACATCAACCATTAAAGGGTACGATTGCACTACTTTAGACTTAACACTTACTCGTTTATTTATAAGTTATTATTATAACTCGGTAAACTGTTTACTATTTCAGTAAAATGAAATCAAACTATCTTCCATTCCTAACCTTATTAGTTTCCATTTCAGCAAGCTGAAATCAAACTGTCTTCCTAACATTTTTAGTTTTCATTTCAGCAACCCGAAATATTCATTTCAGGAAGCTGAAATTCCTTTTTTATGAAAATACCAAAACAACTTATTATTTTCCTATCCTTTGGCCAATCATATATACATATATTTCATACGCAAAAAGTATTTTTCTGGAATTTGTCAACTCCCTTAAGTATTTTTCAAAAATCAATTTTTAGTTAAAATCTTAAGAAATTAGCTATCTCACGCTTAACTCTAGAAATTCCCAACTCTTGGTGGGATCTTACACATGTTAACGTGAGCCTCCAATTTAAATTTCGTGGCCATCGGAGTTATACAACTCCGGTTATAGCGATTTCTGTCGAAAAAATGCAAATATTGAAATGGTCATAACTTGCTCAATTTAAGTCGGAATGAGCTCATTTTTGGACACAAGCTACTTTATATCATATATCTGTATGTCCCAAAAGATTGGAATTTATTACATTAATTAAGTGAACGAATCAGCCCCTACAAATTCTGGACAGTGTACTTTTTATCATTTTTTAGATTTTGCTTTCTTTACTCAAATCTGTCCACACGAAAATCTGCATGGTATTTTTCAGTGATTCCACTTGAAAAAGTTAGAAGACTTGTACATCTAACTCCAAAAATTTATCACACTCAAAAATTCAAAATAGAATGAGAGATATGGTTGTTTCCGTTTCATGTTACGTTTTCTCAAAAATCTAATTTTTTTCCTTTTTTGGTGCTTTCAAAGAAAACTTTCATATACTTACTCATTCACCAACATAACCCATCATTAATCACCATAATACATACCAATATCTCATATACCCATGGATCTAACATGATCCATGATCTAACTCAACAAAAATCACTAATCAAAAGATTAACACAATCAAAGCTAAAAATTTGGGATTTTTCTACTTTTGAAAAACTTTATTTCTTAGTTTAGATCCAACTTTTGACCCATAAAAGAGTTGGATCTAAACTTGAAATACTATTAAACACCTAGATCCAAGGTTTTTGAACCACAAAATAAAAACCTTACAAAAATCAAACTCAAATCAAATCACAAAAGAAATTCAACTATATTAAATAGAAATCTTTTATACCTTAGCTTGTTCCTCCTTCCTCTCCTTCTTTCTAAGGATTGTTTAAGGTCTATAAACACACCAAAATTTTCCATCTCTCTCCTCTCTTCAGGTGGCCAAACCCTACCCTCACTCTCTCTTAGTTTCTTTTGTTTTCACTTTCTCTAACTTATGAAATGAAAGAAAACAAAATGGGATACTAAGTTTGCTAGAGAAAAAAAATTAGATATATCATATCTATCTCTTCATATCTCCACCACTCATTATCCTCTCTCTCTCTCACATAAATAAGAGATTGCTTGCAAGTAAAAGCAAATGGGTTGGCACCACAATTAATTGATAACTCAAAAGTTAATCTACCAACTAAAGTAACATCATCATCAAATACATCTCCCTTTCTCCTCCCTTTGCATATCCGGCCACATGGCCTTATATTCCTACCATATTTGTTTTATTATATACTATAATTAATGACTATGCTACCCCTCCTTGCTTGAATAAAATCTTGGGCATTATTTAATTCCTTTGGGCCTTCCTTTAATTCCTTTGGGCTTAAACCGTTTTCTTAATTTACTTACTAGTTAAAATAAACTTGGGCTTCCTCCTATAATTATATTGGGTCATCACTATACTTGCCCTATACATAATATATTGAGCTAGTTTAATAATTTAATTGATATTAAATCAATTTAGCTACACGTCCAATGCTTAAATAAATAATTAGGCTACAGATTTAATTCTTTGGGCCATAAAATCAACATAGTTACATACTCTCTAATTTTATCTCACCCTAATCATTTAGTTAGGGTTTCCATTCCCCTTCTTTGTAATTTAAATCCTTACTCATGTATCTTTAGTTTCATAACCTAGTTAGACTTGCTTTACTTAAGTTATAAAATCAATTATTTAAGATGTACAAAATAAATCTCTTAGAATATTTAATTACTCTACCTAACATATATATTAGGTCATATTTCTTTATTCTTATTCAAATAGTAAACCTTATAGGTTCTTAAAAATTTTAAATCCACCAAAATTCTTCACAAAAATGTCAAATCTATACACTTATTTTCTGTCTAGGTCTATTATTTAACCTTAATTTAATCCTTTAAGATTTTAATAAATTATCTAAATTCTCGGGCTGGCACAGCTGTGTGTAGTTTGGACTGATGTGTCCCTCTTGTCCGTATTTATAACATACTACCGGTGATCGTTCTCCTCCCCTAGAAACGGTTGTTGGTGCTGGTGATGCTGCCGATGTCTTTTCGTCGTCATTGATGTATCTTCTCTTCTTGAAATTTTCACCTGACTCACTTCTTCTATTATCTTGCTCATGATTACCACCGAAGTGGTTACTATTTCTGGCATAATAATTTCCTCCACACTGGTTATCATTGTTCGGATGACTGCTGCCACCGGTACGACTATTATCGTTTTGTCGGTTGTTGTCCTTTGCTTGAATAGTCTCATTATCTCGCTCCAATAATTGAGCCCTATTAACAACATCTGAATACAAACAAAGTTTGTGAGAAATGAGGTATTGACGAATTTCAGGTTTCAAACCTCTCAGAAACATTCGTGTCATTCGTTCTTCATTATCCACCAAATGGGATGCAAACCGGGATAATTCCACAAACTTGGCCTCGTATTGTGATACCGTTATATTGTTCTATTCTAGTTTGATGAATTCCACATCCTTCATATGACGAATACTTTCTGGAAAGTACTTGTCGTTGAACAATTTTTGGAACTCCTCCCAAGACATCTTAAGTGCGGAAAGATGAGTACCCTTCACAGATTTCCACCAGTAATCTGCCTCTCTACGGAACATAAAGGTGGCGAATAGAACCTTTTGCTCCTCTGTGCATCCCAGGATATCAAATATCTTGGTGATTTTCTTAACCCAAGCTTCTGCCTTGAGTGGATCTGGCTTTCCCAAAATCTCCGGCGGTCCCAACTTCTTGAATTGCTTGGCAGTGACAAGCCGCGAGTTACCATTGTTTCCACCTGCATTTTGAACATGAGTCTCTCTCGCCTGATTTTGCATGAATTGTAGAAAGCTTCTAAAGATCCCATCGTTCATCGTTTGATTGGTGGTGTTGTTTACAGGAGGATTATTGCCTTCCTGATGCACATTATCCTGGTTGATGATTAGCGGTGTCTCAATGGTCTCAAATGCTCCATTGCTTAGATTTTCAGATGTCATTCTCAAATACTGCCAGAAAACAAGGGTTAATTAAAAAATTGACATGTCGCATATTATCCCTAAATTTCGACCAATAACAAATAAGCCTAGGTAGGACACACTAGCAAAGGTTTTACTCGTCTATCCTGTGACATCCCGAATTTTTAAGAATTTATAAATGAAAATTTCATAAATAAAATTCTTATTTTTAGATATTTCGAGTATGAGTATGTGTATATGTGAGAAATATTGTGAAATATGTTATTTGGTGTGAAGAGAATTTAAATGTTAATTTAATATTTATTGAAGTAAATAAATATTTTATTTGAATTATTTATTGAGATTATGTGATTAATATGGAGTAATGTAAATAAGTGTATTATATTAATTAAATGAAGTGAATAAATATTTTATTAAATTTATTTGTTGAGTTAAATAAATTAAGTATGTGATGATGTGGATTGATTTAATTAAGTGCCATATATTTAATTAAATTGATATATTAGCAATGGTGTAGAATAATTGTAATTTAATTAAGAATAATTGAATTAGATTTAATGTTATGTGCTACGTGTTAATAATAATTTGTTACATGTATTATGTTTAATAAAAAAATTATAATTGTGTAACAATTTAGTATTGTGTGTTTTTATTATTAAATGGGTGTTAGTTTTATTTAATTAGAATATGGTAATTTAATTAAATAAGTATAGTAATTAAACTATGGAGTAAAAGATTTATTAAAATAATGAAAAAGGATTTTAAATAATTTTACCAAACAAGACCCTTGTACTTGATTAACCCTATTTCTCCAAACAAGGCCTTAGCTAAAAAGTGGTTTTTAAAACAGCTTTGTTTTGCCAAACATGGCCTTATGACTTTTCAAATCCTATAACTTATGTAATTAGTAATACTTATTATTGTTATAAGTATTATATTTATTATATATATGTTACATATATATTATATATTATATGTGTATGATTATATATGTCAGTTAGAAAACAAAGTACGTTAGTTTTTCTAAAAAGCCTAAGTCTAAGAGAAGAAGAAGAGAGTTAGAGTTCTCAGAGAAGAAAGAAGAAGAGGAAGAAGAAGGGAAAGCTCAAAGCAAGGCCCACTATCATCTTCATCTCTATATCTCTCTTAATCAAAGACTAGCAAGGTTATAATTCTAACCCTAAATTCAATTAAGATATTTTATTTGGGATTTTTGTAAAATTAGGTTTTCATGTGTATAAGATTATGTATTTATATCATGTTCATATGTTTTCATATAGATAATTATGTGCCATGAAAAGAATTTTAGAACTTAATCGTCTTAAAAACAAGTTTCTCAAGCATGTGATTCTATATGTTCATAGTTTTGGAATTCTATGTAAAAATCTCTTTGTGAAACTTCATAATTTTGTTATGAGAATGAGATATGTATGTATATATACATGTATATATGTTTACATGAGAGTTTCATAGTTGTTTAAGAATTTCAATCACAAGTATATGATGAATCCCATGAAAATCATGTTCATAGTGTTAGATTATGAATTTATATTGAAAATTATTCTTAAATCCTTGATGTGAGCATGAGATATGTGTAATATGTGATATAACATGATTATATATGAGTTATATGGTTGTATTGGCAACTCAAACCATGAATTTTTGATAAACAAGAAGAATTGTGCTCATAATGATTTTCTGTGAACTAATTTCTAAAAAATAGCTTTTGAAACTATCAAATTGGTGTTTGATTATGAGTTATTGTTAAAATTGATCAAGTATTATGTTAGTATGTTAAGAATAGAAGTGATTACAATTGGAATCACTTGAATTGGATGAAAAATGAATTCGTAGTAGCAATTTTCGTCAAGAACGCTTAAAATTATGTTTTTCTTTGAATTCCATAAAATCTTGGTTGATATTATGTGTTTATATGAAATTTTTATGTTATGAGCATGTTAATAAGCTTAAAATATTATTTGTCACATGTTTTATGTTTGTCATGTTGGAAAAATTCGAATTCGGTGTGACGAAATAAGCCAAATTGGCTTATTTCTCCACCAGTTCGCGAACCAGCCCTTGGTCCCACCCCAGCGGGTGTTTTTGCCTTGGGGGACCCACCCCAACGGGTACCCTTGCTGTCTGGGGTGGTTTAGTTGTTGTAATGAGAAACTATTTTGACCTCCGGTAGTAAAATGGCCACAACTTTTTCATACGAACTCCGATTGAGGAGATTGAAGGTTATTCGGAACGAGCACGAGTAGACCTACAACTTTTGTTTTTTAACTTCTTTGATTTGAGGTCGTTAGAAAGGGTCGAAATGGTCATCTTTGTGACTGATGCATATTCGGAGGCAATCGGAGGGCGTCGGTCATGCACATACGCAAGTATAGTGCTGTCGACGATATTAGATGTTGTTCTAAGTTATAAAAGATGAATGTTAGTAAATATAATGATGTTTAACTTGAAATGTAATTTGATTGACGTAAGATGTAATTATAATTGGTTAATTATGTGAAATGTAATATGATTATGTGAGGTGATTAAATTACGTGGTGATTAATTATTAACTTATTAGTTAATGAGGAATGAGTTAATCTTAATTGGTTAACTAACGATGAAGATTAGCTATGTAATAATTAACTTATATCGTTAATTATACAAATGGTTTGACAGCGAGTGTCAAACGAGAATGGAAGAGAATTACGAAGTGTAAATTAGAATTTACTTAGACGTTTGATAAGCGTTGCTAAGTGACAAATAATTGATACGTATGGTGATACGTTATGTATGATCATGAAGCAGATTATATTAAGCAATTTTTCGGTAATTGGTAATCCACGAGCCAGGCAAGTCTTTCAATTCCTACTTGTCTACGTGAATTTGATGAACTGTTTTAAATTGCATGATATGTTATATATGTTGTAAGCGAGCATGATATGTTATACACGTTATAATCATGAAATGTCAAAGTCAATTTATGACTACACTGTTTGGTTAAATAATGTTGATTGAGTAAGGAACTCAATCTTTATATTTGTTATGTAAATTAAAGCATGTATGCCATGTTTATGACGCTCCCAGAATAGGTCCAGTCAACCCAACCCATTCTGAGTCGCCAAATTCATGGTATAGAATTCAAATACAAACTTTATAACACACGGTCGTGCAAAATATGACCACACAATTGTGAGTGTCAATACAAATCGTATATAATACGAAATATTAACATTCAAATTCATTCTTTATTTATTATAATTATTATCCCACTATTTTACAAAAATAGCGAGGACTACTACTGCTCTAACTCGGACCATCACTCTGTCCCCCGACTAGTTCCCGCAACGTTCTCATTTCCTGAAGAGGACAATATATGAAAAGGGTGAGCTCAACTAGTCCAGTAAAGAATATTATGACTAAGATAATGGAAAATAAATTATCGTTAGTCTTCAACAATTCAGATAAAATATTATGGACAACAAGTTTTAGATCAATATTCACAGCGAAAATAACAATTCATTAGAAGAGTTAAGTAGAGAATGAAATCTACTATCTTCTATGATTTAAAAGTCCATCATTAATAGTTTATCCCTGTAACATCAATCAATATACATCTCGAATCAAATATTCATCTTTGCACTACAAGCCAAAGATATTCATTTGTATCACCAATGGTCATGTTCATCTCAACACCTGTCATCTTTGCACTACGGCTAAAGATATTCATCAGGTAATCATTCATCTTTGCTCTACAGGCCAAAGATATTCAGTATATCACCTTTTAGGACTGAGGATGATAAAAAAATAATATAAATAACGAATCCAGTGAAATAAAGGACAAGATTAAGAATTCGTATTTTAGTTTATTCAAGTTCAAGAATATTCCATAATAATACTTTGTGGAGCAAAATTCAAGAATAAAGCTCAAAACTTAGATCCAATCAAAGATAGGAACCTTAACAAGCAACTTGGACAAATAAAAGAAAATTTAATTTTTTTGTGAATAGTGCCGTATACGTAAATAGTAACCCCGACGAAAAAAGTAAGAATTTCATAATAAAATTCATGCCAATATTTTGGTATAATGATATTGAAAGGAATAACATTATTTACGAAAGAAAATAACATCCCTTACCTCAAAAGAACAGTACTTCTGACTAGAATATCGGATATAAGGCTGAAGAAAACTTGCACTGAATAGTAACACTCAAACTATCTAAATACTCACAAAAATACGCTCGATATTATAGAGAGAGAAAACTTTTGATTCTGGTGTGATTTTCAATTCTAACCTAAGCACCCTATTTATAGGAAAAGCTTAGGATGCCAAAGTAGACTAAATTAATAAAATAATATTTTTAAAAAAAAAATTCCGCCGCCTCAGTCAAAAGCCATCAGCATTCAACAAAAAGTGGGGCCCACCATTTTATTTAAAAAAATATTTTTTTTTTCGAAACTTCAATAATTCATAATAAATAGTCCTTTTGTCAGAAAAAGACAAATTTTATGTCCTTCTATAGGAAATTTAATTCTCTACAACTTTGTAGAAGAAAGTTTTTCCAAATTCCAAACATAAATTATCCGAAATCTATAAACGGATGATTTTTCACACCAAAATACTGATAAAAACACATCAGCACTAATTCCTTCTTTTATATCCACAAAATAAATATTTCCTTATCATATAAATCAATAATTAATTATTCACAAATAATATTACAGAACTACAATATTGACAACCAGGTCGTTCCCAGGAAAGAGGGGGCCTTCCGATAAGGACTTCTCCTTACTGGCGCGCAATTAAATAACCCCTCCCAGACAGAACTTCCTTAGACATTGTCAATAATGCTATCTAATAATATTATTCAAATAATATGAATTATTGAGTTGATAATGTGAAATACTGTGCAGTGACAATTATTGAACCAATAATACAAAATAGCAACGTAGCAATTATTGATATAAAATATCAACGTAGCAATTATTGAATCGATAAAATATCATACAATTATTGAATCAATAATATAAAATATTAAACAGTAATTACTGTAACAATAATTGAGTAATGACTTCTTACGTAAGAATCAATAATTCAAAATACTGTGCAATACCGTGTGCTACTGTGCAACACCGCGTATTACTGTATTTTAACCACCGGGTATTTCAACAGTACTAACGGTAACAACTACGCCGTTATTTTATGAAAAAGGTTATTTCTGTCGCTTTATATATCCGACAGTTATTCCGTTGTGGGGTCCACAAATAGCTGCACCGTCGTACGAATATTCCCCAACAACAAGAATATTCCACGACCAAACGAATATTCCCCGATAACAAGAATATTTTATAACCACTTACTCATTTTGAAATATTTGCACATTTCACCCATAACTTTTCACATTTATCAAAACAACGCCTTACTATTTCGAAATAATATATAAAGAAAATTAAATCTTTATTCATAAAAGTTGGGGTCTTACAACCTCCCCTCCTTATGAAATTTCATCCTCGAAATTGACGTACGTACCTGGTATGTCGAAAAGGTGAGGATACCTCGCTTTCATTTTCGATTCCAACTCCCAAGTCATTTCCTCAATTGCATGGTTTCTCCACAAAACTTTAACTTGAGGTATAATTTTCGAGCGTAGGACATGCTCCTTCCTATCCAAGATCTTGACAGGTACCTCCTCATACGTTAAATCTTCGGCTATCTCGTCTAGTTCTAACTCAATAATGTGGTTTGGTTCTTTCACATATTTACGAAGTACGGATATGTGAAAAACGTTATGAACACGAGACATGCTTGGAGGTAAAGCAAGTCTATAAGCCACATTTCCTACTCAGTCAAGAATCTGAAATGGACCAATGAATCGTGGATTGAGCTTTTCTCTCTTCCCGAATCTCGTAACTCCTTTCCACTAAGCAATACGTAACAATACATGGTCCCCAACATTAAATTCTATGTCCTTTCGATGAAGATCCGCATAACTCTTTTGTCGATCTTGTGCTGCTTGTATACGTTGTCGGATCATTTGGATCTTTTCTGTAGTCATACGTACCAACTTCGGTCCCAATAATGTTACTTCACCCACCTCATCCCAACATACTGGAGAGCGACACTTTCTCCCATACAATGCCTCGAATGGAGCCACGCCTATATTTGCCTGATAACTGTTGTTGTCGGAGAATTCCACCAATGGTAAGTACTTATCCCAACTCCCTTTGAAGTCTAGAACGCAGAGTCTCAATAGATCTTCAAGAGTTTGAATAGTCCTCTCTGATTGTCCGTCTGTTTGAGGATGATATGCCAAAATGAATCGTAAATCCGTGCCCATAGCTTTCTGCAAACTGATCCAAAATCGTGAAGTAAATCTGGGGTCACGATCCGAAACTATGGATACTGGCATGCCATGCAATCTCACAATCTTATTCACGTACATATGAGCAAGACGTTCAAGGGAATAAGTCTCTCGTATTGGCAAGAAATGAGCAGACTTGGTTAATCTATCAACAATAACCCAAATCGCATCTATGCCTTGAGAAACCTTGGGAAGACCCGTAACGAAATCCATCGTAATGTGTTCCCACTTCCATTTTGGAATCTCAAGTGGTTGCAATGGACCCTTCGGTACTTGATGCTCCGCCTTTACACGTTGACACGTTAAACATCTCGAAATAAACTCTGCGATCTCTCTTTTCATATTGCTCCACCAAAATGTATGTCGAAGATCACGATACATTTTGGTAATCCCAGGATGGATTGCAAATGGTGTGTTGTGTGCCTCCATCATGATTCCATGCTTCAAGTCAGAATCGTTAGGAACACAAAGTCTGGAGTTGACTCGAAGTATTCCCTCTTCATCAATCCTTGTTTCTGGAATGGCGCCTTCTTGCACTTTCTTCTTCATCTTCATCAGCTCCGGATCCGTAGCTTGAGCAGCTTTAACTTTATCAACCAAAGTTGGTTCTACGTGTATACTTGACATCATCGCACTCGTTCCCACATATGATCTTCTATTCAACGCGTCAGCTACCACGTTCGCTTTTCCAGGATGGTATTGGATGGTATGATTATAATCTTTCAACAGCTCAAGCCAACGTCATTGCCGCATGTTGAGTTCCTTTTGAGTGAAAAAAATATTTAAGGCTCTTATGATCCGTATAAATCTCCACTTGCTCCCCGTACAAGTAGTGTCTCCAGATCTTCAACGTGAAAACGACAGCTGCCAACTCTAGATCATGAGTAGGATAATTCCTCCCATTGAGTTGTCGCGAGGCATAGGCTATGACTTTCCCATGTTGCATGAGAACACATCCTAACCCTTTGCCTGAAGCATCGCTGTAGATAACAAATCCATCCGAACCAGATGGTATTGTCAGAACAGGTGCCGAGATAAGTCTTCTCTTGAGCTCTTGGAAGCTCTTCTCGCATTCCTCGCTCCAAACGAATAAAACAGGAGCACCGCAAGGAGACGTACTAGGACGAATAAAACTGATGTCTAACAATTTCTGTAATTGGACCTTTAACACCTGAAGTTCAATAGGAGTCATTCTATATGGGGTTTTAGAAATGAGTTTTGTACCAGGTTCAAGGTCAATAAAGAATTCAACTTCACGTTTTAGGGGTAGACCGGGAAGTTCTTCGGGAAATACATCAGGAAACTCATTAACAACGGAAATATCATTCAAATCTGATGTATTCTGGTTTAGATCAGTGACATGAGCTAAGAAAGCTTGACATCCGTTTTTCAATAAACGAATAGCCTTGTGATTTGAAATGATACTGACTGATTTTAGTGGTTTGGTGGTTTGGATTCACGAAACAGGTTGATTAGGAATATGAAAACTAACAACCTTACGAAAATAATCAATTTTGGCATGGTAAGTGGTTAACCAATCAATTCCTAAAATCACGTCAAATGCAAGTAATTTCAAAATATAAGATCAACAGATAAGGTAAGGGTACCGATCTGAATCAAGCAAGATTTGTAAACTGTGGATGTAACAAAGGTTTCTCCTAACGGAGTTTCAAAAGATAAGGCAAAGTCTAATTTATCAGAAGTCAAGTTCAAACGTTGAGCACAAGCAGGTGAAATAAAAGAATGGGTAGAATCGGTATCTAATAAGGTATAGACTTCGCAAAAATTTATGATTAACTAACCCGTGATAAATTTATTCGGGTTCTTCGTATTTTGGGCAGTCACGACAAACGCTCTTCCAGGAATCACCGACTTTGACTTGTCCGAAATCGCCTTTGGAATCACCACCCCCGCTGGACTTGGTTTCGCAACAGGACAATCTCGAGCTATATGTCCTTCTTTTCCATAGTTATAGCATGCTTTGAATTGTTGTGGACAGTTTGGGCTGATGTGTCCCTCTTTCCCGCATTTATAGCATACGACCGGTGGTCGTTCTCCTCCCCTAGAAACAGTTGATACTGGTGCTGATGTTAACGTCTTCACGTTCTCATTGTTGTACCTTCTCTTCTTGAAATCTCTCCCCGATTCGCTTTTTCTACTATCATGGCCACGATTACCACCGGAGTGGTTACCGCTTCTGTCATACTTTCCTCCCCGCTGGTTGTCATTGCTCCGATGGCTGCTGCCATCGGTACGACCTTGGTTGTGGTCCCTCGGTTGAACATAATCACTATCTCGTTCTAACAACTGGGCCCTGTTCACTACATCCGAATATAGAGAAAATTTGTGAGAAATGAGGTATTGACGTATTTCGGGTTTCAAACCTCTCAGAAACATCCGCGTCATACGTTCCTCATTCTCCACCAAATGAGGTGCAAACCTGGACAGCTCCGCGAACTTAGCCTCGTACCGGGACACAGTCATGTTGTTTTGTTCTAGTCTGATAAACTCTACCTCCTTCATATTGCGAATACTTTCAGGAAAGTATTTGTCATTGAACAGTTTCTGGAACGCTTCCCAAGACATCTTGAGTGCGGCAGGCTGGGTACGCTTCACAGATTCCCACCAGTAATCTGCCTCTCCACGGAACATAAAAGTGGCGAATGGAACCTTCTGTTCCTCCATGCATCCCAAGACATCAAATATCTTGGTAATTTATTTAATCCACGTCTCCGCCTTGATCGGATCTGGTTTTCCCAGAAACTCTGGTGGTCCCAATTCTTGGAACTGCTTGGCAGTGACAATTCGCGTGTTGTTATTATCTCCACCTGTATGTTGCACACGAGTCTCCCTCGTCTGGTTTTGCATGAACTGCAAAAAAACTTCTAAACATCTCATCGTTTATCATCTGACCAGCGTTGTTTTCAGGATGAAAATTGCTTTCTTGTTGCACGTTCTCCTGGTTAGTGATTAAAGGTGTCTCCACGGTCTCATTCACTTCGTTGTTAACATTCTCAGCTGCCATTCTCAAATACTGCCATAAAACAAGGGTTAACTACATAAATTAACACATCACATATTAACCCTATGCTCCGACTGACCAATTAAATACCACATAAGCTTAGGTAGGACATACTAGCGAAGGATTTACTCATCTCTCCCCTCCTAGTTCTATTCCCCGATCTCCGCCAGAGATCATATCCCTAAGCTCTGATACTAACTGTGACGCCCCCAGAATAGGTCCAGTCAACCCAACCCATTCTGAGTCGCCAAATACATGGTACAGAATTCAAATACAAACTTTATAACACACGGTCGTGCAAAATACGACCACACAACTGTGAGTGTCAATACAAATCGTATATAATACGAAATATTAACATTCAAATTCATTCTTTATTTATTACAATTATTATCCCACTATTTTACAAAAATAGCGAGGACTACTACTGCTCTAACTCAGACCATCACTCTGTCCCCCGACTAGTTCCCGCAACGTTCTCATTTCCTGAAGAGGACAATAGATGAAAAGGGTGAGCTCAACTAGTCCAGTAAAGAATATTATGACTAAGATAATGGAAAATAAATTATCGTTAGTCTTCAACTATTCAGATAAAATATTATGGACAACCAGTTTTAGATCAATATTCGCAGCGAAAATAACAATTCATTAGAAGAGTTAAGTAGAGAATGAAGTCTACTATCTTCTATGATTTAAAAGTCCATCATCAATATTTTATCCCTGTAACATCAATCAATATACATCTCAAATCAAATATTCATCTTTGCACTACAGGCCAAAGATATTTATTTGTATCACCAATGGTCATGTTCATCTCAACACCTGTCATCTTTGCACTACGGCCAAAGATATTCATCAGGTAATCATTCATCTTTGCTCTACAGGCCAAAGATATTCAGTATATCACCTTTTAGGACTGAGGATGATAAAAAAATAATATAAATAACGAATCCAGTGAAATAAAGGACAAGATTAAGGATTCGTATTTTAGTTTATTCAAGTTCAAGAATATTCCATAATAATACTTTGGGGAGCAAAATTCAAGAATAAAGCTCAAAACTTAGATCCAATCAAAGATAGGAAACTTAACAAGCAACTTGGACAAATAAAAGAAAATTTAATTTTTCCGTGAATAGTTCCGTATACGTGAATAGTAATTCTGACGGAAAAAGTAAGAATTTCATAATAAAATTCATGCCAATATTTTGGTATAATGATATTGAAAAAAATAACATCATTTACGAAAGAAAATAACATCCCTTACCTCAAAAGAACAGTACTTCTGACTAGAATATCGGATATAAGGCTGAAGAAAACTTGCACTGAATAGTAACACTCAAACTATCTAAATACTCACAAAAATACGCTCGATATTATAGAGAGAGAAAACTTTTGATTCTGGTGTGATTTTTAATTCTAACCTAAGCACCATATTTATAGAACAAGCTTAGGATGCCAAAGTAGACTAAATTAATAAAATAATATTTTTTTAAAAAAATTCCGCCTCCTCAGCCAAAAGCCATCAGCATTCAACAAAAAGTGGGGCCCACCATTTTATTTTAAAAAATATTTTTTTTTCGAAACTTCAATAATTCATAATAAATAGCCCTTTTGTCAGAAAAATACAAATTTTATGTCCTTCTATAGGAAATTTAATTCTTTATAATTTTGTAGAAGAAAGTTTTTCCAAATTGCAAACATAAATTATCCGAAATCCATAAACGGATGAATTTTTACACCAAAATACTGATAAAAACACATCAGCACAAATTCCTTCTTTTGTATCCACAAAATAAATATTTTCTTATCATATAAATCAATAATTAATTATTCACAAATAATATTACAGAACTACAATATTGACAACCAGGTCGTTCCCAGGAAAGAGGGTGTCTTCCGATAAGAACTTCTCCTTACTGGCGCGCAATTATATAACCACTCATAGACAGAACTTCCTTAGACATTGTCAATAATGCTATCTAATAATATTATTCAAATAATATGAATTATTGAGTTGATAATGTGAAATACTGTGCAGTGACAATTATTGAATCAATAATACAAAATAGCAACGTAGCAATTATTGATATAAAATATCAACGTAGCAATTATTGAATCGATAAAATATCATGCAATTATTGAATCAATAATATAAAATATTGAACAGTAATTACTGTAACAATAATTGAGTAATGACTTCTTACGTAAGAATCAATAATTTAAAATACTGTGCAATACCGTGTGCTACTGTGCAACACCGCGTATTACTGTATTTTAACCACCGGGTATTTCAATAGTACTAACGGTAACAACTACGCCGTTATTTTATAGAAAAAGTTATTTCTGTCGCTTTATATATCCGACAGTTATTCCGTTGTGGGGTCCACAAATAGCTGCACCGTCGTACGAATATTCCCCAACAACAAGAATATTCCACGACCAAACGAATATTCCCCGACAACAAGAATATTTTATAACCACTTGCTCATTTTGAAATATTTGCACATTTCACCCATAACTTTTCACATTTATCAAAACAACACCTTACTATTTCGAAATAATATATAAAGAAAATTAAATCTTTATTCATAAAATTTGGGGTCTTACAATGTTACTTTAATTATTATGAGATTTATGTTGAGCATGTTTATTATGTGATACGTGATGCATGAAAACTGTTAGAACTTGCTGAGCTGTCGAGCTCACTCTTGCAAATAACCATTTTTGCAGGTCAATGATGCAAGGTAAAGATACGTGTTAAGTGATTTATAGAGATCAATGTTCAAGAATATTAGTTATGTTAAATTTCAAATCGTAATTAATGTTTTGAATGTAATATGTCGCTGAATTATAAGTAGAGTTATCCAATGTAGATGGATATTGTTTTATTATGTAAGACTTTGTATAGTCATTTTGTTGTAATGATTCAGATATAGATTTGAATCGAAGAGATGTAATGTAAAGGTTGCAATTCAGGGCAATATAGAAAGAAAGTTTATAAAAGTTTTAAATATTCCGCATTTTTAGTGATTTTTAATATCGAATAATGATGTAATGAGAGATTAAAGTTGTATTATTAACGATCGAGAAGGAGAATATTATTGTATGAATTTTGAGGTCGTTACATTTATCATTATTATTATGCATGTATTATGTCATGGATATGCACTTAAATAGGTGAGTTTAGATTTGACCCCTGGATGGTCTTATGATACGGTGATACATATGTCGTCATCCACCGTCAGCCGTATTGAGCATTCGCCGCCGTCTTCGGTGGCATCTTCGTTATGGTCATGGTATGACAGTCTGCCTCTCACAGCCAGAGGGACAGTAGACCAGATGATATGGCATTCTCTAGCCCTTCTAGCTTTCCAGGTTCCGCATGGATTCGTGGATGACATCTTATCATGCTGGATACCTGAGCGGCAGGTTTTCCATTTTGGTCTTCATAAGTTGACTCCTACCTTAAAGGAGTATGAGCGCCTTACAGGTTTAGCACTGGATCTGTCTTGCGCTCGTACAACCATCAGTGACATGAGGAGACCATTTATGACTATGTCGGATCTGAGACGGAGAGTCGTCACTGATGAGATCATTGCAGGACTTGTGATATCTATTGACTTTTTGATCGATCGTTTTGGCTGGCTAGACAGCTACGAGCGATATTTGCGAG
The DNA here is from genome assembly GCA_020205555.1 of Panax stipuleanatus. NCBI lineage: Eukaryota > Viridiplantae > Streptophyta > Magnoliopsida > Apiales > Araliaceae > Panax > Panax stipuleanatus. Next base: position 14,059,627 of record CM035118.1, on the reverse strand, counting down.
ACTTCATTATTCCTGCAGATGAGTGGCAGTTTATCCGTGTAGACGTTTTGTTGATGTGCGTCACGACTTATGTATACATGCCACTATATTTGGACCATTTGGATATCGGCTTGATGGTTGTGGTTCGTGCCCTCAGACAGGGTTGCACTATTCTACCAATGATATTGGCCTAGACCTTGAGGTTGGCTACATTTTGCAGCACCTATCCCGAGGGGTTTTTTTAGAGGTAGCTCTGTTCTTCTGTATGTATGGCTCATGATGCATTTGAGTCCGATCGGCACCTTTCAGACACCATGGGTACTACTTTACCCATGAGATAGTCATGTCCTACTCTTTCCAGCCAGCGGAGTGTTCAGAAGCAGTGACATGGTCGGCCTTTTATCATATATTGAGTATCCCTTTTCGATCTTACCATGCTCAGGAATTAGCTCCCTTTATAGTTTCATCACTCATGCAGTTGGCATGGATTATTTTCCCCTAGCGGGTTTGAGAGGGGTGACCACTTACCATCCGTTGGCAGTCATGGGTCAGTTTCATCAGTTTTAGAGCTTCTTCCAGTTTGAGGGGGCCATTGATCAGCAGATATTAGCTTCATCTCTGTAGTTAGATGACCTGATCAGGATTTACGAGTGTTAGACTCATAGGGAGAGAGCTGATTTCTCTACTAGCCATCTAAATCGTTCTCCAGAGTATTTGGCATAGTTGGAGTTCAATATTGCATTGGCTGCGGCTATTCAGCCAGCTCCGAGTATTAATTCGGATGAGGAGGAGCCTATAGAGGATCCTGATTCTCCCACAGAGGATGAGTTGTTTACTAGTTTGACAGCGGCTTTAGTTAGTGACCCTCCGAGCATCCCTTCCGAGATTGATCTAGCTATGGTTGATTCATTAGCTCGGATGACTTTCGAGAGAGATCAGGCTATGGCGTTGATGTTAACAGCTCTTTCTGGCAGGGACACAGCTTTTGCTGAGAGAGACGCGGCTCGAGCTACTCGGGATACAACATTGGTTGAGAGAGATGAGGCTCGACCTTCCCGAGATGTGGCTTTTGTTGAGATTGAGAAGACTTTGGTTGCCTGGGATGCTGCTTATGTAGAGAGGGATGAAGCCATAGCTACCCGGTATATATATGGCGGATAGTACGGTACTTAGATCGTATACCCACAGCCTGGTTGCAGATATGAGAACTTTCATAGATGGTCACAGCAGCACTATACAAATAGCTGTGGATGTTCTTGTTTGCATGGAGACTGAGGGTATTGAGCTTCCAGCTGCTCCTCCATCTTCAGAGAGGGATGCCATGTTGGCACTGCTATCCCACTTGTTCACGGGTTCATAGACTAGTTTTGTTTTTCCTGCACATACTAGATCAGCCATTTTTGTCATGTACAGGACACCATGTATATATTAAACAATATTATATATCAGAGAAATATATTTTGATTCACTTCCCTGTTGGATATGTATTATCATTGCTGAGTGATTACCACTTCTTTCATGACTTGCTGTTGTTGATGTATAATGAGCTTCTCCTTAATGGATTGACAGTGAGATGTTAGAGAGTACCTTAGTAGGGCCCATTGACTAGGGAGACTTGATAGAATTTGGGTTTTATCGGGTTTTGGTGTCTTGGGACTGGTTCTTATTGGGTTTTGTTGTTTCTTTGAAGGTCACACCGCACCATGAAAACCGCCTATGTACTCCCAGGTGGAGGGAGATCAGGTTATTCGTAGTTTAAGTTTTGTGTGAGAGGTTTGAGAAATTTCTCTTTTGAGTTTGGTTTGATGGGTTTTTAAACTTTTTATTTGGTTTGATCGCACCAGGAATGGCTGCCTACGTACTCCCGGGTGGAGGGAGATCAAGTCATTCATAGTTCAATCTTCTATTGAAAACTCGAACTGATTTAATTGATTTGCAGGACCAGGATGATGGCTGGCATGTGTTTTAGACATAGTACCTTTTCACGGTGTCTGAATTGATAAGCTGAGGAAATTCGTTCCCATCCATCTCTTGCAATCTGATAGCTCCTCCTGTCAACACTTCTTTGATAATGAAAGGACCTTCCCAATTCGAGGCAAACTTTCCTTTGGCTTCGTCTTGATTAGCCAGAACTTTCTTTAATACCAAGTCATTTTCTTTGAATTGCTGGACTCGGACTTTCTTGTTGTATGATCAAGCAATCCTTTGCTGATATAACTTCCCGTGGAAAATGGTTGTAGCCCTTTTCTCATCTATCAGGGACAGTTGGTGGTACCGTTCTTGCAACCCCTGGTCTTCTTCCATCTGTGCATCTATTAACACTCGCAAGGACTCTATTTCTACCTCTATGGGAAGGACTGCTTCCATACCATAGACCAATGAGTAGGGGGTAGCCCCAGTAGAAGTACGCATTGACGTCCTGTATGCTAACAGAGTCAAAGGCAACAGTTCAGGCCATCCTTTGTGATTGGCGGACATTTTCTGCATAATCTTCTTGATATTCTTGTTAGCCGCTTCGACAACACCATTCATCTTGGGCCGATAAATGACAGAATTGAGATGCTTGACATGGAACTTACTGCATAATGCAATTCCAATTGTTGGGAGAGCACACCTTTTCTAGAGAAAAAGAAAACAAGGGCTTTTCCAATAACCTACCTTCTTAATATTTGTTCATCCTTGGTGGATCACCTCTAGAGGCCAAACACTTAGGTGGCTAACGTTGATCAAAGGAAGGAATCACATCGGGTAGATTCAAGTTAAACAAGGAAAGGATTAGAGTTGAACTTCTACTTGAGGAAGCACGATTCTTCAAGGATGATTCGTTCTTCATCTCTTTAGATTGAATTAATAATTGTGCATAAAGGATGATCCGGGTCCATGGTTTGTAAAATTTTAAAACTCTATTGTTACACTTTCGCTGCTATATATGTATTTGTTGCATGCTATTTTGATCTTACAAACCTAACAGATTGGCTTTCTCACATGAGCAATCACATTTGGCGCTTTAGATAGCGAGCAATTGATGTTTTAGATAACAATCAATTGGCACTGAAAAGAGAGCAAAGATGAGATATTTCATTTAATTTCACTTTAGATAGTGAGCTATTGACGCTTAGTAGCGAGAAAAATGATATTTTTTATATATCTCCTTGGTTAGAACCAAGATAAGGTTAAGTGTATTTAACCGAATATGGTTAAGTCCCACTATCCATATTAACCTGGTAAATAACCGGATGCAAAATCTTAGAGTTGGCGCTTAAAGAAGCGAGCAATACAAGAATTCGAGTTAGACACTCGAGGAGTGACTGAACTAAGATCCGCACAGCATGACTATAAGACATATGCTCACAAGAGTGAGATTGTCTATTGTGACATGTTATATGGACCTAAAATTTAAAAATGGCGCTTCGAAAAGCAAGCAAATTAAAAGTTTTGAAGTCAAGCACTCGAGGAGTGACTAGACTGAAGTCCACACAACAAGACTATTTAATTAGTACGTTGTGATAATATAACATGAGTTTAGCGACAAAATAAATGAGGTGAGAAAAGGAATCCCTACTTTCTCACTGTGTGTTGTCCTTTAAAGGATAAGGTATTCCTTGATCTTTTTATTAAGTACTCTTTGTGATCTTTAACTATGTTACAAAATGATGAATTAATGTTGCTACTTTGGTTTCATTTCCTAAAGTCTGGACTATGAGACTATACGAGGTGATTCTGGGAAAACAGTTAATTCAGATTTGAGTAACATTAGGGCAAAGGGAAGATAACTTAATTTCACCATGCTCTGCACTTATTTTCGACAACTATAACGGTTTTGGAAACGATATAGTAATAAGTGAGATGCAAAACAGACATAGGCCTAAAGGGGTTAAATACAACACTCTGAGGGATCAGAGATACTTAACTAGGTGAGAATTAAAGTTAGTTTGGGGTACTCTGAGTTTAAGAGGTTGTAGCTTCAATGCAGGTAAACTCAGCGGTCGCAAGGTTCGGTAACTAAACAAATTTTTCAGCTTACATATTTAGACTTTATTGGCTTATATGATAACAACGTCGTCCTCGCCATGGGCGAGTGGGAGATGTTGGTTATTGGATCCAACTGGTGTGCCCATGGAGTGGTCGACCCGGTGGATATAACCACATGGTTCATTGTCTAAATACAATGAACATGTGGGTTATAATCTCTACTTAAATATGGGAGTTACATATATTTATATATAGTGTTAATCCTATATATTTATATGGGGGTTACACATATAAATATGGGAGTTTCATATATATATATATATTAAACATGTATTAATATATATATATATATATGAGTTACACTTTCTTCACACACACACACACACACACACACACACACACACACTATATATATATATATATATATATATATATAGATTGTGGTGCTGATCTTGATATTACAATATATACACAAAGACATGATTAGCATATATTCTCAAAGTCATTAGAAGTCATCTTGTTAAGCTAGAAAGTTTTAAGTTACTTGAACTGTGAAAAATATATTTGGTACTCTGACAACGTAGTCCAAATTACCGCTAAGTACATTGTTCGTTGAGTTCGTGATTCTAGTCATTCGTGTTTGTGGGCATACACTTCAAGAGGTAACTAGAAAATGTAAAACAAATTCGGTTATATCCGCTGCGTGTATGCTATATATTCTAACAGTTGGGTAATGTAAGGTTTATAGAATGATAAGTGGTTTTTATGACCACTTATTCATATATTAACAAGCTTATTTCACTGCTTAAACTCAAGTATGTTTGTGCTTTTCATGGGATTTTGCTTTGTTTTGTAGATTTCCTATTTTGGAACTCCTCTTGGTGTATTGAGCTAAAACGGATAAAAGAATGCTAAAAAGGGACAAAGCAAAGAAGTGGGCTCATGGCATGGTGATAAAGAGAACAAAAGGGAACAAGGAGCAACGGCTTGAGTGATTGAGAGGAGGCTGGAATCAAGAATTGGAAATGTCAGAAAAGTGCAGCAGTAGAAGAATGCAGAATTCAGAACCTGAACCTCTGCGCAGCTGCGCCAGCAGCACACCTACAAGCTGCACAGCTGCGCTAGAAGGATTGGCCAGATTCCCCTGTTGCGCCGCTTTTACCCTCTACCCCTGTGCAGCTGCGCCGGTCTTCTTTCTTGCCAATTGACTTATTTTAAAAATGTCAATTAAGTTGTGTTTGGGAATGAAGGCAGACGAACTTGGCAGCTATATAGGGCATATTTTGGCACATATTGAAAACACACTCCCTTTGGGAGCCCTAGCTTTGTTCTTCCCTTTTCTCTCTACTTTCATTTTGACTAGAGTAGCTTAGGAGTAGATTAAAGTTTGGTTTATGTAATTAGTTTCTAGGGTTTGATTAGACTTGATGGTTGAAACATTTGGAGAACATCAAAGATTCATATTTTGATCAAGAGGAATCAAATTTGCATTTTCTATCCTTATTTTCTCTTTGATTCTTATTTGTATTCTTATGATGCTTATTCAATATGTGGATGGTATATCTAATTCTAGCATGAGTTAGTTTATATTTTGAGGTTTCAATGGAACCTAATAAGTAGTTTATATTGATATGCTTCCATGTTGTTCTTATTGATTGTTATGTGATTGTCTATTACGATTCGTACTTTCATTGCTTAATTGATTCGCAACCAATTACCGTGATAACCTATATGGACTTGAAAGATGACATGTAGGTTTAGATCTAATCATAGTATCGGGTGATTGTACGTTCACATGGCGTTGGACGTATGATTTGTGCCTAGGATAGATATATACCGAAGCGCCGCTCGTAGTCAATTGAGAACTTGGACTTAAACCCTATTTATTTGTAAATCGCATAGACATATAGGGGTTTAGATAATGTGGGTGTTCATGTGCTTTCTATCATCTGTGGATTGCATGTGATATGGATTAGGTGCATCGAAAGATGGCCTTCTCTCACTTTCGTGTTCTCGACTAACAAACTGTGACGATTAATTTGACCTAGTTGGAAGTATATCGACTTAGATGAATCATTAGGGGAAATTGGGATCTCAAATCTTCATTATCTGGTTTTACTCTGGTGTTAAATAGGTTTAACTTACTTGTTTAGTTAATTTAGTTTTTAATTAAAACATTTTACCACTCGTTTAAATAAGACTGAAATGATTATGTGCTAGTGGTTTGGTGACTTTTATCATTTAATTCTCTGTGGGAACGATATCTGTACTTACTCTTTATTACTTGTTGACCGCGTATACTTGCGCGTAATTGTCATACCCAATCGGGGACAACAAGTTTTTGGCGCCGCTGCCAGGGAGCTAATTTGATAACTGTTTGCCAACATTAGTTTCAATTAAATTAGTCTTAATTTAAACTTTTTTATTTTGTTTTAATTCTCTTCATCTATTCTCTTTTCAGGAAATATGGATCTCAACGCTTATCCATGGTTCTACACAAGGAAAGAGAAACCAAGGGAAACAGGGAATGATGGACTCGACCCAATTGCCACATTATCAGCACAGCTAGAGGTTCTCTCAAGGAAGTTGGACAGTGTTACAGCCCAACAGAGTCGAGAGATGGTCGATACTTATAATTATGGTGCTGGAAGCTATATGAGCCATCAGGATCCCATCAGTTATGGACAAATGCAGTATGGGGGTGATTACTCCAACCATGAGGCTTATCCCGCTTTTCAGCAAGATTGGGGGTATCACCCAAACTATTCAGCGAGCTATTATCAAGACCAATACTGCGAGCCAAGTCCAATGTATGCACCAGATCCCACATATCAATCTCCGTGTTTACAAGAAAAACAGTCAATAAAGAAATTCATGTATAGGAGCTTAGCAAACCAAGAGGAGATGATTAGGAACCAGAAGCTATCGAACCAAAATTTTCAGAACCAGATGGAACTAATCAACATTACTCCAACCAGTGAGACTCAGTACATGAATTCTGAGGCTGAAACAGAAAAGGCAAGATTGGAAAGTTTGTGGGGAAATTCCTTAGCATCAACGAAGAGATCTTGATTGAGCAAGAGAAGTCGATCGAGAATCTTCATAATTGGGTGGAGCAAATTAGCATGGCTTTAAGGAAGGAGGAAGTGTTTGAGCAAGAGACAAAAATGCAAAATCTTCAGAATCAAGTACCTCCAATGACTGAAGTCGTGAGTAATGACCCTCGGAATACGTGGTGCTATGATATGGATGCTGAAACTGATGAAGAGCCGGAAGTGCACTTGTAACAGGACGATCTGAAGGCAATGGATATAGAGGAGACACTTGGGGATGTGAAAAATTTTGAATGGGAGCCAACCGTGACAATACCCCAAGAGCCTTCTCTGCCAAAGTTGGAAAAGCCAGTGAAGTTTGCACACCCGTGTCCCCTTGGTAGTCACATCACAGATATGGATCTTGATGATATGAGAGAGTCCACATTCTGGAAACCATGGTGGTCTGAAGAAGAGAGAATTGAAGAAGTGCCCGTTGTGTGGTCTATGCCATAATGCCCCACAACGGAAGAAATGCCTAGCTCCCCGAACTTCGACATGGGGAATTCATGTATACATCAGATGCTAGGTAGTTTAAATCTAAAGCCTCTCGAGAAGGGGAACCTCCCAATATACACTGCAGTACTAATGGATGTAGGGTTTCTCAAATATCGTCGGGGAATCAAATAGAGGTGGCAAGACAAAGTCCAGCTAACGGACTTTAAACCAAGCGCTCGATGGGAGGCACCCCATCAATTCTCTCTCTCTCCCTACTTGTTTAATTCTACTTGTATATCTCCATTTCTCTCTACTTGTTTAATTCTTAGTAGTTTAATTTTTAGTTGAAAATTTTTGAAGAATCTTGGAGTTAGGAGCTCAATGCCTTCATTTTTGTACTTAGGCAGTTGTGCATCTATTTTTGGGACTTAAGAGTTTATTGAACATATTTATGAAGTATGAGCATGTTGCATAAACGCATATATAAAATTTTTTTGGGACTTAACGTGCATATTGTTCTCACTTTATAATAATTCTCCATATAGTTGTTAATAGTTCATAATAAATTTTTGGTAGTTTAGTGATTTAATATAGTCATGTGCCTTTTCCAAGGTCCATGATCCACTGCAAGCAACAATCTCCAGAACAAAGTTAAATTAAATTTACTGAGCCTTGGCGCCCACGCCAACTCAAGCCTGACCATCCGCGCGACCGCCCCAATTTCCAGACCAGAATCTCGACTTCCCAAGCTGCGCAGCTGCGCCTCTATTCCTCCTTCTCCCTGCGCAGCTGCGCCAGCCTCCCATTCCCGTTTTAAAATAGAACCGGCCCACTTCATTTCTTCCCAACTTAATTGAAACACTCGACATCTCTCTTCTAAAACCCAAGAGCCACAGAGTTCATCACTCTCATCCTTATCACCGTCCCTCCCCTATTCCATCTCAATCTTTCAAGCATACTCATTCCGATTAAAACCTTAAATCCCAGCACATTCACTCCTCCATTCCATTCGGACCAAACCCTTAGTCTCACCTCTTCTCCCTCATTCACCCCATCTGTTCACACTCCAAATTTTGAGAGCACTCAAGGCTGATTAGGGGGCACTTCAATTGGTTGAGCAAGGTCCAAGGAGCGCATTGAGACAATTCAGGTAATAGGGATTTGATCAATCATCTAAAATAGTTAGGGCAGATTTTGGGGTTTCATTTCCGTGCACTTCAGTCGTTTGATAAAAGCTCAGACAAGAAGTGGGTATTCATTTAACAGAATTGAAGGGAATACAAAAAGGCTGGGTATATTGGGTAATTGAGACTACAGAGGGCACACAATTGACAGAGTTTGGGGCTTATAGAGTTGGGAGTGTTCACTGAGATTGCAGAGAATATTAAAGACAGTCGGGTTAATAGCCAACTGTTTGATGCAAGTTCTGATATAGGTCTGGGGGCAAAATTTTGACAGAGTGGGCAGAGTGCTTGTAGCTTGGGTTGATTGGTTTCTTGCAAATTTCAGAGGCAGCAAAGTTCACTCATGCCTAAACGAATTCGTACTCCCTTTCCTCCTTCTCCTCCTCCAACCAGTAAGCATAGCGACGGGAGTTCCCATGAGGCATTGGATGCCTTCAGATTTATTTACTTGGCAGTTCAGCGCTACTTTGTGAATGTTCTGGATAAGAAGACCTGTGTGAAGGAAAGGGGACTGAAATCGGGAAATAATGATGGGCTTATGAAGAGGCAGATAATAGAGCATGGATGGGCATTAGTTGTGGCCACGCCACTCTCAGCTCCGATTCCCCTTATTAAAGAATTCTATCTGGTGATTCTGATGAGGATGAGGAAGAAGAAGAAGCAGAAGGAGATCCAGTGCAGGCTCAGCAGGCAGCAGGGTCGACTCCCACAGAGTTTTATGATCAGCAAAGGGAGATCAGGCAGCTGAGGAGACGGATGGACACTACATACATAGACTTCCAGACCTATACATCCGAGTTATCCCAGTCTTTATCTCGAGCATTTGAAATATTTGGCTTGCACGCTGAGTTCCTTACTTTTGGCAGAGGCAGCCAGTACCCTCCTCCAGACACACCACCTGAGCAAGCTGACGAGGAGGAGGGCGACGACGAGGACACATAGGGGGTTTCCTTTTTACCTTTTACCTTCAATGAGGACATTGAATACTTTAAGTTTGGGGGTATTAGTTTTATTTTGCATATAGTGTAGTTCATATCATATTACAGATTGTTGTTTAGTTCATTTAGTGCATGTAGGTCGTGTTTTATGTTTTGCGTGTGTTTCGTGTTTTGCGTGTTTTGTTAAAAATTTGTCAAAATTTTAAAATTTTTGTTTTGTTTTGATTAACTGTGTTATGACATATTGCATGAATCCGGTTCAGTTAGTTTGTTATTTATTTGGCCTATGAGGAAACTGAAATTACTTGATCTTTGAACTGATTTGAGACTTAAGCTTGATAATATTGTCATATATGTAAATCTTTATCTGCCAGATATTGTGTAACCGATTATCTGAAGTAACCACCATGATATGCTTAGTTTAAATTTCCACATACTTGTCGTCTAGTGGGAAATATGTGTTTTAATAAAAGAGTTCAGTGATCATATGATAATAACTAGACTGTAAAAGGCTTAAGTTTGGGGGAAACAGGGGGTATGCATGCTTTGGAGAGATGGAGGGTAAGACGCACTCTCCTGTTGAAAAACAAAAGAAAAGAAAAGAAAATGCAATGAAAAAGAAAAGAAAAAGAAAATTGAAATATAATAAACACTTTGGCTACGTCAAGTCCTGTGGCCTTTGATATTCGAGCAGGTAAGCCCGAGGGGTGTCTTATCACCCAGCACCCTAAGGCCTCGCGGTCTGGGAGTCGTTGGTAGAAAGCTCTCTACACTGGTATCATTGAATAGCCTAAGAGGACTAGGCATTGCACAGTCGATTGTGTACATAATAAGCATATTAAACCCCTTGTTGACTCTTAGCTTAAGTAATGCATCGTCTTAACTAGAACTTATCTGATTTACTGCCTTTCTTGAGTTGAAACTTGTTTTTTCCCTAAGAAGTATAGTATGTGATTTATTTGTTCAAAAGCATGTTTAATGGTTGCCAGGCACTCGCACTACATCAGTGCTGACAGATTTGGATTTGCAAGGATATGCTTTATGATCTTGTCTTGGGTAGCTGTCCTGTTTAATTATCGTGTGATTTTTCTGAGGCAATTCATTTGAATATCAATTCTGACTGAGATATGGATTCACTTTCAAGCTAGTGTAGGTTGCATACATTATAGTTACTTGCATTGCATCTGTGTTTTATTTTGTTTGTGTTACTTGAGGGCAAGCAACGTTTAAGTTTGGGGGTATTTGATAAGTGATTTTTATGACCACTTATTCAGATATTAACAAGCTTTTTTCACTACTTAAACTCAAGTATGTTTGTGCTTTTCATGGAATTTTGCTTTGTTTTGTAGATTTCCTATTTTGGAACTCCTCTTGGTGTATTGAGCTAAAACGGATAAAAGAATGCTAAAAAGGGACAAAGCAAAGAAGTGGGCTCATGGCATGGTGATAAAGAGAACAAAAGGGAACAAGGAGCAACGGCTTGAGTGATTGAGAGGAGGCTGGAATCAAGAATTGGAAATGTCAGAAAAGTGCAGCAGTAGAAGAATGCAGAATTCAGAACCTGAACCTCTGCGCAGCTGCGCCAGCAGCACACCTACAAGCTGCGCAGCTACGCCAGAAGGATTGGCCAGATTCCCCGGTTGCGCCGCTTTTACCCTCTACCCCTGTGCAGCTGCGCCGGTCTTCTTTCTTGCCAATTGACTTATTTTAAAAATGTCGATTAAGTTGTGTTTGGGAATGAAGGCAGACGAACTTGGCAGCTATATAGGGCATATTTTGGCACATATTGAAAACACACTCCCTTTGGGAGCCCTAGCTTTGTTCTTCCCTTTTCTCTCTACTTTCATTTTGACTAGAGTAGCTTAGGAGTAGATTAAAGTTTGGTTTATGTAATTAGTTTCTAGGGTTTGATTAGACTTGATGGTTGAAACATTTGGAGAACATCAAAGATTCATATTTTGATCAAGAGGAATCAAATTTGCATTTTCTATCCTTATTTTCTCTTTGATTCTTATTTGTATTCTTATGATGCTTATTCAATATGTGGATGGTATATCTAATTCTAGCATGAGTTAGTTTATATTTTGAGGTTTCAATGGAACCTAATGAGTAGTTTATATTGATATGCTTCCATGTTGTTCTTATTGATTGTTATGTGATTGTCTATTACGATTCGTGCTTTCATTGCTTAATTGATTCGCAACCAATTACCGTGATAACCTATATGGACTTGAAAGATGACATGTAGGTTTAGATCTAATCATAGTATCGGGTGATTGTACGTTCACATGGCGTTGGACGTATGATTTGTGCCTAGGATAGATATATACCGAAGCGCCGCTCGTAGTCAATTGAGAACTTGGACTTAAACCCTATTTATTTGTAAATCACATAGACATATAGGGGTTTAGATAATGTGGGTGTTCATGTGCTTTCTATCATCTGTGGATTGCATGTGATATGGATTAGGTGCATCGAAAGATGGCCTTCTCTCACTTTCGTGTTCTCGGCTAACAAACTGTGACGATTAATTTGACCTAGTTGGAAGTATATCGACTTAGATGAATCATTAGGGGAAATTGGGATCTCAAATCTTCATTATCTGGTTTTACTCTGGTGTTAAATAGGTTTAACTTACTTGTTTAGTTAATTTAGTTTTTAATTAAAACATTTTACCACTCGTTTAAATAAGACTGAAATGATTATGTGCTAGTGGTTTGGTGACTTTTATCATTTAATTCTCTGTGGGAACGATATCTGTACTTACTCTTTATTACTTGTTGACCGCGTATACTTGCGCGTAATTGTCATACCCAATCGGGGACAACATAGAACAACAAAAGAAGTCTGTTGAAGATCTAACTGAGGAAGTGATAACTCTAATTGCCACAAAGGCAAAGGGTAAGGGAAAGGAGAAGGTGGACCTATCCTAAGAACTACTCAATACATCGAAAGAGTCTAGAGAGAGGATTTTAGATGATTCATCTCAAAGCTACATTTAAGAACTTTTTTCATTGGTGAAGTCAGTTATGGAAGAATCCACTCTGCAAGCCATCGTATGAGGACTCAAGCTTTACCTCAACATTCATAGTGCTTGAAGCACACCTTTCAAAACTGCCATAAAAACTAATTAAGATAACTAGTGATGACATCAACAGATGGAAATCAAAAGGACTACGATCCGTATGCTTGAAGAGAATATTTGGTGCACACTTCATTCTACGATATAGTACCTCAAAAGATTGAGCACGAGCGTTCAACAGAGCTGAATATTGAAGACATAAATGGGTTGATTGCCCCCAAAAAGCTGGAAATCTGTCAAGTAAAAAAGAATCCGCAATTTAAAAGAAGGATGAATTAAAATGTTTTTGTTAGAGATTGGTGTTGACGTAGAAGAAGAAGTACCATAATTATCTTCAACAGACCTCATGCAAATTGACTCGGTAGCTAGAGCCAACTCTATTTTTATATATCTACTCGTCGAAGCTATTCTTAACATCAAGATTATGTCAAAAATAATATACAATTTTTAACCACAAGATCATTGTATCTATTAATTTATACATGAGCTATGTGTGATTATGAATATCGTTATTACTCTTGCATGAATCACTAACAAATGTAACTAGTGTAATATAATTATAATAGATCTTAATGTGATTAATTGTACAACAAGTTGTAATTGATTGTTTAACACTTTTCCAACAAATTACACCTCCAGCTAGCATGTAAATATAACCTGAAGTAGATTTAGATCATCCACACCAACCCATGTAGTCCAAATTTGAATACCCTATAACATCAAGGCTATTACTTTGCTTATAAACATTTTTAAAATCCTTGGTGATTTACAAGTATCTTAACACTTTTTTTGCTGATGTCCAATGTGATAAATTAGGATTAGATTGTGTTAGCTACAAGGCTGGATTTCAAACAAACAATGACAAAGAATTTACCATTAGTATCAGCTTTCTTAGCAAGTCAAACCCTATTCTTGTGACATTTTTTCTTCATGTGCCCCTTCTTTTTATAAAAGAAACAACTTTTGCTGAATTTTGCTGGTTCAGGGCAAGTCCATTTCTCTCACCATCTACATTTGGTTGGAAAGGCTTTTTTTTCCTAACTTCTTAAAATTTTTAGAAGCTTGATTTTCATTCCCAGGGTGTAAGAAATTGACAATTTCTCCCTTTTCTCGTTTGACCCTTTCCCCCTCTTGAGCACTAGGCTCCATTTTTTCCTACTAGAATTGTAAACAACTTTTAGCTGTCTAAATTCTTTCGGCAAAGAATTGATAGCTAAATGAACAAGGAAATAATTAGAGATAACCACATCAAGAGACTTTAACTTTGAATTAAGCAATGTCAGCAAGTGTCATTATGTGCTCACGCACATTACGATTACCATCGTAATTCATATTAGTCAATTTGGTCATCAGATTTCCAATCTTTGCGTTTGTAGATTCTATAATTTTTTCTTTCATTGCATCAAGAAACTATTTAGGACTAGCTCTCAGATTCATGTATACCACCATGGATAGCCTCAGACATTGTCCTGCCACTAAAAAAAGAGGGCAATTGTGACGCCCAAAATAGGTCCACACAACCCATTCTGAGTCGCCAAAATACACACTATAGAATCCAAATACAAACTTCCTATTTACAACTACTACTCTGTCGTACACAATACGACCACACATAAACTGTGGGTTTCAATACAAATATAGTACTGAATATAATACGACAATATACACACCCAAATTATTACAATGTCATATAAAATACAGCAACAAATATTTCAAGTCCTCAAAGGAACACGAGAAGATTTTTGTCCTCCTCATTCTAATGGGGTGTATTTTTTTTACGCTTCCAAATTCGAGTTCACCTCATCCTATTTGGTTCACCAAAATCAACTGTTAAATGATGTATAAAATACGACACACATATTTAAAGTTCTCAATACAATTATATATTGTCATGCTATTTTATAATGTATTTAAAAACTTCAATAGTCACCGACCATCACTTTATTCCCTTGTTATCCCTGCTCGACCTAGCTACACTCTTATTATCTGAAAGGAATTATGAAGCAAAAGAGTGAGCACAAATAGCCCAGTAAATAATATTATAACTAATGATAATTAAATTATCAATAGCCTTCATCAGTAACGAATTAGATATTTAGAATATATGGTAGATGATAAAAGTGTTCAACCATAATTGCAGCGGAATCAACAATCCATTAGAAGATTCAAATAGAATATAACGTCTACTATTTTCTCCAAATTAAAAATTCATCATCAATATTTTATTCCTGTAACCCAATTAAACAATTCTTCGTTGTACCCAAGATAAAGAAAACTTTCACCACCTATCTTTACCTGAAACACCAAAGATCATGGTTATACCAAATCACAGTTCATGTTCATAATCATGCTAATAAATCCATCTTTGCACTCAGGACAAAGATATTCATTTGTAACATCAATGGTCATGATCATCCTAGTCTACAGCCTTTAGTCATAATCATATCAGTCAATTCATCTTTGCACTATGGGCCAAAGATATTCAACAGTAACATCAATGGTCATGATCATGCCAAACACCTGTCCATCTTTAAACTACGGGCTAAAGATATTCAACAGTAACATCAATGATAATGATAATGTCAAGCACCTGTCCATCTTTGCACTATGGGTCAAAGATACTCAAGTTTCATATTTCAAAGATAACGATTAAAATTTAATAAGAAGATTTAGGTAAATAAAAATTCAAGTGAAATGATATTAGATGAAACACAAATCTCAAATGAATATCGGATCATTTCAGGAATTATAGAAGCAATACTTATAACCATGTTGATCAATTCACCTTTGCACTTAAGCTAAAGATATTCAATTATAAAATCAATGGTCATGATCATACCAATCAATAATTCATCTTTGCACCCCTGGCCGAAGAGAACCCATGTTCATAATCATACCAATAATCTACCCACCTTTGCACTCAAGTCAAAGAGAATTTTCACCATCATGATTATAAAAATGTTATATGTGATGAATAAAAATAATAAGAACAATATAATCAAGGATAAGTATTAGAGATTTGTAATTTAATTTATCCAAGTTCAAGAAGATTCAAATTGTCAACATTATAACCAATTGTGTAGTAAAATTCAAGAATAATATTTAAGATTCACATTTCAAGATAATCTGGACAAGAAAAAAAAATTAAATTCCATTGTGAATAGTACCCCGACTTGAATAGATTTAAAATTTAATAAGAAAGTTCATACCAATATTCCATTGAAATAATATTCCATACGAGTATGGAAGAATATACGAAACTGTAAATGAATTTTCACCCCGTCATGCGATAATCTGCGTAGACAGATCATTTCCACAATTTAATAAAAATGAATACCAAAGGTTATTCACCATGTATGTGGTAGTCCGCGTAGACATGTTATTCCCACAACTAAATAAAGAATGAATACAAAGGGTTATTCACCATGCATGCGGTAGTCCGCGTAGATAGATTATTCCCACAGATTAATAAGGAATAGAATGACAACCCTTACGAGTATGAAGTAAAGTAATATCTTGTATGGAATCAATTGATATTACATACGAGTATTGAAAGAAAACAACACCCTTACGAATACGAAAGAAATAATACCCCTTACCTTAGTAGAAGTTTGGATACTGCAATAGTGTAGTAGCAAGATACTCTTCTTCTTTCTCTCTAATTCTCACTCTATAGTTTCTCTCACTATAGCTTGTGATTATAACTTTGCTCTTCAAAAATGGTAGGAACTAATGAATGGATGGAGGAGGATTTATAAGCTAAGAAAAGGTGGCAAATTACAAGGTTAATTATACTTTAGTACCTTAATCTTTACCTCTATTTTAAATTTAGTCCCTTAAGTATTATCAATCTTGCATAACATCCCTTAATAGTACTTTCATGTGAACCAATAGTTCCTTGCATGTGAACCAATAGTAATTAATTGCTCATTTATCCGATTAATAGCCCGCTTGGTCAATTTAATATCCAGAAATCAACTATTATCGAAATAAATGTCGATTTTTACTAACATTAATATTCCCAACACAATGAAAATATTTTTATCAACAATTCATCATTAATATTATAACTCACAATATTGACAACCAGATCGTTCCTAGGAAAAAGGTGGCTTTCCAATAAGAATTTCTCCTTACTGGCGCGCAATTAAATAATCTAGCCCCTTTCCTTGATAGAACTTTCTAGACATTGTCAATAATGTTAATAATAATATGAGTAACTGTGTCATGTCAATTATTGATTTAATAATATAAAGTATTGTGCAGATGATATTGTGACAATAATTGAATCAATAATATGAGATATTATGCAGCAACTACTGTGACAATTATTGAATGAAACTGAGTGACTTCTGACGTAAGCATCAATAATCAGAGATATTGTGCAATACCATGTGCTACTGTGCAACAACGCGTATTACTGTACTTTTATCACCGGGTATTTCCACAGTTAACGGTAAAAGTCTTGCCGTTATTTTTATAAAAAGGTTATATCTGTCGCTTTCTATATCCGATAGTTATTTCGTTGTGGGGCCCATCAATGATTACGTCGTCGTATGAATATTCCCTGACAAAAAGAATATTCTCCAACCAAACGAATATTCTCCGACAAAAAGAATATTTTATGACAACTTGCTTACTTCGTAAAATTTGCACATAGCACCTTTAACTTTAACCTTTTATAAATTTAACCATTTACTGAATAGAATAATAATTATAAGAAAAATTAAATATTTTTATTTCATAAAATTCGGGGTCTTACAATCTCCCCTCCTAATGAAATTTCGTCCCCGAAATTTACGTACCTGGTAATTCAAAGAGGTGAGGATACCTTGCTTTCATTTCAGATTCTATCTTTTCGGTCATTTCCTCTGTATCATGATTTCTCCATTGCTCATCTCTTGAATTTCAGATATCATTCCATAATACAACTTTAAAACAAAGGTTAATTGACATATCACAATTTGTCAACTTATTAAGTAAGAAAATTCAGTTTAGGTAAATCACACACTAGCGAAGGATATTACTCGTCTCTCTCCTCCTAGTTCTAGCCTCATATCTCCGCCAGAGACCATATCCCTAAGATTTGATACCTACTGTGACGTCCCTAAAATAGGTCCACAAAACCCATTCTGAGTAGTCAAAATACACACTACAGAATCCAAATACAAACTTCTTATTTACAACTATTACTCTGTCGTGCACAATACGACCACACATAAACTGTGAGTTTCAATACAAATATTGTACATAATATAATACGACAATATACACACCCAAATTATTACAATGCCATGTAAAATACAGCAACAAATATTTCAAGTCCTCAAAGGAACACGAGAAGATTTTTGTCCTCCTCATTCTAATGGGGTATATATATATTTTTTTACGCTTCCAAATTCGAGTTCACCTTACCCTATTTGGTTCATCAAAATTAACTATTAAATGGCGTATAAAATACGACACACACATTTAAAGTTCACAATATAATTATATATTGTCGTGTTGTTTATAATGTATTGAGAAACTTTAACAGTCACCGACCATCACTCTATTCCCTTGTTATCCCCGCTCGACCCAGCTTCACTCTTATTACCTGAAAGGAATTGTGAAGCAAAAGGGTGAGCACAAATAGCCCAGTAAATAATATTATGACTAAAGATAATTAAATTATCAATAGCCTTCATCAGTAATGAATCAGATATTTAGAACATATGGTAAATGATAAAAGTTTTCAACCATAATTGCAGCGAAATCAACAATCCATTAGAAGAGTCAAGTAGAATATAACGTCTACTATCTTCTCCAAATTAAAAATTCATAATCAATATTTTATTCCTATAACACCAATAAATAATTCTTCGTTGTACCCAAGATAAAGAGAACTTTCACCATCTGTTTTTACCTAAAACACCAAAAATCATGGTTATACTAAATCACAGTTACTGTTCATAATCATGCTAATAAATTCATCTTTGCACTCAAGCCAAAGATATTCATTTGTAACATCAATGGTCATGATCATACTAGTCTACAGCTTTTAGTCATAATCATGTCAGTCAATTCATCTTTGCACTACGGGCCAAAGATATTCAATAGTAACATCAATGGTCATGATCATGTCAAACACTTGTCCATCTTTTCACTACGGGCTAAAGATATTCAACAGTAACATCAATGATCATGATCATGCCAAATACCTGTCTATCTTTGCACTATGGGCCAAAGATACTCATGTTTCATATTTCAAAGATAACGATTAAAATTTAATAAGAAGATTTAGGTAAATAAAAATTCAAGTGAAATGATATTAGATGAAACGCAAATCTCAAATGAATATCGGATCATTTCAGGATCAATTGTAAAATCAATGGTCATGATCATACCAATCAACAATTCATCTTTGCATCCCTGGCGGAAGAGAACCCATAGTCATGATCATACCAATAATCTACCCATCTTTGCACTCAAGTCAAAGAGAACTTTCATCACCATGATTATAAAAATGTTATATATGATGAATAGAAATAATAAGAACAATATGATCAAGGATAAGTATTAGAGATTTGCAATTTAATTTATCCAAGTTCAAGAAGGTTCAAATTGTCAACATGATAACTAATTGTGGAGTAAAATTCAAGAATAATATTTAAGATTCACATTTCAAGTTAATCTGGACAAGAAAAGAAAATTTAAACTCTGTCGTGAATAGTACTCCGGTATGAATAGTATCCTGGATGAATAGTACCCCGACATGAATAGATTTAAAATTTAATAAGAAAGTTCATACTAATATTCCATTGAAATAATATTCCATACGAGTATGAAAGAATATACGAAACTGTAAATGGATTTCACCCGTCATGCGGTAATCCGCGTAGACAGATCATTTCCATAATTTAATAAAAATGAATACAAAAGGTTATTCACCATGCATGAGGTAGTCTGCGTAGACAGGTTATTCCCACAACTAAATAAAGAATGAATACAAAGGGTTATTCACCATGCATGCGGTAGTCCGCGTAGACAGATTATTCTCACAGATTAATAAGGAATAAAATGACAACCTTTACGAGTATGAAGTAAAGTAATATCTTGTATAGAAGCAATTGATATTACATACGAGTATTGAAAGAAAATAACACCCTTACGAATACGAAAAAAATAATACCCCTTACCTTAGTAGAAGTTTGGATACTGCAATAGTGTAGTAGCAGAATACTCTTCTTTTTTCTCTCTTATTCCCTCTCTATAGTTTCTCTCACTATAGCTTGTGATTATAGCATTGCTCTTCAAAAATGGTAGGAATTAATGAATTGATGGAGGAGTATTTATAGGCTAGGAAAAGGTGGCAAATTACAAGGTTAATTATACTTTAGTACCTTCATCTTTACCTCTATTTTTAATTTAGTCCCTCAAGTATTATCAATCTTGCATAACATCCCTTAATAGTACTTGCATGTGAACCAATAGTTCCTTGCATGTGAACCAAAAGTTCCTTGCATGTGAACCAATAGTAATTAATTGCTCATTTATCCAATTAATTGCCAACTTGGTCAATTTAATATCCAGAAATCAATTATTATCGAAATAAATGTCGATTTTCATTAACATTAATATTCCTAACACAATGAAAATATTTTTATCAACAATTCATCATTAATATTATAACTCACAATATTGAAACCAGATCATTCCAAGGAAAGAGGGGGCTTTCCGATAAGAATTTCTCCTTACTAGCGCGCAATTAAATAACATATCCCCTTTTCTTGATAGAACTTTCTAGACATTGTCAATAATGCTAATAATAATATGAGTAACTGTGTCGTGTCAATTATTGATTTAATAATATAAAGTATTGTGCAGATGATACTGTGACAATAATTGAATCAATAATATGAGATATTATACAGTAACTACTGTGACAATTATTAAATGAAACTGAGTGACTTCTTACGTAAGAATTAATAATCAGAGATACTGTGCAATATCATGTGCTACTGTGCAACAACAAGTATTATTGTACTTTTATCACCGGGTATTTTCACAGTTAAGGTAAAATTTTTGCCGTTATTGTTATAAAAAGGTTATATCTGTCGCTTTCTATATCCGACAGTTATTCTGTTGTGGGGTCCACCAATTATTGCGTCGTTGTACGAATATTCCCTAACAAAAAGATTATTCCCCGACCAAACGAATATTTCCCGACACAATGAATATTTTATGACAACTTGCTTACTTTATAAAATTTGCACATATCACCTTTAACTTTAACCTTTTATCAATTTAACCATTTGCTAAATAGAATAATAATTATAAGAAAAATTGAATACTTTCATTTAATAAAATTTGGGGTCTTACAGCAATGGTGACAACTGTTTTGAAGACAGCTAGCTAAACCGTCACATAAAAGTAGTGTTAACGCCAAATTTTGTACGTCTGACGAAATCATCAAAACAGCAGGTCAAAACAACGCTAACTGTTGCTGGAATAGTTGATTGTGTTGTTGTGAAATCAAACTCACGAAATACACAGAGATAAACATACACATATCATTGTACAACAATGCTGCTATCACATAAAAAATGGTCACATAAAGCTCACATACACACACATGCATATTTCTAGGCCCCACCTGACACGTGGAGCCCATAATATGCATGTGTGTGTGTGAGAGCTTTATGTGACCATTTTTTATGTGATAATAGCATTATTTATCATTGTAAGAGATAACTTATATGGACACAAGAATTTACGTGGAAACCCAATTGGAATAAAACCACGGAGAGAGATAAGAAATCCACTATGAAATAATAACAGGGGTACAAATTGTTTATGTGTTATATCCCCAAACCCTCGATTATTGCTTATTTATAGATGTCATGTCCACCCGAATCTAATTAAGAGTATGAATACTTTTTAGAATCACCTTATAACTGCAATTAATCACCTTCCCAAATTAGATCTACTTATCCCACCAAATAAAGAAATACAATCTTACTTTAATAAGAACTCCCACTATTTGAGCAAGCTGTCAAAATAAATGTATATGAACCATCACCAGATCCGGACCATTAAATAAATTGGGATGCACCTTGGCTAGACCTAAATAATTACATCCCAACATTTCCCCCAGACAAAAGATTTGTATCTGCCGAATACGAACTGTCACACCCAAACACCATACGCCAAACATAAACTTTTGGCTCTCAATATTGTCACCCCACTCCTCTATTCAATTCAAAGATAGATAAATAATCGCCTTTATCACTACTTAAAAATAAATAAATAACCGACCTTATCACAACCGAAGATATAAATAATCATCTTTATCCCAACCGAAGATATAGATAACCAACCTTATCACAACCGAAGATATAGATAGCCAATCTTATCACAACCGAAGATATAGATAACCATCCTTATCACAACCAAAGATATAGATAACCAAACTTATCACAACCGAAGTTATAGATAACCAACCTTATCACAACTCAAGATATAAATAACCAACCTTATCACAACCGAAGTTATAGATAACCAACCTTATCACAACCGAAGATAAATAGATAACCAACATTTTGTCTCCATATATCATCATTGTTTGTTTGCCTTATTACACCGAAAGAATGCTCCCTAATGCTAGGAAAACTTTGATCCGACCTTATAACACCATAATAACCTTCCTAACCCCTGTGGGAGGTATCGATTCAACCTTATAACACCATAATATCCTTTCCGACCCCTATGGGAGGCATTGATTCGACCTTATAACACCATAAAAGCCTTCCAGACCCCTGTGAGAGGCATTGATTCAACCTTATAACACCGTAATAGTCTTCCTGAAACCTGTGGGAGGCATTGATCCGACCTTATAACACCATAAAAACCTTTTTGACCCCCGTGGGAGGCATTGGGTCTCCTTATACCACCATAATAGCCTTCTCGACCCCATGTGGGAGGTATTGATCCGACCTTATAATACCATCTGACCTTATAACGCCAAAATTATCTTCCCAACCCTTTGGGAGGCTTTTTTCCTACCTTGTAACACCATCAGACCTTATAATGCCATCATAACCTTTCCGACCCCTGTGGGAGGCTTTTGTCCAACCTTATAACACCATCCGATAACACCAAAATTTTCTTCCCAACCCGTTGGGAGGCTTTTGTCCGACCTTATAACACCATCTAATCTTATAACGCCATCATATCCTTCCCGACCTCTGTGGGACGCTTTTGTCCGACCTTGTAACACCATTCGACCTTATAACGCCAAAATTACCTTCCCAACTCGGCTTTTGTCCGACCTTATAACATCATCTGACCTTATACCGCCAAAGATAGAATGAAGCTGATGTGATGTAATCCGAAGTGTGCTGCTATCATCCGAAGTGTTATAGGCGAACATCTCAGACCGTCGAAGTTTATACCGGGCTTGTGTTTCCTGCACCCCAGCCAATTTAGCCTGAATCATGCGAAGTTCACCACCAAGACCAATTTCTGCAATGAATAACACACCAAGAAACTGCTACAAATTGTGGTTGCTATTGCAAGATCCCCAACAGCTTCGGTCAGAGTCAATCCACTTACAACATTTAAGAAAACACCATTTTTTTAGAGTTCTAGACTAGCTTGCTTCATAAGAACTGAAATTATCGTGTTTGCTCTGCCTGCTTGAATTCGGGACTGCCCAACAAGCGACTCCATATTTTGCCCTACAATATTTGTAACCTCTCCAATGGCATGTCGTAATCTGCTTCCCAGTTTAACCCTTCTTTCATGTTCAATTTTGTCACTTTCAATAGTGCCTTCTGCTGCAAGATCATGCCTTTTTCTAGTGGTTTTATGAACCCCCTTTCCACTGCCGTGCAAACCAGGAGGAAGATGAATTCCCCAAATCTTGTTCAATGTAAACCTCTTCGCATGCCAGATGTGGAAAACATTATTTCCATATATTTATATCTCTTACAATGATGTGTGTATGTTTATTTGTGTGTATTTCATGAGTTTGATTTCACAACAATACAATCAACTATTCTAGTAATTGTTAGCGCTATTTTGGCCTGCTGTTTTGGTGATTTCGCCAGGTGTACAAAATTTGGCGTTAACATTGGCGTCGTCTGTGGGAAAGCAAAATTATGTTCGAAAAATCACCAACATAATTAATCTATCTCAGTGTCGGTTTGCAAAGATAAGGAAGCATATCTTACGCATAAAAAATAAGTGTTTCTCTTTTATCAAATCATAAAAATAAATATACATGTGCACATAATTTCTATAATATAATTATAATACTCATATGATACATATATGCCTGTTCACTTTGAAAAGAGATAGGACATACGGATAATGGCTAGTTCATCCTTTTTCTTTAGTACCACAAGCTAGCAATCATATTCAATATACCTATGAGTCTGATGTTGATGCCTGACAACATATATTAATATAATCATAAAAGTAATACATCAAATCCATATTTACATTATGTGACTACAGGTGTTTTAACGTGATGACAATTTTATCCTTTGGAGACCTCCTTTTTGCCCAGGTCCTTGTAATCGAATTCAATAGACAGATAGATGGGATATCAATGGTTGGAGGTTCATTTACAATATCATATAGTGGTGTTTATGAAAGCCTTTTGAGTACACCTGTGACGCCCCTAGAATAGGTCCAGTCAACCCAACCCATTTTGAGTCGCCAAATACATGGTACAGAATTCAAATACAAACTTTATATCACACGGTCGTGCAAAATACGACCACACAACTGTGAGTGTCAATACAAATATGTAAAAAATATTAACATTCAAACTAAGTCCTCATTACAATTATTCTCACATTATTTATTAGAAATAGTGAGGACTACTACTGCTCTAACTCGGACCATCACTCTGTACCCCGACTAGTTCCTGCGACATTCTCATTTCCTGAAGAGGACAATAGATGAAAAGGGTGAGCTCAACTAGCCTAGTAAAGCATATTATGACTAAGATAATGGAAAATAAATTATCGTTAGTCTTCAACAATTCAGATAAAATATTACTGACAACAAATTTTAGATCAATATTCGCAGTGAAAATAACCATTCATTAGAAGAGTTAAGTAGAGAATGAAGTCTACTATCTTCTATGATTTAAAAGTCCATCATCAATATTTTATCCCTGTAACATCAATCAATATACATCTCAAATCAAATATTCATCTTTGCACTACGGGCCAAAGATATTCATTTGTATCACTAGTGGTTATGTTCATCTCAACACCTGTCCATCTTTGCACTATGGCCAAAGATATTCATCAGGTAATCATTCATCTTTGCTCTACAGGCCAAAGATATTCAGTTATATCACCTTTTAGGACTGAGGATGATGAAAAACATTTTAAAGAATGAATCCAGTGAGATAAAGGAAAAAGATTAAGGATTCGTATTTTAGTTTATTCAATTCAAAAATACTTCGTAATAATCAATTGTGGAGCAAAATTCAAGAATAAAGCTCAAAACTTAGATCTAATCAAAGATAGGAATCTTAACAAGCAACTTGGACAAAATAGAAGAAAATTTAATTTTTCTATGAATAGTGCCGTATACGTGAATAGTGTCGTATATGTGAATAGTAACCCTGACGAAAAAAGTAAGAATTTCATAATAAAATCCATGCCAATATTTTCATATAATGATATTGAAAAGAATAACATCATTTACGAAAAAAATAACATCCATTACCTCAAAAGAATAGTACTTCTGACTGGAATATCGGATATAAGGCTGAAGAAAACTTGCACTGAATAGCAACACTCAAAGTATCTAAATACTCACAAAAATACGCTCGATATTATAGAGAGAGAAAACTTCTGATTTTGGTGTGATTTTCAATTCTAACCTAAGCACCCTATTTATAGGAAAAGCTTAGGATGCAAAAGTAGACTTTTTAAGAAAATAATATTTTAAAAAAAAAATTCCTCCCGCTTGTTGACCCAAAAGCCATCAGCCACCAGTGGGGCCCACCTCCCATTAAAAAAAATATTTATTTTCTATAACTTCAATAATTCATAATAAATAGCTCTTTTGTCAGAAAAATATAAATTCTATAGTCCTTTCCATAGAAAATTTAATTCTCTACAACTTTGTAGAAGAAAGTTTTTTCAAATTCCAAACATAAATTATCCGAAATCCATAAACGGATGATTTTCCACACCAAAATACTGATAAAAATACATCAGCACTAATTTTTTCTTTTATATCCACAAAATAAATATTTTCTTATCATATAAATCAATAATTAATTATTCAAAAATAATATTACAGAACTACAATATTGACAACCAGGTCGTTCCCAGGAAAGAGGGGGCCTTTCGATAAGAATTTCTCCTTATTGGCGCGTAATTAATTAACCCCTCCTAGACAGAACTTCCTTAGACATTGTCAATAATGCTATCTACTAATATTATTCAAATAATATGAATTATTGAGTTGATAATGTGAAATACTGTGCAGTGAAAATTATTGAATCAATAATACAAAATATCAACGGTAACAATTATTGAATCAATCATATAAAATAGCAACGTAGCAATTATTGATATAAAATATCAACGTAGCAATTATTGAATCAATAAAATATCATGCAATTATTGAAACAATAATATAAAATATTGAACAGTAATTACTGTAACAATAATTGAGTAAGTACCTTCTTACGTAAGAATCAATAATTCGAAATACTGTGCAATACCGTGTGCTACTGTGCAACACAGCGTATTACTGTATTTTAACCACTAGGTATTTCAACAGTACTAACGGTAACAACTACGCCGTTATTTTATAAAAAAAGGTTATTTCTGTCGCTTTCTATATCAGACAGTTATTCCGTTGTGGGGCCCACAAATAGCTGCGCCGTCGTACGAATATTCCCCGACAACAAGAATATTTCACAACCAAACGAATATTCTCCGACAACAATGAATATTTTATAACCACTTGCTTATTTTGAAATATTTGCACATTTCACCCATAATTTTTCACATTTATCAAATCGACACATTACTATTTCGGAATAATATATAAAGAAAATTAAATTTTTATTCATAAAAGTTGGGGTCTTACAACCTCCCATCCTTATGAAATTTCGTCCTCGAAATTGACGTACGTACATGGTATGTCGAAAAGGTGAGGATACCTCACTTTCATTTTCGATTCCAACTCCCAGGTTATTTCCTCAATTTCATGGTTTCTCCACAAAACTTTAACTTGAGGTATAATTTTTGAGCGTAGGACATGCTCCTTCCTATCCAAGATCTTGACAGGTACCTCCTCGTACGTTAAATCTTCGGCTATCTCGTTTGGTTCTAACTCAATAATGTGGTTTGGATCTTTCACATATTTACGAAGCACGAATATGTGAAAAACGTTATGAACACGAGACATGCTTGGAGGTAAAGCGAGTCTATAGGCCACATTTCCTATTCGGTCAAGAATCTTAAATGGACCAATGAATCATGAATTGAGCTTTCCTCTCTTGCCAAACCTCGTAACTCCCTTCCATGGACCAACACGTAACAATACATGATCCCCAACATTAAATTCCACGTCCTTTCGATGAAGATCCGCATAACTCTTTTGTCAATCTTGTGCGGTTTGTATCCGTTGCCGGATCATTTGAATCTTTTCTGTAGTCATACGTACCAACTCCGGTCCCAATAATGTTGCTTCACCCACCTCATTCCATCATACTGGAGAGCGACACTTTCGTCCATACAATGCTTCAAATGGAGCCACGCCTATACGTGCTTGATAACTGTTATTGTAGGAGAATTTCACCAATGGTAAGTACTTATCCCAACTCCCTTTGAAGTCTAGAACACAGAGTCTCAATAAATCTTCAAGAGTTTGAATAGTCCTTTCTGATTGTCCAGTCTGTTTGAGGATGATAAGCCGAACTGAATCGTAAATCCGTGCCCATAGCTTTCTGCAAATTAATCCAAAATCGTGAAGTAAATCTGGGCTCACGATCCGAAACTATGGATACTGGCATGCCATGCAATCTCACAATCTCATTCACGTACATATGAGCAAAACGTTCAAGGGAATAAGTCTCTCGTATTGGCAAGAAATGAGCAAACTTGGTTAATCTATCAACAATAACCCAAATCGCATCTATGCCTTGAGAAACCTTGGGAAGACCCGTAACAAAATCCATCGTAATGTGTTCTCACTTCCATTTCAGAATCTCCACTGGTTGCAATGGACCCTTCGGCACTTGATGCTCCGTCTTTACACGTTGACACGTTAAACATCTCGAAATAAACTCCTCAATCTCTCTTTTCATATTGCTCCACTAAAATGTATGTCGAAGATCACGATACATTTTGGTACTCCCAGGATGGATTGCAAATGGTGTGTTGTGTGCCTCCATCATGATTCTATGCTTCAAGTCAGAATCGTTAGGAACACAAAGTCTGGAGTTGACTCGAAGTATTCCCTCTTCATCAATTCTTGCTTCTGGAATGGCACCTTCTTGCACCTTCTTCTTCATCTTCATCAGCATCGGATCCGTAGCTTGAGCAGCTTTAACTTTATCAATCAAAGCTGGTTCTACGCGTATACTTGACATCATCGCACTCGTTCCTGCATATGACCTTCTACTCAACGCGTCAGCTAGCACGTTCTCTTTTCCAGGATGGTATGATCGTAATCTTTCAACAGCTCAAGCCAACGTCGTTGCCGCATGTTGAGTTCCTTTTGAGTGAAGAAATATTTAAGGCTCTTATGATCCGTATAAATCTCCACTTTCTCCCCGTACAGGTAATGTCTCCAGATCTTCAATGTGAAAACGACTGCTGCCAACTCTAGATCATGAGTAGGATAATTCCTCTCATATTCTTTGAGTTGTCGCGAGGCATAGGCTATGACTTTCCCATGTTGTATGAGAACACATCATAACCCTTTGCCCGAAGCGTCGCTGTAAATGACAAATCCATCCGAACCAGATGGTATCGTCAGAACAGGTGCCGAAATAAGTCTCCTCTTGAGCTCTTGGAAGCTCTTCTCGCATTCCTCGCTCCAAATGAATTTTGTATCTTTCCGAGTCAACTGAGTTAATGGAGTAGTAATTCGAGAAAATCCCTCTACGAACCTCCGATAATAACCAGCTAAGCCCAGAAAGCTTTGTACTTCGGTCACCGACTTAGGTTGCTCCCAGCTTTGTATTACTTCAATCTTCGCCGAGTCAACAGATACTCCATGTTTTGATATCACATGCCCAAGGAATGCTACTTCCTCAAGCCAGAACTCGTATTTCTTCAGTTTGGAATATAGCTTGTTCTCACGAAGCTTTTGAAGTACCAACTTCAAGTGGTGCTCATGATCTTCACGGCTTTTAGAATAAATGAGGATGTCATCAATAAAGACAACAATGAACTGATCCAAATATTCCTTAAATACATGGTTCATCATATCCATGAAAGCAGCAGGAGCATTAGTCAATCCAAAAGACATAACTATGAACTCATAATGCCCGTACCGAGTTCTGAAGGCAGTCTTCGGAATATCCTCAGTTTTAATCTTCAGCTGATGATATTTAGAACGAAGATCGATCTTTGAAAAGATTTGTGCTCCTTGCAACTGGTCGAACAGGTCATCAATACGAGGTAGCGGATACCTATTTTTGATGGTGACATGGTTCAACTCCCGTTAGTCAATACAAAGTCGCATACTCCCATTTTTCTTCTTTACGAATAAAACAGGAGCACCCCAAGGAGATGTATTAGGACGAATAAAACCGATGTCTAACAATTCATGTAATTGGACCTTTAACTCCTGAAGTTCAATAGGAGCCATTCGATATGGGGTTTTAGAAATGGGTTTTGTACCGGGCTCAATGTCAATAAAAAATTCAACTTCATGTGCTGGGGGTAGACCAGAAAGTTCTTCGGGAAATACATCAGGAAACTCATTAACAACGGAAATATTATTCAGATCTGACGTATTTTGGTTTAGATCAGTGACATGAGCTAAGAAAGCTTGACATCCGTTTTTCAATAAACGAATAGCTTTGTGACTTGAAATGATATTGATTGATTTTAGTGGTTTGGTGGTTTGGATTCGTACAACAGGTTGATTAGGAATATAAAAACTAACAACTTTACGAAAATAATCAATTTTGGCATGGTAAGTGGTTAACCAGTCAATTCCTAAAATCACGTCAAATGCAAGTATTTTCAAAGATATAAGATCAACAGGTAAGGTAAGGGTACCAATCTGAATTAAGCAAGATTTGTAAACTGTGAATGTAACAAAGGTTTATCCCAACAGAGTTTCAACAGATAAGTCGAAGTCTAATTTATCAGAAGTCAAGTTCAAATGTTGAGCACAAGTAGGTGAAATAAAGGAATGGGTAGCACCGGCATCTAACAAGGTGTAAACTTCGCAAGAGTTTTGATTAGCTTACCCGTAATCACCTCGTGTGGATTCCTCATTTTGGGCTGTCATGACAAACGCTCTTCCAGGAATCACCGACTTTGACTTGTATGAAACCGCCTTTGGAATCACCACCCCCGCTGGACTTGGTTTCGGTATAGGATAATCTCGAGCTATATGTCCTTCTTTTCCACAGTTATAGCATGCTTTAAATTATTGTGGGCAGTTTGGGCTGATGTGTCCCTCTTTCCCGCATTTATAGCATACGACCGGTGGTTGTTCTCCTCCCCTAGAAACAGTTGATGCTGGTGCTGATGTTGACGTCTTCACGTTCTCATTGTTATACCTTCTTTTCTTTAAATCTCCTCCCGATTCGCTTTTCCTACTATCATGGCCACGATTACCACCAGAGTGGTTACCGCTTCTGTCATACTTTATCCCCGCTGGTTGTCATTGCTTCGATGACTGCTGCCACCGGTACGACCTTGGTTGTTGTCCCTTGGTTGAATATAATCACTATCTCGTTCTAGCAACTGGGCCCTGTTCACTACATCCAAATATAGAGAAAATTTGTGAGAAATGAGGTATTAACGTATTTCGGGTTTCAAACCTCTCAGAAACATCCGCGTTATACGTTCCTCATTCTCCATCAAATGAGGTGCAAACCTGGACAACTCCGCAAACTTAGCCTCGTACTGGGACACCGTCATGTTGTTTTGTTCTAGTCTGATAAACTCTACCTCCTTCATATGACAAATACTTTCAGGAAAGTACTTGTCATTGAACAGTTTCTGGAACGCTTCCCAAGACATCTTGAGTGCGGCAGGCTGGGTACGCTTCACGGATTCCCACCAATAATCTGCCTCTCCACGAAACATAAATGTGGCGAATGGAACCTTCTGTTCCTCCGTGCATCCCAAGACATCAAATATTTTGGTAATTTGCTTAACCCACGTCTCCGCCTTGATCGGATCCGACTTTTTCAAAAACTCTGGTGGTCCCAATTCTTTGAACTGCTTGGCAGTGACAAGCCGCGAGTTATTTTTATCTCCACCTGTATTTTGCACACGAGTTTCCCTCGTCTGATTTTGCATGAACTGCAAAAAACTTCTAAACATCTCATTGTTTATCGTCTGATCAACGTTGTTTTCAGGATGAACATTGCCTTTCTGTTGCACGTTCTCCTAGTTGGTGATTAAAGGTGTCGCCACGGTCTCATTCACTTCGTTGTTAACATTCTCAGCTGTCATTCTCAAATACTGCCATAAAACAAGGGTTAATTAAACAAATTAACATATCACATATTAACCCTATGCTCTGACTGACCAATTAAATACCACATAAGCTTAGGTAGGACACACTAGCGAAGGATTTTGTCTCTCCCCTCCTAGTTCTATTCCCAGATCTCCGCCAGAGATCATATCCCTAAGCTCTGATACCAACTGTGACACCCCCAGAATAGGTCCAGTCAACCCAACCCATTTTGAGTCGCCAAATACATGGTACAGAATTCAAATTCAAACTTTATATCACACGGTCGTGCAAAATACAACCACACAACTGTGAGTGTCAATACAAATATGTAGAAAATATTAACATTCAAACTAAGTCCTCATTACAATTATTCTCACACTATTTATTAGAAATAGTGAGGACTACTGCTGCTCTAACTCGGACCATCACTCTGTCCCCCGACTAGTTCCTGCGACATTCACATTTCCTGAGAGGACAATAGATGAAAAGGGTGAGCTCAACTAGCCCAGTAAAGCATATTATGACTAAGATAATGGAAAATAAATTATCGTTAGTCTTCAACAATTCAGATAAAATATTATTGACAACAAGTTTTAGATCAATATTCGCAACGAAAATAACCATTCATTAGAAGAGTTAAGTAGAGAATGAAGTTTACTATCTTCTATGATTTAAAAGTCCATCATCAATATTTTATCCCTATAACATCAATCAATGTATATCTCAAATCAAATATTTATTTTTGCACTACGGGCCAAATATATTCATTTGTATCACCAGTGGTCATGTTCATCTCAACACCTGTCCATCTTTGCACTACAGCCAAAGATATTCATCAGGTAATCATTCATCTTTGCTCTACAGGCCAAAGATATTCAGTTATATCACCTTTTAGGATTGAGGATGATGAAAAACATTTTAAAGAACGAATCCAGTAAGATAAAGGATAAAAGATTAAGGATTCGTATTTTAGTTTATTCAATTCAAAAATACTTCGTAATAATCAATTGTGGAGCAAAATTCAAGAATAAAGCTCAAAACTTAGATCCAATCAAAGATAGGAACCTTAACAAGCAACTTGGACAAATAGAAGAAAATTTAATTTTTTTCGTGAATAGTGCCGTATACGTGAATAGTGCCGTATACGTGAATAGTAATCCTGACGGAAAAAGTAAGAATTTCATAATAAAATCCATGCCAATATTTTGGTATAATGATATTGAAAAGAATAACATCATTTACGAAAAAAAATAACATCCCTTACCTCAAAAGAATAGTACTTCTGACTGGAATATCGGATATAAGGCTGAAGAAAACTTGCACTGAATAGCAACACTCAAAGTATCTAAATACTCACAAAAATATGCTCGATATTATAGAGAGAGAAAACTTCTGATTCTGGTGTGATTTTCAATTCTAACCTAAGCACTCTATTTATAGGAAAAGCTTAGGATGCCAAAGTAGACTTTTTAATAAAATAATATTTTTTTAAAAAAAATCCGCCCGCCTGTTGACCCAAAAGCCATCAGCCACCAGTGGGGCCCACCTCCCATTAAAAAAACATTTATTTTCTGAAACTTCAATAATTCATAATAAATAGCCCTTTTGTCAGAAAAATACAAATTTTATGTCCTTCCTATAGGAAATTTAATTCTCTACAACTTTGTAGAAGAAAATTTTTTCAAATTCCAAACATAAATTATCCGAAATCCATAAACGGATAATTTTCCACACCAAAAATACTGATAAAAACACATCAGCACTAATTCCTTCTTTTATATCCACAAAATAAATATTTCCTTATCATATAAATTAATAATTAATTATTCACAAATAATATTACAGAACTACAATATTGACAATCAGGTCGTTCCCAAGAAAGAGGGGGCTTCCCGATAAGGATTTCTTCTTACTGACGCACAATTAAATGATCCCTCCTAGACAGAACTTCCTTAGATATTGTCAATAATGCTATCTACTAATATTATTCAAATAATATGAATTATTGAGTTGATAATGTGAAATACTGTGCAGTGACAATTATTGAATCAATAATACAAAATATCAACGGTAGCAATTATTGAATCAATCATATAAAATAACAACGTAGCAATTATTGATATAAAATATCAACGTAGCAATTATTGAATCAATAAAATATCATGCAATTATTGAATCAATAATATAAAATATTGAACAGTAATTACTGTAACAATAATTGAGTAAGTGTCTTCTTACGTAAGAATCAATAATTCAAAATACTGTGCAATACAATGTGCTACTGTGCAACACCGTGTATTACTGTATTTTAACCACCGAGTATTTCAACAGTACTAACGGTAACAACTACGCCGTTATTTTATAAAAAAGGTTATTTATATCGCTTTCTATATCCGACAGTTATTCCGTTGTGGGGTCCACAAATAGCTGCGCCGCCGTACGAATATTCCCCGACAACAAGAATATTCCACGACCAAACGAATACTCTCCGACAACAATGAATATTTTATAACCACTTGCTTATTTTGAAATATTTGCACATTTCACTCATAACTTTTCACATTTATCAAATCAACACCTTACTATTTCGAAATAATATATAAAAAAAATTAAATTTTTGTTCATAAAAGTTGGGGTCTTACAACACCCATCATCAACCCCCCTTTAGTCTGCAGTCCTGGGCATGCATTGTGACGAACAAGATTTTGGTAATTTAATGTGAATATTTATTAAAATAAATAAAGGTTTTTCGATGATTTAATTATTGAGTTGAATAATTAATTGATAGAATTATGGTAGATTAATTTAATTATATGTGTTACATTAGTTAAATTAATGTGGAGAATTTTTATATTCAAAGTATGTATTTAATTGAATCTATTTGATTAAACGAATTATTTAATAAGCATGATGTTAATCTAATTAATTTAATAATTAATTAGAGATTTAATGATGTGACATCATTAATAAATAAAAATTTTAATTATGTGACTATATGATTTAATGTGGAATTATTTTATTTTATTTAATTAATTTAAATAAGATTATATGATTAATAGGTGTAACAATATTAAACTATATAATAAGAGTTTATTAAAATAAATAGAAAGGGAGAATAAAAGATTAGCCAAACAAGGCCCTAAGGGGAGTTGCACCAGTTAACCCATTACGGATTAACTGACGCCACTAACTCACCCATTACTCACCCATTATATATTATACGTATTATACTTATATCTTATATCATACGCCATATCAGTTCCTACTTTCATCAGAGAAAAACTAGAGAGAAAATTGAGAGAATTGATTAGAGAGGAATTGGAGAATTCAAGTTTATATCACCTTCAAACAGAGAAAGCAAGGGTAAACCTTAATCTAAGTTTTATATTTCACGTATTATATTTTTCTCCTAACTGAGTTCTCTGATAATGAGATTTTATGAGTTCTTATTTATTACTTAATGTTAGATGTCTATTAACATACATAACTCAATTGTATGTGATTTATATCTGTTTTAGAGTAATTAATCCATGAAAGCATGTCTAAATTGGAGTTTTAAAAAATTACAGAGTTTTTTCATTTACGTGTTTTAAAGGTTCTCTGTGAATGGAAAATTTGACAATTGTTGATTATATGTCTATATATGTATTATAAATTATTAATAACATGTTATATATCATGTATACAAGAATTTACAGTGATCATACCATGGAATTTTGATTAAATTTGGTTTTCAAAGGTTATATAAAAGTTATATATATGACCCATATGACCCTTACGTACAAATTAAATGCTTTAAAGGTTCTCTATGAATGGGAAATTTGGCAATTGTTGATTATATGTCTATGTATGTGTTATAAATTATGCATAATATGTTTTAAACCATATATGCATGATTTACAGTGATTAAATTTATGCAATTATGCCTTAATTGGGTTTTCAAAAGTTACAGAGTATAAAATTTGTATATATGGCTCATATGGCCCTTACGTACAAATTAAATGCTTTAATCAATTGTTTAACTTTAAATTGGCGATTGAATATAATTATACATGTTTAAACGAACAAAACGAAATTTAAACGGACGGATTCGGTATATTAACGATTCTGTAACGTCGAAATTCATGCTTTTGATTTATGATATTCCTGTGAAGTTTATACTTCATGGGTAGCATTACAAATCGTTATATTTGTATAAATTGGAGTTAATTGGGCTGTTCTGTGTGTTCTTCGCGAATTGCAGAATTTGGATCTGCATACAGCGTGCCCGCGCCGCTCCAAAGAACAAATGGAGCGCGGCCGCGACTTTCTTGCAGAATTTCAGAAATATTTTCTAAGTGTTCAAGTCTCAAAGATGTGTTTTAAAACTTAATGTAATGAACATGAAAACATGTTGAGCATATAATAAGATGTTAAATTATGTTATTAAATAATAAGTTAATTTCATAACTTAAAATCGTTATTATAAAGTCCAATAACATATTCAAAGACCAATGTTGTGATTCGATAGGTATATCGAACTATTGATTAATGGGTATTGTGAATGTATTGATATGTGGGATTTAATAAAGAACGTGAATTAATTGTAGCTTATGCAAGATACAAGTTTCCTAAACTCAAACTTTTAAATTGAGCAAGTTTCTAAAACTTACTTTTATCGAGCAAGTTCCTTAAGTTCTAAATTATTCATTGATGAAGTCTTATACTTGTATTCTATATCGAGTAAGTTCTTGTTCTTAATTGTTCAAGTTCAATATTTCATATTAAATGCTATAATTCTTTTAAAGCATGAATTCAGTTATATAATACTTATTCGATTGTATACCTTTTGAGAATTATTATTCGAATTGAGTATCAGTTTATTCTGGATCCTTGTAAGACTAGTGAACCCTTATTGATTCGACTAGTCCATAGTTGATGAGCGTTCTAAATTTTAGAACTTTTATTGAGCTTATCCAAACCAAACTTCTTTTGGTGCGGACTCTGATGTCAAACTGAGATAAACAACCCTTTAATAGGGGATTATTTACGCTTTAGCGTTGAGATATTGTGCACAATATGGTACTAAGGGCTGATCCCTTTAAGTACGAGAAGTAGAGTCCATAGTCTTATGACTGTTAAAGGTTTAAAGTATAAACACTTTACAACCTAGGACATAGTTCGAGGTCTTATGACCCTCAGAATTTCTTTTGATTCTTGTTATTCATTTTTGATTCAAAAGCCGAGTTTTCTTTATTCAGAAGTCTTTGATTCACTCGCATGTTATTATATTGTTGTTATATTGTTATACTTGTGGGCAATCGTGCTCACTCTTGCGTAATAATAACATTGCAATTAAGAACGAAAGGTCTGACGAGCCTTCCACAAGCAGAGGCAAGAGGAAAGTTAACAAGTGTTGAAGACTTGTTATTAAATTTTAAGAATGTTTATTGTCAAGACTTGACATTGTTTAAGACTTATTTATTTGTTTATGTTTACGCACAAATGTTTAAGGTTAGTTTGACCTGAGATTATATTTATTTTTCAAATGTTGTAACCCCATAAGGGGAGGATTTATTTCTATCTATTGCATGGTTTGTATTTATTATGGGTAGATAGATAGATGATATTTGTACAGTAAACACCAAATTTTGTGAAATTGAAGTACCCGGATTTGGGGGTGTCACAGGCATTCAATCGTGAGTCGTCCGATGGTAATTGGGGTTGCAGACCAAAAACCAGTCGATAATGGCCTCTAACGGAATCAAAAAACATCAAGCTTCAGCAGCTTCGTCGCCTCGCACCCTAAATTTGGAGAGAGAGAATCTAAGAAGAAAGTGCCCCGTTATGCTCGGCGCAAAATTGAACTTAGGGGAAATCCATATAGTGGGTTTTGTGCTTCTGGGGATGATATGTGACGCCCCCAAATTCGGACCGCCACTGGTCTCTCGAATTCGGTTCGTCACGTACTACAATCTAATGCCATAATAATTGTAACGATTGTGATTTTATATAATAATTTTAAATATTTATTGAGTTAAATAAATATTTTATGTGAATTATTTATTGAGTTAAATAAATAAATTAAGTGATTTATGGAGTGATTTAATTAAGTGTTATATATTAATTAAATGAATGTTTAATATTTATCTAGTTGTGTCTATTAATTTTATAATATAGTTCTGATTTAATTGAGAGAATTAAATTAGATGAATTATGTGTTAAGTGTTACATGGATTATAATTAGCGAGTAATTATAATTATGTGACAAAATTTTATGTGATTAATTGATGTTAGATTTTAATTGATTAAATTAGTTGATTAATATTTAATTGATTAAAATATGACATTAAAGTATGTGTTAAAATAATTTGTTAAAATAAAAGAAAAAGGATTTTAAATGATTTTAAACAAACAAGGCTTTGCATTTGTTTTTAAATCTATTTTCCAAACAAGGCCTTAGCTAATAATCTGTTTTTAAATAAAGGGTTTGCCAAACATGACCTTATGGCTATTCAAATTCAAATTTTATAACTGTTAATTTAATTAAGTTATTAAGTATTAGTTAATACGTATATTATTGATACATCAGTTATATATCTATATACTACATAAGAAAAAACTACGTTAGTTTATTATATCCTAAGTTTAGCTAAAGAACAAAGAGAGAAAAAGAATAGAGAAAGAAAGGAAGAACACAGAAGAGAAGAAGAGGAGAAAGAAGGGAAAACTTGTGTGAATCAAGCAAGCATCATCATCTTCTTCACTTCTATTAAGCAAAAAGGTATTTTATAGTTTTAAGACTTTGTTAAGTTTATTCGTATTTTGACTTCTCTGTGAATATGATAGTTCATGGAAGTAATGTAAACATGATTACATATGTAGAAATTGTATACTATGTTGTTCATAGTTGAATTATATGCCATGTACAAGTTTTAGAAATTAAATTGTGGTAAAAACGAGTTTTCATGGAAAAAGTTTCGTTTACATGAGTTTATATATTATGGTTGGTTTTACATTGAGAAATTGGTATATGTTAGTATGTTGTTTAGAATTGTCTATGATACTACCTTGAATCATGAGAATAATGCATGTATATAAAGTAGAATTGATGGAGAAATTTATTACAATGGGTTATTTTGGAAAAGATATGAGTTTTCATGAAAATGGCCAAATTGAATTTTTAAAACTCTTGATTCTCGTTGTTTAAATGATTTTATGTTTTGGAAGCATGTTAGATATATGTATTACAGCGTATACATGATTTACAGTGTCTATGTTACTGTATTTTTCCGTTTGTTGGCTTGTATGGGTTGTTCGATAAAGCAGAGAGCCGTGACTATCTGCGTCTGGCCGAGTTGCTGCGCAGCTGCGCCGGCAGCAAGGCCAGGAGCAACGCAGCTGCGCCGCTTGCCCTTCCCTGATTTATTCCCTGCGCAGCTGCGCCGATTTTAAGGCAGCTGGCTGCGCCATTTCAGTGCAGAGGCAGTGATGCTAGTTTACTTGTGCAGAGTTATTTTGGAGCCTAATTTAATTATTTTATGAATAATCATGTATTACTATAACATGTTAACATGAGTTTGACAATGTTATATTTAAAAAGAAAAATATAGAAAATGAAGTTGTAAATCTTAAAATAATATTTGAATTGTTAAATTATAATTGTTCTATGAGTTACTTTTAAAATTGTAAATTGATTATTTATAATTAAAAGTAAGTGTTTAGTTTAAAGCATGATATTAGTTGATTTATTTTAATCAATTAGATGTTAAATTAAATTATAATTTATGTAATTATAATTTAATGTATGTTTAATTATGGATTTAAAATTTATAAATTTGCATGATTAATTATGATTTGTGTAATGATAATGCATGATATAATTTAATTAATTATTAATTATGAATTGGTGATAATTTAAAAGGTAATTATAATTGAGTAATTATAATTAGATTAAGTGTTTAAATTATAATTGTTTAATTATAATTTAGCTAAATACATAATTAATTTAATTATGTGAGTATGTGTGTGATGTAATTAACTACGTGATAGTTGATTATTATTATTTATTTTATTAGAGTGAGTTAACCATGAGGGTTAACCACTTATGTGAGTTAGTTATGTGTTAACTAATTTAGGTTATTGTGATTGAATATGTATGTATGTAGGAAGTGTTAAAATACGTGATTGAGTTAAGTAGCTTGCGCGTAAGGCAAGTCTTCTAAACCCTAAACTCGCTATTTCTACGCAAGTTCTTTGAGTTCATATATTCATTGTTGATAATGTCCTTTTCATTTCTGTACTGGACAATTATTTACTTAACCGAAGAGATCTTGACTTATTGTTCTAGTAAGATCCAGTTTATTATTTTAAATGCTTTAAGTTTACTTCTAAAGCATATGTTAATTCATAATTCTTTTATTTATGAATTATTGAAAGTCGATTCAACTAATCCTTAGTTGATAAACATGAATTCTAAATTACCCTTGTAAGCTTATCCAAACCAAACTTTCTTTGGTGCGGACTTGAATTCAAATTACTGAGTTGAATAACCCTAATTATTAGGGGAGGTTACTACGCATAGCGTTAAGATGTTTGTGCATAATACATGGTACAAAGAGCTGATCCCCCTAAGTACGAGTTAAGGTCCATAGTCTTATTGACTGTTAAAGGTTTAAATAGAAATATTTATAACCTAGGACAAGAGTTCAAAAGTCTTATGACCCTCAAATAAATTCTATATTCGAATTTTAATGTTGATAGAGAATTATTATTCAATTCTTTATTGTTAAAGTAAGCTAAGTTATTCAGGTCTTTTTAAAGATATCCTTTCATGTATATATTATTGTTAAACTCCAGTGAGCTGTTGTTTGCTCACTCTTGCATTAAATAACAATTGCAGTTAAGGTTGATAACGTTGATGCCCCGTCTACGAGTAAAGGCAAGAGAAAGATGAACAAGTGAAGACTTGTTTAATTATTTTGAAATGATTGTAATAAGACTTTTATGTCATGTTTTTATTCCACACTTTATTGTTTATGTCAAGGTTAGAGTAACCCTAGGATTGTTTTTTTTAAAGGTTGTAACCCTTGTTTTAAGGGAGATTTTATATAAAGATTGTAATTTATTTTGAGATATATTGGGTAGATTTTTGTTATAGTTAGAAAGTGAACACCAAATTATGTGGAAACAAAGTACCCGGATTTGGGGGTGCCACAATAATAATACTACGACTAAATGTCGCATGGCACAGCGGAATAATACGAAAATACTACTATCGAATAGATTACATTTAATTAATATAATTTATTCACGTCCCAAGTCTCGTAACTTAAACATCGAGTGCATAGCTAATACATACCTTAAGTATATATAAACCTAACTAATACATAACAACAGAAATTTTTATTACAATCATTAGGTTCTACATAATATTAAGCTACTCTGTAGCCTTTCCCTTGCCCTTGTCGGCGCCCGAAGGTCCGCCCTGCTCTGTCTTAACTGAAATATTTTAGGGAAAGCAAGAATGAGCAACAAGTTTGCTAAGCAAGTAATATAGTAATAAGGGGTGAGTAATATAGTTTTCAAATCTCAAAAGGTATAACAGAATATGATAGTTCAAGGATAAAAAGAATATCAACAGTTCTCAATAACAGTCGTTAAGGACAGAAAGATATCAATAAGATCCAATGCTAAATCGATTTAAGATTTCAAGATAATTGAATACTGAACAGTCACTAAGGACTATGAACTTCTACTAGAATTAACAGCAATATATTGATAATCCAATAAAAACAAGTACAACAGGTGATCAGCCTAAAGTATCCTATATGATGCATAACATTCAATCGTACTTCAAGTGCGCACGTCGGTCTCCCGACAAATATTTTTCCCTTCGAAGAAAGTTATTCATCTCAGTTAATATAAGAATTCTGCACTATTTAATTGGTTTGGATAGCTTTCTAATATAAGTCTAGTCGAATCAAATGGCATAGACCACTCTTTCGAGGTATATAAGAACAATCATAAGTTCAAACTCAAGATTTAAAGTTTGAAGAATATAAATCGACTTTTATCTTATCCATGAAGTATATAGTTATAATACATG
Source organism: Panax stipuleanatus (assembly GCA_020205555.1). Lineage (NCBI taxonomy): Eukaryota > Viridiplantae > Streptophyta > Magnoliopsida > Apiales > Araliaceae > Panax > Panax stipuleanatus. The sequence continues at coordinate 14,018,180 of CM035118.1, read as the reverse complement.
AATCGCAATTCCAAAAGTTTACTTGTACGACAATAATATCTCAATAAAGAGTAGGGTTAGGAACTTGCACAATAAAAGAGTGTAAGTTAGGGAACTTGCCTTAAGCGTAGTTTACAAAAGTATAGCTTATCAACGCTTTTCGAATCCTATTATAATATATTTAAGTATATATGATATTTATTAGTTATGAACCTTCGATCACATAAACTTGATATGTAAATCAAGTATACACATATGGTTCTCACTTAGTATTGTAACTCTATACATACGTCATTACGTACTTAACATATATATCAAGAAATCAGATTATAAGTCACTATGAATCCAATTGACGTAGTTCGTAACTATTGTTGGACTTAACATTTGAAGTTTATAAACACTTTGTCAACTTAATATAGTTTCATTGTTTAACATGCTCATTGATACTTTGAATAACGTTCTGGACATGTATTACAGATTAGGACAATCATATAAGCATACATCAATCTTATATCACAAACAGAATGGTCAGACAATACTGCAAGTCGGCGCGATCGCGCTTGGTTTACACTAAGGAGTAGCACGGCTGCGCTGCTCCTGGTGCAGACCAAGATATGACTATTCGTTAGACAAGGTCTCTCATTCTTAGTCCTTATACATGTGATACGTGGTCAATAGGTCTTAACTATACATGCTTACATTAGATTAGTCATGTATTTCAAGTTATGAAATCCTACTCCACTTAGACTTGTCATAATCCATGCCCAACTATTTTACAATGCATAAGACTAACTAGGCATTCATGTTAATCATGTCTATAGACATGACACACCTAATCATAACGTCACATTCTAGAATACTTGCAACGTAGTTATTGACAAAACTAGTTTTCAAGATTTCTTTTGAAAATCTCATGTTAAGCCACCAAGCATGCGAAGCTACTTCACTTACTATTCCTTATATTTTCATATATGCATAGCTAGAACACATAAGCATGCTCACAAGTTTCAAATTCAAAGTGTAAATAGTTCATCAAGTTCGTTTTTGAAACTTTAAGTTTCCATTTGTAGGTCATTAAAATTTATTCAAGCATGCAAGGTAAGTTCATATACTCTATGGCATGCTTTCACGCTTTCTTGTGCATGTATATATGTAATCAAATCATGATACCGAGTTCGGAATTCAAGTATACATGGCTTATTGTACTCATAGCAAGTATAGTCTTTTACTTGAAAACTTATTTCAAATCATGCTTGGATAGTCTATACTACTTTCAACAATATAACTAACATAATGTCACATGTCAAGGCATATCAGAACCTAATACATTTGCATATAAATTCAGAATATGTATTACACAATGTTTATCAAAACTAGTTTCCAATTCTTTAAGCTTTCTTTGAAATATTCAAACTAAAACAAACTAACATAGCTTACTATATACATATCAACCTTATTCCACATGTTAAGGTGATTTATATGCATATTCTAACTAACATAACATGCTCAGAATAACTCCCGATCAACAAAATCAGTATCCATGACTGGCGGACGGCGCTGTCGCGCGGTCATGTACTATAGAAGTGGCGCGGCCGTGCCACTTCGAGCAAAACAAAAAAAAGATGGCTCTGCTTCTGCAAAGCCTCAACACAACCAATGTTAAACCTGTAACCAGACCAATTACCATTCTCCTTAACATGTATTCAAGCTTAGACAACACAATGGCATGCTAATTCATACTAATTGACAGAGAATTCAAGCAATTCCCAAAAATTTGACAAAACTCAACTCAAGAACACAAAAATAGAATTTATACCTCTGCAATGCAAATTGGGCTTGCTGCTATACCAAGTCCCCTCAACTGATATATATATATATATATATATATATATACTCACTCTCTATATGCTCTCAATTCTTAACTTAGGAAAAATCTCAGCAATAGAAATGAGAAGGAATGGGCTAAATTTATAGAGAAAATAATATCAAGACAATGTTTTTCCCTCCCAAATCAAACCAATGGAATTGAGAATTGTATGAAGGTTAAGGAGGAGTTTGTAGTTAGTTGGTGAAATCAATCATAATGGCCACTCCCCCCATAATCATAAGCTAGAATGAGCTTGGGAGAAGAAGAAGGAGTAACTCATTAGCCTTTTTGCTTTTCACGTGAGGAGAGAATTGGTCACTCATTGTGGGACAAGAAGTAAGAACTCAGCATTGCAAAGAATGAAATACTATATATTATACACTTAATACACATATGCTTACTTAGGTTTAAATTCCAATAGGGTATACATGGACTTTAAATGACATTACAATAATACATGGTAGCAATTTGGGGTACATATATACACATTAATGTATAATCTATGTACATTTTGTTAACACCGAATGTAATTCAATTAGGTATTACCTCCTTACCTTATCTATTATTTCAATTAAATATTGAAGTAATCATCAATTAATCAATTGTTTACAATATATTCATGAGGTACTAATTTAATGTCCACACCGACTCACATATTGTCACATAAGTATTATCCATGTAACTTTCACAACTTAATAAATCATACTATATAGTTTATGCATATTATATAGTCACGTTCAAGTGTTGCAGTACACTTTTGTAATTACCATATATTATACTTTTAGTTATCGCATGCTTGCACATAACAATTAACCGAGTAAATATAATTTTATTATATTTATAAATCATTTACTCATTAATCAACATATTATCAAATAATTACTCAATAATAGTATATCACCCAAAACAACCATTAATATATGATTAATTATCATATTCCACAATAATTAAATAAATATAAATCTCATTATATTTATAATTCACTCGCTTATGCGTTATTATTCAATTAATCAATATTAATTACTCATCCCATTAATTAATTAACAATATTATTAATTAATCCATCAATATTCTATTCATCATAATAACAATTAATATAATATTAATTATTGAATTACTTATCCATTCATCCCAAAACAAATCATCGTTTCTATCCTTGTGCCACACAAGGCATTCTACGAGCTTATCATAAACTCCACATTCTTCTCAATTATTATAATTTCAATTTGAATTATAGCACATAAACATTTATATTCAAATAAATATTCATTTTCATTAATATATTCATTTAATAATATTCAAAAATTCTCGGGTATTACATCCTCCCCCCTTATAAAAATTTCGTCCTCGAAATTGTTACAAGGTTACACAAATAGATGGGGATAGTCCCTCATCATCCTATCTTCTAATTCCCACGTAGCCTCCTCGACCTCGTGGTTACGCCAAGTACTTTTACAGATGAAATAACTTTATTTCTTAAGGTTTGCTCTTTCCTATCTAATATTTAGACAGAAATTTCTTCATATGCCAAGTTCTTCTCCACTTCAATGGGTTCATAAGAAATCACGTGCTTGTAGTCGGCCTTGTACGGACGCAACACGGAGATGTGGAACACGTTGTGGATGTGCTCCAACTCAGGTGGTAATGAAACTTTATATGCCACTTCGCCTACTCGCTTCAGTATCTCGAACGGTCCTATAAATCTTGGACTCAATTTCCCTTTCTTGCCGAAACGGATTTTTTCTTTCTAGGGAGATACCTTCAAAAATACGAAACTGCCGACTTTAAAGTCTTGGTCTTGTCGATGCAAGTCTGCGTACTTTTTTTGGCGATCTTGAGCTGCTACTAGTTTCGCTCTTATCATCGTCACCACGTCTGCGGTTTGTTGTATTAACTCTGGTCCGAGTATTTGTCGCTCTCTGACTTCGTCCCAACATAATAACGTTCTGCACTTTCTTTCGTAAAGAGCTTCGTATGGTGGCATGCCGATACTCGCATGATAACTATTGTTATACGCAAACTCTACTAAGGGTAGGTGGTCGTCCCAATTCCCCTTGAAGTCCATCACGCAAGTCCGAAGCATGTCCTTCAGCGTTTGTATTGTTTGCTCACTCTGTCCGTCTGTCTGAGGATGATAAAAGGTACTCAACCTCAACTGTGTTCCCATTCTTTCTTGTAAACTTTTTCAAAAATTTGACGTGAAGAGCGGATCTCGATCAGAAACAATTAACACCGGCACTCCATGTCGTGAAACAATCTCCTTTACGTACAGACTTGCTAACTGATTTAAATTATATCAGATCTTGATCGGTAGAAAATGTGAGGTCTTCATATTCTATCCACGATAACCCAAATGGCATCATATCCCATCTGCGTGACTGGAAGTCCCACCACGAAGTCCAACCACGAAGTCCATCGTAATGTGCTCCCATTTCCACTCTGGTATTTCCAACGGTTGTAGTAAACCACTCGCCCGTTGATGCTCTACTTTGACGCGTTGGCAAGTCAAACATCTACTAACACACTCTGCGACTTCCCGTTTCAGATTGGGCCACCAAAAATGTTGCCTCAAGTCTCGGTACATCTTAGTGCCTCCCGGATGAACGGAATATGTCGTATTGTGTGCCTCGTGCAAAATCTCCTCCCTCAACTCTGTTACCGCTGGTACCCACACTCTTCCTTCAAATCTTAAGATACCGTCTTTATCCATTCTGAATTTCTCTTCTTCATTTTCTGCGATTTTCTTTCGAATTCTCTCGCACTCCTCATCTTTCTCTTGCGATTCCTTTATTCTATCCAACAAAGTTGGATGAGCTTCCATTACGAACAACTTTTCTTCAGACCTTTCCTGTCCTCCTACTTCTATTTTCAATTTCTCCATCTCTCCTATCAATTCCTCCTGAGTCGTCAAGTGAAACAGTTTCTCTCTTCTTTTTCTACTCAGAGCGTCGGCAACTACGTTTGACTTACCCAGGAGATAAAGAATATCACAGTCATAATCCTTGATTAGTTCTAACCACCTCCTCTGACGCATATTCAACTCCTTCTGTGTGAAGATATATTTTAGACTTTTGTGGTCCGTGTATATCTCACATTTCTCTCCGTTCAAATAATGCCTCCAAATCTTCAACGCAAAAACTACTGCCGTTAACTCTAAGTCGTGAGTAGGGTATCATTTTTCATAATCCTTTAATTGTCATGATGCATACGCAATGACCTTGCCATGTTGCATAAGCACACAGCCAAGTCCCTTGTGTGATGCATCACTATACACCACAAAATTTCTCGCATCATCTGGTAGTGACAACACAGGTGCCTCGCTTAATCTCTTCTTCAATTCCTGAAAACTTTCTCCGCATTTTTCTATCCATACAAATTTCACTGTCTTCCTCGTCAGATTGGTCAACGGGGTGGCTATCTTAGAAAAATCCTAGATGAATCTTCGATAGTACCCAGCTAACCCTAAGAAACTTCTCACCTTCGTTGGTGTTCTCGGCTGCTCCCAATTACTCACTGCTTCGACCTTTGCAGGGTCTACTGAGATTCCATTCTTATCCACCACGTGACCTAAGAATTGAACCTTCTCCATCCAAAATTCACACTTAAAAAATTTTGCATACATTTTCTCCTTCCTTAGTGCCTCTAAAACAATTTTTAAATGTTCGGCATGCTCTTCTTCTGTCTTTGAGTAGATCAAGATGTCGTCGATGAAAACTACCACAAACTTATTCAAGTATGGCTTGAAAACTCGGTTCATCAAGTCCATGAATGTTGCTGGAGCATTAGTCAATCCGATTGACATTACCAAAAACTCGTAATGTCCATAACAGGTTCGAAACGCGGTCTTTGGTATGTCTTCTTCCCGTACTTTCAGTTGGTGACAACCTGTCCGTAGGTCTATCTTCGAGAAACACTTTACTCCTTTCAGTTGATCAAATAGGTCGTCTATCCTTGATAGCGGATATCTGTTCTTGATCGTTACTCTGTTCAATTCTCGATAATGGATACAGAGCCTCATCGATCCGTCCTTTTTCTTAACAAACAACACTGGTGCTCCCCTTGGAGACACGCTCGGACGTATGTAACCCTTATCTAATAACTCTTGCAATTGTATCATCAATTCCTTCATTTCTACCGGCGCCATATGGTATGGGGCTTTCGAAATCGGTGCAATTCCCGGGGCTAAGTCTATAACGAATTCGATTTCTCTGTCTGGCGGAAGACCAGGCAGATCATCCGAAAAATACATCTTGGAATTTATTCACTATGGATATATCCTTAATTTCTACTCCCTTTTTCCAAGTAGCAACAATGTAAGCTAAGTAACCTATACCTCATTTCCTTAACAATTTCTTGGCCTACATCATCGTAAGGCAACACGATTGCTTAAGCGATGAGCTACCATAAAACACTACCTTAGACTTACTCAGAGTCTGAAGGTTCACAAATTTATTCTGACAGTCAATTATCGCTGCATGGTTATACAACAAATCCATTCCCAGTATTATGCCAAATTCTCCCAATCTAATAGGAATCAAGTCTACGCTCAGTTCATGTTCTCTAATGTTTGTGCCACAATTTTGGTAAACGTATTCTACGAGGATTATTTTCTTATTTGCAACTTCTATGTTCAAAGGATATTCTAATCGTTCTCGAGGTGTGTTAAGTCTACTAGCAAATTCTTCATATACAAAAGAACAGGTGGCACCCGAATCAAATAATACATAAGCATTTATATCATTGATTGGGATTATACCTGACACCATATCCTTCGCAGTCACTGCGTCCTAGACGGTCATGTTAAAGGTTCTGGCAGTTGGACGGTTGGATTGTGCCGGGCCGCCGATCATCAGTTTATTTTCCCCTTGTTAGCTGCTACCTCCGCTACTTCCTTTCTTTGGGCAGTCCTTAATCCGGTGCTCCGTCGAGCCACATACAAAACATCCTTGTATCTTTTTTGATTTCGGGCAGTTGGGCAAAATGTGTCCCTCCTGTTCGCAGTTGTAGCAAGTGTCGTGTCCATTCCAGTACTCGCCCTGATGATTCTTCCCACATTTTGGGCATCCCTCAGCCCTCTTCTTGAACCCTCCACGAAAATTCCCCTATTGATTGTTGTTGTTTTTGTTGTTGTTGTTGTTGTTGTTGTTCTCCCACTTTCTCTTTCCCAAGTTACTTCCTCCACTGCTGCTTCCTGCTCCACGCTTTTCTCCTCCCGTGTCCTTTCCCTTCTTTTCCTTGTTATAAAGACTTAAGGCCTCACTGCCACCTTCCGCAATGATCGTCTTCTCCAGCAATGTTGCAAAGGAATAAATTTGAAGAACCGATACCTTGTTAAACAGCCACAGCTTCAACCCTTGTTCGAAACGTCTCGCCTTCCTCTCTTCATCTCCCACTTGGTGCTCCGCAAATCGCGCTAGTTCATTGAACTTAGCTGCGTACTGCGCCACCGTCATATCACCCTGCTTCAATTCTAGAAACTTAACCTCCATCCTATTCTTCATGCTTTTCGGGAAGTAGTTCTCAAAAAACAGAGTCTTGAATCTATCCCAAGCTATTATCCCTTCTCCGGCTCTCTGTTGATTAGCTTCCCACCAGTAGTTGGCTTCGCCTCTCATCATGTATGTAGCAAATACCGTCTTTTGGTCTTCACCCACACGAGCTATAGTGAAAGCCTTCTCGATCTCTTTTATCCAGGTTTGCGCAATGATCAGATCGGTAGTACCCTCAAACTCTGGGGGTCCTACGCTCCTAAAGTCCTTGAAATTTATGATTGTTACTGCCTGAGGATTGGGGCGAACGGGTTCATTGTTCCTTCCCCTAAGAGCCTCTCCTAAAAGATCAACTAGCTTCTGAATTGGGTCTACTTGTTCCCTCTGATTGTTAACTGATTCCTCAGGTGCAGTTAATCTACGTCTGGGCGGCATTTTCTGCATCACAAAATTTTTCATTTTATTATTACTCAATCATATCACTTAAGTATTTCTTTAATATTAAAAAGAATAAAATTTATAACAGGTTTCTGAAATAAGCTCATTTATATTCATATGCCAAATCGTTTCACTACATGATCATCCCTAGCATATTTCTATAAATGTTATCACATATCCCCTAATATCACAAAAGATGGGGAACACTAACATACTACCATACTACCCCTCTAACAAAAGCTTACTCGGGGTTTACATAACTATCCCACACTTTACACAAAAAGTTGGGATTACAACATAGTATATACATCACATAAGGTAAATACTACTAATATTACGGCTAGACTGACTAAGGGTCTCATCCCATCATTTTGCACTCCACAGCGCTTTTATACTCCATCTGTGCTATATACGCCACCAATTCTCGGCTTATTGCATGTAGGGTCTGTCCCTGCTCCGCTGGGTAGTGGTATACACCATCGATCACCCTCTCGAAAGCTGAACGGAATATATACCCCATTTTGTTCATCTTCCTCTTCTTGCATCTGACCTCATCCTCTAGGTCGTCATCCCTCTCGTTAGCCGCTTCCCACATATCCTCGAAGTGGATCCTATCCATAACCTCCAACTCTAGCTGAGTACGGAGTGCTTCCTTCTCGATCTTCTCACTTAACTCTCTCTGCTCGACCCCTTCTAACTTTCCTGCCAAGTCTACATTTCTGGATACCGACCTGTGAAATAAGGTTCCCATCTGGATCCCTGCCTCCCTGCGATAAGAAATCTCCACCTCTAACTCTTGCATCTCTAGCTTCCTCTGGTGGTCCTCATCCCTCAGCTTCTGGAACTCAGACTCTCTCTCCTGGGCCTCAGCCTCCAGCTCTTGGACTCTACAGTCCAACTCCAAAATACGCTTCTCGTACTCTCCCAGCATATGCTCCTCCAGGTTAGGCTCGTAAGAGTTCTTCACGGGCTCCTCCTCTGTAGGCTCGTCCTCCATGGGCTCCTCCTCTGGATTGGACTCTACCTCAATCTCGTCCTCGTCGTCAAACTCGGACACAGCCTCTAGAGGTGCCTCGTTTACTACGTGTATATCTCTGGGCTCCTCCTCGGCCACTCTACTAGGTACTCCTGTGTCTGCCATCCTACAATCACAAACACAAGACAAACAAATAGCAACTCCATTAGAATGTTAAATAAAACATAAGTTCATTGTATAGAATGAAGTTACATTTCATAACACACTAAGTCTCTCAAGGAAAACTCTACATAAGTTTTATCTCCTCCTAACCTCTAAGTTCTCTTAAGTTATAATCTAAGGACACTCGCTCCTAAGGTTCATAACTACAGCTCTGATACCAATTATGACGCCCCCAAATTCGGACCGCCACTGGTCTCTCGAATTCGGTTCGTCACGTACTACAATCTAATGCCATAATAATAATACTAAGACTAAATGTCGCATGGCAAAGCGGAATAATACGAAAATACTACTATCGAATAGATTACATTTAATTAATATAATTTATTCACGTCCCAAGGTCTCGTAACTTAAAAATCGAGTGCATAGCTTATACATACCTTAAGTATATATAAACCTAACTAATACATAACAACTTAAGTTCTGATTACAATCATAAGGTTCTACATAATATTAAGCTACTATGTAGCCTTTCCCTTGCCTTTGTCGGCGCCCGAAGGTCTGCCCTGCTCTGTCTTAACTGAAATGTTTTAGGAAAAGCAAGAATGAGCAACAAGTTTGCTCAGCAAATAATATAGCAATAAGGGGTGAGTAATATAGTTTTCAAATCTCAAAAGGTATAACAGAATATGACAGTTCAAGGATAACAAGAATATCAACAGTTCTCAATAACAGTCATTAAGGATAAAAAGATATCAATAAGATCCAATGCTAAATTGATTCAAGATTTCAAGATAATTGAATACTGAGCAGTCACTAAGAACTATGAACTTCTACTAGAATTAAAAGAAATATACTGATAATCCAATAAAAATAAGTACAACAGGTGATCAGCCTAAAGTACCCTATATTATGCATAACATTCAATCGTACTTCAAGTGCGCACGTCGGTCTCCCGACAAATATATTTTTCCTTCCAAGAAGGTTGCTCATCTCAGTCAATATAAGAATTTCGCACCATTCAATTGGTTTGGACATCTTTCTAATATAAGTCTAGCCAAATCAAATGGTATAGACCAATCTTTCGAGGTAATCATAAGTTCAAACTCAAGATTTAAAGTTCGAAGAATATAAATAGACTTTTATCTTATCCATGAAGTATATAGTTATAATACATGAATCGCAATTCCAAAAGTTTACTTGTACGACAATAATAGCTCAATAAAGAGTAGGGTTAGGAACTTGCACAATAAAAGAGTATAAGTTAGGGAACTTGCCTTAAGCGTAGTTTACCAAAGTATAGCTTATCAACGCTTTTCGAATCCTATTATAATATATTTACGTATATAGGATATTTATTAGTTATGAACCTTCAATCACATAAACTTGATATGTAAATTCAGTATACACATATGGTTCTCACTTAGTATTATAACTCTATACATACGTCATTACGTACTTAACATATGTATCAAGAAATCAGATTATAAGTCACTATGAATCTAATTGACGTAGTTCGTAACTATTATTGGACTTAACATTTGAAGTTTATAAACACTTTGTCAACTTAATATAGTTTCATTGTTTAACATGCTCATTGATACTTTGAATAACGTTCTGGACATGTATTACAGATTAGGACAATCATATAAGCATACATCAATCTCATATCACAAACAGAATGGTCAGACAATACTGCAAGTCGGCGCGGTCGCGCTTGGTTTACACTAAGGAGTGGAGCGGCCGCGTTGCTCCTGGTGCAGACCAAGACATGACTGTTCCTTAGACAAGGTCTCTCATGCTTAGTCCTTATACATGTGCTATGTGGTCAATAGGTCTCAATTATACATGCTTACATTAGATTAGTTATGTATTTTAAGTTATGAAATCCTACTCCACTTAGACTTGCCATATTCCATGCCCAACTATTTTACAATGCATAAGAGTAACTAGGCATTCATGTTAATCATGTCTATAGGCATGACACACCTAATCATGAAGTCACATTCTAGAATACTTGCAACGTAGTTATCGACAAAACTAGTTTTCAAGATTTCTTTTGAAAATCTCATGTTAAGCCACCAAGCATGCGAAGCTACTTCACTTACTATTCCTCATATTTTCATATATTCATAGCTAGAACACATAAGCATGCTCACAAGTTTCAAACTCAAAGTGTAAATAGTTCATCAAGTTCATTTTTGAAACTTTAAGTTTCCATTTGTAGGTCATTAAAATTTATTCAAGCATGCAAGGTAAGTTCATATACTCTATGTCATGCTTTCACGCTTTCTTGTGCATGTATATATGTAATCAAATCATGATACCGAGTTCGGAATTCAAGTATACATGGCTTATTGTACACATAGCAAGTATAGTCTTTTACTTGAAAACTTATTTCAAATCATGCTTGGATAGTCTATATTACCTTCAACAATATAACTAACATATTGTCACATGTCAAGGCATATCAGAACGTAATACATTTGCACATAAAGTCAGAACATGTATTACACAATGTTTATCAAAACTAGTTTCCAATTCTTTAAGCTTTCTTTGAAATATTCAAACTAAAACAAACTAACATAGCTTACTATATACATAACAACCTTATTCCACATGTTAAGGTGATTTATATTCATATTCTAACTAACATAACATGCTCAGAATAACTCCAGATAAACAAAATCAGTATCCATGACTGGCAGACGGCGCGGTTGCGCGGTCATGTACTATAGAAGTGGCGCGGCCGCGCCACTTCAAGCAGAACAAAAAAAAGATGGCTCTGCTTCTGCAAAGCCTCAACACAACCAATGTTAAACCTGTAACCAGACCAATTACCATTCTCCTTAACAGGTATTCAAGCTTAGACAACACAATGGCATGCTAATTCATACTAATTGACAGAGAATTCAAGCAATTCCCAAAAAGTTGACAAAACTAAACTCAAGAACACAAAAATAGAATTTATACATCTGCAATGCAAATTAGGCTTGCTGCTATACCAAGTCCCTTCAACTGATATATATATACTCACTCTCTATATGCTCTCAATTCTTAACTTAGGAAAAATCTCAGCAATAGAAATGAGAAGGAATAGGCTATATTTATAGAGAAAACAATATCCAGACAATGTTTTTCCCACCCAAATCAAACCAATGGAATTGAGAATTGTAAGGAGGTTAAGGAGGAGTTGGTAGTTAGTTGGTGAAATCAATCATAATGGCCACTCTTCCCATAATCATAAGCTAGAATGAGCTTGGGAGAAAAAGAAGGAGTAGCTCCTTAACCTTTTTGCTTTTCACGTGAGGAGAGAATTGGTCACTTATTGTGGGACAAGAAGTAAGAACTCAGCATTGCAAAGGATGAAATACTATATATTATACACTTAATACACATATGCTTACTTAGGTTTAAATTCCAATAGGGTATACATGGACTTTAAAGGACATTACAATAATACATGGTAACAATTTGGGGTACATATATACACATCAATATATAATCCATGTACATTTTGTTAACACCGAATGTAATTCAATTGGGTATTACCTCATTACCTTATCTATTATTTCAATTAAATATTGAAGTAATCATCAATTAATCAATTGTTTACAATATATTCATGAGGTACTAATTTAATGTCCACACCCACTCACATATTGTCATGTAAGTATTATTCATGTAACCTTCACAACTTAATAAATCTTACTATATAGTTTATGCATATTATATAGTCACGCTCAAGTGTTACAGTACACTTTATATAATATGTGTGTAATTACCATATATTATACTTCTAATTATCGCATGCTTGCACATAACAATTAACCGAGTAAATATAATTTTATTATATTTATAAATTATTTACTCATTAATCAACTTATTATCAAATAATTACTCGATAATAGTATATCACCCATAACAACCATTAATATACGATTAATTATCATATTCCTCAATAATTAAATAAATATAAATCTCATTATATTTATAATTCACTCGCTTATGCGTTATTATTCAATTAATCAATATTAATTACTCATCCCATCAATTAATTAATAATATTATTAATTAATCCATCAATATTCTATTCATCATAATAACAATTAATATAATATTAATTATTGAAGTACTTATCCATTCATCCCAAAACAAATCATCATTTCTATCCTTGTGCCACACAAGGCATTCTACGAGCTTATCATAAACTCCACATTCTTCTCAATTATTATAATTTCAATTTGAATTCATTTGAATTATAACACATAAATATATATATTCAAATAAATATTCAGTTTCATTAATATATTCATTAATAATATTCAAAAATTCTTGGGTATTACATGATACATAAAGGCTGGGAACACACATCTGACATGCGAAGAGGTTTACATTGAACAAGATTTGGGGATTTCATCTTCTTCTTGGTTTGTACAGAAGTGGAAGGGGGTTCATGAAACCACTAGGAAAAGGCATGATCTTGCAACAGAAGGCACTATTGAAAGTGACGAAACTGAACATGAAAGAAGGGTTGAACTGGGAAGAAGATTACTACATGCCATTGAAAAGGTTACAAATATTGTAGGGCAGAATATGGAGTCACTTGTTGGGCAGTCCCGAATTCAAGCAGGTAGAGCAGACAAGATAATTTCAGTTCTTATGAAGCAAGCTAGTCTAGAACTCCAAAAAAATGGTGTCTTCTTAAATGTTATAAGTGGATTGACACTAACCGAAGCTGTTGGGGATCTTGCAATAGCAGCCGCAATTTGTAGCAATTTCTTGGTGTGTCATTCATTACAAAAATTGGTTTTGGTGGTGAACTTCGCATGATTCGGGCTAAATTGGTTGGGGGGTAGGATACACAGGCCCGGTATAAACTTTGATGGCCTGAGATGTTCGCCTATAACACTTCGGATGATAGCAGCACACTTCGGATTATATCACATCGGCTTCATTCTATCTTCGATGGTATAAGGTCGAATGGTGTTATAAGGTCGGACAAAAGCCTCCCACAGGGGTCGGGAAGACTATGATGGCGTTATAAGGTCGGATGATGTTATAAGGTCGGACAAAAGCCTCCCAATGGGTTGGAAAAGCAATTTTAGCGTTACAAGGTCGGACGGTGTTATAAGGTCAGACAAAAGCCTTTTAACGGGTTAGGAAGATAATTTTGGCATTATAAGGTCGGATGGTGTTATAAGGTTAGATCAATGCCTCCCACATGGGGTCGGGAAGGCTATTATGGTGGTATAAGGTTGGCCCAATGCCTCCCACAGGGGTCGGAAAGGCTTTTATGGTGTTATAAGGTCGGATCAATGCCTCCCACAGGGGTCAAGAAGGCTATTACAGTGTTATAAGGTCGGATCAATGACTCCCACAGTGGTCGAGAAGGCTATTACAGTGTTATAAGGTCGGATCAATGACTCCCACATGGGAAGGCTATTACGGTGTTATAAGGTCTGATCAATGTCTCCCGCAGGGGTTAGGAAGGCTATTATGGTGTTATAAGGTTGAATCGATACCTCCCACAGGGGTCGGGAAGGTTATTATAGTGTTATAAGGTCAGATGGTGGTATAAGGTCGGATCAAAGCTTCCCTAGCATTAGGTTTAATTTTTTCGGTGTGATAAGGCAGGCAAACAATGATGATACAAGGAGACAAAAGGTTGGTTATCTATAATTTCAGTTGTGATACGGTTGGTTATTTATATATTCGGTTGTGATAAAGTTGGTTGTCTCTAACTTTGTTTGTGATAAGGTTGGTTATCTATATCTTCGGCTGTGATAAGGTTGGTTAACTATATCTTCAGTTGTGAAAAGATTGGTTATCTATATCTTCGGTTGTTATAAAGTTGGTTATCTATATCTTCGGTTGTGATAAAATTGATTATTTATATCTTCGGTTATGATAAGGTCGGTTATTTATCTATCTTTGGTAGTGATAAGGGCGCTTATTTATCTATCTTAGAATTGAATAGAGGAGAGGGGCGACAATATTGAGAGCCAAAAGTTTCTGTTCGGCGTATGGTGTTTGGGTGTGACAGTTCATCTTCGACAGATACGGATCTTTTGTTGGTATAAATTTGTATACTCTCTTATTTTAAGTTCCTTATAAATTAAGAGACTGTGGGCAATGTTGGAATGTAATTATTTGGGTCTAGCCAAGGTGCAGCCCAATTTATTTAATGGTCCGGATCTGGAGATGATCCATATACATTTATTTTGATAGCTTGCTCAAATAGTGGGAGAGTCTTTATTAAATTAAGACGTGTTTCCTTATTTGGTAGGATAAGGAGATCTAATTTGGGAAGGAATCGATCAGCCATTAATTATAATTATAAGATGATTTTAAAAAGGACTCATACTCCTAATTGAATTCGGGTGGACATGACAGCTATAAATACAACAATAAGTAAGGGTTTCGGAAAACACAATAACATATAACACAAATGCACAATTTGAACCCCTGTTATTATTTTATAATGGATTTCTTATCTCTTTCCGTGGTTTTTTTCCGATTGGGCTTTCAAGTAAATTCTTGTGTCCATATTTATCTCTTACAATGATATGTGTATGTTTATCTGTGTGTATTTCGTGAGTTTGATTTCACGATAATACAATCAACTGTTAGCGCTATTTTGGCCTGCTATTTAGGTAATTTCGTCAGACGTACAAAATTTAGCGTTAACAATTAGTATTAGAGGTGGTTATTCCGATTGTGTTGGTCCGTTGTTGCTTTAATACCTTGTTGGTTGAGTGACTTGAATCATGAATGAACTATGGACCACTCCTTTTTCTTTCTTTTTTTAAAATCCGTTGCTGGTGCCTTGGACTGCAGACTTGCATGTCTAATCATTTAAAACATGACTCATGGGCTTATCACTTATGCCTTATGCCTTATGGCCTATAGTGCAGACTTGCAAACTAAACTCGCAAGTAATTTAAAACAAAAGACATTAACATTGTTGGGCTGGGTAGTGGGCTGTTAAAAACTTAAAAAAAGGAGTCAAAGTGCGAACAGGCCAGGTCAGACCTAAGGCTCTGGACCAGGTCAGGCCCAGGTCAGACTAAGGTTACAGGCCGGGCTTTTAGTCAAGTCAGACCTATTTTTCCTTCTAAACAATGACCTTTTTTAGCTTTCAGGCCGGGCCCGACAAAACCAAACCATAACTAGGCCATGCTTGACTAGATCAGACTTTGACCATGCTTTGACCATACCGGACCAAGACTGCGGCGGGCCTTTAGTGTGACAGTCCAGTCAAAACCATCTTAAATACCCAGTAAACCTAGTATTGTAGTCGCCTCTCTTTGAGAACGAGATACAATATGAATCTCGGCCGCCACCAATTCTAAGTCTCACTATCGCTGGCTTCACCTATCTTCAAAAATACTCTGAATCTTCGAACTCGCCTATCAAATCTGTCGATGAATCTCTGAACTTCAACAATAACCCACTATGGCTGTCGGAGCATTTCTTTTCCTCGCCGTCCTTGTTCGAAAAATCTCGTTGCCGGTCAACGTCGATTTCGTTCGAGCTTCATCATACGGTTCCGGCACCTAATCCAACGGTACCTTAAAAAATTTCCTCTAATTTGAAGCTCGATATTCAGCGAAAGCACGTAATTCTGGTACAATATTGTTACTGTTTTCTTCTTATTAAGTAAAGTATTTTCTTAAATTATTTTTGAGGGTTTAAAGTTATTTCCTGTGTCTAATTGATTTTTAAGAATTGGGCTGAATAGTTTAATTTTGGACAAATATGTCTTCATTTATAATTTTTAAAATTTAATTTTGTGAAAAATTCAGATTTTAAAGTAAGTAATTTTCTTGGAGAGTTTAAAGTAATCCTCTTGATACCGTCTAATTGATACTTTAGAATTGGGCTGAATAGTTTAATTTTGGGACTGTTATGTCTTCATTTGTAATTCTGAAACTTGAATTATATGCCAAATAATTGTATACTTTTATGCTCAATAGTAATGTTTTATATTGTTTGTTAGGTTTGTTCTTTCCTGGTAGCGTATGTATAGTATTGCTATAGTTTTCATAATAACTGCTTTATTGTTAAATTTGACCTGCTTTGGTTGCTTATTATCTTTACTGCAAACTAGTAAATTTAGGACATAAATATACTTATTGTTTTATTGTTAATAAGCGTTCAAGGGAGTCCAATGCATGTTAAGCACACTAGATATAGGGTTCAAAACCTACCTTGAAGTCATATTTGAGCTAGTACAAATTATAATTTTCGTCAGCAGCCAAAGGTAGAAGCATGTTTTAATTGTGTACAGAGGCAATTCTCTTGCAAATGTTTGCATATTTGATTCATTTTATCTTTCAAATAGTGAGATGCCTACGCCCATGTGTTGGGAATTGAATTGAATGTGTAAGGAATGGAATTACCATTCATTCCGAAATAATTTAAAACACTTAAAATATGTTTGGTTAATCAGTTGGAATGAGCATTCTATTCCTTTAGTTATTCTATTCTCATCTGAATGTTATTTTTCATTCATTTCTAAATATGTGAGTTTATTTCATTCCCTTCCAGTTTCGTTCATTTTTCACCTGACTTTATCCTCTTCAATCGATCGATCCCATCTACTAGCTTCGCTCGCCTCTAATGTCCTCCATCATCTATCTTTTGTAATTGATTTTCATTTTCTAGGGTATTTTTCTTTCTTATGCCCTCTTTCAATTTGGTATGACATCTAATCCCAGTTTATTTATTTGTAATTTCTTCACTTTGTTCATTCATTTGTGCTTAATCAAATTTGATTTTGGTTCATTAGTTTTAAAAAGACAGTTCTATTTGCACTTACATTAGCGTACGAGTTTACCTTTGATTTTAACATCAACTAGTCACAAATTGTTCGTCTTGTCTTTATATGTTTCAAGAGTTTAATTATGGCAACAATTTATAAAATCATTTATAGAACGAGTTAGAGAAAATATTTGTATTGTCGGGAAATATGTCTATATTTCCAGTATGTATGAACATATAAACATGTCAGGTATCTCAAGGATAACCTAATAGTTATTTTGAGATCTTGCTCAGAGTCATGGATGATAGCAATGTTGAAAGGTTTATTTAAGTAGGATTTAAAATAAATAATATTTATTTCATTGTATTTAGGAGATCAAATGGCGATAACTGATGGGCTTTTAACGATATTATAAGTCCTGAGTTCCGCAATTTAGAATTCAACTCGTCTTATATTAGCGATTGTAGTTTTCTTAGTGTAGCATATAGGAAAAGATATGATGCTGTAGCCACTAGAAATAAATTTCAGATGATAGTTGTTAATCTGGCAACAATTGATCCGACAAGAGAGAATTTAAACAATTCAAAAAAAAAGAAGACAAAATGAAAGCATTGCGAGATCCGTTTTACAAATAATATAAATGATTTCAGAATTTATAAGATTACATACAATCTTAAATCATTGTATTATATCCTATGAAAAGGCTGATACTAATTATACTACAGCCTTTGGACTTGAACTGAAAAAATAAAAAATATGTGATCTACTGTCTTAAAAAATCTTACCTTAAATAAAACCTTTGTTCTGTAAGTTTGACAAGAATTCAGAAGAAGAAATATACTCGTTTATACTGCAGTTATCATGGAGAAATTCTAGTTAAAATTCTTAGTCATTTTAGTGTTTAATAAGTTAATGTTTAGTTTTTAGTGATGTTAATAATTTTATTGTTTATAAAGAGGGACTGACGTTGCTGATCTGATGGAGCAAAAAAAGACTCAATGAGAAACTCTCCAATATTTTTGGACCCCAATCCTACTTTATAAACATTTAAATTATTAACTTGCTTAAGCATGATTCTTCTTAGTCGTTTTTTTGAGTTTTCGTGAGCATTTGTAGAATAGGTATGAAACCTTCTTAAGCAATGATCGTTCAAAGCGTGTTTGTTTGGCGGATATGTATCGTGTGTGATCTGGTGCAGTCAGATTAGACAATTTTAGAGGTAGAACTTCTAACAAAAGTGTTTTACTATAAAAATTAAAATAATAATTGATAACATAATTATAGAAGTTCTTTGAAGGTATTAATACAATTTTAGGCTAAGTGTGATATGAGATTTTATTTGTTTTTAACAATTTAAAAATATTGTTTAATTTTTAGTGATGTTAATAATTTTAATTAGGCCTAGCGGACCGATGACTCGCTTGTTTAGTACTACTAACTATTATAGGAGGATGTCGTCCCATCGGGACTACCAGTCAGTAGCTTCGAGCTCCGCGTTTCAAGTTCGTTATCCTAACCGTATCCTCTGTTCCACTGGGAGTCTGGCCCCTTCTATTTTATTTACTGCCTTGCTCGGCTCCATACTACTCCAGTCGCTCGTTGTAATAACTTGCTTCTCGGGTGGCTCGCACCCTGGGTGGTGCAGCTGAGCCAGAGTGGGCCTCAGCCTTCTAGTTCGCTCTTTGACCTGACCGTGCAGTTCCCCCGGGGGTCTTACATTTCGCTCCCACGATGCACGACTCATTGCCCTCTATGGATCTCATCGAAAATGTTTGATGCTTCTTGGGGCTTCTTTGGCGATCGTGAAGTCACCAGATGAATTGCCGAATAGATAGATCAGATCCAGACATGACTGTTGCTCTGCAGCAATGCGTACTCGACCAGCTCCTACCCACCCCGAGGGGGCACCATAGCATGCTGGGAATAAGGAGGGACCCGCTATAAAGCCTATCAGCCATAAAGCCTTCAAGACTGAGAAAGCCGACCAAAATACTATTCCATAACCAATTCTTGTTGCCGAATCAAGTGGGCTTGGCTTGTACCAGGCTCTAAATTTTCTTCGAGCGAGCTGTCTTTTCATCTTTTTGGGTTGCATGCACAACGGAATGCTTTTTTTAGATTGATATTGGATTGATCTTCACTATCATTGCTAGGTTCACTCTTCCGCCTTCAGCTGGTCTATTCTGCACTCCCCCAGCAGCATTCGTCCATCTGAACATTGGGACAGTAACGAGCAAAATGCCCCACTCCACATTCATAACAGTATGATTGTATGTGTGATAGCATCTACTATACCAGGAATTTCAATGAACTACGCTGGAATAGCTTCGGCTCTCACTCTCGGAGAGAGGGAGAGACTACAGAGAGAGAGTGAAGCGAACGGAGCCATAAAAATTAGTCAACAGGCATTAGAAGGAAGTCTAGAGGGCCCTATGAGAATTTAGAAATTCGACGTTTTGGCAAAATACTTTAAGAAGGGAAGAGCTTGGCCTACGAACAAGTGGTTTTCGGGAATCAACCTCCGGTACTAGCGATTCAATTCCCTAGTGTTCTAACTTCACCGGCTTTCAGATAATGGGGCAAAGGCGTAAACACAAGTCTTTAGCCTGAATCACTCGTTAAATAGTGGATGCGTCATGGGAAGACCGTAGCATCGCTTTCGGTAGGTAAATTTGTCGATTCTCCTTGGAAGTGAGACTGTATTTCAAGTCGGGTTGGATTACTTCTTTTCTATTCGCGATGATTCACATTTCAAGCTTCACGTTAGACCTCTTCGTAGCGCTCTGCTGACGAAATCAATTCACCATTAAGTTCTTCTCCTCACCTTCTCACATTCAATGGTAACATATGAAAAGAACTTCGTTAGCGCCTAGTTACTTGCGTGGTTCGATCCTTCCTAAAGACTCTTTCTTAATAACCGCTTTCGAGAAGTCCTTTCTTTGAGTGAACTAAGGCAAGCAACTCGCTGTCTCTAGTGAATTCCCGTAGTGCGTGCCACCCCTTATGACTTTTGTAAATGGATCCCTTTTTTGCTACTTATGAAAACACTTGAACTATAAAAAGGACTATCGATAAGTACGCTAACCAAGTAGTCAAAAGAGGGTAACACACCCACTAGGAGAGGAATCATTCCAATAGATGCCTTGATTTGGAACTAATTCTTTCGTAGACTAATGATACAGAAATAACTAACTAGTATGGATGGGACCCATCTGAATGGTATACTAGAGCACCAATTCGTGAATGCTAAGGAGTAGGAAGACATTTTGATGCTCAGTGGGAATAAAAATGTTCCAGATCAATTTAGCGAAGTGACACTCCATTACTGGTGCTATAGCACATTGCCTTAATAATTGCATAGGCACCAGGGCTTGACAAGTTCAGCAAAATCGTAGAGAGAGCGGACTACACCTAGCTTAGCCTATCCAATATTCGATTCAAAAAGAGCTTGGATTGCTGCTTTTCCTCTTTGTATAAAGTCGGTCAGTCTCGGTGTTGGGTAGAGCCCATTGTCAAAGAATCATTTTGCTACGTCAGGCATGGCCAGAACCGGTCCTTCACACACTTTCTCCTTAAGTGCCTGGAATGCACGCTCTGGATCCTCTCCCCATCTCGAAAGGTCTATTTCTTTTCTGGGCCTCGAGTATGATCAACTGGGAGTCGTTTTTTATGAATCTTTAGTGCGGGGCAGTTTGTCATGACGAGGAAACTCCTTACCCCTGTCAGCGAGAAAGCTCTACGAGCAGCTGCTTTGCTCTATAGAAATGGATGGAAATGATTAATGCGAAATTGATCGAGATGGGATCATTATTTGATTGGAAATGCGTAATTAAGAGATGGGAGTAACCGAGCATTCTATAGGTATTGGAATAGTAGGGCATACGGCTCGAATACTCTACTTCCATGAGATAGATTCCTTTCCGGATAGACTAGATTGATGGATAGCGTTTCAACTCGATTATCAGCCTCCATTAGCTAGACCGGAAGAAAAGTGATCTTGACTGGATAGATTTGCTAGGAGGAGTAGAATATGATCAATGTTGGGCGTTGTTTTTAAAAAGTTTGAACCTATATAGATAGACTGGATTCGCTTTCCTATCTGCCTAGGTGGCCATCCCCACCTCCCCGGAGGAAGGTTGAAAAGCAAAACCTATCCCAACAACATGAGGTGAATCTGGTCTTCCAACTCCAGAGGATAGATCGAATCGAATATGTTCTAGAAAGAAAAAGCTTTCTTTTCTCATCGAAAGGGGATTCTCTTCCTCTCTTATCACTACTATAAAGTGGGTCTGGGGTCCAGAAATGTTGGAGAGCTTCTCATTGAGTTTATTTTTTTGCTCCATCAAATCAGCAACCTCAATCACTTTATAAACATTAAAATTATTATTATTAAAACTAAACATTAACTTCTAAACAGTAAAGTGGCCAGGAACTTTAACTAGAGTTTTTCCATGAAATTTGCAGTATAAGCGATTATATCTTCTTCTGAATAATGAATCCTTGTCAAACTTACAGAACAGAGGTTTTTTTAAGGCAATATGTTTTGAGACGGCAGACCACATATTTTTTATTTTTTTCAGTTTAAGTCCGAAGGCTGCAATATTTTCAGTATCAGACTTTTCATAGTATGTAATATAGTGATTTAAGATTACTTGAAATCTTATAGATTATGAAATCATTTGTATTATTTGTAAAATGGATTTCGCAATGCTTTTATTTTTTGAACCTTTTGCTTTTCTTTTTTGAACTGCTTAAATTCTCTCTTGCTTGGATCAGTTGTTGCCAACAACTGTCATCCGAAGTTTATTTCTAGTGGCTGCAACTCCATATATTTTTCTATTTGCTACTCTTAAGAAAGCTAGAATCGTTGATATAGGACAGAGTTGAATTTCAAATTGTGAAACTTTGGACTTGTAACATCGTTAAAAATCCACTAGTTATCGCCTTTTGATCTTCTAAATGCAATGAAATTTTAAATCTTACCTAAAGAAGTCTTTCAACATTGTTATCATCTGTAACTTTAGACAAGATCTCAAAATCATACTGTGGTTATGGACATAATTTTTTGACAATACAAGCATTCTCTCTAAATCGTTTTATGAATGATTTATAAGCAAAACCATAGAGTTGAATTTGAAGACAAGACGAATAATTTGTGACTTTAAAATCATAGTAACACTTGTATGCTAATGTAAGTGTAAATAGAACTGTCTTTCTAAAGCTAATGAACGGAAATAACCATATAATCAAAATCAGATTTGATTAAGCACAAATGGATGAACAAAATAAAGAAATTACAAATAAATAAATTGAGATTAGATGTCTTGCCCCGAATTGAAAGAGAGAAAAAGAAAGAAAAATTACCCTAGATCAATTTCAGAGGATAGATATAGGAGATAGAGAGATGATGAGACATGAGAGGCATGGGATCGATCGATCGAAGATGATAAAGTCGGGTGAAAAAAATGAACGAAGTTTGAAGAGAATAAAATAAACTCATCTATTTATAAAGGAAATGAAAAATAACATTAAGATGGGAATGAAATAATTTAAGGAATGAAATGCTCATTCCAACTGATTAACCAAACATGTTTTAAGTCATTTCGGAAGGAATGGTCATTCCATTCTCATTGGTCCGAGCGGAAGGAGCTTGATTCCCCTTAAGCAATGTCTCGAGTTCAAGCCTTGCGAATGAAAAAAATGGTGGTATTGGGATAACTCTCCCCAATTGGGTCCGACCGTAGCTCGATTTCGGATTAGTCGGAGCCTAATGGTTGATGGATATCGGAAGTTGAAAACCAAAAAAAAAAATTCATTCCCAGCCCATTCCATTCCCACCAACCAAACACAATAATAGTGTTGTATTTTTCTTCACACTTTTATGCATGTGATTTAGAATGGTTTATATAGGATACTTGTAGGCCCGAGGTCTGCGGCATGACCTTGACCCGACCTAAACTCGGCCTGGTCAAAGGCAGTCGCCTAGCCTGGAAGGCTGCAAAGAGGGCTATTATTTATGTACAATATCCGGCCTTACCCGGCCTAGCCAAAAGCTAGGCCTGGACCAGCCTGCGGCCTTGGTCCGGCCTAAGCTTGGCCTGGTCCAGTGCAACCAGCCTGGCCTGCTTGGCAAAGTACCTAACCAGACATTTTGCATTTAATATAGGATGCATGTCTTATTTATACAGCCAATGGCCTAGCATAAATTTTGTGGATAGATGATGTGGGACTTAACAAAAGCCATTATCAGGCCAGACAAAGTACCCAACCAGACATTTTGCATTTAATATAGGATGCATGTCTTATTTATACAGCCAATGGCCTAGCATAAATTTTGTGGATAGGTAATGTGGGACTTTATCAAGTAAATTTCAGCCAACCTTATTTGAACTAGTTTCATGTATATATATATATATATATGGGAACCAATCTATGGCAACCAGTTGCCAGTGCACTATTTATGGTAATCAACTTTAGAGCTGTAGATCAAATTAATTAAAGGCTGAGATTGAATAAATCATGGCAACCGGTTGCCAGTGCACTATTTATGGCAATCAATTTTAGAGCCGTAGATTAAATTAATTAAAGGCTGAGATTGAATAGATTTATTATCCAGCCGCTACATGTAGTAGCGACTTCTAATATAAGAATTGGGTCCCATCTGGTCAAACATGTAAGTAAAAGGGTCCCACTTTATATTAGTTTAATAGAAAAAAAGAGGAAAAACCGTTACTTCTGCTTAGGGGTGGACAACGGTAATTTATCGTATCGAACCGGATCGGTTAACGATTCTCCTTAAAACTATGTACTGATACTGGTACCCAAAAATCCGGTATACAGAACTGGTTAGCCAGTTCGGTACCGGTCTTTATTGACTTTTGTACCGGTCGAGCTTTTCAAAGGAAGAAGCCATGTACCGGTCAAGACTTTCAAAAGGAGAACCCTGTAAATTCAGCTTTTGATAAAATTCCACTTGGCAGTTCTCTTATAAGGCTTCACTTGATAGTCTTTTGCCAATTAACCAATTTGGGACTTGAAAATCATTAAGGCTTCATTTGATAGTCTTTTTATAAGAAAAATTTCATTAAACTTTTAACAATTAACCAATGTGGGACTAGTGTTGGTGTTGTTTTTTCTTATTAATTATCCACATGATTAGGGGTGGGCAAAATAGTCAAGGCAACAGCACAGATCCAAAATGAAACAAAAATAGCAAAGAAAAGAAAGAAGAAAAGCAAGAAGAACTTGTGAAATGAGCAACTAACACTTACCGCAACATGTTGATACCTTGGCGAAGGAGAAACCCCAGGTGCAAGAGTCCATTCCCACTGACCATTCCTATGCATAAGCAGTCTATGAGCATCCGTGAGTGGCTGCAGATGCACATATACAATGAGATACATCAAGTAAAAGTTTAGTATAAAATTTATATCACAAAAACAAGTATACATCTAGGTATGAAACAATAAGTTGATTCAAATTCAGGTTGCTTTAGGGAGGGTCATCATTTTAATTGGTCCCTCTCTTTCGGTGCATTCTCCTAAATCGCCTATCTTACTAATCAGAATAAATCAAATAATTTAATTATGAGCTGTGGTTATTTGATCACCCATGTAAAATTTTTGACTGTTTTGAATATTTTGATAAACATTAGGACATAAATCAAACCAAAAGTATCACATTGTGTAATATGTTTTCTTTTGTCTTGCCTTTGTTTATAAATAGAGGAGACCATTGCAGATTCTATTAAGTCCCACATTGACCAAAATGACTTCTCTACTGTTTCTGCTGTTATATAAATAGTAGAGGCTAGACATTAAAGTCTAAACATTGAGTTTGGTCCGGTCTAGTTTACCCATTGTTTTGGGCGTGGCTTGGGCTTCTCTTAAAGTCGGAATATTCTTTTATCGAACTCAATGTTTAGGCTTTAATAATAATAATAATGGGTAAACTAGACCGGACCAAACTCAATATTTAGACTTTCATGCCTAGCCTCTACTATTTATACAACAGCAGAAACAGTAGAGAAGTTATTTTGGTTAATGTGAGACTTAATAAAATTGGTATCCTCTATTTATAAACAAAGGCAAGACAAAAGAAAACATATTACACAATGTGGTACTTTTGGTTTGATTTATGTCTTAATGTTTATCAAAAGATTCAAAACAGTCAAAATCTCAAATAACCACAGCTCATAATTAAATTATTTGATTTATTCTGATTAGTAAGATAGGTGATTTATAGGGACCAATTAAAATGATGACCCTCCCTAAAGCAACTTGAATTTGAATCAACTTATTGTTTCATAACTAGATGTATACTTGTTTTTGTGATATAGATTTTATACTAAACTTTTACTTGATGTATCTCATTGTCTGTGCATCTGCAGCCACTCACGGATGCTTATGGACTGCTTATGCATAGGAATGATCAGTGGGAATAGACTCTTGCACCTGGGGTTTCTCCTTCGCCAAAGTATTAACATGCTGCGGTAAGTGTTAATTGCTCATTTCACAAGTTCTTGCTTTTCTTCTTTGTCTTCTTTGCTGTTTTTGTTTCATTTTAGATCTGTGCTGTTGGCTTGACTATTTTGCCCACCCCTAATCATGGACAATTAATAAGAAAAAACAACACCAACACTAGTCCCACATTGGTTAATTGTTAAAAGTTTAATAAAAATTTTCTTATAAAAAGACTATCAAATGAAGCCTTAATGATTTTCAAGTCCCAAATTGGTTAATTGGCAAAAGACTATCAAGTGAAGCCTTATAAAAGGACTGCCAAGTGGAATTTTATCAAGAGCTGAATTTACAGGGTTCTCCTTTTGAAAGTCTTGACCGATATATGGCTTCTTCCTTTGAAAGGCTCGACCGGTACAAAAGTCGGTAAAGACCGCTACCGAACCGGCTAACTGATTCGGTATATCAGATTTTTCAGTACCGATTACATAGTTTTAAGGAGAATCGGTAACCGGTTTGGTAAGGTAAATTATCGTTGCCCACACCCCTAAGCAGGAGTAGCGGTTTTTCCTTTTTTTTTTCCTATTAAACTAATACAAAGTGGGACCCCTTTACTTACATGTTTGACCAGCTGGAACCCAATTTTTATATTAGAAGCCGTTACTTGGGTAATAAATCCATTCAATCTCAATTTTTAATTAATTTGATCTACGGCTCTAAAGTTGGTTGTCATGTATATATATAGCTTCTCCTTAGAGGATGGATTCATGAAATCTTCTGCTTGTATTGTTATTAATATAACTGTGTAGTTTTAAGTTCTTGCATTTCCCTGACTTCTTTCTTATTTAACAATGTGTATGTTATTCTACAATTTGCTGCTGTAAATGCTTAAATGTATGTATGCCTTCTTGCCACTGTTGGAGATTTATAGAGAGGTCATTGACCAAGTGGCAAATGGTCCAGTTCTAGAGAGAGGCTTTAGTGGCAAATGGTCCAGTTCGAATGAGAGGCTTTAGAGATCACTATACCCGTATACCACACGGAGCAATGACTGGTCTATTTGTTTGGGATGAAAGAGGTAGACTGGTGTGAATTCTAAATTGTAATAATATGCAAACATAATATATATATATATATATATATATATATATATATGTATGGAATAATGGCCATACACAGTTGTGCATGTTTTATTTGTGCAGTTTGTCAAAACTACGTCAGTTTTGACATTTGTTTTTAATTTCTGATTTGGGAGAGAATTATTTTTTAAAAAAATAAATCTACCAAAACGACGTAGTTTTGGTAGACTCTGCACAAATAAAACATATACAGCTGTGTATGATCATATTGTCTATATATATACAAAAAATTGGTATTCTAGACCCACTCTCCCTGATCTTCAGTATGAGGAGAAAAGTCTAGATAATCAATTTTCTGTTTCGTCTAATAAAATTTATGAATGGAATATTGATGGGTTCAGTGAACATCAGATTCTTACCAAAATAAATTATTTGTCTATTGTAGCCAATAGTTATATTACAGTGTTCAGCAACTTAACTCAGCCTGAAATCGTTGAAATATTAACTAATGGTTTCACTGGTGTACTTCGCTCTTGGTGGAAAAAACACCTTGACGAGGATGCAAGGAATTCTATTATCCATGCTCGCCAGTTAGATGACAATGGTCAACCTATCTTCAGAGAAGATATAGGTTTTGGTATTCCTGATGACATTAACACATTAATTTTCACAATAATAAAATATTTTATTGGAACTCCCAGTAATATCACTGAGAGAATTCATGATCAGTTAAGTAATCTCACTTGTCCCACTTTAAGTAATTTTAGATGGTATAAAGATGTTTTTATTTCTCGTGTTATGATGCGCAGTGATAGTAATAAACCATTTTGAAAAGAAAAATTTGTTAATGGTCTTCTTAACTTATTTGCTCATAAAGTTAAAGAAGAACTTAGTAAAACTCTTGGATATATTGATTATGATAACCTGACTTATGGTGATATAATCAGTTATATTAAAAAGATTGGATTAAAAATGTGTATTAATTTTAAGATTGCTAAGCAAGCCGCTAAAGATAAGAAAAAAAGCTAAGTATGAGCTTGGCACGTTTTATGAACAATATGATTTACCTCCTATTGCTCCCTCTAGAAGAAAGCATAGGAAAAAATAGATTGAAAAACGCAAAACGAGAAAGCATCATAGAAGCGGTCTAGTCAATCTCTAAAAATCAAGATAATTACTATGAAAACCCAAGTCACGAAAGAAAACTCATAGTAAAAAATCTACTTCTAAATTCCAAGATAGGAGTAAAATTATCTGTTATAATTGTGGTAAAAAGGGTCATTACAAAAGTGAGTGCAAGTTAAAACAAAAATTGAGTCAGTTAAATATTTCTGTTGAAGATACTGATAAGATATTAGAGTTAATAAGAATTGAGAATGATGATGATGACAACAATCATTCTCATATTCCTTATTCATCTGGTAATGACGAAGATAGTCAAACTCCTAGTAACGAAAATGAAGTTATTCTTTGTACTGATAATTGTAGATCTGATTGTTGTAAGACTATTAACGTACTTAGCAAAGAAGACCAAGAGAGTTCTTTGTTAATTGAGTTAATTAGTAAACTTACTGATGAAGATTTGAAATTACAGTACATGAAACAATTAAAAGATTTGTTTTCAAAAAATAATTCTGGTAAAAGCAAGGTTATTAAGGGAAAAGATAAACCTGTTATCAGCCTTAATAAAACTTTAGAAAGATTTAAAGCTGCTGATAGAAAAATTACCCTCCCTGATTTAAATCAAGAGGTTAATAAATTTAAGAAAGAAATTTCTAGTCTTAAGACTGAGATTTCTGATTTACGTAAAGAAATGACTACTCTGGCTATTAAAAGTTCAGAACTTCACATTACTGATTCATCAGATAATGAAGAAGAAGCTGAATCTTCAAATGTCAAAGAAGATGAGTCACTTCTTATGGTTCAAGGTAATTCACTAAAAAGGTTAAAAGATATTACCATTCAAAAATGATATATTATTGTTCGTCTAGTTATTGATGGAACTTTTACAATTCAACTTCCTGCTCTAGTTGACACTGGTGCAAATCTTAATTGCATTTAGGAAGGATTAATTCCTACCAAGTTCTATAAAAAGACTAGTGAACAACTTAATTCTGCTAATGGTAGTATGATGAAAATAAAAATATAAACTGCCTAAAGTTCATATTTGCCAAGACAATATGTGTTTTAAAACTTCCTTTGTTTTAATTCGCAACTTGACAGATAAGATTATTTTAGGACTCCCGTTTATATATTTATTATATCCATTTACTACTAGTAATAATAGTTTAACAACTGAGCACTTAAGTCAGAAAGTTGTTTTTGAATTTATCACTTAACCTAAGGAAAGGGATTTGAAATTCATTCAAAATGAGTCTATTTCAAAATTCTTGAATTTGTTAAACTGTAAAACTTCACAGTTAAAATTTCTGAAACAGGAAATTAAATATAAACAGGTTGAAGATCTTCTTCTTCTTGAAAAAATTCAAGACAAGATTGAAGAACTTCGCGTGTTTATGACAAAAAATTTATGTGCTGATTCTCCTAATGCCTTCTGGCATAGAAGAAAACATGTGGTTAGGCTTTCTGATGCTAAGGAGTTCAAAGAACACTTGATTCCTACTAAGGCTAGACCTATTCAGATGAGTCATCAGCAAATGGACCTTTGCAAACAAGAAATTAACGACTTGCTTGCAATAGGGTTAATTAAACATAATAAATCACCTTGGTCTTGTTCAGCTTTTTATGTAAATAATGAAGCTGAGAAAGAAAGATGTGTTTTTCGCTTAGTTATTAATTACAAGCCTCTCAATAAGGTTTTAGAATGGATTAAGTATTCACTGCCTAATAAAGAAGACCTTCTTAGTCGGCTTAGTAATACTACCATATTTAGTAAATTTGACCTTAAGTCAAGTTTTTGGCAAGTCAGTATTCATCATAGCGATATGTATAAAACTGCATTCATCACCCCCTTTGGTTATTACGAATGGGTAGTTCAAGCTTTTGGTTTAAAAAATGCTCCTAGTGAATTTCAAAATATTCTTAATGAAATTTTGAATCATTTTAGTCACTTCATCATTGTTTACATTGATGATATTCTGGTCTTTTCAAAGTCAATTGATGAACACTTCAAACATTTGAATTCGTTCTTCAAAGCTATCAAAATCAATGGTTTGGTCTTATCCCCTATAAAATGTAGTCTGTTCCAAACTAGAGTCAAATTTTTATGTCATGATATTTATCGTGGTCTAGTCCGTCCAATTCAAAGAGTAATTCAATTCGCTGATAAATTCTCTGATAAGATCATTGATAAAACTCAACTTCAGCGATTCTTAGGATCTCTTAATTACGTGGGTAAGTTTTATTAGAATTTAAGAAAAATCTGTAAACCTTGTTTTTTCGTTTACAGAAAAATCCTCCTCCTTGGACTGATGAGCATACTGTCATCGTCCAACAAGTCAAAAAATATATTAAGGTTTTGCCTTGCCTTGACATTTTCAATGAATCTGTTTTTAAAATTGTTGAAACTGACGCCTCCGAAATTGGTCTTGGTGGCATTCTGAAGCAGAAATTAACCCCTGCTTCTTCTGAACAAATTGTTCGATTTCACTCTGGCGCGTGGAATCAGGCTCAATTAAATTATAGTACAATTAAAAAAGAGATTTTAGCTTTGGTTCTATGTATTAGTAAATTTCAAAATAATTTATTAAATCAAAGATTTTTGGTGTGTATTGACTGTAAATCAGCCAAATACATTTTAAAAAAGGATGCTAAAAATATTGTTGCGAAACATATTTATACCCGTTGGGAATCTATTCTAAGTATTTTTGATTTTGATATTAAATATATTAAAGGTAGTGAAAATTCTGTTCTTGATTTTTTTACAAGAGAATTTATCCATTAGGTACCCAGAATAAATGAGTGAGAGGAAACAAGAATGTTCGGCCTCCTGGCCCTCCAGGCCCAGGCCCTCTTAGTCAAAGGTCTTTGGGAGCCATAATTCCTACATCCAGTTAGTCCAGTTACACCTATTGATGTAGCAAATAGGTATACGATTCTTGGTATTGTTCCAAAGCTCTATAATACGATTTTGGCCCAGTCTCCCAAGTCCATTGATCCCTTTGCTTCGTCTTCCTCTAGTAACCCTATTTCTGGTCAACATAAACATTCTTAGTATGTCCCTGTCTATTCCGTCAATCTATTTCATATTGAGCGTCATATGAAAGTCATATGAAATTCATTGACGATCTAGTCAAATTGGCTACCCAGTTCTGTCCAACTGGTTGACACTTTCTTCCTCTTGCTCCTTATAAATTTCTTGTGTATTATAAGGACATTCTTCTTTAAACTCAGTCAATTTTAGTTAAACGTATTCATGATAGAAATGATTCTTCTAAAATCATCTATCATTCCCTCTATATTAAACAAATTATCTCCATGTCTGACTGGGATAATCATCCTTCTGATCTGCGCCAGTTAAATGATCATGATAGTCAATTTTGCTATTATGATTATATGGAAACTTGGAATAGAGTCTTTCTGTTTCAAACTCTCTCTTTTAGTCATTCGTGGTTCATTCAGTTTGACCACAAATTCAAAAGTCAAATTCCTCATTGATTTGCATTATGGTAGGAAAGATTTGGCCTCATTCATAGTATTCTTTCTATTGAGCTTCAGTCAGTTGTTTCTGTTTTTTGCTGTAGAGCTTCCTAATAATCCGAAGAATGATTGTATTCCAGTTATTCTTCAATTTATCAATAAATATAAAATTTCATAGATTCTTAAATTGGATTATGAATTTTATTCTCCTGTGGTTGAGATTGATCTTGCATCAGTAAAAGATAAATCTATTATTACTCGCAGTAACATTAGTCAATTGACTTATGTGACTCGCGAGTTTTCAGTTAAATGGTGGAATAAATTTGATGTTTATCGCATCATTGGTCAAGTTCAGAAAGAGTTTCCTGACCCTACTGCTATTAAATCGATTCCTCCTCCAAAGGAATCTTCTTCTAGTAAATTCAAAAAATTTTCCCAAATAAATTTAGATTTTGCGAATATTGATCATTGTTCTAATGTTGAGTTGAAGCAGTTAGCTCGACTTATTCAAAAACGAGTTGATAAGCTCAGTGAGGACTCTATTTTCTCAATCTGCTCATCTTTCTCGTCTAGATCCAGTCATAAGGCCTCTAGCCCTAATGATCCGTACAGTACCTACAGTTATAGCTCAATAATGCTCAGGATCCTTTTGCCTAGGATGCCTACAGTACCTACAGTTACAGTATATTGCAAGCGGCAGATAAAGAACTGTTGCTTTCACCAAAGTCATCAGTGCAGTCGAAAGTAAAAGTAGAGTCAGTTTGTAATTTAGCTGAGTCATGTCCCCTGTTTGTCGGCCATATGGTCACTTTAGTCAAAAGTTATTCTGATGTATTTGTATTTTATTCAAAAGTTGTAATAATGCGTCTGTATTTAGTCAAAATATTCAATAATGCTTATGTCTTTTGTAAAAGCATTACTGTTCTTCAATAGTTAAAAATATTTTGTAATTATTGAGTTGTAATCAGTTCGCCTTCTCTCATTCCTATATAAAGGAGGCTCAGTCATTTGTATAAAGCAGGATTTAGATATCCAATAAAGAGTTTAGGAAGAATCAGATTTTTATCTGACTAATCTTCAATCCTCTAGCCTTTTATCTTAGTTATAACATGTTAGGCTTCTATAATCGAGTCTACTTGTAAGTTATCTTCAGTTATTTACTTGTAATTATTCATCAATTAATAAAAAGTTTTTATTTTAAACTCCCAAGAAGGCGGAAGATCAACAAGAAGAAGAGAGTGGCGCATACAAATCTGAATCACAACTATAGTAAAACTATAAGAAATGATAACAGCAGTTCATATGTATTAACAAGAGTTGATTCCATCATGCAGACTTGATTCCATGATACCAATTATGCTTGGAGCATAATTAAGATATCGCGCATCTCTAAGACATAAGAAGATGCTTGAGTTTATTCCTTTAATTGTTAAAGGCTTAACTGCGACCTGAACTAAACCAATATGAATGAAATTATAACTTTTCTTTCTATGTTTGTTTATAACATCAGAAGAAAGAATGCTACAATTTTCATATTCTTTGGTGAACGCATAGACACGTTCAACCATTTTAACATTATAATCAGTTTTAAAGTTATCAATAAAGGTTGACTGATAAATTTATGTTCCTAGTTACTAAGGGTTTGATTAATGTTTTCAAAACTATGTTCTTCCTGGTTGACTATGTTTGGAACCGGAGGTAGGGCTGATCTATTACTAACTGAAGAACTCGACCTGAATAATCTACTCATTTTTAAAAATAAAAGGTTTTAATAATTCTATATTTTTCATACATACCCTTCTTTCCTTAAGCAGGCGCATACCCTTAGATCTAGTGATTCCCTTTTGTCGAAGTATAGGGGATGGTGATCTCTCTGAGAAGAACCGGACCTCAACAGTCAACAGTCAGACGACGCTGGCCCCCCAGGGTCCCACAGTCATCGGATGCTCCAGTCATCATCAGATGCAATCAACGCGTCCGACAAAGTCAAAAGCAGCCGAAAGCAAAAGCAGATGCTGCTTTAGTAATTAAGTAATTACTTTAGTAAAAGTAATTTACTTTAGTAAAAGTAAATGTAATTACTTTTAACTTTAGTTAAATATTTTTACTTTACCTTTAGTAAATGTAAAAGTAATTTATTTTTAACCTAAGTTAAATATTTTTAACTTAAGTTAA
This sequence comes from Panax stipuleanatus, assembly GCA_020205555.1. NCBI lineage: Eukaryota > Viridiplantae > Streptophyta > Magnoliopsida > Apiales > Araliaceae > Panax > Panax stipuleanatus. Next base: position 13,984,190 of record CM035118.1, on the reverse strand, counting down.
ATGTTTTTTACTTTAGTTAAATGTTTTTACTTTTAACTTTAAGTAAATGTAAAAGTTACTTCGGTAAATATAAACCGGTAACTTTAGTTTCTATTTAAAGGAACTCAAGTGTTAGAGTTTTCTTAGGTTTTGTTTTGACAAATCTCACAGAGGTTCTCTCCTCCTCTCCTCCTCTCTACCTTCTCTCTAGTTAGATGAAGAAGTTCTTGTACTTCTTCTTCCCTTGGTAAACATATCCAGATACGATGTAATCCTTTTCAAACTGTTTATATAATAGAAAGAGATTACTTTACCGATTCACCGGTCATCTTCTTTATGTTTCAAAAAATGTTTTAAGTTTAAAGTTTTATTTAAATTTTTTCGTCCGCTGTTAAATGGTATCAGAGTCATACGGTGTTGTCTCTTGGTGTCACTGTTTGTTTTTCGGTCAAACAAAGAGGTCTGAGTTTAAAACTTGTTTTTACTTCTTTAGATTTTTGTTGCTCCGTCCTTAGAGCACTTAGTTTGAGTCACCTAAGCTCTTACCGTAGAACACCCCGGATCGTCATAGGTCCAGTCGAGCCGTTGTAAGTATCAAGAGTGTGAGCAGTTTAGGCAAAAAGGGAATCACTAGATCCAAGGGTATGCGTCTGCTTAAGGTAAGAAGGGTATGTACTTAAGCGACTTTGGTCTGTCTTTAAGTGGAATGTCAACAGATCTAGAGATTAGGTTTGAACAAAGTTAAAACGAAGTAGACTGTTTAGATCGAGTTAATCTGTTAGTCAAGAGTCAGCCGTGTGATCCACTGTATGAGACACAGTCTGATAAGTTTTTATAAAAATTTTTACATAAATTTTTTTGAAATCAACAGTCAGTGACCAAAATTTTGGTGATTTTTTTCTCCTTTCTTAAAATTAAACATAATTTTGGGGGAAAAAAGGATTGAATCCCTAGATTTTTTTGGGGTCGAAGTATAGGGGATGGTGATCTCTCTGAGAAGAAGATCAACAGCATCCACCGGCGAGGAAGGAGCCGGACCTCAACAGTCAACAATCAGACGACGCTGGCCCTCCAGGATCCCACAGTTATCGGATACTCCAGTTATCATCAGATGCAATCAACGCGTCCGACAAAGTCAAAAGCAGCCGAAAGCAAAAGCAGATGCTGCTTTAGTAATTAAGTAATTACTTTAGTAAAAGTAATTTACTTTAATAAAAATAAATGTAATTACTTTTAACTTTAGTTAAATGTTTTTACCTTTAGTTAAATATTTTTACTTTATCTTTAGTAAATGTAAAAATAATTTACTTTTAACCTAAGTTAAATATTTTTAACTTAAGTTAAATGTTTCTTACTTTAGTTAAATGTTTTTACTTTTAACTTTAAGTAAACGTAAAAGTTATTTCGGTAAATATAAACCGGTAACTTTAGTTTCTATTTAAAGGAACTCAAGTGTTAGAGTTTTTTTAAGTTTTGTTTTGACAAACCTCACAGAGGTTCTCTCCTCCTTCTCTCTACCTTCTCACTAGTTAGATGAAGAAGAAGTTCTTGTACTTTTTCTTCCCTTAGTAAACATATCCAGATACGATGTAATCCTTTCCCAACTGTTTATATAATAGAAAGATTATTTTACCGATTCACCGGTCATCTTCTTTATGTTTCAAAAAATATTTTAAGTTTAAAGTTTTATTTAAACTTTTTCGTCCGCTGTTATCATATAACAGAAAACTGTGTACATTTACTAGGACGGACTTCTTAATTCTTAGAAGCATAAAGAAGTCGTTGGTTATGTGTCTCCAACGTACATTCAAAAATTGATCTGATATGAACCCCTTTTATTTCATTCCTAATAAAGAATGACAGTAAAGAGTGGCTTTCATTTCATAAAAGAAAGCGCAACAGTGCCATTAACTCAGAGAGTCGAGGAATTACTTATAAATATGGCGTCTTGTGCATACAATTAGCAATTCATCTGTCAAGACCCCATTATATCACATTCAGAACCGTGTTGGGTTTGATAATGGGAATGGACTATGATATGGTGAACAAGGTTTTGCCATTGGGGTGTTCCACAGAAATTTAAATCACCTGATTGTGTTCCACAGAAAATTTCATCCCACAATCGGACTTGAACTATTTTTAACTACAAGTTCATGGAGTATTAATATGAAAGTCATATTTGTATCTTCACTTATACTTTTAAAGTCCCACGTTGATTAACAATCTTATCTTGCCCTACCTTTGTTTCATAAATACATGAGGTCAAGTAAAAATTTTTACAGACTAGCATGATTGGGCTTAGCCTGGGCCGGCCTTGTCTTGGTCTAGGCTGTATAGCAGGCCTTCTCAGACCAACATTTTAATTGAAATACTCGGCCCAGGCTAGCCTTTTTGAATTTGAGCATGGGCCTGATCAATGGTCAAAGCTTGGCAGGCATAGACATATCGATAGTAGCTTTTATGTAGGCTCAAAATAATATTTTCTGAATCCCATTTGTTCTCGCTTGTAGCAACCTATCCATATGTTAGAAAGTGTAATTTTTATTTCCTAATGATATTCCTTTTTCTTTTCTTTTTTTGCTTGAATCCATCTATTAGTGATTGATACATTAGCGTTACTTTAATTGTGAGTGACAGAATTAATTACTTGATGTTCACCGCTATTTGTCGAATTTGCCTTTTTCATATCCATGAGATACTTCTAACTTGTTTCAAAACATGTTCACCACTATTTGTCGAATTTTGTAAGCGCTTTCGGTGACTGTATATTAGACCTGGCAATATAGTTGATTAACTGTCAGGTCAATCTATATTAACTGGAATCAAATGGGTTGGTTAACTATTTTTATTTATTTAGGATTAGATAAAGTTTGGAACCATATTTTTAAAAAGAAATATAGGTCCAACCCGGTAAACTATTTTTCGACCCATATTTTATTCTAAATTCAAATCAGAAGTTCTTTCCACCCATATTTACATATTCAAGAAGCTCAATTTCTCATGGTTTTATTTCTCTAATTAATCTTAATTTACGAATATCAATTAATTACATACTCATTCCGTTCCAAAATAAACGTCCTAATTTATTTTTATAGATGCTCCAAAATAAATGTCCTATTTCTATTATAGTAACTATATTTATCTTATTCTTCCTCTTATACCCTCATAATCTATTTAATATACTTATTTTGGAACGGAGGGAGTAAAATTCAGTAATTATATATACCCCCACCCTCCACCCCCCACTCCCTCCCCCTCCCCCTCCCCCTCCCCCTCCCAAAAAAAAAAAATATTCAGTGATTATGTATACACCCCACCCCACACTCTCTCTCCATTTTTTTTTATAATAGTGATTATGTATATATCGCTTTGTGTACACGTCACGCCTAAATAGGAAAAGCCGTAACCTCAACCAAAATCACTTATTCCCACCCCCACCCGCACTCCACACTCCACCCCACCCCACCCACCCCACCCCACCACCCCACCCCCACCCCCACGCACACCCACACCAACACCAAAAAAAATAATATTATGTGATTATGTATACACCCCTTACCCCCCCCACCCCCACCCTCACCCAAATCCAAAAAAAATAATATTATGTGATTATGTATACACCCCTTACCCCTCACCCCACGCACCCCATCCCATCCCACCCCACCCCACTCCACCCCACCACCCAAAAAAAATTATATTATGTGATTATGTATACACCCCTTACCCCGCACCCCACCCGCACCCCTCTCCCACTCCACCCCACCCCACCCCACCCAACCCAAAAAAAATAATATTATGTGATTACGTATACACCACCCACCCCTCTAAAAAAATAAAAATAAAATATTTAGTGATTATGACATGATATACATTTAATAATAATTTATTTAATTGGAACATAATAATGATAAGTTAAAAATTTAAAATATGGGTCGACTTATATTTGAACCATAACCATATAGTTCCAACTCACACAACCCATATTAAAATCGGTTAATATGGTTTTAGTTCTGAAATAGAATCATAACCATATTTTGAAAATCAAAACTAATCCATAACCATATTTTGCTAGGCCTATCATATCATCATGCTATCTAATTTTTGTTTCTTCCTCTCAATAGATTGTAACAATCCAAAAAATTAGATGGACAAGAGTTGGACCAAATCAAGAAATAGTGTGTCGAGGGAATACTTTGATGGAGCTGATAATTTTTTGATTTTGCATATCAACATAATGATAACAGATATATCAGTGTCCATATAGGAAATTTTTGAATTGGTATTTCCATGCACGAGATTCTGTGAGACCACATAATTGTGGATGGATTTATGCCAAACTATAAGAGATGGACTCTTCATGGTGAAGAGGATATTTCTTCTAGAAATGACCAAATTTACGAGAACACACGAGTTACTTTAACCTAGAACATATGGTTGGAATGGTGCAAGATGGAACTGGGTATCCAGAGCTTGACTATGATGGTGAAGGAGTGAATGAAGAAACAACAAAATTTCTGAAACTTTTAGAAGCCAAGAAGCCATTGTATCCAGGATTGCAAGAATTTTTCCTTTTCTTTCATTGACCGATAACAATTCCTGTAATTCCCGAACAAACATTATAATTACTTCCATAACTAGTTGAACAGTCTTTTAACATTTATGACCCAAAAAAAAGAAGAGGGGCTTGAGTCATGTGCTTGGAATTCGCCGTTCTAAGCTTGAATTATACTTTGGAAATGACGATACCACTGTGAAATGTTCGTTGGACTTCTTACTTGCGCACTTTGCCTCTGATTCCTATCCTAAAGCATACTAAGAATATATTGACGGGAAACTTTGGGCTCTTCATCGATTACAAGCTCTTGCCCTTGCCATTTATGGGACTGTCGTCTTTCCTGGAGAGCCTGGCTTGATAGACGGCCATGTCAGTACTATAATGGAGCAGATGGGTACCGACTGTTCTGTAGTGCCCATGATTCTTGGGGAAGTGATCCACTTTCTTTCTTACTGTTTTTCTCGTGGACACGGGTGTGCTGCTCAAGTTAGTTAAGGTGTGAAGGTTGCTTCTGCTGCATGAAATATTGTGGTAGAAGCTTTTTGTTTAATTGATTCGGAAGTGGAGTCGGAGTAAATAAACGACAAAACCGCTCTGACCTTCTTTTCTTTGCCAAGCGGCTTTTAAAAAGCCCTCGTAAAAGGGGGAAAGTGAAGAACGAATCGGAGCTAATCAGACATAAAAATGATGTACAACTATATACTCTTTTCGTCTCTAAATATAAGTCGTTTAAGAGTTGTGCATAAGTATTAAAAAAATGATTGTATAACATTAAATAAATATTAATTGTCTATGTTTGAAAGAGTATTATTTATTGAAAAAAAAATAGTGAAAGAATCAAAGTTATATTTAATACTTGGGGTAATATTTGAAACTAAGCAATTAATGATTACTTGAAATTCTTAAACGACTGGTATTAAAGGACAAAAACACTTATCTAAAATAATTTATATTAAGGGATGAAGGGAATTATACAAAATTTAACCTATTTTTTAGCAAAAAAAAATTAAAGTCACTTGTACCCTGATCTCTTCACTTAACACCAATTTCTCAAATATTCTCACTGAAAATTTTAACACGCTTTTATTGTAAACAACCAAAAACTCAAACCACCAAAACCAATTTTTGTTTTCAAATTCACCACCCATTTTCAAGCAATTCTTCATTACAATCCAGTCAACACTGTCCGAACTCAATTCTATTATTTCGATCTCTCTTTGCGATTAGATACAGAGGCCCTTTCCCCCAAGAATGGATCAGTTATGAAGCAGGCAACACAGACTGATAAAAATGAGAATATTTTGTATTCTTTAAGTCTAATAAACTATACTAATATAATAATTTCTATTTTTTTTTGGATTGGAACTGCAACTTTCGATGTATTCCAACCAAGATAAATAAATAATTAACCATGATAAGTTTGCTGCAAAATATAAAATTAATAATTAACCATGATTAGTTGTTGCAAAATAATCCATTCCATGTCCTTCCAAGTTTTAAAAAAGGACAAATTAAGTGTTTCAATCAGGGAACCTCTCTTGAACTCCTTATATTTAATTTGAACCACAATTTTGTAAATTGAATTCTTCAATTAACATACACGTAATATCTACGGTGTAAAATTACATACTCCTAATTACATACTCCTGTAGTAATAAATTTAGGCCATGTTTGTTTGCAAGGATTAGGATTATAATTCATGGGATTATAATCCAAGACTATTAATTCTAGGATTAAATAATCCTAGTCACATGTTTGTTTTTTACGGGATTATTCAGGGGATAATTTAAAATAATCCCATGTTATGTTTGTTTTTTTCAGGATTAATTAAAGGATTGGATTAAAAAATATCATTTGGACTATTATACCCTTACTAATAATAACATATTTTAAACTATAATTTAAACTTATTTATACATCAAAAAATAATAAAAAATTAATTAAAAACTTTTAAATAAGTAGTTATATTATTCAGTAAATATTATTTTTTTAGAGAGGGGGGTGGGGGTGGGGGGGGGGGGGGGGTGGGGGGGGGTAGCGTGGGGTAGGGTGGGGGTGTATATATAATTAATAAATATTATTTTTTTAATTTTTGTGGGATGGGGGTGGGGGATGTAGTGTGGGGTGTATATATAATCAGTAAATATTATTTTTTAAATTTTGTGGGGTGGGGTGGTGCGGGGTAGGGTGGGGGTGTATATATAATTAATAAATATTATTTTTTTAATTTTTGTGGGGTGGGGTGGGGTAGCGTGGGGTAGGGTGGGGGTGTATATATAATCAATAAATATTATTTTTTTAATTTTTATGGGGTGGGTGGGGGTGGGTGGGTGGGTGGAGTGGGGTAGCATGGGGTAGGGTGGGGGTGTATATATAATCAATAAATATTTTTTTTTAATTTTTGTGGTGTGGGGTGGGGTGGGGTGGGGTGGCGTGGGTGGGGTGGCGTGGCGTGGGGGGTATATATAATTAATAAATATTAATTTTTTAATTTTTGTGTGGTGGGTGCGGTGCGGTGGGGTGGGGTGGGGTGGGGGGGGGTGGGTGAGAGTGGGGTGGGTGGGGTAGCGTGGGTGTATATATAATCAGTAAATATTATTTTTTAATTTTTGTGGGGTGGGTGGTTGGGGTGGGCGTGGGTGGGTGGGTGGGGTGAGGGGTAGGGTGGGGGTGTATATGTAATCAATAAATATTACTTTTTCAATTTTCTTTGGTGATAATCAATTACAATTATGACGTTCAATCTAATTTAAGGATACGTTAGTCATATTAGAAAAGACAAAGGTTAATTTTGTCCACAAATTTTTAATCCTTTCTCATGGGATTATAATACTATGTTAGACATGATATTAAATAATCTATTATTCTAAGTCATTTTGTTATCTCGAGATTAATAGTCCGGAGTCTAATTTAAAAAACAAACAAGAGATTAAGGATTATTACTCTAATCCCAAGGGTTATTCTAGTAAACAAACATGGCCTTAGAGTAATATTACAAACACAAACTATTCTATAAATTTTTTACAAACTGCTGATGTGGCGTACTCCACCTCAACAAATTGCTTCAATGTAGTCTTCGGCCCCACATAAAGTTGAGGTAGAGTATACCACATCAGCAGTTTGTAAAATATTTATAGAATAGTTTGTTTCTCTAACATTATTCATAAATTTAAAAGATGCAAAAAATTTATTAGAACATAACAAGTATAACAATTATCAGTTGTACATAACAATAATGAAATAGAAAAGGAACTTGCACTTCTAATGGACCAAAAATTATCAGTTGTGAGTTTTAACCAGGATGCAAACTCAAGACGACTGATAACAGTTCAAAAATAGTCAATCGATTACGGGTTCTGGGAATATAGATTGTGGCACCTGATTAAACATATATACTCAAAAACACATTTTTAAATCCAAGATCAATTAACAATTAAATGAACCATTGGCATGAAAAGTATAGAACAACATATATCTATAGTTATAGTATTGCAATTACTGTAGATCTATACACACAAGCAAAGAAATAATACACTATAGAATCGCTCATCATTAGTAGTAAGATCCGAAACCCCTAAGTATAAAAATAATAAGAACAGAGAATAATAGTGGTTCAGTCATGATTTTTTTTTACTTCTTTTGAATCCAATTAAAAAAAACCAAAATTGAGAGAAGAGAAAAAGGGTAATATAATTAAGTACCTTGCGATAAGTGGTGTTGGCTTCTTGAACGAACCAACCACACAAAGAGTTTGTTGGGATTGACTCGTATTTCTGCGGGTTTGAGTTCATGTTATTGCAGTTAGGTTTTTTAAGAGTGTATAAGGCATCTTATGAATAAATCAGACGAATAAGAATAGTCAAATTAATGATCCTGTGTATATTGTGTATTCTTACTTTTTCGTGTTTCATATAATATGCTTATGTGTTTTCTTAAATTGTAACAGAGTTTAAAGATCTCGTTGTTGTCACAGTGTTTAGGAAGCTTGTAATTAATTACCTTGAGCCCAGAGGCCAGCATACATAAATCTTGATAGAAATGGCTCTCCCTCTCCTTCCATGTCGGTAACCTCACTGATGCTCCATTGGACGTCATTATTCCTCTGTCTTCTCTACTCTCCCATAAAACTCCACTTATGTACTACTATTGGCCTTCGGGAGTACTCCTTCCGTTCCTTAATATAGGTCATTTTAGATTTGTGCACAAAAATTAAGTAAATGATTGGAAAGCATTAACTATAATATTAATTATTTATAATACTCTTCACCTCACTTATCTCATACTATCTCTCTCCAATATTTCTCATGATTTACTTCTAAAAAAACTCAATGATCTCATTTACTTTTATTTTCTTTCATTTTCTCTCCCCCATAAAACACCTTAATTATCATATTCATTAAACTCCACTCTCTCTCCCTCACAATTTAATTTATGGTACTCCACTTGAAAACACTTCGTTTCATATTTTTCATTTTAAATTGGCGCCATGCACAATAATTTTTTTTTTGTATAATTTTTGTTTTTTCAAATTTCCCACCATATTTATTTATAAAAAACTATGTAGGCCACATGAATTTTTAAAAAGAAAAAAATACAATTAACTCCAACATGACAACAAGTAGAATTATAGATTTAAATATTCTTCCAAGTGATGAAGAAAGTCCAACGAATGAATTAAATGAAATCAAGAATTTTTGAGAAATAATTTTGATTTGAATGTTGATATTAATTTTTGTGGAGAACTATAATCTCAAGCTAGTAGAGAATTTTCAGATTATATTGATACAAATTTTGATGGAGGATTTTCTTTGCAATCCATGGTGTTTGTGACTAAACAAATTCTATGAGAAGATCTCCATTAAAGAATTCATATATATGGAGGCAAAAAATCTTTGAAAAAATAGAACTTCTTAACACCAAAATTAATCTGAGGAGAGGAAGAGACCAAAAATTACTGAAAATTACAGACACGATAAACAAGAGAAATAGAGGGGAAAGAAAAAAGGTGAAACTTTTGTTGGGATAAGGAGATAGAAAGAGTTAAGAGTAGAGTAGTACTCTCTTCATTCCTAAATAAGTGGCGTTTTAGAGAGTTTAACACTTATTAAGAACGTCATTTATTGTTTCAATTCTATCATTAAAATTGATATGTATTACCACAATTATCATTGTATTAATTAAGGAAATATGTATAAAGTTGTTTAGATAAATGAGATAGAAAGATACTTGAGAGCAATAGAGGAAAAATTGTAATTAATGCTTCCTAAAAATTTGATAACGTTAAATATATTGGAAAATATTTAACTCCCTAAAACGTCACTTATTTAGGAATGGAGAGAGTAGTATCCGGCAGTTGTGAATATGGATCAAAAAATTAGGTGGAGTAATAAGGGGCAATTTGGAAAAAATTGTGATCAATTCTCCTAGATAACCACAAACGTCAAATAATTAGGAATAAGAAAGAAAGTCCAAAATGACCTATATTTAAGAATGGAGGGAGTATTCTTCTTCTCCTTTTTCTCCTAAAAGAGTATGTACTAAAAGCTATGAGTTATGGGATTATAGATTATCGATTATTTGGGCCGGTCAAGCCTTATTTATTTTGGACTTTTCGATTCAAACCCATTTTACTCTTGGAGCCTTGGACTATTATGTAAATGATTATTTATGTAAAGCTTGGGCTGGAGCTGGTAGTGGAAGACAGGCGGTAGCTTATAGGTTAAAAGATTATCCCTAATCTATGGGATTAGCAGGCGGCTGATTGAGGTGATGGGTCCAGCAGTCTTAAGCCACCTTCATTAATGTGGAGTTGACATAATATTGACTTAGTGGAGAGTAGGGTATGAAAAAGCCTGCATGCAGCCAGCTGACGTAAGCATCGGGGGAAAACATGCAAGTTGGTGAGATGATATATGGGTACAGGGCACTACACAAGAGAGGAAACTTAATATTTTTTCTCTCCAGACACTAGAGCACACAACCTCCATTGTTAACCCTTCTTCCGGCCTGTACTTATTCTCACACCGGAGCGATCCCTGGCGGCCCAAAGCCGTCGAGATCCAGTGCTGACGTGTTCGTTGTGTAGGATTAGGCGTGCTTTTCGTGATTGAGGCGCGTGGCGAGATCTTGGCATTAACATTGGCGCTACACAGATCGGGCTACTATTTTGGAACAAATAAAGAACCAACCATACTTCGAACCGCCTAAAAATAATCCCCGATCAGGGTCCGGAGATCCTGCTTTATACTGCAATTACCACCGGACGGTCGGGCATGATACGAATTCCTGCTGGAGTTTGAAGGAGTTCATCGAGAGAAAAGTTCAAAGTGGTACTCTAATACAGTATGTAGCAGGGCGAGAACAACAAAAGGACCAGCCGAGGAATAGGGAGTTAGTGCAAATCACCCATCCGGTTCAACCAGTGCCGAACTAGGCGGTACGACATGTTGTAGATGTGATCTCTCGGGGAAACATAGGTAAGGTTGCAGGGAGGAAAAGGCGAGGATATCTGGACTCGGTGATGACTCTGGTAGATAAGCCTCTGAAGGCCGAAAGGGCTTACCCGGGTTCTATAATCTCTTTCACAGATGAAGATTTCCCTTCGGAACCTATCGAACCACACAAAGGAGCCTTGGTGATTACTGCACAAGTCGGTTCAGTGGATATGAAGAGGATGATGATCGACAATGGCTCTTCGGTGGATATTCTATATGCTCATGCTTATCACCGAATGTCTCTGGATGGTCAGAAGATGGAAATTGGGCAGGAGGCCCCTTTATATGGCTTCAGCAATGATCCAGTCAAAGTGGCAGGAACCATTGAGCTACCCGTTGTCTTTGGGACGGTTCCCCAATAGGTTCAAATTATCTACAAATTTTACGTTGTACATGTAGATTCAGCTTATAATGCCATTTTGGGGAGGCCTACCTTAACAGCTTTGCAGGCAGTTACTTCAATCCCCACTTCAAAATCAAGTTTCCTACGTCCCATGGAGTTGGCGAAGTCGCAGGAGATCTGGACTTGGCGAGGAGATGCTATCGAAATACTCTGATCACTTCGGGAGTAGGAGTCAGCAAGCAGAAACATACCATGGCCATTGAGATGGAACCATTTACAGAGAGTGGAACGGAACCATTAGTCATGCCCGTAGAGGAGACCGAAGATATCGAGTTAGTTCCGGGAAGGAAAGAGAAGACTGTGAAAATCGATTCGGGATTGCCAGAGCCTTTCCGAACAAATTTGATGGAATTGATTCGGCGTTATGCCGATGTCTTCGCTTGGGTTCCTAGCGATGTGCCTGGGGTGAGTCGGAAGGTAGCTGAGCACAAATTGCAAATGGATCCAGTTAAGAAGCCAGTTAGGCAGAAGAGAAGGATTTTCGCGCCAAAAGACAGAAAATAATTGATAAAGAGATCGCCAAGTTATTAGCTGCAGACTTTATCTTCGAAATTGACTACCCGGAGTAGATGGCAAACGTGGTTCTGGTACAGAAGCATAATGGAAAATGGCGAGTTTGTATAGACTACACTGATCTGAATAAAGCGTGTCCTAAAGACTTCTATCCTCTGCCTCATATTGACCAACTTATTGACGCAACTTCAGGGTATGCCTTGCTTAGCTTCATGGATGCTTTTTCGGGATATCATCAAATTTCTATGTGCAAAGAGGATATATCAAAAATAGCTTTCATTACTCATCGATCGGTGTATGCCTACAAGAAAATGACGTTCAATTTGATTAATGCGGGGGCTACTTACTAGAGGATGATGAACCACGTCTTCGAGAAGTAGCTAGGAAAGAATATGGAAGTCTATGTTGATGATATGATTGTGAAAAGTATGTCTGTTCGGGGTCATCTGGACGATCTTGAGGAGTGCTTCCAGACGGTTTGACATTATGATTTGAAGCTAAATTCGACTAAATGCACTTTCGGGCTGGGAGCAGGCAAGTTTTTGGGATATTTGGTCAGCAAAAGGGGTATCGAAGCCAATCCAGAGAAAATCCAGGCTATCTTGGATATGAAATCACCACAATCGTACAAGGATGTCCAGCGTCTAACTGGTAGAATAGCATCGTTGCTAAGGTTCATGTCTAAATCGGTAGAGCGATTCTTGCCGTTCTTTAACACATTGAAAGGGCCGAAGAATGCGAAGACATTCCAATGGACTTCGGAGTGCGAGGAAGCTTTCCAAGGAATCAAGAGGTACTTATCTTCGACACCTCTGTTGGTGAAGCCAGTTCCTACCGAACCTTTGTATTTGTATCTGGTTGCAAGTTCATTGGCAGTAGGAGCAGTTTTGGTGCGAGAGGTTGGGGGTAAGCAGCACCCGGTTTACTATGTGAACCATGCCCTTAGGGACGCAGAAACAAGGTACCAAAACCTTGAGAAGTTCTCCTTTGCTTTGATCATTGCTAGTAGAAAGCTTTGGCAGTATTTCCAAGGTCGGGTAATAGTGGTATATACAGATCAGCCACTAAAGAAGGTGTTGGGCAAGCCAGATATTTCTGGGAGACTTGCTGCATGGACGATGGAACTATCTCAGTTCTTCATAGAGTACTATCCACGAACAGCTATTAAGGGCCAAGCCTTGGCCGATTTTGTGGTAGAGTGCTCATTTTTCGAAGCTGATGGGGGCCCAAATGATGTAGAGAGATCTATAGAAATGGTGGCCACACTTCAACAGGCTTACGATTGTTGGACTTTGTATGTCGACGGATCTTCTACTTCGGACCTTAGTGGTTCTAGGATTATTCTGACAAGTCCGAAGGGATTCAAAGTGCAGCAGGCTATCCGATTCGAATTCAGGGCAACGAATAACGAAGCTGAATACGAGGCAGTGCTAGCAGGGTTGCGTCTAGCCCAGAGTCTGGAGGTTCAGAAGTTAATTATTTACAGTGATTCTCAATTGGTCATCAAACAAGTTTCGGGGGAATATGAGGCTCGAGGCTCTAAAATGGTTAAGTATCTTGCAGAATTAAAAGATCGACTTCAGCACTTCGGCTCGTGCGAATTTCAAGGGGTTGGTCGAACTGATAATTCAAACGCTGATGCATTATCGAAGCTGGCAACAACTGAATCCAACGCGTTTGACGGGACGGTTTACTTGGAAATCTTGAAACAGGCTAGCATCCAGTATAAGGAAGTAATGTGCGTAGAACGGTCTAATTGTTGGATGACCCCATACATAAACTATCTAGCAGAGGGCATACTACCTTCAGATCAGATGTTGGCTAAGAAGGTGAAATACAAAAGTGCAAACTTCATACTCATTGATGGAAATCTGTATCGAAGGGCTTATTCCTCTCCATTACTGAAGTGCTTGGTCCCATCTGAAGCTGAATATACCCTTCGAGAGGTTCATGAAGGTATCTGTGGTGATCACATGGCCGCGAAGTCATTAGCATATAAAGTGCTTCGTCAAGGTTTCTATTGACCGATAATTTTCAAAGAGGCTACCGATTATGTGAAGAAATGCCCGAAATGCCAGTTGAATAGTTCAATCCCACATCAGCCACCAGAAGAGCTATACTCGGTTTTATCTCCTATACCCTTTGCTGTCTGGGGGGTAGATATACTGGGTCCACTCCCGAAAGCGAAACGTCAAGTCAGTTTTGTTATAGTGGCAATTGATTATATGACTAAGTGTTTGACGCCCCCAGAATAGGTCCAGTCAACCCAACCCATTCTGAGTCGCCAAATACATGGTACAGAATTCAAATACAATCTTTTATATCACACGGTCGTGCAAAATACGATCACACAACTGTGAGTGTCAATACAAATATGTAGAAAATATTAACATTCAAACTAAGTCCTCATTACAATTATTCTCACACTATTTATTAGAAATAGTGAGGACTACTACTGCTCTAACTCGGACCATCACTCTATCCCCCGACTAGTTTCTGCGACATTCTCATTTCCTGAAGAGGACAATAGATGAAAAGGGTGAGCTCAACTAGCACAGTAAAGAATATTATGACTAAGATAATGAAAAATAAATTATCGTTAGTCTTCAACAATTCAGATAAAATATTACGGACAACAAATTTTAGATCAATATTCGCAGTGGAAATAACCATTCATTAGAAGAGTTAAGTAGAGAATGAAGTCTACTATCTTCTATGATTTAAAAGTCCATCATCAATATTTTATCCCTGTAACATCAATCAATATACATCTCAAATCAAATATTCATCTTTGCACTACGGGCCAAAGATATTCATTTGTATCACCTAGTGGTTATGTTCATCTCAACACCTGTCCATCTTTGCACTACGGCCAAAGATATTCATCAGGTAAACATTCATCTTTGCTCTACAGGCCAAAGATATTCAGTTATCACCTTTTAGGACTGAGGATGATGAAAAATATTTTAAAGAACGAATCCAGTGAGATAAAGGAAAAAGATTAAGGATTCGTATTTTAGTTTATCCAATTCAAAAATACTTCGTAATAATCAATTGTGGAGCAAAATTCAAGAATAAAGCTCAAAACTTAGATCCAATCAAAGATAGGAACCATAACAAGCAACTTGGACAAATAGAAGAAAATTTAATTTTTCTGTGAATAGTGCCGTGTACATGAATAGTGCGTATACGTGAATAGTAACCCCGACGGAAAAAGTAAGAATTTTATAATAAAATCCATTCCAATATTTTGGTATAATGATATTGAAAAGAATAACATCATTTACGAAAGAAAATAACATCCCTTACCTCAAAAGAATAGTACTTCTGGCTGGAATATCGGATATAAGGCTGAAAAAAACTTGCACTGAATAGCAACACTAAAAGTATCGAAATACTCACAAAATTACGCTTGATATTATAGAGAGAGAAAACTTCTGATTCTGGTGTGATTTTCAATTCTAACCTAAGCACCCTATTTATAGGAAAATGCTAAAACACCAAAACTGACTTACCTGCTACCGGTGGCTTTAACCTTCTGACATTCAACCGCACATCAGCTTAGAATTCAGAACTTTTCCACCAAAAAACAAAAGTGGGGCCCACCCATGTTTTTAATAAAAAAATATTTATTTTCTGAAACTTCAATAATTCATAATAAATAGCCCTTTTATCAGAAAAATATAAATAATATGTTCTTTTCTTAGGAAATTTAATTCTCTACAACTTTGTAGAAGGAAGTTTTTCCAAATTCCCAACCGAAAATGGCTGAAATCCACAAACGGATGATTTTTTACACCAAAATACTGATAAAAACACATCAGCACTAATTCCTTCGTTTACATCCACAAAATAAATATTTTCTTATCATATAAATCAATAATTAATTATTCGCAAATAATATTACAGAACTACAATATTGACAACCAGGTCGTTTTCAGGAAAGAGGGGGCCTTCCGATAAGGATTTCTCCTTACTGAAGTGCAATTAAATAACTCATCCTAGACAGAACTTCCTTAGACATTGTCAATAATGCTATCTAATAATATTATTCAAATAATATGAATTATTGAGCTGATAATGTGAAATACTTGTGCAGTGACAATTATTAAATCAATAATACAAAATATCAACGGTAGCAATTATTGAATCAATCATATAAAATAGCAACGTAGCAATTATTGATATAAAATATAAACGTAGCAATTATTGAACCAATAAAATATCATGCAATTATTGAATTAATAATATAAAATATTGAACAGTAATTACTGTAACAATTATTGAATAGGTGACTTCTTACGTAAGAATCAATAATTCAAAATACTGTGCAATACCGTGTGCTACTGTGCAACAACGCATATTAGTGTATTTTTATCACCGGGTATTTCAACAATTTAACCGTAACAGTTTTACCGTTATTTATAAAAAGATTATTTCTGTCGCTTTCTATATCCGACAGTTATTCCGTTGTGGGGCCCACAAATAGCTGCGCCGTCCGTACGAATATTTCCCGACAACAAGAATATTCCACGACCAAACGAATATTCTCCAACAATAATGAATATTTTATAACCACTTGCTCATTTTGAAATATTTGCACATTTCACCCATAACTTTTCACATTTATCAAATCAACACCTTACTATTTCGAAATAATATATAAAGAAAATTAAATCTTTATTCATAAAAGTTGGGGTCTTACAACCTCCCCTCCTTATGAAATTTCGTTCTCGAAATTGACGTACGTACCTGGTATGTCGAAAAGGTGAGGATATCTTGCTTTCATTTTCGATTCCAACTCCTAGGTCATTTCCTCAATAGCATGATTTCTCCACAAAACTTTAACTTGAGGTATAATTTTTGAGCGTAGGACATGCTCCTTCTTATCTAAGATCTTGACAGGTACCTCCTCGTACGTTAAATCTTCGGCTATCTCGTCTGGTTCTAACTCAATAATGTGGTTTGGGTCTTTCACATATTTGCGAAGTACGGATATGTGAAAAATATTATGAACACGAGACAGGCTTGGAGGTAAAGCGAGTCTATAGGCCACATTTTCTACTCGGTCAAGGATCTCAAATGGACCAATGAATCGTGGATTGAGCTTTTCTCTCTTGCCAAACCTCGTAACTCTCTTCCACGGAGCAACACGTAATAACACATGGTCCCCAACATTAAATTCCACGTCCTTTCGATGAAGTTCCGCATAACTCTTTTGTTGATCTTGTGCGGTTTGTATCCGTTGCCGGATCATTTGAATCTTTTCTGTAGTTATACGTACCAACTCCAGTCCCAATAATGTTGCTTCACCCACCTCATCCCAGCATACTGGAGAACGATAATTTCTCCCATACAACACTTCAAATGGAGCCACGCCTATACTTGCCTGATAACTGTTGTTGTAGGAGAATTCCACCAATGGTAAGTACTTATCCCAACTCCCTTTGAAGTCTAGAACACAGAGTCTCAATAGATCTTCAAGATTTTGAATAGTCCTTTCTGATTGCCCGTTCGTTTGAGGATGATAAGCCGAACTGAATCGTAAACCCGTGCCCATAGCTTTCTGCAAACTGATCCAAAATCGTGAAGTAAATCTGGGGTCACGATCCGAAACTATGGATACTGGCATGCCATGCAATCTCACAATCTCATTCACGTACATATGAGCAAGACGTTCAAGGGAATAAGTCTCTCGTATCGGCAAGAAATAAGCAGACTTGGTTAATCTATCTATAATAACCCAAATTGCATCTATGCCTTGAGAAACCTTGGGAAGACCCATAACGAAATCCATCGTAATGTGTTCCCACTTCCATCTCGGAATCTCCAGTGGCTTGCAATGGACCCTTCGGCACTTGATGCTCCGCCTTTACACGTTGACAAGTTAAACATCTCGAAATAAACCCCGCGATCTCTCTTTTCATATTACTCCACCAAAATGTATGTCGAAGATCACGATACATTTTGGTACTCCCAGGATGGATTGCAAACGGTGTGTTGTGTGCCTCCATCATGATTCTATGCTTCAAGTCAGAATCGTTAGGAACACAAAGTCTGGAGTTGACTCAAAGTATTTCCTCTTCATCGATTCTTGCTTCTGGAATGGCACCTTCTTGCACCTTCTTCTTTATCTTCATCAGCTCAGGATCCGTAGCTTGAGCAGCTTTAACTTTATCAATCAAAGTTGGTTCTACGCGTATACATGACATCATCACACTCGTTCTCGCATATGATCTTCTACTCAACGCGTCAGCTACCACGTTCGCTTTTCCAGGATGGTATTAGATGGTATGATCGTAATCTTTCAACAGCTCAAGCCAACGTCGTTGCCGCATGTTGAGTTCCTTTTGAGTGAAGAAATATTTAAGTCTCTTATGATCCGTATAAATCTCCACTTTCTCCCCGTATAGGTAATGTCTCTAGATCTTCAACGCGAAAACGACAGCTGCCAACTCTAGATCATGAGTAAGATAATTCCTCTCATATTCTTTGATTTGTCATGAGGCATAGGCTATGACTTTCTCATGTTGTATGAGAACACATTCTAACCCTTTGCCCGAAGCATCGCTGTAGATAACAAATCCATCAGAACCAGATGGTATTGTCAGAACAGGTACCGAGATAAGTCTTCTCTTGAGCTCTTAGAAGCTCTTCTCGCATTCCTCGTTCCATACGAATTTTGTATCAGTTAATTGAGTTAATGGAGTAGCAATTCGAGAAAATTCCTCTACGAATCTCCGATAATAACTAGCTAAGCCCAGAAAGCTTCGTACTTCGGTCACCGACTTAGGTTTCTCCCAACTTTGTATTGCTTCAATCTTCGTCGGGTCAATAGATACTCCACGTTTCGATACCACGTGCCCAAGAAATGCTACTTCCTCAAGCCAGAACTCAGACTTCTTCAGCTTGGCATATGGCTTGTTCTCACGAAGCTTTTGAAGTACCAACTTCAAGTGGTGCTCATGATCTTCACGACTTTTAGAATAGATGGGGATGTCATCAATAAAGACAACAACGAACTGATCCAAATATTCCTTGAATACACGGTTCATCATATCCATGAAAGCAGTAGGAGCATTAGTCAATCCAAAAGACATGACTAAGAACTCATAATGCCCGTATAGAGTTCTGAAGGTTGTCTTCGAAATAACCTCAGTTTTAATCTTCAGCTGATGATATCCAGAACAAAGATCGATCTTTGAAAAGAATTGTGCTCCTTGCAACTGGTCGAACAGGTCATCAATACGAGCTAGCGGATACCTATTCTTGATGGTGACATGGTTCAACTCCCGATAGTCAATACAAAGTCGCATACTCCTGTCTTTCTTCTTTACGAATAAAACAGGAGCACCTCAAGGAGATGTACTAGGACGAATAAAACCGATGTCTAACAATTCCTGTAATTGGACCTTTAACTCCTGAAGTTCAATAGGAGCCATTCGATATGGGGTTTTAGAAATGGGTTTTGTACCGGGTTCAAGGTCAATAAAGAATTCAACTTCACGTTCTGGGGGTAGACCGGGAAGTTCTTCGGGAAATACATCAGGAAACTCATTAACAACAGAAATATTATTTAGATCTGACGTATTTTGGTTTAGATCAGTGACATGAGCTAAGAAAGCTTGACATCCATTTTTCAATAAACGAATAGCCTTGTGATTTGAAATGATATTGACTGATTTTAGTGGTTTGGTGGTTTGGATTCGCACAACAGGTTGATTAGGAATATGAAAACTAACAAATTTATGAAAATAATCAATTTTGGCATGGTAAGTGGTTAACCAGTCAATTCCTAAAATCACGTCAAATGCAAGTATTTTCAAAGATATAAGATCAACAGGTAAGGTAAGGGTACCAATCTGAATCAAGCAAGATTTGTAAACTGTGGATGTAACAAAGGTTTCTCCCAACGGAGTTTCAACAGATAAGTCAAAGTCTAATTTATCAGAAGTCAAGTTCAAACGTTGAGCAAAAGTAGGTGAAATAAAGGAATGGGTAGCACCGGTATCTAACAAGGTGTAAACTTCGCAAGAGTTTATGATTAGCTTACCCGTAATCACCTCGTGTAGGTTCCTCACGTTTTGAGCTGTCACGACAAACGCTCTTCCAGGAATCACAGACTTTGACTTTTTCAAAATCGCCTTTAGAATCACCACCCCCGCTGGACTTGGTTTCGCTATAGGACAATCTCGAGCTATATGTCCTTCTTTTCCACAGTTATAACATGCTTTGAATTGTTGTGGACAGTTTGGGCTGATGTGTCCCTCTTTTCCGCATTTATAGCATACGACCGGTGGTCGTTCTCCTCCCCTAGAAACAGTTGATGCTGGTGCTGATGTCGACGTCTTCACATTCTCATTGTTATACCTTCTCTTCTTGAAATCTCCCCCCGATTCGCTTTTCCTACTATCATGGCCACGATTACCACCGGAGTGGTTACCGTTTCTGTCATACTTTCCTCCCCGCTGGTTGTCATTGCTCCGATAACTGCTGCCACCGGTACGACCTTGGTTATTGTCCTTTGGTTGAATATAATCACTATCTCATTTTAACAACTGGGCCCTGTTCACTATATCCGAATATAGAGAAAATTTGTGAGAAATGAGGTATTGACGTATTTCGGGTTTCAAACCTCTCAGAAACATCTGCGTCATATGTTCCTCATTCTCCACCAAATGAGGTGCAAACCTGGACAACTCCGCGAACTTAGCCTCGTACTGGGACACCGTCATGTTGTTTTGTTCTAGTCTGATAAACTCTACCTCCATCATATGACGAATACTTTCAGGAAAGTACTTGTTATTGAATAGTTTTTGGAACGCTTCCCAAGACATCTTGAGTGCGGCAGGCTGGGTACGCTTTACGGATTCCCACCAGTAATCTGCCTCTCCATGGAACATAAATGTGGCGAATGGAACCTTCTGTTTTTCCGTGCATCCCAAGACATCAAATATCTTGGTAATTTACTTAACCCACGTCTCCACCTTGATCGGATCTGGCTTTCCCTGAAATTCTGGTGGTCCTAATTCTTTGAACTGCTTGGCAGTGACAATTCGCGTGTTGTATTTATCTCCACCTGTATTTTGCACACGAGTTTCCCTCGTCTGATTTTGCATGAACTGCAAAAAACTTCTAAACATCTCATCGTTTATCGTCTGATCAGCGTTGTTTTCAGGATGAACATTGCCTTCTTGTTGCACGTTCTCCTGGTTGGTGATTAAAGGTGTCTCCACGGTCTCAGTCACTTCCTTGTTAACATTCTCAGCTATCATTCTCAAATACTTCCATAAAACAAGGGTTAATTAAACAAATTAACATATCACATATTAACCCTATGCTCCGACTGACAAATTAAATACCACATAAGCTTAGGTAGGACATACTAGTGAAGGATTTACTCGTCTCTCCCCTCCTAGTTCTATTCCCCGATCTCTGCCAGAGATCATATTCCTAAGCTATGATACCAACTGTGACACCCCCGGAATATGTCCAGTCAACCCAACCCATTCTGAGTCTCCTAATACATGGTACAGAATTCAAATACAATCTTTTATATCACACAGTCGTGCAAAATACGACCACACAACTATGAGTGTTAATACAAATATGTAGAAAATATTAACATTCAAACTAAGTCGTCATTACAATTATTCTCACACTATTTATTAGAAATAGTGAGGACTACTACTGCTCTAACTCAGACCATCACTCTGTCCCCCAACTAGTTCCTGCGACATTCTCATTTCCTGAAGAGGACAATAGATGAAAACGGTGAGCTCAACAAGCCCAGTAAAGAATATTATGACTAAGATAACGAAAAATAAATTATCGTTAGTCTTCAATAATTCAGATAAAATATTACTGACAACAAGTTTTAGATCAATATTCGCAGCGGAAATAACCATTCATTAGAAGAGTTAAGTAGAGAATGAAATCTACTATCTTCTATGATTTAAAAGTCCATCATCAATATTTTAACCCTGTAACATCAATCAATATACATCTCAAATCAAATATTCATCTTTGCACTATGGGCCAAAGATATTCATTTGTATCACTAGTGGTCATGTTCATCTCAACACCTGTCCATCTTTGCACTACGGCCAAAGATATTCATCAGGTAATCATTCATCTTTGCTGCATGCCAAAGATATTCAGTTATCACCTTTTAGGACTGAGGATGATGAAAAATATTTTAAAGAACGAATCCAGTGAGATAAAGGACAAAGATTAAGGATTCGTATTTTAGTTTATCCAATTCAAAAATACTTCGTAATAATCAATTGTGGAGCAAAATTCAAGAATAAAGTTCAAAACTTAGATCCAATCAAAGATAGGAACCTTAACAAGCAACTTGGATAAATAGAAGAAAATTTAATTTTTTCGTGAATAGTGCCGTATACGTGAATAGTAACCCCGACGAAAAAAGTAAGAATTTCATAATAAAATCCATGCCAATATTTTGGTATAATGATATTGAAAAGAATAACATCATTTACGAAAGAAAATAACATCCCTTACCTCAAAAGAATAGTACTTCTGACTGGAATATCGGATATAAGGCTTAAGAAAACTTGCACTGAATAGCAACACTAAAAGTATCGAAATACTCACAAAAATACGCTCGATATTATAGAGAGAGAAAACTTCTGATTCTGGTGTGATTTTCAATTCTAACCTAAGCACCCTATTTATAGGAAAATGCTAAAACACCAAAACTGACTTACCTGCTACCGGTGGCTTCAACCTTCTGACATTCAACCGCACATCAGCTTAGAATTCAGAACTTTTCCACCAAAAAACAAAATTGGGGCCCACCCATGTTTTTAATAAAAAAATATTTATTTTCTGAAATTTCAATAATTCATAATAAATAGCCCTTTTATCAGAAAAATACAAATGATATATCTTTTTTATAGGAAATTTAATTCTCTACAACTTTGTAAAAGGAAGTTTTTTCCAAATTCCCAACCGAAAATGGCCGAAATCCACAAACGGATAATTTTCCACACCAAAATACTGATAAAAACACATCAGCACTAATTCCTTCCTTTATATCCACAAAATAAATATTTCTTATCATATAAATCAATAATTAATTATTCGCAAATAATATTACAGAACTACAATATTGACAACCAGGTCGTTTTCAGGAAAGAGGGGGCCTTCCGATAAGGATTTCTCCTTACTGACGCGCAATTAAATAACCCCTCCTAGACAGAACTTCCTTAGACATTGTCAATAATGCTATCTAATAATATTATTTAAATAATATTAATTATTGAGTTGATAATGTGAAATACTGTGCAGTGACAATTATTGAATCAATAATACAAAATATCAACGGTAGCAATTATTGAATCAATCATATAAAATAGCAACGTAGCAATTATTGATATAAAATATCAACGTAGCAATTATTGAACCAATAAAATATCATGCAATTATTGAATCAATAATATAAAATATTGAACAGTAATTACTGTAACAATTATTGAGTAAGTGACTTCTTACGTAAGAATTAATAATTCAAAATACTGTGCAATACCGTGTGCTACTATGCAACAACGCGTATTACTGTATTTTTATCACCGGGTATTTCAACAGTTTAACCGTAACAGTTTTACCGTTATTTATAAAAAGATTATTTCTGTCGCTTTCTATATCCGACAGTTATTCCGTTGTGGGGCCCACAAATAGCTGCGCCGCCGTACGAATATTTCCCGACAACCAGAATATTTCATGACCAAACGAATATTCTCCAACAACAATGAATATTTTATAACCACTTGCTCATTTTGAAATATTTGCACATTTCACCCATAACTTTTCACATTTATCAAATCAACACCTTACTATTTCGAAATAATATATAAAGAAAATTAAATCTTTATTCATAAAAGTTGGGGTCTTACAAAATGGGTGGAAGCGAAGCTGCTTTGGCTTATAACGGAGCAAGAATGCTTGAAGTTTCTGAAGGAGTCAGTAGTATTCCGATTTGGTATTCCTATGGTGGTAATTTCAGATAATGGACGCCAGTTCGTGGGATCCAAATTTGAGGCGTTCTTGAAGGAGTTAGGGATTCAACATCGGAAGACTTCGGTTGCTCATCCACAATCTAATGGGCAAGTTGAGGTGACTAACAGAATACTCCTGAATGGGATCAAGAGAAGGCTGGATAACGCCAAAGGAAAATGGCCTGAAGAATTACTTAGCGTGCTATGGGCTTACCGAACTACGCCAAGGACTACAACGGGAGATTCCCCATTTAGACTGGCATACGGTTCTGATGCTCTAGTTCCGGTGGAAATTGGATCTACAAATCTTTGGGTCAGTCGATTTAAAGAATTGAATAATGATGAGGGACTCAAAGCTAACTTAGATCTGCTCGAAGAAGTCCGAGAGGCAGCCTTGGTAAAATTGGCTACTTATCAACGCCGTGTGGCTAAATATTACAACAAAGGGGGTAAATCTTTGGAGATTTGAAGTTGGGGATTTTGTTCTTTGAGAGGTAGAGGCTTCTACACCTCAGAATATGGGTAAACTTATGCCAAATTGGGAGGGCCCTTATGAAGTCGTTAGTGTACCGAAGCCCGGAACTTACCGGTTGCGAGCCTTAGATGGGTCTGAAATTAAGAATAATTGGCATGCTGAAAGGCTCCGCAAATATTTTCTGTAGAGCTAGTGTCAAAGTCCGAAAGTCTATAACTACTACGACAATTATCAATAAAAGTGACTTTTTCTCTCCAATGATGGCTTTTCTTCTTGATAGTTATAAGGTTGGATCCCTTTGACTCCTCGTAGCGAAACAGAATATTTTTTGGATTGAACCTGTTCGGCTCTTGGAGAGAACGAGGTTGCCAGCTTGGTATAAGGTTAGATTCCTTGCTTGGTATAAGGTTGGATTCCTTCGTCTTCTTGTAGCGAAGTGAACTATTGATAGTCCAACCCGTTCGGCTCTCGGAGAGAACGTGGTCACCAGTTATAAGGTTGGATCCCTTCGACTCCTCGTAGCAAAGCGGAATATTTTTTGGGTTGAACCTGTTCGGCTCTCGGAGAGAACGAGGTTGCCAGCTTGGTATAAGGTTAGATTCCTTCGTCTCCTCATAGCGAAGCGAACTATTGATGGTCCAACCCGTTTGGCTCTCGGAGAGAACGTGGTCACCAGTTATAAGGTTGGATCCCTTCGACTCCTTGTAGCGAAGCGAATATTGTTTGGGTTAAACCTATTCGGTTCTCGAAGAGAACGAGGTTGCCAGCTTGGTATAAGGTTGGATTCCTTCGTCTCCTCGTAGCGAAGTGAACTATTGACGGTCCAACCCGTTCGGCTCTCGGAGAGAACGTGGTCACCAATTATAAGGTTGGATTCCTTCGTCTCCTCGTAGCGAATCGAACTATTGATGGTCCAACCCGTTTGGCTCTCGGAGAGAACGTCGTCACTAGTTATAAGGTTGGATCCCTTCGACTCCTCGTAGCGAAGCAGAATATTTTTTGGGTTGAACCTGTTCGGCTCTTTGAGAGAACGAGGTTGCCAGCTTGGTATAAGGTTGGATTCCTTCGTCTCCTCGTAGCGAAACGAAGTATTGATGGTCCAACCTATTCGGCTCTCGGAGAGAACGTGGTCACCCGTCATAAGGTTGGATCCCTTCGACTCCTCGTAGCGAAGCGGAATATTTTTTGGGTTGAACCTGTTCGGCTCTCGGAGAGAACTTGGTCACCAGTTATAAGGTTGGATCCCTTCGACTCCTCGTAGCGAAGCGGAATATTTTTTGGGTTGAACCTATTCGGCTCTCGGAGAGAACGAGGTTGCCAACTTGGTATAAGGTTGGATTCCTTCGTCTCCTCGTAGCGAAGTGAACTATTGATGGTCCAACCCGTTCGGCTCTCGGAGAGAACGTGGTCACCAGTTATAAGGTTGAATCCCTTTGACTCCTCGTAGCAAAGCGAAATATTTTTTGGGTTGAACCTGTTCGGCTCTCGGAGAGAACGAGGTTGCCAGTTTGGTATAAGGTTGGATTCCTTCGTCTCCTCGTATTGAAGCGAACTATTGATGGTCCAACCCGTTTGGCTCTCGGAGAGAACGTGGTCACCAGTTATAAGGTTGGATTCCTTCGTCTCCTCGTAGCGAAGCGAACTATTGATGGTCCAACCCGTTCGGCTCTCGGAGAGAACGTGGTCACCAGTCATAAGGTTGGATCCCTTCAACTCCTCGTAGCGAAGCGGAATATTTTTTGGGTTGAACCCGTTCGGCTCCCGGAGAGAACGTGGTCACCAGTTATAAGATTGGACCCCTTCGACTTCTCGTAGCGAAGCGGAATATATCTTGGGCTAAACAAGGTGGGATTCCTTCGCCTTATGACGGCAAAGAGAATATTTCTAATCTGACCTCTTCGGCTCTCGAAGAGAACGGAATTACCGAATTGTTATAAGGCTGGTTGACATTATAAGTTCTTCGGAGCAAATATCCTTATTGAAAGTCTGGTGATTTATTCATTCTAACGATGGTGTACATTACCCTTCGAAAAGAAGTAAGTCTTACCTTACACTATTAATCTATTTTATTTGAAGTGCTGAGTTCAATTTATATAACTCATATTGAAATGGTAATAAGGAACAAAACCTATTCCATTGGAAATAAATGAAAATTATAACATTAATTAAATGTTTTCACAAGTACATAAAATTAAAATAAAAAATAAGTTATTTTCACTACTACTCTTCATCTTCGGACTCAGAAGAATAAAGGATTAATGGGTTCAAAGAAGCAGCAGCCAGTTTTGATTTACCCTTGCTTCTGGCCTCCTCGTAACCCTCCGCATACATTTAAACTATTTCGTTAGTTAAGGCAGGGGACTTCCGGTACTCATTCTGGATTTCCTTGAGAAGCTGTTCGGTAAGAGGGGGACCCATCAGCTTTAGGTCACAAAGCTCTCTTTCTACTTTCCCTCGAAGATCCAGATGACGTTCTTCGGACTTCCTAGCATCTGACACGGCTAGGGTCAGATTTCGGTTATTATGAGACAACTGTTCATTGGCACGCTGAAGTTCTTCATTTCGTTGTATAATTGTATGTTGTGAAGCTTCAGACGCGACCAGCTGCTCTTTCATCTTGACAAGGTCGTTTTGAAGACCTTTACAGTTAAAGTGGAGGTTTTTATGTTCACTCCTCTCCTTTGCCAAAGCTGACTTCAGAATGGCATTCTCCTTTCGGGCCGCCTCTTCATTAGCCTTAACTTCTTTGTATTTTTGATAAAGACGCCCAAAGGACCCATTGGCCTGCAGTTATTCAAAGTTAGAAGAAATTTCAAGAAAATATCTATGAACTGAGATGGGTAAAATGTGATGTACTTACTCTAGCCTAATTAATCATGCCCTCTTTGAGCAAGTCAGAAACGAAGTTGTTACCTAAGCGATGATTGTCGGTATCCAGAATAAATGAATTGTACAGATGTAAAGGAAAATCTTCCCTTTGATCTGGCCATAAACTGGGTGAACGAAGAACCCCCGGCTTCGGACCATAGAAAGATGATAAAGGAGGCGAAGGGGGTGCTACTCGTTTTGGTGAAGGTGTTGGTTGTCTAGGGGGAGGTGAAGGCGGTTGATCATCCGAAATAGCTCTTCGTTTCCGAATAAGAGGAGAACTAGGGTCTGCTTCGAATTCGTCAGCTTCAGCCGACGGAGGGGGAGATTGTCTAGCCGGGATTCTTAACTCTTCGGTAGTAAGGGGGATGATCTTGACTTTGGCTTTCCATTTTTTGGTATGGAGGATTTTGGCTCGTTCTTCGATGGGCATGTCTAAGAGACTCTAGGTAAGTGTAGGGACAGGCACCCGTTTGGGTTTTTTGACAGCCTGTTTCTTCTTACGAGGTCGACTTGGCCCCTCGAACGGAATTAAACCAGCAGTTGGGAGTTCGGTACGAAGAGCCTCAGAAGTTTGGGATTCGTCACCCTGCTCTTCGGGATCTTGAGCTTCAGAAGAAGCTAGAGCTGACTTGCCGGTGAGGAATTTCTCTAAATCCATTCGGTCAATGGAAGTGGGCTTAATCAGAGATACTGCAAAAAGTGTAAAGTAATGCTTCAGAATTATCATTGAAGGGAATTTGAGAAAATTGCACAAAAGATGGGTTCAGAACTTACACTTATGGTCATACAACCAAGCTTGTTTGCTGAGGAGTCCGAAACTCCATTCTTTTAGGGAAAGCTTATTCAACATCTTCATCATTTCTGTTCCCCGTTCTAGCGTGACGTCACCGAAGTCTGGAGAAAGAATAGGGGTAGTGGTCCAATCGGGGACAGAAGAAATATCAGGCCCGTTGATAAAGAGCCACTCCTTGTGCCACCCTCGGTTGCTTGAGGGGGTGTCAACTAAAGATCGTCTCTCGATCTTAACACTAGACGGTTTGCTCAGCCCCTTGAAGCCTTTTTCACGGGACTGGCCGACTACGAAGAGAGAAAAGAAAAAAAATCGATGGAGGGAGGAATACTCTGTTCAAAACACCAGGTTATAAATGCAAGAATGTAAATGTAGGAATTAGGGACCAATTGGGCCAACCCAACCCCCAAAAATCCTAGCATGTTCAAACTGAAAGCATGAAGAGGGAAACGGAGTCCCTTCTCTAAGAGAGTGAGGGGCATAGCAACGTAACCATCAGGACGTTGGTACATGCGATCAGTAGGGGAAGGGGCTCGCAGTTGGTAGTTGGGTTGAATCTGATATCGATCTTGGATGGCCAGGATATCTGCGTCGGTAATCTTAGAAGGAACATTGGCATGGGCAAATCGCTTTGCATCATTGAAATCAAAAGGAAGCTCTGGGGGGACATCTTTAGCGGTATCGATTGGGGGATTCTTACTAGATGGGGGTTTTGATTTGGGATTTGCTAACGGAACTGTCTGTGTAGGGTTTTGAGTAGCCGGGACCGAAGGTGAAAGAGTTTCAGAGGATGGGATGATGTTATCTTGATCCTGG
Source organism: Panax stipuleanatus (assembly GCA_020205555.1). Taxonomy (NCBI): domain Eukaryota; kingdom Viridiplantae; phylum Streptophyta; class Magnoliopsida; order Apiales; family Araliaceae; genus Panax; species Panax stipuleanatus. The sequence continues at coordinate 13,955,274 of CM035118.1, read as the reverse complement.
GAAGCCATTGTTAGCAGCTTGGTTGAGAGAGAGAAAGCCAAAAGAAAAAGAAGGAAGCTGGAGTACTTCGAATTTCAAATAAGCAAGTAAAACTGTCCAAATCAGAGGTTTCAAAGATTTATAAAGTTATCTTTTCGGAGGTACACGGAGCCCAAAGGCTGCGCATTCAATGAAGATAATGATGGAGATACATGGTTGGTATCCGGACTTGAAATTGAAAGGTTAATAGTTGGCGTCTGTTCCTGGAATTGAGGAAGCTATTATTTATTTTTGAATTTGAAGAGTCGGTGTCTGATTTTGAGTTTGAGGGGTCTGCATTTGGACATGGACCTTGTGTTAATTGGGCTTTGCCGAATCTGTTTGAATTCTTTTTGACGTTTGGGCCGGACTCCTATACTCTTTCATCAAACATGATGTTTAACAAAAGACTGGGGGGCAATGTTGGGCCGCGATTATTTGGGCCGGTCAAACCTTATTTATTTTGGGCTTTCTAGATCAAACCCATTTTTACTCTTGGAGCTTTGGACTATTATGTAAATGATTGTTTATGTAAAGCTTGGGCTGGAGCTGGTAGTGGAAAATAGGTGGCAGCTTATGGGTTAAAAGATTATCCCTAATCTATGGGATTAGCAGGCGGCTGATTGAGGTGATAGGTCCAGCCGTCTTAAGCCACCTTCATTAATGTGGAGTTGACATAATATTGACTTAGTGGAGAGCAGGGTATGAAAAAGCCTCCATGCAGCCAGCTGACGTAAGCATCGGGAGAAAACATGCAAGTTGGTGAGATGATATATGGGTACAGGACACTACACAAAAGAGGTATCTTAACATTTTTTTCTCTCCAGACACTAGACCACACAACCTCCATTGTTAACCCTTCTTCCGGCCTGTACTTATTCTTACACCGAAGCGATCCCCGACAGCCCAAAGCCGTTGAAATCCGGTGCTAACGTATTCGTTGTGCAGGATTAGGCGTGCTTTTCGTGATTGAGGCGCGTGGCGAGATCTTGGCGTTAACAGATTGTGCAGTTAATTTTGGGAATTTCGTGGATCCAAGGTCGATATATGGGTTTTATCTCACCACAATTTCATGGAGGGAACCGTCTCCAAAACCTTAACTATTTAATACGATCTAACAAACTGTCTCCAATACTAGTCTTAAAGACAGTTTTACCCACCATCTCCAATAATGGTGTTGTTTTTAGTCCCTTTTTTATAGTGCATTTGTAGTATTAGGATTACTTTTACCCAGAAACTTATGCGAAACTAGAAAGATAACAACAGAGTTAAGTTTTACTTATGAGACATGGGATGCATGTCCTAATGGTTATATGTCTCCCCAAAAATTGCAAAAGACATGAAATGACATTAAGAGGAATGTATACAGGATCAGTATGGTGTAATGAGGCATCCCATTGATCCTGCTTGAAAATCTTTGGATGAACGATGCCCAAATTTTTCCAGTGATATTCGGAATGTTAAGACTTGGGTTAGCCGCAGATGGATTCAATCCATTCTAGAATATAAACATTGTTCACAACACCTGGCCAATTGTGCTCATGCCATATAACATGCTACCTTGGTTGTGCATGAAACAACTTTCTTTCATTTTGTCTATTCTTATTGATGGTCCACTCTACAAGCGGGGGCTAGTGCGCTAAAACCCGTATATAGTATTTACGGCGGTTACAATTTCTTTCGTGGTATGTCTGTGAGGAATACGACACACGTAATAATTTTATCGTATATAACTTTATTCCGCGAATTTAGGTTGAATGACACTTTTCAATGTCGTCCCTAAAATTTATTTTTCTTCAATTAGGTCCTTAAAGTGATATTTTTTGGCGTTTCCGTTCTTTTTACTTGATTTGACCCCTAATCCGACTCATTTTGACCAAATTTTGAACGAACTCGACCCAATTTGACTCAACCCTAATTTTTAAAATTTTTAAATTAAATAAATGTTTTTAATATTTTTAAATAAATTATTATTTTTAAAATGATTTTAAAATAATAATTATTTTTAATAATTGAAAATAAAATAATTATATTAAAAATAGTTATTTGTAATATTTTAAAATAAAATATTATTTTAAAAATAATAATTATATTAAATATTTTAAAATAAAATATTAGAAACTTTTACTTTTTTAAAAATGAGTAAAGTTTCATAAAATAAATATTCAAAAAAATTAAAGTTAAAAATTTTAAAATCTTAATTATTTTTATGAAAATTTACACATCTTTTTAAGTTAAAAATAAAAATATTTTTGTTTTATGAAAATAATTTTTTTTGAATATATATTTTATAAAACTTTACACATTTTTTAAAAAATAAAAAAATTTCTAAATTTTTTTCCCAAAAATAATAATTATTTTTATAACTTTTTTAATTTATTTTTTTTAAAAAAATTGAATCAATTTTTTTTAAAATTTATATTTTACTATTTTTGTATTTTAATTTTAATTTTTAATTAATATTAGAATTTTTTTAAAAAAAAACTAAAAATAGAAACTAAAATAAAATAAAAAAACTGTAAAAGATCAATAAAGAATCTAATTAATTTTTTAAAACAATAAATAATTTAATTTTTTTTAAAATAATTAATATTTTTAGGAAAAGAATTCATAATTTTTTTTATTTTTTATGAAACTTTACTCATTTTTGAAAATGTAAAAGTTTCTAATATTTTTTCCTTAAAATAATAATTATTTTTGAAACTTTTTAATTTTTATTTTATTTTATAATATTAAAAATAATTATTATTTTCAAATTGTTTTTAAAAATTATTTCATTTTAAATATTAAATTCAATTAATATTAATTTTTTTAAAAAAATTGATATTTTCTTTTAAAATATTAAAAATAATAGTTAATTTAAATAATATTTTTTTAAAATATTTAATATAATTATTATTTTTGAAATAATATTTCATTTTAAAATATTAAAAATGACTATTTTTAAAATAATTATTTTATTTTCAAATATAAAAAATAATTATTATTTTAAAATCATTTTAAAAATAATAATAATTTAAAAATATTAAAAATGGTTATTTTATTTAAAAATATTAAAAATTAGGGTTGTGTCAAACTGGATGGGGTTGGGTCAAAATTTGGTCAAAATAGGTCAGGTTAGGGTCAAATCGGGTAAAAGGAACCAAAACTCCAAAAAATGTCACTTTAAGGACCTATATGACAAAAAATGAACTTTAGGGACGACATTGATAGTGGGTGACAACTTGAGGGGACAAAAGTGTCATTCAACCGCGAATTTATTATCGAGCTAGCAAGGGAAAAAAGCGCCATACTTTTGTACAGCTGACTTGCGTCACACAAACTAATTGTTTATCTACAACTTGCAAAATAGTTATAAAAAAAACAAAAAACAGTGAATCTACGAACGACACAAAAAGTAGCTAATATTGCATGAATATAATTTTATATGAAGTGAGTCAAGTAGAAATTTCAAAAAGAGAAGATTTAACAATGACAATGGAAAGACATCGGCAACAGCACCATCACCAGCACCCGTTTTTAGGGGAAGAGAATGACCACCGGTCGTATGCTATAAAAGCGGACATGAGGGACACATCAGTCCAAATTACACTTGGGGTGCTCCTGTTTTATTCGTAAAGAAGAAAGACGGGAGTATGCGAATTTGTATTGACTATCGAGAGTTGAACTATGTCACCATCTAAAATAGGTATCTGTTACCTCGCATTGATGACTTGTTTGACCAGTTGCAAGGTGCTAAATTCTTCTCAAAGATCGATCTTCGTTCTGGATATCATCAGTTAAAAATTAAAACTGATGACATTCCAAAGACTGCCTTCAAAATACGATACGGGCATTATAAATTATTAGTAATGTCTTTTGGATTGACTAATTCTCCTGCTGCCTTCATGGATATGATGAACTGGATATTCAAGGAATATTTGGATCATTTTGTGGTTGTCTTTATTGATGACATCCTCATTTACTCCAAAAGTCGTGAAGATCATGAACAACACTTGTGGCTGATACTCTAAAAGCTTCGTGAAAATAAACTATATGCTAAGTTGAAGAAACATGATATCGAAACATTCCTTGGGCACATGATATCGAAACATGGAATATCAGTTGAACCGACGAAGATTGAAGCAGTACAAAGTTAGGAGCAACCTAAGTCAGTAACTGAAATACGTAGCTTTCTGGGCTTAGCTGGTTATTATCGGAGATTCGTGGAAGGATTTTCTCGATTCGCCACTCCATTAACTCAGCTGACTCGAAAAGATATAATATTCGGATGGAGCGAGGAATGTGAGAAGAGCTTCCAAGAACTCAAGAGGAGACTTATCTCAGCACCTGTTCTGACAATACCATCAGGTTCGGTGGGATTTGTCATCTACAGCGACGCTTCAGGCAAAGGTTTAGGATATGTTCTCATGCAACATGGGAAAGTTGTGACGCCCCCAAATCCACGTTCCTTCGAAACCTCGGATTCGGTGCAGTCACGATACTATTATCGCCAAATTATTATATCTTTTATTTATTACTAAAAGAATACAACTTTGTTTATTATAATTTAGAATATAAATTCTATTCATATCCAAGATCTCGTCTTTACATCATATTCGATGTTACTAAAATGCGGAATAATTTAAACTTTTCAATATCCTTTGAATAAATTCTTTTATTGATTTCATAACTTGAATCAATTACAACCCTTGAATCAATTATAAAATATGATTCCTTCTTATCTGAGTTATCGTATAAACATTTACAACTCAACTCGATATCCTCTATGTATTAATTAATACATTCTTACAATACGACAAATATTAAACAGTGTAAGCAACTATCGAGTACATCATCTAGAATCTAAACATGGTCCAGACAATAATCTAAGTAATATTCTTCAATGCGATACTATCTATCTTTATCAATCAAGAAGCACGAAATCTTTACCGTGAATCCTTAACCTGCAAAAGTGGTTATTTGCAAGAGTGAGCTCGACAGCTCAGCAATTCTAACAGTCCTCATGCATCACATAGCATATAACATCATACTCAGTTCATGCATTTATAAACAGTTTATATTTACTACGCATGTTACTTTTCACATAACAAGTATATCATCAAAGATCAACTTTCAATCTCATTTATATCTCATATACAGTTCATATATAAGTTCACATTATCACAGCATAATATAATTCAACTAACAGTAATTGAATTCATATATCAAATAAGAACTGAAAGACTTGCCTGATTCGTAGTTTAACAACTACGACTTAACTGCTTAAGAATCTCTGCACTTTGTGTAATCCTACACAGTTATATTAATCATAGAGATCACACTCATCAGTTATATGTATCACACATTGTCAATGTAATAATAAAGGTTACATTGTTGTCTAACTTGGTTCTTAGAACCTTCGTTTCACTTTCTTAACATAATCCTATAATAGCTAGTATAGGTATACTTTTAATATCAACATTCATACACCTTTACTCGACTCGCTATGTGTTCGACACGTATTTAAAGCTCATAGATACATGATCTATATTGCTTTCATGTTTCTCAAACCTTATCGAAACCATTACATTCAAACTTTCTAAGTTTCACCTTTCAAAATCCTTGTCATACTTAACTAGTCATGCAAGGCTACTATGTTCATCATGTATACATGTATATAAGGGCATTAACTCAAGTTTTAAAACCTAGCATGCTCATTATAAGTCAAAATCATATGGCATTCATGCCGGACTTTCATATACCTTAAGTAAATTAAGTTCATGCCTCAAGGGTAAACCACTAATGTCATATTACTACATAAAGAGGCTTAACAATATGTAGTAAGCATGCTCGTGCGTATACTACTCATGTACACTTTAATCACATAGTCTATGCTTTAGAAATTTATTTTCTATGAATAAGCGTGCATATGCAAAAATCCATGTATAAACAAATGATGTTCATGTCAATATGTCTATAGGCATAATGGACTCCTAATCTTCATGCTTGCATGCTTAGAACGTAACTCGCACGGTGTTTGATGATATTAGTCTTCAAACTCTAAATTTTTATTGAAAAGTACACGAAGTCCACAAAGGTCATTTAGTATAACCAAAGTGTCTTGAAATCATAACTCACTTTCTCTTGAACACTTAGCTAAACCACATAAATGTATTCAAACGGTCAGAAATTACAAGACCTAAATCTTGGTCAAGTTCACTTCAAAAAGTCCTTAAGTTTCACCTTTGAAATCACTTGAATTTATCAATCACGTATGCTAGTGTGTTCAACACCTTGAACATACATTTTATGTCAATAAAAACCATACGGTCATGCTCACAAAACTCAGAATATACAATGGAACATATATGCTCACGACAAGTTTACTTTAAAAATTCTAAGTTCATTTTGTAAACTTTAAATCCTTTCTTCAATTGAGTGTACTCACATAGTTATACTTGTTCACACTACGTTATTGCACTCATGTATGTATTTTAATCATGTTCCTATACTTGCCTAATATCATGCCATAAGCTAGTATATAACAGAACCTGCAACATAAAACGAAATTCCAGAATCTGGAACCGGCGCAGCTGCGCAGATCCCCAGTTCAAAACTGGCGCAGCTGCGCAGGGCCTTGCCCAACTCAAGTCTGGTACCGGAGCAGCTGCGCTGCTGGCCAGTACAAAACTGGAGCAGCTGCGCCACTGGCCGGCCAGAAACAGAGCAACTTTCTGCTCGGCAGACTGCAACCCAACTCACAAATTTTATCTACGAATTCTCTTCTAACCATGCTATATTGTATTACTAATATGATTACTAACGTAGATAATAACTATCAACCATTATTCAATCAATTTAACATGGAATGCAAGCATAATTAAGAACTTAACATTTTCAAGAATTGAAGAACATAGAATGGTATACCTCTGCTAATTGCTTCCTTCTTCTCTAGACTTCTACCACTGATATATGCTTACTCTCTACTCTCAATTAAATCAGAAAATCTCAGCAAGTGTAATAGAAGAAGAGAAGGCTCTATTTATAGGCAACTCAATATCCAGACAAATGCAAAATCTCCCAAATCAAACCAATAAATTTCAAGTTTGTATAATGGTTAAGGAATGGTGGTTGAGAGTGGGTGGATTCAATCATGAATCCCACTCCCCTTACACTCATTAGCTAGATTATTGCTGAGTTTGAGAGAAATAGTGGTAGAGTAGCTAGCTTCTAGAGTTCACGTGAGAAGGAAATGTGCCTCTCATTATGGGACAAGGCTTAATAAACTCAGCATTGTATTCTTTTGTGCAACATACATATGTATATTACATATATTCCTACATCAATGTATAATTGTACACTTAGGTTATATCCCTTTGGACATTATAATTCACATTAGATTTACTTAATATTGACACATTTATATAAGTCATATGTACATATACACAAACACATATGTACACCCTAATGTATCCACCCATCTCATATTGTCACATACCTCATGATGTATTAAATTAAATTATTGAAATCCTTATCATGTTACATAAGCGATAATGTTATGTAACTCACGTAGTTTAATTAGTCTTGATACATGGTCTCTATATACAGTATAGTCACATAATTATTGCACTACACTATATAATATAGTTGCACTACACTTCACACTTCATATAATATATAGTTAGTTACTATACGCTATACATTTTATTCGCATGCTTGCATATAGAAGAATATAATTTACTTATCTCCTCAATTAATTAATAATAATATTAATTAATCTATTTCTCATTTAATCAATGGAATTATAATTTCCATAACACTTAATTAACATTTATATAGTTAATTATCACAATAAATAAATATAAATCTTATTATATTTATAACAAATATACTTATTATCATGCTATCACTCGCAATAATAATAATTTTAACATATTATTATAATAACAATTAATATAGATTAATTGTTTAATTAATAATTCTCCCATCTTCGAATTAATCAATTCATTACCGAATCTATTATCGTGCCACACAAGGCATTTCTCACAAGCTTAATCTCAAGCTTATCATTATTCTCATCACTTACTCATCTCTCACCACATTACTACTCATAACATGTTCAATTAAATTAGAACTATTAAATCCAAGGTCCACATATAAATATTTTATAAATCGAATATTCAAATATTATATATAACCTTTACGGAAATATAATAACTCAAGCTATTAAAATGTTAAATTACTTCAATTAATTATATTTATAATAAGTATAACCTTTACGCTTATAATAATTAATATATACTCTATTAATTATTCCAATAATAATATTCATGATCAAATAATAACTTAAGTTATTTAATATATTAAAATAACTTAGTTTCCTTTCATTAATTAAACTTCCTTGAAAATACATTTAAAATTATGCTTTTAGCCATATCATAAAATATTATGTTTTCTCCAAATAAGCACATTCGTTATTAGAAAATAATTTACTTATTGTCTCATGATATTATTTTTAATATAATATCAAATAACTATATGTACGACACATGTACATATATTATATATAGAAAATAGATAATAAGTTTATTTTCTATTATAATAAATCGTTTCCATCAATTTAATTACATATAACAAATACGTTTTAATATATTTACTATATTAACCAATCACACCTTATACAAAAATATATAAGGTAATATTATTATTCAAAAATAACATTTCCTCATTTATTAAAATAATTCAATATTAGAAATTATTTTAATATCCTTTATTAGAAATATATAATAACTATTTCTCTTTCTTTTCTATAAATTGTTCCCCAAAATAATTTCTTCAATATACATTTAATCATATAATGATTTCCATCTCCCTTTAATAATATATTTAACGTTATTCGCACATTAGACTTTCTCACATATTACCACTCTAAGTAATATATATAAAAAATATCAACTATAATTACATATTCAACACACATATTAATTCACTCCTTTACTTAAGTAAATTAAACACTGTACTATATCATCATAGTTAATTAAGATTCAATACTGACATTATATTATTCCATAATATAACTCCCAACTTAAATTAACTAATATTTATTCTTATTAGTTAATTCCTTAACTAATTCATGCTTCACTATCCAAACCTATTCACGGATAGCTTAAGTGCTATTAATAACTTATATTATAAACATACTAGTTATTAATACACATACACAAGAATATGATGATTATACATTAAGGATATTTAATGTCACCAACTTACTATGAAATAATTCTATAAATTATTTAATATCGATAGGAATTTATCCACTTCCTTTATCTTCACTGAATCGTCTCTACGCTAAATAACAAATATATATTAATAATATATTTATAAATCACAAAAACACATATTACATAGTCCATATTACCCTATGTAATATAATACCACATACCTCATATCACATATATATATTTTTATTCGAACCCATCTCACGGTTTAAGAATTTTATTTATTAAATCCTTATTTAATAATATCTGAAAATTCGGGTTCTTACAAAAGTCATAGCCTATGCCTCACGACAGCTTAAAGAATATGAGAGGAATTATCATACTCATGAGCTAAAGTTGGCAGCAGTTGTTTTCATGCAAAAGATATGAAGACACTACCTGTATGGGGAGAAAGTGGAGATATATACAGATCATAAAAGCCACAAATATTTCTTCACCCAAAAGGAACTTAACATGCGACAACGACATTGGCTTGAGTTGTTGAAAGATTACGACCATAACATCCAATACCATCTTGGAAAAACGAATGTGGTAGCTGACGCGTTGAGTAGAAGATTATATGCAGGAACGAGTGCGGTGCTGTCAACACAAAGACCCATTTTGTATGACTTACAAAGGATGGAGATAGAGTTAAAGACTCCAGGGACCCACGTGAAGATGACAAATATACGCGTAGAACCAGCTTTAATTGATAAAGTTAAAGCTACTCAAGCTACAGACCCGGAGCTGATGAGTATGAAGAAGAAAGTACACGAAGGTGCTATTCCAGAAGCAAGAATTGACGAAGAGGGAATATTTCGAGTTAACTATAGACTGTGTTCTTAACGACTCTGATTTGAAGTATAAAATCACGATGGAGGCACACAACACACCGTTTGCAATCCATCCTGAAAGTATCAAAATGTATCGTGATCTTCGACATACATTTTGGTGGAGCAATATGAAGAGAGAGATCGCTGAGTTTATCTCAAGTTGTTTAACTTGTCAACGTGTCAAGGCGGAGCATCAATTGCCAAAAGGTTCATTGCAACCACTTGAAATTGCAGAATGGTATTGGGAACACATCAACATGGATTTCGTTACGGGTCTTCCCAAGGTTTCTCAAAGCATAGATGCAATTTGGGTAATTGTCGATAGATTAACATAGTCTGCTCATTTCTTGCCTATACGAGAAACTTATTCACTTGAACGTCTTGCTCGTATGTACATAAATGAGATTGTAAGACTGCATGGTATGCCGATATCCATAATTTTTGATCGAGACCCTAGATTCACTTCACGATTTTTGATTAGCTTGTAGAAAGCTATGAGCACTGATTTACGATTCAGTTCTGCATATCATCCCAGACGGATAGGCATTCGGAAAGGACTATTCAAACTCTTGAAGATTTATTGAGACTCTGCGTACTAGATTTCAAAGGAAGTAGGGACAAGTACTTGCCATTGGTGGAATTCTCCTATAACAACAGTTATCAAGAAAATATAGGCATGGCTTCATTTGAGGCGTTGTATGGGCGAAAGTGTCGTTCTCCAGTATGTTGGGATGAGGTGGGTGAAACAACATTGTTAGGACTTGAGTTAGTACGCATGACTACGAAAAATATTCAAATGATCCGGCAACGTATACTGTTGGGTATTTTCTAGTTACGCACAACACGCAAATATACATGGTCAACAAGTAATAAAGTGATAAATCAGATATCGAACCCATAGAGACAATAATTACTGTTTAATCAAACAATTACCAACTTTATAATATTTTAGCTTTATCAAACTAATGGTTAAAAGATGTTTTTATAACTAAATTATTACTTAAAACAATCACAACACTAAATCAAGATTTTAACAAGATTGAGAGAATTAAGCCTACAACTTCACTTATAATTGCACTTCTAATAATATCCCTTTTTCCAGTTTATTTCAGTTAACCCCAGATTATTAATCAAGAACACTAACGTAGATAAAATCACCTCACGATGCATAATATCAATACTCACTCATATCCACAGATGATAGATTCAAGCGAGACATCCTAATTAACTAATTCACTATATTTCTATGTGAATTATAATTAATAAGAATTTATTATCAAGTTCTCTAGCAGATTACATATGGCGTAAAGGCATACTTCTACCCTAAACACAAATCATGACTCCATCTATGCAGAAATCACAAACATATGTCACTATGACTAGTTCTAATCCCCCACGTCCTTTCACAAGTTCATAAGAGATAACAGATAATCGTTGATCAAACAATTATATAAATTAATCACACACATAGTGAATAACCTGGGACTAACATCTATAAACTGAATTTAAGAATATTTAATCATCCATTACAATAAAAGATCCATTGTAGGCTTAAATAAGTAATTAGTTAATGCCGAATGAATAACAACTCATAATCCTCATTATAGAAAACATTACGATTACAAGATAATAGGAAAAAGAGATAATAAAACACAGAATTGTATCACCAATCTTCGCTCTAATCCTGTGTTCTTCTCGTTCACTTGACGATTCAATTCTCTGTCCACTTTAGATCCAATGCTATATTCTCACGGTGGCTAGGGATATCTCTAATATGTTCATATCAATCCTTATATACCTCCTATTTTCAGCCCTTCCTTTTCACCTGAACTTGCGCCAAAATCCCAATCAAGTAAGGAAAACTGGTCTCGTAATCGCGCCTCCCTTCCCCAGCGGGGAGTTTCGTCACTGAAGCCCCGCCCCAGCGGGTGTGGGTACTGCCCAGCTCCTACTTTCTTGTCGATTTCCATATGTTGCATATGGTGGTTTGTGTGTCGCATGGCTGGCCCACCATATTCCTTTGCAAACTGCTCCATATATTCCATTGTGCTTACATTATTCATAGCTGCTCATTCACCAACTTCGTAGCCCCTTTTTAAGGTTAAGTCTCTCATATATTATATATCCACAATATACTAAGCAATCCCACTTGCCATCCCACATTAAGCTGCTAACCCACGTTAAGCTGCTGACCCACGTGCTCGCTAATGTCCCACTAATTGCTAGGATATTAGGTGAGTTGTTTGGGCTTTACCTTTTTGCCTTTAGAATACATATACACTAAATTGCTTCTGGCTGCCATAATGTTGCATTGCAAGCTACCAGGACATGTGGGAGTTGCTTGGGCTTTGCCATATATATATGCTGCTAGTAAGTTGGCCCATATACATCCCCTTTCCAGCTGCTGCAATAAACTTTGGGCTGCTCCACTTCAAAAACCAGACCTTAGCCCACATGTAAATTATCTTGCTTGCATGATAATGACTTGAAGGATTTTAGTTGCTACATGCTTGCATTAATGTAGGAATATTTTAGCAGGCCCACATGCTTGGCAAGTAACTCTTAATCATGTTTGAGGCTGAATTGCTTAATCCGCATGTAGCCCACATCAACTAAGAATTTGATCCTTTAAAGCTCCTTTCACATCCAATCCATTACCTGCACATAAACGTATAAACCTGGTAGAAATGATAGGTAAATTACTCAAAAACATTCGAACTCAAGGTATAACGACTACCGATTCGTAGGTATGAAATCCACTCATCAAATACCCCCAAACTTGAGACTTTGCTTGTCCTCAAGCAAAAACCATGCATATGCAAGACTATACAATGCTCATGGATGCAACTGTCAATGTATACAAAGCTAACTCATCGTGCCTCAGAGAATTCTCATCAGATATAAACACTCATTCCAACCAAAGACATATCAGCAATTAAGACCAATCTATGAATTTATACCTGCCAACACCGCTGCTGTGTGTGTGCTCAACAACAAAATACTCAACTATAGATCAAATATATCACATAACATACGTCTTAGAATGTAATCAGAGTTCAACTCAAGAAATAACGTAACCAAGGTACAGTGAATTCAAGTAAACGTCAACCAAGTCGGAAGTTAATATGGGAAATTTTCTATCTTTCTTTATTCACGGAGGCATTTTGCTCTTTTTTCGTATCTCAATTTTTTCATGACTGTGCAATGTCTAGTTCCCTTAGGCTCTTCAATGATACCCATGTAGCAAGCTTTTGACCAATGACTCCCAAACCGAATGGCTTTAGGGCGCTGGGTGTAAAGACATCCCCTAGGGCGTACTTACTCAAATATCAAAGGCCACGAAACTAAACTAGTCACGGTATTTATTCAAGTTTCTATTTTTTTTTCTTTTCTCATTTTGCAATTTTTTTTCTTTTCTTTTCTCAATTTTTTTTATTTCAGATAACTCCCATATCTTCCCCCAAACTTAGATTTTAGTCTAATCTTAGTCACTTACTACCAGTTCACTGAATTTCCTTTATTAAAACCCAATTTCTGTTCAAGACGACCATTTTGTGACTATTTGAACTAGGTTGACCACATTGTTGTCTATCGCTCTAACCAGTGCAATAATGTTAAACAGGTAATAACTCATGTAAAAGTCTGAATACACATCAATGTTCTAGTTATCATCATGCTTAATTTCTTATGTAAGTCCAGTCTCATCACTGGTCATAGTTATTTCTTACCACTGACATACTGACTCATACAATCCTAATTAACAACTCTTTTTGGTCTTTTATGATTTTTCATTTTTTTATAAGCATAAACCTTAACTAAAACTACTAAAACAAAGAAAAATAATCTACTATGCAAATTATACTAAGCTATACTATTCATGCAACAAGCTAACAAAATTATGATGATTACTAAGCAAACACACCCCCAAACTTAAATTAAACAATGTCCTCATTGTGAAAAATATAGAATTTAAGTGTCGAGGACTTCCCTGTTCAGTCAAGCATCCGGTTTAAATCCACGTTCTTGGATGAGGGCCTTTCCCGACACATTATCAAAACGTTTGGCGGCGGCCGCGCTTCGGATTTTTTTTTCTTGTCGAATTGTGGAACAGCGGCGGGGGATGACCCTTCACCCTTTTGCCTTTTTTTGCGAACGAGGCGGCATATTATTTTCTTGCTCAAAAGTAACGAATTTATGAAGAATTGTAGTTTAAGACTTTCGTCGAACACATGGTAGGCGTTGTCAAAGTAGCTTTATGTTGAGTGAGGTTGCTTACTCTGATTTCCCCAAATTGTCTCACACACCCAAGCAATCAATAGCACAATATCCCAAGTATCCACCAATTTACTACCCAATTGAAATTACCTTACGTAACAGTGGATGCGGTAAGGGAGCAGAATTTCGTGTATTGATGTTGTGTGGGTAGGTTATTGGAGATGAAAGTGTGGTTGTGATTTGTTGGGGAGAATTCGGTAATGTTAGATGGAGGTGATGGGGGTGGTACGAATATTGGGTATGAGAGAGGTAGTGGATATTTGAGATGTGGGGGTGGGGGTGGGGGTGGGGGGGGGGGTAGGTAGTGATAGGATAGTGGGGGTATGGATTTGGGGAAGGAAGAATTGGGGTGGGGAAAGAATTCGGTATTGGGTAAGGGAGAGGTGGTTTAGTGATAGTGGAGGTTTAGATAGGAATTGGGGATTTGTGATAGGTAAGTGGGGGTACTTGGGAGGTAGTGGGAAGGTAGTATTCGGAAGATGTATGATGAGAGGCATGTAGTGAAGCATCTGATATTCAAAGCTACAGCAGCTGCTAATTTTCGTTCCCCCGCTCCCGCGGGTCATTTGACTTACAGATCTCCGCTCTCTCGGGTAAACCCACTGTCAAGACTTAGTCCTTCCCGCCCCAGCGAGTATTGGCTTCTTTATTTCCCCGCCCCAGCGGGGCTTCTTTCTGTCCTTTATGATTAACTTAATTTATATCCATTTCCTTTTCAAGCTAAGCTTAGGTGCAATCCTCTCTTGGTAGGATGATTATTCCGTGAGGTTTGAGTGGAGTGATCACGTACATGTCCTTGAACTCCCCTTTAGTAAATATGTGCCCCCACCTTGATGGTATGTTTGATTGATATTGCAAGTTCCTATATCAACTACAACATAAAACTTGTTAGACATGCATCATGAAGAAAGATTTCTAAGTATTTTACATTATCACAACTAAATGATATTAATGCAACTAAAAATAAAATAACCGATGGGTTGCCTCCCATTGAGCGCTTAATTTTAAGTCGTTAGCCTGACTCCTTCTTTGATTTGCTAATCAGGATCTGCTGGGATGTTGTGAATGCTTTTGGTCCCCCCTGTGCATGCCTAGCACTGATTCACTCTTTGTCCTTTGTTAACCGCGCTCGGCGTTGTATTGTGATTCCCCTCGCCAATTCCCATTCGTTCACCAGCTTTTTCTCGGGAATTCTTCTGAACCTTTTCGTGGCTTCCCGTGATCACAGGAATATCTTCAACACTACTCGGGAATGTGATTGCCTTAAACACTTGAAATTTCACTTCTTGGTCATTTACCCTCATAGTTAATTCACCGTTTGGCACGTCAGTCATAATTCTGTCGGTGGCTAGGAACGGTCTGCCCAAAATTATTGGAATGTCCGTGTCCTCTTCATAGTCCAGTACCACAAAGTCTGTCGGTAAAATTAGCTTGTCAACCTTAACCAGAACATCCACCACTATGCCGAATGGATACGTAGTCGTTCTATCTGCCAGTTGTAGAGTGATATTCGTTGGCTTGGCCTTCTTTTAGACCTAACTTCTTGTATTTTGACAGTGGCATTAAGTTGATACTCGCTCCCAGATCACATAATGCTTTTCCCACAAACTGGTTCCCGATTGAGTAAGGGATGTTGAAACTCCCCGGATCCTTCAATTTTGGCGATAGCTTTCTCTAGAGAATTGCACTACATTCTTCCGTTAATGCCACAGTTTCATACTCGCTCAACCTACGTTTTTTTGATAGTATGTCTTTCATAAACTTCATGTAACTGGGTATTTGCTCTAGTGCCTCAACGAACGGGATATTGATATGTAGCTTCTTGAACACTTCCAGAAACTTTGTGAATTGTTGCTGTAGTTTCTGCTTATGGAGCCTTTATGGATATGGCAGTGGAGGGTAGACTATCGGTGTAATTACTTTTTCTTCTTCAGCAGGTTTTTCTCCTGCTTCCCTTTCCACTATCTATTCCCCATTAGTCTCGACTTGCTCTTCGGTTACCGACTTCTCCGACTCTTGCTCAGCTAACTGTTCCACTCTGGAGTGTAACAGCTTGACATTGCTCATGTCCTCTCTTCGGATTCTTCTCTGTGTCACTTGGCAAAGCTCCTTGGGGCCGACTATTCATTGCACTTGCTATCTGTCCCATTTGAATAGATAGATTCTTCATTTCCGCCGCTAGAGCTTTCGTCACCACTTCAGTTTCTGTTCCGACTCTGGCTATAGCCTCTTCTCAACCTAGTTTTTCCTCCTGCCATGGTGCTGCTTGTTGCTGCTGATTCTGAAAACCAGGAGGGTAAGATTTTCGTGGAGCCTGCTGCTGGTTCTGAGTCTGGTTGTTGCTCCATAAAAACTTCGGATGGTTCCTATTCCCCTGATTGTATGTATTCTGGTAGGTGTTGGCTGGCCTGTTGTAATTAGTCACATAATGAACTGTAGCAGGGGTTAATTGCACATTATTTAATAGGATGTTCTCCCGCACAAAGTTCATATATGATTGCTACTTGCTGCACGTTTCCCCTTGACATGGTATCAATACTCTTTTGTAATGCTGCCAGTTGTGCCAATATGGCTGTCGAATTGTCCACTTGTAGAACACCTGCTACTGTGGGCTGAGTCATTCTTTCAATCGGCCACTGATAGCCATTTGAAGCCATTGTGTCTATCAATGCCCATGCCTCCTCAAATTTCTTCGTCATAAAAGTTCCACCTGAGGCTGCATCGATGCTAATCTGTATCTAACTCGAAATCCCATTATAAAAAACACTAAGCTGCATCCAGTCCAGGAGTTCGTGATGTGGGCACTTTCTCAACAATTCCTTGTACCGTTCCCATGATTCATACAGTGGCTCACCTTGCATCTGTGAAAATGAAGATATCTTCGTTCTCATCTTATGTGTCTTCGATGGCGGGAAGAACTTGGCTAAAAATTTCTGCGCCAAGTCATCCCATGTAGTGATTGACCCCGATGGCTGGGAATGGAGCCAACCCTTCGCCTTATCTCTGAGTGTGAACAAGAATAACCTTAATCTGAGCGCATCGTCTGACACTTCGTTAAACTTGAAGGTGTCACAGACTTCTATAAAGGTGAAGATGTGTTCATGTGGGTCGTCGTTTGGAAGACCCCAAACTGGCACATATTCTGCACCATCTGTATTGTGCTAGACTTTATCTCAAAATTATTTACATTAATGGTCGACCTGGATATACTTGAGTGAATTTTCGAGATCTTTGGTGTAGCATAATCCATTAGTGGTTTGTCTTCCTGTTCAGCCATGTTTGCTCTGGGTGCTTCAAAGTTCTTTCGATTCGTTGCAATCCACTTGGTTAACCTCCGAAATCGTTTATCTATGTTGTCCTCGTAGGGCAACAAATCTGGCTTCTTCAATCTAGTTTGCATGCATTACTCGAATGTACCTGAAATAACCAGACAAACACAAATAAGAATATATATATATATATATGCTTAATTAAAACTGATCTACTTAAACTGATATTGTAAGTAATAAACGCAATTACTGTCCCCTGCAACGGCCCCAAAAACTTGTTGGGTATTTTCTAGTTACGCACAACACGCAAGTATACGTGGTCAACAAGTAATAAAGTGATAAATCAGATATCGTACCCACAGAGACAATAATTACTATTTAATCAAACAATTACCAACTTTATAATATTTCAGCTTTATCAAACTAATGGTTAAAAGATGTTTTTATAACTAAATTATTACTTAAAGCAATCGCAACACTAAATCAAGATTTTAACAAGATTGAGAGAATTAAGCCTACAACTTCACTTATAATTGCACTTCTGATAATATCCTTTTCTCCAATTTATTTCAGTTAACAGATTATTAATCAAGAACACTAACGTAGATAAAATCACCTCACGATGCATAATATCCATACTCACTCATATCCACAGATGATAGATTCAAGCGAGACATCCTAATTAACTAATTCACTATATTTCTATGTGAATTACAATTAATAGGAATTTATTATCAAGTTCTCTAGCAGATTACATATGGCGTAAAGGCATACTTCTATCCTAAACACGAATCATGACTTCCATCTATGCAGAAATCACAAATATATGTCACTATGACTAGTTCTAATCCCCTATGTCCTTTCACAAGTTCATAAGAGATAACAGATAATCGTTGATCAGGCAATTAAATAAATTAATCACACACATAGTGAATAACTTGGGACTAACATCCATAAACTGAATTTAAGAATATTTAATCATCCATTACAATAAAAGATCCATTGTAGGCTTAAATAAGTAATTAGTTAATTCCGAATGAATAACAACTCATAATCCTCATCATAGAAAACATTACGATTACAAGATAATAGGAAAAAGAGATGATAAAACACAGAATTGTATCACCAATCTTCGCTCCAATCCTGCGTTCTTCACATTCACTTGACTGAATTCTCTGTCCACTTTAGATCCAATGCTATATTCTCACGGTGGCTAGGGATATCTCTAATATGTTCATATCAATCCTTATATACCTCCTATTTTCAGCCCTTCCTTTTCACCTTAACTTGCACCTAAATCCCAATCAAGTAAGGAAATCTGGTCTCGTAATCGCGCCTCCCCGCCTCAGCGGGGAGTTTCCTCACTGAAGCCCCGCCCCAGAGGGTGTGGGTACTGGCCAGCTCCTACATTCTTGTCGATTTACATATGTTGCATATGCTAGTTCGTGTGTCGCATGGCTGGCCCACCATATTCCTTTGCAAACTGCTCCATATATTCCATTGTGCTTACATTATTCGTAGCTGCTCATTCACCAACTTCGTAGCCCCTTTTTAAAGGTTCAGTCTCTCATATATAATATATCCACAATATACTAAGCAATCCCACTGCCATCCCACATTAAGCTGCTAACCCACGTTAATCTGCTGACCCACGTGCTCACTAATGTCCCACTAATTGCTAGGATATTAGGTGAGCTGCTTGGACTTTACCTTTTTTTCTTTAGAATACATATACAGTAAATTGCATCCGGCTGCCATAATGTTGCATTGCAAGCTACTAGGACACGTGGGAGCTTCTTGGGCTTTGCCATATATATATGCTGCTAGTAAGTTGGCCTATGTACATCCCCTTTCTAGCTGCTGCAATAAACTTTGGGCTGCTCCACTTCAAAAACCAGACCTTAGCCCACATGTAAATTATCTTGCTTGTATAATAATGACTTGAAGGATTTTAGTTGCTACATGCTTGCATTGATGTAGGAATATTTTAGCAGGCCCACAAGCTTGGCAAGTAACTTTTAATCATGTTTGAGGCTGAATTGCTTAATCCGCGTGTAGCCCACATCAACTAAGAATTTGATCCTTTAAAGCTCCTTTCGCATCCAATCCATTACCTGCACATAAACGTATAAACTCGATAGAAATGATAGTTAAATTACTCAAAAACATTCGAACTCAAGCTATAACGACTACCGATTCGTAGGTATGAAACCCACTCATCAAATACAAATAACACAAGATCGACAAAAGAGTTATGCTGATCTTCATCGAAGGGATGTAGAGTTTAATGTCGGAGACCATGTATTGTTACGTGTTGCTCTATGCAAAGGAGTTACGAGATTCAGAAAAAGAGGGAAGCTCAACCCTCGATTCATTGGTCCACTTGAAATCCTCGATCGAGTAGGAACTGTGGCCTATAGACTCACCTTACCACCAAGCATGTCTCGTGTTCATAACGTTTTCACATATTCATGATACGTAAATATGTGAAAGACCCAAACCACATAATTGAACTAGAACCAGGCGAGATAGCAGAGGATTTAACATATGAGGAGGTAGCTGTCAAGATCTTGGATAAGGAGCTGATTCTACGCTCAAATGTTATACCTCAAGTCAAAGTTTTATGGAAAAACTATGATATTAAGAAAATGACCTGGGAGTTAGAATCTAAAATGAAAGTAAGGTATCCTCACCTCTTCGAAATACCAAGTACGTACATTAATTTCGAGGACAAAATTTCATAAGGAGAAGAGGTTGTAAGACCCTAACTTTTTATTAATAAAGATTTAATTTTCTCTAATTATTATTCTAAATAGTAAGGTAATAATTTATTAAATGTTATAGTTATGGGTAATTTGTGCAAATTTTATAAATTAAGTAAGTTGTCATAAAATATTCATTTTGTCGGAGAATATTTGTTTGGTCGGGGAATATTTTTTTTGTTGGGGAATATTCGTACGACGACATAATCATTGGTGGACCCCACAATAGAATAACTGTCGGATATAGAAAGCGACAGAAATAATCTTTTTATAAAAATAACGACTAAACGTTTACCGTTAAACTGTTGAAATACCCGATGATAAAAGTACAGTAATACGCGTTGTTGCACAGTAGAACACGGTGTTGCACAATATCTCTGATTATTGATTCTTACGTAAGAAGTCACCCAGTATTTCATTCAATAATTGTCACAATAGTTGATGCATAGTATCTTATATTATTGATTCAATAATTGTTATAGTAATATCTGCACAATATTTTATATTATTAAATCAATAATTATCACGACACAGTTACTCATATTATTTATTATTATTAGTTAGCATTATTGGCAATGTCTAGAAAGTTCTATCAAGAAAAGGAGTTAGGTTATTTAATTGCACGCCAATAAGGAGAAATCCTTATCGAAAAGCCCCTCTTTCCTGGGAACGATCTGGTTGTCAATATTGTGAGTTATAATATTAATGAAGAATAATTGCTGAAAGATTGCGTTGATTAAAGATAAGTAAATTAATTGATGAGTGGAAAATATTTGTTCAATTTGTGATATAAATAGAGGAGTTTATTTTAAGTTTGCCTTATTATTCCATGGAACCCCACCTATCAATTTGTCAAACCGTCGGTAAAAAGTTATCTCAGTTTTGTTTTATTATTATTATAATAGTAATAAAACAAAAAACTTTTTATATAAAACAGAATACTTTTTATAATATATATAAAGTTATTTATTTTATTAGAATATAAATAGAATATATTATATTATATATAAATTTTTTGTTTTATTAGAATATTTTATTGCATAATGTCGCATAGTAAAAATCAGATTTTCGCCCGTGAATTAGAAATTGTTCATCCGTGATTATTTTCCTAAATAGTGCCCTGTCATTCTTCTATAAATAGGTTGCTTAGTTAAAAATAAAAATCACACCAGAATCAGAGAATTCTTCTTCTCTAATATTGTGCGTATTTCTTTCTAGTATAAGAATACTTTGAGTGTAGCTAAAAGTGCAAAATTTTCTCAAGATAATCTCCGATATACCAGTCAGATTTAGTCTCTTACTAAGGTAAAAGATGTTATTTTCTTTCAATACTCGTAAGGGTTGTCATTCTATTCCTTATTAATCTGTGGGAATAACCTGTCTACGCAGACTACCGCATGCATGGTGAATAACCCTTCGTATTTATTCTTTATTAAGTTGTGAAAATGATCTGTCTACGCGGATTACCGCATGACGAGTGAAAATCCATTTTCAGTTTCGTATATTCTTTCATACTCGTATGAGATATCATTTTCTTTCATATTTCTCCATTTATGATACAAAATTATTGTTTGTTTCCATAACCTTATTATTAAATGGTGAAAATCCCTGAAATTAGTAGAATATCCTTAATAGTTTGCGCTCCATCTAATATCATTTCACTGAAATATTGGTTTAAACTTTCTTATTAAATTTTAATCTTTTTATGTCGGGATACTATTCATTCGAGGTACTATTCATATGATACTATTCATGAGTAATATTCACAATAGAGTTTAATTTTCTTTTCTTTGTCCAAGTTATCTTTTATGAATCTTATTCTTAAAAGTGGATCCATGTTTTGATCTTCATGTTGACAATTTGGACATTCTTGAACTCTGGATAAATTGAATTATAAATCTCTAATATTTATCTTTGATCTCACTGGATTCATTCTTTATATCATTGTCATAATCCTTAGACTTAAATTGTGATGAAAGTTATCTTCGGCTCATAGTGCAAAGATGAACTATTGATTGATGAATATCTTTGGCCCGTAGTGCAAAGATGGACATGTGTTTGGCATGATCATGACCACTGGTGATACAAATTAATATCTTTGGCCCATAGTGTAAAGATAAATTATTAATTTGAAATATTTATTGATTGGTGTTACAGGAATAAATATTGATGATGGACTTTAGAATTATAGAAGATAGTAGACATCATGCTGTACTTTACTCTTCTAATGGATTGCTATTTCCGCTGCAGTTGTTAATCTAAAACTTGTTGTCTATCATATTCTGTCAGATTTTTCACTGTTGAGGACTAATGATAATTTATTCTTCATTATCTTAGTCATAATATTTTTTACTGGGCTAGTTGAGCTCACCCTTTTTCTCTTGGTTCCATTGTTCTTCTCAAGAAATGAAAGTGTAGCTGGGACTAGTCGGGAGTGGAGTAAGGATCCAAGATAGTTATGATAGAAGTCTTCACTATATTGTAAAATAGTGTGTCAATAATCGTAATGAGGACTTAATTTGAGTGTGGATATTTTCGTATTATATCCAACATAATATTTGTATTGAAGCTCACAGTTTGTGTGGTCGTATTTTGCACGACAGTTTAATAGTTGGAATAGGAAGATTTGTATTTGAATTCTGTACCATGTATTTTGGTGACTCAAAATGGGTTGTGTAGACATATTTTGGGGGCATCACATTATGATTATTGGATCCATCGAGAGAGGGCAGATTTTTCATCGAGTCATCCAGGTCGCTCCTCAGAGTATTCTGCATGGTTGGAGGCAGATATTGCATCATCTATGATTGCTTATTTAGAGCCTAGCACTGATTCGGACGAGGAGGAGCTTATGGAGGATCTTGTTTCTCCCATAGAGGATGAGCTATTTGCTGGTTTGACAGCAGCTCTGGTCAGTGACATTCCTAGCTCTCTAGCTGCTGCTGCTCCACCTTCTGTAGAGTCTTTAGAGCAGATGATACAACTTTTGACCTTTGAGAGGGATCATGCTAGGACATTGATGTTGATGACCTTATCTGGTCGGGACGCTGCTTTTACCGAGAGGGATGAGGCCCGAGCTACCAGTGATGCTTCTGTTTCTGATAGTACGACTCTCAGATCCTATATAGAGGGCATTGTTGTAGATATGAGTGCATTTATGGATGATCATGGTAGCACCTTGCAGATAGCTGTAGATCTTTTAGCTCGCATTGAGGCTGCATGCCAGGTGCTCAGAGATGTACCTCCATCTTCAGAGAGGGATGCTATGTTGGATTTGCTGACCCGTTTGACCGCGGGTTTATAGACTAGCTTCCATTTCCCTGCATAGACTAGGTTAGCCATTTTTGTCATATACAAGACACATTGTATATATTAAACAGATATGGCAAGGAAATATATTTGATTCACTTTCCTTTTGCATATATTTTTATCTTTGCTCGATGATTGCCACTTTCTTTGTGACTTGTTGTCTTGATGTATCACGAGTTCTTTCTTGAGGGATTGACATTGAGATGTCGGAGGGTCTCTCAGAATGATTCGTTGATCATGGAGGCATTATAGTATTTGGGTTTATATAAGATTTGGTGTCTTAAGACAAGTATTTAACTAGATACAAACCCGCGCGTTGCGACGGGATTATTCAATTTTTTAATAATAAATGTGTACGTACAATTAATAAATTAAAATATAATAAAAAGATGGTAGATTGTTGTGCGATGATCAAATTTTACACAAAAAAACAAATGAATATACATTGTAGGGGGTAGTGGTGAGAGTTTACCGGTTTGTGCATTACACTCTATGTGACTATTGCTTTTAGGCTAGTGGCAAAGTAAGTGACCTCAACTTGTGAACAACTCATTTTTTATACTCTTCCCTTTTTATATTTCTTTTTCAGTTTTTCTTAACCAAAGTGTAGCCAACTGATTTATTTTTCCCGTCCTTTACTACTTTTGTATTTTGTTTACTGCAAAAAAAGGGTTGCCAACCGGTTTGTCCATTGCTGGTCATGTATGCCTGATTAATCAACATGTCCTCAGCAAGCCATAAAAGAATGACACATAAATCAGATTATGATAAATCTATAGACCAACAGTTGGTGATGGATAATTCCTCCTTGTAACTTGTATATCTTTCTCTTGCAGATTGAAAAGGCTCTAAATGTTGCTGAAAAGCTTATTCGAGCATCCCCAGATGAACTTAAATATGTAGCTGGTGATCTGTCCAGAACTCTTGTACAGGTCCGCTGCTTTGATTCAATGTCAAGATGAAATATGTACCTTTTAAGAGATTAACAATTTTTTTTGAAACTCCATTGGTTAAAAAAAATGAATCATGATAATTTTAATTTTTAATTTCAACATGTCAAAATTGCTATAGAATATGTTTAAGAGTAAAATTTTCGCATGTGAGTTAGAATTAAATTATTAAACAAACATTTATAGAACATTCAAAACTCATAAGAACATTATTTAAGATCAAAATTTACTTCAATATATCAAATCCAATTTATCATGAAATATCCAAAAATGAGAAGGTTGGGAATTTTAATTTAGGACTAAGAGGCTAATTTTATGAAAAAGAAAAAAAAAGGTTCTTACATTTAAACACAAATGTACCATATGATAAAAATATATATATACCCCGAATGGAACCATATCCTAATTTAGAGATGGAACACCCTTCGTCTGATGATCTTGATACTGTTTCACACATGAACATTGAAGAAAATAGACAACTAATAAGAATGCCACTTTCAGTTACCCAGCAAACCTAGGAAGATAGGGTAACACTGGCAAGTTCTATGGAAAGCTCAATTTTTGGACAAGGATATGTGTGCACAGCAAACTCTTATATAGCCAGTTTGAACCAAGCTGCGATAGAGTTCATAAAAT
This sequence comes from Panax stipuleanatus, assembly GCA_020205555.1. Lineage (NCBI taxonomy): Eukaryota > Viridiplantae > Streptophyta > Magnoliopsida > Apiales > Araliaceae > Panax > Panax stipuleanatus. Next base: position 13,929,983 of record CM035118.1, on the reverse strand, counting down.
ATTGAAGCACGTCATATGGTGTAATGGTTTAGACCCTCAAATTCAGTTCAGTTGCTATATTGGCAAGTTAATAAAAGAAAAAGAAATAGATTCAAGGAAATCAAAATATGGAAGAATAGAAATGATAAAGATTGTATTTCAGAATTGAGAGAGAGAGATTGATAGAGTGTAGCCTAAAGTTATACAATTGATTGATATCTCTTCCTCTACTCCATAGCCTATTTAACTCCACTTGAGCTAACCATCTTTCCCGCTAATTACAATTTCAAAATAAGCTTCTATAATTGGTTAATCCTTAACTACTTCCTAACTACTACTATCAGCTATACAATTAACTGCCCTTTCGCTAAAATGGTTTGCCCCTGCGCTACTACCCTGCCCTTACGCTAAAATGGGTTGCCCTTGCGTTATGTTGAGTTGCCCTTACCACTCCTACCTTCTTTGCTTCAGCTGACTCTTGTAACCATAACATATGGTTAACTGTTAAGAGCAATATGATGAAAAGGGCATATATTCATTAGATAATAACATCCAAAAATGGAACTTGATAAGCCAACAATACAAGTGTAGGCAACGAAAATATATATGATCATATATAAGAAAATTTGACACTTTGGCATAATTATAATGAAACGATTAAAATAATAACGCAACTGCTCAACAGTAAAAACCCCCAGGAAGACCTATTGGAACAAAATTTCCTAGAATTCTCTGTTCTGTAAAAATTCAACACCGTATCTATGAAAAAATATACATACAAGAAAGGCAACAATTCCCTTATTCTCCATCTGTGTTTGACGCTGTCGAACCTTTTCAACATCTGATCTGCATTGAAATAGGCAAAAGTAAGCATTATATCCACATTATTTGGAAACTGGATTAAAACATGCTCATTTTTGTCAAAAGCTGAAACTATAAATGGCACACAAACACACGCACACACCTAATAACTGTATTAGGATGAAACTTAACTAAATAATTGAACTCAGAAGATAACCTACCAAAGGACTAACACGAAACAATATCAAAAATAAAAATAGTTACCAATAGGCCCAGGTTTTTGATCCGTGCAGAAATCCATAAGATCTTTCATGGTATTGACAACCTCAAATATATGTTCCTTGTCTTTATCCTCTACCTTAATTGATTTTGATGCAAGCCCTTCATTGCAGAAATATTCTGCGATTAACCCAATGACTTCATCAGGCTTTCCAGAACACAAACTATAATCTAAATACCAAAGTAGTAGCTTAAACGAAGTTTACACATAAATTCATCCAACTTTTACAATCATGGAATTAAATGACACAATATGAAATTTAAATACACCTATGGTCCTATTAAAGGTGGACAGAAGGAAAAGATCACTTACTTTTGCTCATTACACTAGCAAGAAATCCATCTGCAAAATAAGGGCCGATAAGAAAAATGAAAAAAAAAACAGACAGAACTGGTTAAGCAACTTTATTTACGGCAATTACCAATTTTTTCACAGCGCTCCAAAAATTCACTGAACCCTTCCATAAGATCTGGGTATTTCCCAATCAAATATGCAACCTGAAACAACACCAAATTCAAATCAGATTAAATCCACCTAGTTGGGGAGGTGAATCTTGAATATACATTTTCTAAATCTAGTAAAAGCATAAAATAGGGTTTTATTGCAATCTTATACTCTTTTTACTCAATGTGTATTTTTACATTTATGTTTTATGGAGCACAAATAAAACTGTTGCTAACTCACAAAAAACCATAAATCAATAAAGTTTCAGTTGACTATCAAAAAAATAGTAATAAATTGAGTCAAATAGGAGACTACAAAACATTTTTTTGACCATAAATGATGATCTGCGAGCATAGAGCCAAAAGTATGTAATAAATATATTAAAAGCAAAGGATGACCCTCTGTTATTCCCACCAAATTTCCTTAAAGTTGCAAAACAGTTTCATATATAAGTCAATTAAAAGACAGAAAAAGAATAGTGATAGTAACCAAGTTCTGAACAAAGACTTGACATAGTGATTGGAAAGAGCCACTCAAAACAGTCAAATTGTAATAATAAAATAGTTAGGGTTTCCAATAATAATGAGCAGTAAAAAGATAATAGCAAGAAACAGTCAAACCTTTCTACATTAAGGAGGAGATGTTTGTTTGTAACATGAGCAATATTTGGTATGTATTTATAGGGATCAAATTAGGTAAAATAGTGATGTTTGGAGATAATAATTAAAAGTAACAACCTCAGGGATCCTGAAACAGAAATAGAAACCAATCTGTCTCCATAACTTATATAATCTCGAAAATATCAAAATTAGATCTTTAGCCATAATTAATTAATTTTTTTATGAAAAAACAAACATAAATGTATATACCTTATCCTAAAACAGAAACCAATCTGTTTCCATAACTTCACACGTTGTATCAATAAGCAAAAGATCGCAGCAAAAACCAAAACACGAAATATAGCATATCTACAGCAGTAATGATCCAATAACTTCACAAAAACACTAATTAGATCAAAAAAGATGAATTTCAAAAGGAAAACTTACTTAAAAATCGGTACTCAATCCGAACAACAGCTGTAGATGTAGCTAAACTAAATTTTCATAACCTCAACTGGTATAGTTTTTGATGCTCTGGTTTGTACATAAATGATTGGAGTAATAGTATTAATGTAGTTCAAATAATCTCGTCAAGATCGCCGTAGTCTGCTTCTTCCTTGGGTCCGATGCATGATGTTCATCATTTGGGGCTGATTCTTCTTCGCCATTTGAACGAATTTGAACGAATACGGAATGAATTTAGTTGCCATATTTGAATATATGATTCCAGATTTAGGGGAAGTAGGGGATTGAATTTAGGTTTTTTACAACCTCAGTTGTTTTTTGAGATGGGCATTTTTGTCAAGTGCATTTTTGTAAAGGCTAATAAGGAGCATTAATTAGGATGGACAAGTGTTAATTTTATAGAATGACAGATGTCAATTTATTGTGCCATGTACTGCGTTTTAGTATATTTAATAGATTGGATATTTGAGTTTATAGGTAAAGTGTTTGGCTTTTATTTTTGAAGGTTAGACCGTACCATAGATGGCTGCCTACGTACTTCCGTGGATGGGGGAGATCAGGTCTTTTGTAGTTCAGGCCTAGTAGTAAAGACCTGAATTGATTTGATTTGATTTTTTTTAATTTTTTCTTTCTTTCTTTTTTCAGGACCAGGATGACGGTTTGCAGGTAACTCAGACACAGCACCTTTTCACGGTGTATGAATTGATAATCTGGGGGAATTCTTCCCCATCCATTTCTTGAAATCTGAGGGCTTCTCTTGTCAACACTTCCTTGACGATGAATGGCCTTCCCAATTTAGGGAAAATTTTCTTTGGCTTCATCTTGATTGGCGAGGATCTTTTTTAGCACCAAGTTATTTGCTTTAAATTTCCTAAACCGGACCTTCTTGTTGTAAGACCGAGCAATCCTTTGTTGATATAATTGACCATGGAAGATGGTTACCGCCCTTTTCTCATCTATCAGAGATAAGTGGTGGTATCGCTCTTGTATCCATTGGTCTTCTTCTATTTGAGCATCTAACAATACTCTTAATGATTCTATTTCCACTTATATGGGGAGTACTGCTTCCATGCCATAGACCAATGAGTAGGGGGTAGTCCCAATAGAAGTGCGAATTGATGTTCTGTTGGCTAACAAAGTCAAAGGCAACAAGTTAAACCATTCTTTGTGATTGACGAACATTTTTTGCATGATCTTCTTGATATTCTTGTTGGCTGATTCGACAACGCCATTCATCTTGGGACGATTGGAATTAAGATGTTTAATATGGAATTTGCTACATAATTCCTTCATAATCTGGTTGTTCAGATTCTTAGCATTGTCTGATACGATCATCTCCGGTTGTCCGTATCGCCAGATTACATTATTTCTGATGAAATCAATGATTACCTCCTTGGTGACTTTGGGAAAGGAGGCATCTTCGACCTATTTGGTGAAGTAATCGATCATGGTAAAGATAAATCGATGGCCATTGCTGGCTTTGGGCTCGATTGGCCCAATCACGTCCATCCCCAACATGGAAAAGGGCCATGGCGAACTCATATTGTGTAGTTTGTTTGGAGGAGCGTGGATGACATTTCCATAGAATTGGCATTGATAACATCTTCTAACGTGATCGTCACAGTCAGCTTTGAGAGAAATCCAGTAATGCCCCGTCCTTAATATCTTCTTGGCAAGTAAAGGATCGCTCATATGTGGACCACATACTCCACCTTGGACTTCATCCATAAGTCTTTGGGCTTGATCTTTGTCTAGGCACCTCAGCAGGCCTATTACAACATCTTTTTTGTAGAGTGCATATTCGCTTAAATTGAACTTCATGGCCATTTTATGGATTTGCTTTCTTTCAGCTTGACCTGCCCCAGCGGGCGTAGATCCATCTCGAAGATATTCTTTGATGTCCTGATACCAGGGCTTTTTGCTGGGAGGCAGTTCATTTGATACTTCTCCAATGTAATTCCCATAGGCTGGTGCCTTTTGGCTTGCAAATTTGATATTAGGAATTCTTCTTTTATCGGATACGTAGATCAAGGAAGCTAATGTTGCTAATGCATTCGCAAAATCATTTCTATTTTGATGGATGTGGATGAAGGCTATTTCTTCAAATTCCGTAGCTATTTTGATGACCTGCCGATGATAAGGCAGCAGATGCAACTCTTTGGTGTGATACGCCTCGGTGGTTTGCTTGATGGCCAACTCGAAATCTCCAAAGACCGCTAACCGTTGGATACCCATGGATTGGGCCAGTTTTAATCCCATTATACAGCCTTCATACTCGTCTGTATTGTTGGTGTTAACAAACTGCAGTTTGATGGCCATGGGATACTATTCTCCCATAATAGATACAAGAACTACCCCTGCTCCTGCACCTTCCATGTTTACAGCCTTGTCGAAGTAAAGTTTCCAGAATTGGCCGGTATCATCTCGAGGGTTTTGCTGAATTGTCATTATTCCATCATCTGGGAAATAAGTTTCCAAGGGTTCGAAGTTCCCTAATGGTGCTCCGGCCAATTGATCTGCAATTCCTTGACCTTTGATGGACTTTTGAGTCACGTAGATGATATCAAATTGCTGGAGGATTAATTACCATTTGGACAATCGGCAATTTAACATGGGCTTGCTGAATATGTACTTCAGAGGATCCATGTGAGATATAAGATAGGTTGTGTGCCCATGAAGATAACGTTGTAATCTCATGGCGGCCCATGCTAAAGCGCAATAGGTCTTTTCAATCGAGGTGTACTTTTGTTCACTGCTGATGAATCTCTTACTGAGGTAATAGATAGCTCTTTTCTTACCTCTATCATCTTTGTGCCCCAACATACTGTTAGGTTTATAACAGTCAAAGTAGCGGAAGCGTGGTAAAAATTGGATTTTAAAATTTTACAAACCTTATAGCCGGATCATCCTTTATGCATAATTGTTAATTAAACGAAAGAGAAAGAATTATCGAATCATACCATTGTAGAACTAAGCTTCCACGGGTACAAGTTCAACTCTAAATCCTTCGTGATCTCCTTGAGTTTTTCGGGTTTGATTCCTTCATTTGATCAACGTTAGCCACCCAAGTGTTTGACCTCTATAAGTGATCCACCAAGGAAGAAGAGATATTCAAGAAGGTGTGTGTTTGGCTAAACCCTAATTCTATCTCTATAAAATATGTATACTCTCCCAACTATCGGAATAGTGTAATTTCTAACATTATTCCATAATAAGACTTTCTTATTTATAGATGTAGGCAACCCTCCTAAACCATTTAGGAATAGGATTTCATATTAATTAATTAAACCTTTTAATTAATTAGGCTTTCCAATCCTACTGGGAATAATTAAACTCTTTTAATTAATTAGCCTCCCAATCTTATTAGGAATATGTGTGAGAGAGAGTATCTTATTAATTAATTTCTAAACTCCTTTAGGAATTAAATAATAATAGTAGTAGTAGTAGTAGTAGTAGTAGTAGTAGTAGTAGTAGTAGTAGTAATAATAATAATAATAATAATAATAATAATAATAATAATAATAATAATAATAATAAGACCTCTCTTATTAATTTATATTTAATACTTTCAAAATATTAAATAATAAATATTAAGCCATTTAATTTATTCTATCACCATAGATTAAATTAAACATACTTAACTTATTATTACGATTATGCCATTAGCCTGTTTAATAAATATTCTTCATTTTATGGTGTGACCCTTTATGTTCTCCATATTAAATCGATTGTGAATAAATCAATTAGAATAATTCTAATCTTATTTAAATAAATAAATTAAACTAATAATTCATTTAAATAAATAATATTTATTCTACAATAAGGGTAAGTCCCTTTAACGATCAACGACTTTCCAGATAATATATATTTCAACATCAATCATAAAAGAACCTGTGTGTAAATAGTTACCGTACAATTTATTCATTCCACCATACAATATCCCAATTAAATATAAGACATGGATTTACTATCCAGTCTTATTTTATTTAATTATATGTATTTCGATTCTAAAATGCACAACACCAAATAATACAAATTAAAAACTACATTCTAATTTCATTCTGCCTTGGCCAAGGGCTACTGGGTTGTCATTTATCGAATCACATAAGACATTATCTTCTTTTACTAAAAGTGGTAGATCCTTTATTGATCATTCATTATCTCCATGTATAAATCATTATACCCAATCATACCCTTTGATATACTCTTAGGGTCTTAAGGGACATGTCAAAGTATAACTCATCATACACAAGATATTATGATGATATAAAGTCTAAGGATTATTTGTACTACTATCACTTAAGGAATTTCTATTGATAGACAAGTAAAACTCCATTAGGTATTCCTTAGCGAGCCACGTTCAGTGAACTTATTCTCTAATAAGCACCTACATACTTGCTTTAGTGTCTCCATATAAATGATTATGAGATCAATCATCTTCATCTAATGAGTAAGTCAACGTATGTACCAATATATCCGGATTCACTAATCCCCATTTTAGTAATCCAACGATTGAGAACTATTTTAGTTTTAAGCTATCTAAGAATTTAGATCTCATTAGCACGATCATCATCATGATTCTAAAAACATTGCTTAAAATTATGGGTTTATCACATATTATAAAAATAACACCATATAGATAAATTAAATGCCTTTAATTGAATAACACTTTTATTAATAAATAAATAAGATTGTCTTAAAGTATATGCTTTATCATCATACATGATTGGCTTGTATGCATACTACTTTCAATCTCTCACTTGTACTAAAGCCAATCGCCATGATATTTAATACCCATCTTCTCTAACTGACGATGAAACTGCTGTTGTGTTAAAGCTTTAGTAAATAGATCTACAATGTTGTCTTGAGAGTCCACACGCTCCAGGGTGACATCTTCTCTTTCAATGATTTCTCTAATCAAATAAAATCGCCGCAACACGTGTTTGGATTTCTGATGAGACTTGGGTTCCTTAGCCAGTGCAATAGCTCTGGTGTTGTCATATAATAAAGGTACTGCTCCTCTAATGCTAGGAGCCACACCAAGTTTAGTTATGAACTTCTTCATCTAAACAACTTCCTTTGCAGCTTCACTTGCAGCTATGTACTCTGTCTCTGTCACTGAATCAACAACTGTTTGCTTCTTGGAACTCTTCCAACTCACTGCACCACCGTTTAAGGTAAACACATACCCCGAAATGAATTTACTGTCATCTTGGGCCGTTTGAAAACTTGAGTCTGTGTAGCCCTCTAGTTTCAATTCAGACTCACCGTAGACAAGAAATACATCCTTAGTTCTTCCTAAGTAGTTTAGGATATTTTTCACTGCCTTCCAGTGTTCTTCTCCAGGATTTGACTGATATCTGTGTAGGGTTTTCGGCACATAAACGCAGCGAAAATTAAAAATTTTTGAAACCCTAAAACAGGATCCATGCGAAAATATATTAATTCAGAGGTTAAGATATATTTTACCGATTATTCAAGCCTGAAAGGAGACGATGGAGATTTTGGAACTGCTTCGAATCCTCAACGCAATCCAACGGAACTGCGCCTCTACGGTATCCACACGAACGTCCCGCGAATCGTCACACGATCTGCAGCAAGGAAAGCTGCGGTACTAGCCGCCAAGGATCTGGACTTTTTGAAATTTTTCTCTCTAGTCTCTCTTTAAGAGCGGCTAGGGTTTTGATATCGATGATACCCTAAACGGCTGATATATCATATATATAGCAGTTAAAGGAATTAACCAAAACCTAATCCAATTAGAAATATAAAATCCGAATTTATATATATATATATATATATATATATTATCTTAATTAAGTCTTACTTAATTAATATACATATATATATATATATACAAATTATCCTATTAATTTACATTCATAATTTAAATACTATCAATCATATTGATATATTTAAATCCATACAATTTAAATTAATTCCCTTTTAATTACGTTCTAAGTGTGTGACCCTATAGGTTATTATTATGTTGGCAATAATTTTAAAATCATATTATAAAATTATAAACAGTGAGCGGCATCTAGTAATGCATCACTGCTACCCAAATAATAATAAGATCGGTGATTCGATACAACCTTTTCGTGACCAATGTTTCAATGTAATTTAATCCTTTTAACCTTGACATCCTAGATTAAACTCGAGGCATGGAATGTGTCATCCTCTTCATAATTTAATCTGAGTTTTCTTGATCGATGAGTAGACTATATGAAACAAATCACTATTTGAGCATGGCCATGCATTTCATAGTCCTACTCAATCAAGAGGCCTATGGATATCACCCCTAATATATAGGAGGGTTAAATTCCATCTAGATCACTCATATTCCTCACACGATTCATGATATACCCAATAATCACCTTTATCGTCCACCTATTAAAGGTGGCCTTTGATGATATCAAAGTACATAAATTCTCGTGTAGTAATATAGTGATTTCAGGTCGGAGGATCATTACATCATTGTCACTATGAGAATTGCTTATGACACTTTGCATAATGCTCCACGTAGAATTCTCATGGTGGGTCTGCCCAGTACATTGTTCTCTAACATGTACCTATGCATTGACTCAATATCTCATATATTTATGACCAATGAGATTTGGCCATCAGTCAATCCACATACTAGTCTCAATGTATCATTGTTGTCCCATTAACAATGACACTCGACTAGGGACATTTAAGAGTAATGATACTAATTGTAACTATATGATCTCATGTTCAAGTCACATACTTGAAGCCATATAATTTGTATCACTATTCTAAGGACTTTTATTATGTTAACATTTATATAACGCAGTAAATAAAACCATAATAAAATAATTCAATTATTCAATCAAATATAATATCAAAAAATGTTTAAACAATTACATCAAAGAATTAGCCTCTAAGGCATAAACTCTAACAGTCTCCCACTTGCACTAGAGCCAATCACTCATGTATCTAATACCCATGGAACTAGTGTGACCTTCATACTTATGCTGCGACAAAGCTTTGGTCAGTGGATCTGCAACATTATCATCTGTTGGCACTCTGCTTATATGTACATCTCCTCTATCAATGATTTCACGGATGAGATGGTACCGCCTAAGTATATGCTTGGATCGTTGGTGAGATCTGGGTTCCTTAGCCTGTGCAATGGCTCCATTATTATCACAGTATAGCTCAACCGGATCAACAATGGTTGGAACAACACCAAGTTCAGTGACGAACTTTTTAATCCATACAGCCTCCTTGGCCGCACTAGAAGCAGCAATATACTCAGCCTCTGTTGTAGAATCGGCTACTGTCTCTTTCTTCGAACTTTTCCAGCTAACAGCACCACCATTAAGGCAAAACACAAAACCTGACTGAGACTTATAGTCATCTGTGTCAGTCTGGAAACTAGCATCTGTGTAACCCTTTACTGTCAGTTCGTCTTCTCCTCCATATACCAAGAATGAATCCTTAGTCCTTTTCAGGTACTTGAGGATATTCTTGACTGCTGTCCAGTGACCTTCACCTGGATTCGACTGGTATCTGCTCGTCATGCTCAAAGCATACGAGACATCCGGACGAGTACATATCATTGCATACATGATAGATCCAATTGCCGAAGCATAAGGGATTTTTCTCATACGCTCCTCATCATCATGTGATTTAGGACATTGGGCCTTAGAGATCTTAACACCATGAGACATGGGTAAGTGTCCTCTTTTTTGCCTCTTGCATGCTGAACCGTTTCAGCACTTTATCAATATATGTACTTTGACTTAGGCCGAGCATTTTTCTCGATCTATCTCGATAGATCTTGATACCTAAAATGTAGGTTGCATCGCCCAAATCTTTCATGGAGAAACATTTTCCTAACCATGTTTTTACAGCCTGTAAGGAAGGAATGTCATTCCCAATAATTAATATGTCGTCAACATATAATGCCAGGAATACAATGTGACTCCCACTAACCTTCTTATATACACAAGGTTCATCTTCATTTTTTATGAAGCCAAACTCTTTGACTGCTTCATCAAATCGAAGATTCCAACTCCGAGAGGCTTGCTTCAATCCATAAATGGATCGCTGCAGCTTACATACCTTTCCAGCATCCTTTGGATTGGCAAAACCCTCAGGTTGTGTCATATACACATCCTCAAGGAGATTTCTGTTAAGGAAAGCAGTTTTGACATCCATCTGCCAGATTTCGTAATCATAAAAGGCTGCAATAGCAAGTAAGATCCTGATAGATTTAACCATTGCCACTGGAGAGAAGGTTTCATCATAGTCAACACCTTGAACTTGTTTGAAACCTTTTGCTACCAGTCGACCTTTATAGGTTTGTACATTACCATCCATGTCGGTTTTCTTCTTGAAAACCCACTTGCACCCGATTGGTTTTACCCTTTCGGGTGGATCAACCAAAGTCCATACTTGGTTAGTATACATGGAGTCCATCTCAGATTTCATGGCTTCAAGCCATCTCTCAGAATCTGGTCCATTCATAGCTTCTTGGTAGGAAGCAGGTTCATCATGATCTATGAGCATCACATCGCCGTTTTGAGTCACAAGAAATCCATAATATCTCTCGGGCTCTTGGCGTGTCCTACCAGATCTACGAATGCCTCGTGTAATTTGAGCAGGTTCACTTTCCACAATATCTTGTGGTTCCTGCTCATGTTCCAACTCAGGTTCAATGATATTTTGTGGTTCTCGAACTTCTTCGAGTTCTACTTTCCTCCCACTGTTTTCTTTAGAGACAAATTCTCTTTCTAGAAAAATACCAGTTCGAGCAACAAATACTTTGTTCTCAGAAGGTTTGTAGAAATAATACCCTTTTGTTTCCTTTGGGTATCCCACAAAATTACATTTGTCAGATTTGGGTCCGAGCTTGTCAGAAGCCAGACGTTTTACAAACGCCTCGCAACCCCAAATCTTCATGAACGACATACTAGGACGTTTCCCAGTCCACATCTCATATGGTGTCTTATGAACCGTCTTTGTAGGAACACGGTTAAGTGTGAATGCAGCTGTCTCTAGGGCATGACCCCAGAAGCTTATTGAAAGATCTGCATGACTCATCATCGATCGTACCATGTCCAACAAGGTGCGATTCCTCCTCTCAGACACACCATTCCATTGTGGTGTTCCAGGTGGAGTGAGCTGTGATATAATACCACACTCCTTTAGAAGGTCGTCAAAGTCTTGGCTTAAGTATTCACCTCCTCGATCGGATCGAAGGGCTTTTATGCTTTTGCCAAATTGGTTTTGAACTTCATTCTTGAATTCCTTGAACTTTTCAAAGGATTCGGATTTGTGTCTCATAAGATACACATATCCATATCTACTGAAGTCGTCAGTAAATGTAATGAAGTAATAAAACCCACCTCTTGCTAACGAACTCATGGGTCCGCATACATCACTATGTATAAGTCCCAATACATCGCTAGCCAGTTCACTGTGTCCAGTGAAAGGGGCTTTAGTCATCTTGCCTAATAAACAAGACTCGCATGTCTCATATGATTCAAAATCAAATGAATCCAAAAACCCATCTTTATGGAGTTTGGATATGCGTTTCTCATTTATATGGCCTAAACGACAAGTGCCAAAGATATGTCGAATTTGAATCATTTGATTTAAATCGTTTTGTATTTATGTTATAGATAGGCATTTCTAAATTAAGAATATAAAGACCATTAAATAATTGTGCAACACCATAACATATTTCATTTAAGTAAAATGAACAACTGTTGTTCTTTATGAAAAATGAAAAACCTTTCTTGTCCAAACAAGAAACAGAAATAATATTTTTGCTCATAGCAGACACATAATAACAATCCTCTAATTCTAATACTAGCCCAGTGGGTAAAAATAAATGATAAGTTCCTACGGCTAGTGCAGCAACTTTTGCTCCATTCCCAACTCGTAGGTCAACCTCGCCTTTCGCCAAAGTCCTACTCATTCGGAGTTCCTGCACATTAACACAAATGTGAGAACCACATCCAGTATCTAATACCCATGATGTAGAAGTGGACAAATTGACTTCTATAACATATATACCTGAATCAGAAGTCATACTTCCTTTCTTTTTCTTCAGTTCTTCCAAATAAGCATGACAATTCCTCTTCCAGTGTCCAGATTTTTCACAGAAGTGACGATCACCTTCTTTAGCCACCCCACCTTTAGGTTTTAAAGCCTGTTTGGTTTTGGGATTGGGTTTGGCAGATTTAGATCCTATCTTCTTCTTGCCTTTTCCCATTCCCTTAGCATTCCCCTTTTGCACCATCATTATGGGAGCGGGTCCTGTCTTTTTCATGTTGTTCTCGGCAGTTCTTAACATGCTCAACAACTCAGTAAGTGGTTTCTCAATTTCATTCATGAGGTAATTCATAACAAATTGAGAGTAGCTGCTGTTCAAAGATTGCAAAACAAGATCAGTTTGGGCTTCCGGAGTAATCGGAAACCCAACCTACCAAGGTACTCAATATACCCAATCATTTTCAGCACATGTGGACCAACTGGATCACGTTCACCCATCTTGCAGTGATACAACGCTTTGCTTGTATCATACCTCTCCTGTCGAGCATGCCCTTCGAACAATTTCTTGAGATGCTCGATCATCTCATAAGCATCCATTAACTCATGTTGCTTCTGAAGCTCAGAGTTCATAGTTGCTAGCATGAGACAACTCACTGTCCAGAGCATCATCTTGATGCTTCTTGTAAGCATTATGCTCTACACAGTGGTGCAGTGTTAGCTGGTGCTGCAGGAATGGGCCCATCAAGGATATATAGCTTGCGCTCCTGTTTGAGGACAATCCTCAAGTTCCTATGCCAGTCTAGGAAATTAACTCCACTCAGCTTTTCCTTCTCAAGGACTGATCGTAGTGAAAGACTATTTGTGTTGTTGTTTGCCATTGATATCTACAATTTATAAGTGCAAAAATAATAAGTCAAATTACAGAATTTTGATATTATGTAATTGATAATAGTACATTCAAAATATACCTCCCACTATTTTATTCAAATTAATAGCCCTCACTGCTTATAATTTTATAATATGATTTTAAAATTATTGCCAACATAATAATAACCTATAGGGTCACACACTTAGAACGTAATTAAAAGGAAATTAATTTAAATTGTATGGATTTAAATATATCAATATGATTGATAGTATTTAAATTATGAATTTAAATTAATAGGATAATTTGTATATATATATATATGTATATTAATTAAGTAAGACTTAATTAAGATATAATATATATATATATATATAAAAATTCAGATTTTATATTTCTAATTAGATTAGGTTTTGGTTAATTCCTTTAACTGTTATATATATGATATATCAGCCGTTTAGGGTATCATCGATATCAAAACCCTAGCCGCTCTTAAAGAGAGACTAGAGAGAAAAATTTCGAAAAGTCCAGATCTTTGGCGGCTAGTACCGCAGCTTTCCTTGCTGCAGATCGTGTGACGATTTCGCGGGACGTTCATGTGGATACCGTAGAGGCGCAGTTCCGTTGGATTGCGTTGAGGATTCGAAGCAGTTCCAGAATCAATACAAATCGAATCAACGATTTGCAGGAGAAGTTGCAAGCACTGGAAACTTTCGTGGGTACGAGACTGGTTGGTGAAGAAGGTTCGTTGGCGGACCAATTCAGAGCATCATCTGCTCTATTGGAGAACCTTCGTGCAGAAGTTGCAGATCATGTCGTCGAGTTCAACAGGAAGGTTGACGATCTGACAGTAGATCTGGTGGCTGTCACGAATCGGACCCTCGAAGTGACTGAGCGATTCGAGAAAATGGCTGAAGACATGGCGCTGGTGAGACGTGCTGTGGCTGTTAGCCCTACGAGTGGAGATGGACACTCGACGAAGGTTAGAGTTCCTGAACCCAAAGCCTTTGGGGGCAGTCGGAATGCCAAGGAATTGGAGAACTTTTTATGGGACATGGAGCAATACTTCGTGGCTGCCCATATCCTAGATCGAGAGAAGGTCACGATCACAAGCATGTACCTGACGGAGGATGCTAAACTCTGGTGGCGAACTCGAACTGAGGATGATGTGAGTGCGGGCAGACCGAAGATTGAGACATGGGCTGTTCTCAAGAAGGAATTGAAGGATCAATTTCTGCCTCTCAATACTTCATGGCTGGCGAGGGACAGTCTGAAGCATTTGAAACAGAACGGATCTGTTCGAGAGTACGTGAAGGATTTCAGTTCGTTGATGTTGGACATCAAGAACATGTCTGAGGAGGACAAACTGTTCAATTTCATGTCGGGTATGCAACAGTGGGCGCAGACTGAATTGCGTAGGCAGGGTGTCAAAGACCTACCCACAGCAATTGCAGCGGCTGACAGTCTTGTAGACTACAAATTTTCTGGCCCAAATGCTGCTGATGGAAAAAAGAAGCAAGCGGGAAAGAAAGACAAGGGCGGTTTCAAAGATGGCAGGAAGGACAAGAAATCGAAGAAAGGTGGTGACAAACAGTCAAAACCTAAAGCTGATGGACAGTCCAAGGACAAGAGCAAAGGTTATTTTATTTGCGGCGGTCCCCATCGAATGAAGGAATGCCCAAAGAAAGAGAAAGTGAATGCCCTGATTGCGAATGACTCGAATGAAGAAGGAACATCAGATGGTCCAAGAATGAACCCATTGCAACTGTTAGGTGCTTTGCAGACCCAAAAGGCAAAGACACCCACTCCACGTGGACTGATGTATGTGTCAGTGGTTGTTAATGGCCGGGAAGTGTTGGCCATGGTAGATACTGGTGCTACCAACAACTTTGTTGCAGAAAGGGAAGTGGAAAATCTGAAATTGGACTTGCAGCGAAATGCAAGCAAAATCAAGGCTGTAAACTCTGAGGCACAACCTATTCGTGGCACAGCAGTGGCAAATTTGAAGGTTGGCCCATGGGAGGGAAAGTGCAGCTTGATGGCAGTTCCTTTGGATGACTTTGATCTCATCCTAGGAATTGATTTTCTGATGACGGCGAAGTGCATGGTGATGCCTCATCTTGGAGGACTAATGATCACTGATGACAAGATGCCGGGTTTCGTGAATGCTATATACCCAAATCTGGAGAAGAAGGAAGGCAAGCAAAAGACTGGTTTATTGTCTGCGGTGCAGCTTGAGTCTGGGCTTAAAAGAGGCGAAGAAACCTATTTGTGTGCTTTGATTGAGATCAAGCCGGGTGTAGTCCAAGAGGTGCCAGATGTTGTTGCTAAGTTGCTGGACAATTTCAAAGATGTGATGCCTCCAGAACTACCGAAGACCCTTCCTCCAAGACGTGCTGTTGATCATAAGATAGAATTGGAGCCGGGTGCAAGACCCCCTGCTCAAGCTCCTTATAGGATGGCGCCTTCTGAGTTGGTAGAGTTGAGAAAGCAATTAACAGAGTTGCTAGAATCTGGCTTTCTGCGACCCTCCAAGGCTCCTTATGGTGCACCTGTGTTGTTTCAGCGGAAACAAGATGGCTCGATGAGGATGTACGTGGACTACAGGCCACTGAATAAGGTCACTATCAAAAACAAGTACCCTATTCCTAATGTTGCTGACTTGTTTGATCGTTTGTCCCGAGCCAAATACTTTACGAAGTTGGACTTGAGAGCTGGGTATTGGCAAGTGAGAATTGCTGCTGGTGATGAAGCTAAAATAGCCTGTGTGACAAGGTATGGTTCATATGAATTTCTTGTTATGCCGTTTGGCTTAACCAATGCCCCTGCTACTTTCTGTAATCTTATGAGCGACGTATTTTATGAGTATCTAGATAGATTTGTTGTTGTTTATCTAGATGATATTGTTGTATATAGTGAAACACTAGATGCTCATGTGGAACATCTAAGATTAGTATTTCAAAAATTTAGGGAATATCAATTATATGTGAAAAAAGAGAAATGTGAGTTTTGTAGAGCAGAGGTCATGTTCCTTGGGCACTGGATTAGCCAAGGACAGGTGAGAATGGATGAGAGAAAAGTCTAAGCCATTGTTGAATGGACTGCTCCTACAAAAGTTGCTGAGTTGAGATCATTTCTGGGATTGGCAAACTACTATCGAAAGTTCATCAGGGGGTATTCAAAGATAGTGTCTCCCCTGACTGACTTACTCAAGAAGGATAATAAGTGGGAATGGACAGCGGGATGTCAAGA
Source organism: Panax stipuleanatus (assembly GCA_020205555.1). Lineage (NCBI taxonomy): Eukaryota > Viridiplantae > Streptophyta > Magnoliopsida > Apiales > Araliaceae > Panax > Panax stipuleanatus. Next base: position 13,913,272 of record CM035118.1, on the reverse strand, counting down.
AGCGTTCGAGAGATTAAAAGAAGCTGTGTCATCTGAACCGGTGTTGAAGCTTCCTGACTTTGAAATTCCTTTTGAGGTGTATACGGATGCGTCGGACAGGGCTATTGGTGGGGTGTTAGTGCAGAACAAGCATCCAGTTGCCTATGAAAGCCGAAAATTAAAGGATGCTGAACAAAGTTACAGTAATCACGAGAAGGAGATGACTGCAGTGGTGCATTGCTTGGAAACATGGAAACACTACTTGCTGGGTACGAAGTTTGTGGTGGTGACAGACAATGTAGCCAACACCTACTTCAAGACTCAGAAGAAGCTGACCCCTAAGCAGGCTCGTTGGCAGGAATTCTTGGCGGAGTTTGATTTCGTGTGGGTACACCAACCTGGTATGCAGAATTCAGTTGCTGATGCATTAAGTAGAAAGGTGGTACAAGAGTTTGTTGCTGCTCTCTCGGTGGTTGAGACAGAGTTCCTGGACAAGATCAAGGAACTATCCCAAAGTGATGTTGTTTACCAAAGACTTCGTTCGCAAGTGCAGGAAGGGCTGGTTCGAAGATATTGGGTTGAAGATGAGTTGCTTTATGCAAAAGGCAGTAGATTGTATGTCCCTTGTGGAGGGGGCTTGCGGAGGCAGATTATGCATGAGACGCATGACACAAAGTGGGCTGGTCACCCAGGCATTGAGAGAATGTTGGCATTGCTGTCTCGTTCGTACTACTGGCCTAAGATGGAAAATGACGTTGAGGCGTATGTCAAGTCTTGTCTAGTGTGCCAAGTGGACAAGCTTGAGAAAAAAAGTGAAGCAGGCTTGTTGCAGCCTCTTCCCATTCCTGACAGACCATGGCAGTCAGTGTCGATGGACTTTATTTCTGGGTTGCCGAAGGTTGATGGGATGAGATCAATATTTGTTATAGTTGATCGTTTTTCCAAGTATGCGGTGTTCATCCCTGCACCACATTCTTGTACGACAGATGTTGCTGCTAACTTATTTTTCAAGCATGTTGTTAAATATTTTGGGTTGCCTGAAGATATCATAAGTGATCGAGATACTCGGTTCACGGGCAGGTTTTGGACAGTTCTGTTTGGTTTGGTTGGGTCTGAATTGAAGTTCAGTACAGCGAATCACCCTCAAACGGATGGTCAGACTGAGAGGATGAATCAGCTGCTCGAGGAGTATCTGCGACATTATGTTACTACGAGTCAGAAAAATTGGCTGGAGTTGTTAGAACCAGCTCAGTTTTGTTATAACTTGCATCAATCTTCTGCAACGGGTATGAGTCCCTTTGAGCTGAGCATGGGTTATCAGCCGAGGACTCCAAATGATGTGGCTGTGCAGCGTACCGGAGGTAATTGTCCTGCTGCTTACAGATTTGCAAGAGCTAGAACAGAGTTGATTGCAGAGGCAAGAGACAGCTTGAGCAAAGCAGTGAGAAGGATGAAGAAGTATGCTGATGCACACAGGAGGCCGCTCGAGTTTAAAGTGGGAGATATGGTGTTGTTAAAGCTGACACCACAAATTTGGAAGAAGATCAGTAGTAAGACTGTGCATAGGGGTTTGATTCCGAAGTATGACGGTCCTTTCGAAGTGTTGAAAAAGGTTGGGGCTGTGGCTTACAGATTGAAGCTTCCCGACAGGTTAAAAGTACATCCAACATTCCATGTGAGTTACCTAAAACCATTCCAGCAGGAATTGCTAGATGCTGGTCGGAAACAAGTCAAGAGGGCTCCACCAGTGATCCGAAAGCAGTTTGATAAGGATGTTGAAAAGATTTTGGCTCATAGGACTGAAGGTCAGAGCAAGAAAAATCGCAGAACTGATTATCTTGTGCATTGGAAAGGTGAAAACGAGGTAGACGCGAGTTGGGAAAGAGATGTAACATTATGGCAGTTTGAGAAACAAATTGCAGAGTATTGGGCACACCCACCGACAAAGACGTCGGGCTCTTCTGGTGGGGGTGGTTTGTTAGCCCCTTAGTGGGTTGACACGCACTTGGCATGCGGGACGCTCAGATAGCATGCCAAGTCTAGCCTTGACACACAACAAGGCTTCCTGAGCATCAGTGTGCAGCAGCGTGCGGCAACAGTCGGCAGCGTGCTGCAGCGTGCGGCACCAGGCGGCAGCCAAGGGCGCTGGGCGCACTTAACCAGCAAGTGGGTTTTGGACACTCGGCCATTTGGGCCATTGAGCAGCGTTGTGCAGCAGTGGTTGACACTATGCAGCAACTTGGGTCATTGGGCAGCAACTAGGCCTATGTCAGAAAACTATCAATTCTAGAGGGTCTACATTATGACTCCTCAGACACACCTGATGTCCAGTCGTGGCAACTTGGTTTTTTTCTTAAGTGCTACTATAGGGGAGGGGTACTCCGTGAAGGTTACCCGGGACCATGGGCAGGTGCCATGGACGATGCGTGCGGGACGTTGGGGCATTGTTGGGCTCCCCTCCAATAATGTCAAACATCAGATTGGTGGCTTGGATTGGATCATCAAAGATCGTTCATGAGCTGGGCATGAACAAGCAAGAACGCTGTTGGACAGGCGTTGGGCATGGCACAAACTTTGGGCTGGCATGTCAAGGCATGGCATGGGTTGGCACCCAGCATGCAAGCATGGCATGGGCTGGTGCCCAGCATGCAACAAGGCTGAAGCATGTGGACAGACGAATGGGCTGGACATGCACAACAGACTTGGACAGCACCTTGGGCAAGTGCTGGGCTAGTTGGAAATTCGTGGGCTAAAATGGACAGCATCTTGTGGCAACATGATTGGGCAACTTCGTGGGCTGAGATATAAACAATGTGGGCTGATACACTGGTGGGTGAGGACATCAAAAAGATGGGCTGACACTGTGGGTAGTTAGGATTGGTTGACTGGAGCAAGACCCAACTGACAGGCAGTTGTGGGCAGTTGCTGGCAATCAACCTCTATGCACATGACTGGCATGTCTCCAGCCAGTTGCACATCATGGGGTGCACATATTCTGCTGGTGGGCAGCTTGATGGATAGTTATATACATCATGGGATGCCCATATCTGCTAGTGGGCAGTTGGCAAGCAGTTATGAATTCAAAATGCTAGTTTCCTATTGGTTCTGAATGTCCTAGCAGTTGGGGGTGTCAACTGCAGCCTATGTGTATAAATATGTACAACCAGGGGGCTTGGCAAGGCAGAGATCACTGAGCAAGTGTAGCCTGCGAGCCCCTAGTCATATATTGTATATCCTTGTTATTGAGTGAGCAATAAAAGGTTGCTGACTGGTTGTATGAATCACGGGATCTACGGTCAAACCCATGAACCTAGATCCGGTTACCATAATGGACATGTTCGAGTTGTATAGCTAGCTTGCAACCCTTTGTAAATGTAAATAAAAGGGACCTTAAAACGGTTATTCGGATTTAAGGTCTCAACATAGTAAGATCATTGATTGTGGTGTTCAGGTCACTTCGATGGCTTTAATGCCCATAAGAGGCCCGACACATGTATATATTTATTTTCAAGGATGCTTCGCATCTTGAATAAAATTAAATCAAGTCGAATATGGAATAAAATAGAAGTATCAAAGGGCTTCAATTCCAATGCGAGCGAAAGGGTTTGAAAACCTCTTTTCAAAACAACATTTTCATATCTTGTCTAAAAATGGACTTTTCATTAAACCAAACCCTTCGTATATAGGTCCAACGAAGCATAACACTACTTTCAAATAAAGCACTTAGGCCCAATTAACTGCAATACACACGCACACGATGATTAGGGAATGAAAAGCGCGGTAACTATGTTCACGAAAGTCGGGGGGTGCCTAACACTTTCCCCCGCTTAATCAAGCCCCCGAACTCTATGAATCTCGGTTTTCAAGACCAATTAAACAGAGTCAAATATTGGGCCATATTGTCAAACCTTTCAAAACTCGGTTGAGTTAGTACAACCATTTTAACTCATACCAGCTGGCGGCTCTGTCTAATTCGGACCAATTAAAATTAATCTTTTCAAATCGTCGACATTATATGTTGATTTTTTCAAAAATCTCACCCTTTAAGCAAAGATAAAATTAACATATAACATCTAAAGGGTAGAGAACCAAACTCCAGGAATTGAAAATTTTCCCGGCGTCGACAGGCAACACTAAACATTAAGTCTCTACAGCTAATGCAACAACCTTTGCTCCATTTTTCACTCGTAGGACGACCTCATCCTTGTTCAGCTTTCTACTTCTGACTAGTCCCTGTACAGTATTACATATGTGAGAACCAAAGTCGGTATCCAATACCCAAGTAGAATTATGACCTTCAGAAAAATTAATTTCAAATATGAACAAACTTGAAGCTTTTCCAAGCTTCTTTTGCTTTTATTTCGCAAGGTACTTTTCACAGTTCCTCTTCCAGTGACCAGGCTTGTTGTAATGGAAGCATATTCCTTTGCTGTCTCGATCAGGTTTTTTATCGTCCTTTTTCTTCGCCTTGCCCTTAGCCTTCTTATTTTTCTTCTTTTTAGAAGATACATTGGGCATCTTCCTTTTCTTAGATGAATCATCTACCATTAAGACATAGTCCCGCTTAGGATGGGAAATGACCTTCAACAGTTTTCCACACGTTAAGTAACTCAGGCAAGCTGATGTCCAACGTGTTCATGTGAAAATTCATAACAAATTGTGAGAAGGTGTCCAGGAGTGATTGCAAGATCAAATCTTGACTTAACTCCCCATCCATGCTGAACCCCAATTGTTCTAGTTGTTCAATCAAATTAATCAACTTTAGACAATGTGTCTCAACAGTAGTGCCCTCAGACATGCGAGATCGGAAGAGCTTCCTAGATATCTAATACTTAGCAGTCCTACTTTGCTCACCATATAATTCTTTTAGGTGCAGCAAAATAAAATAGGCATCCATTTTCTCATGTTGACGATATAGCTCGTTACTCATGGATCGCGCATGATGCACTATGCTATAGATGCATTATTTTGCCACTTTCTAAAAGTAGCAATCTCTTCCTCAGAGGCTGTTTCTGCAACTTTTGTAGGGACATGTGAATCTTGGATATAAGAAAGATTTTCAGCAGTGAGAATAATTCTCAAATTTCTTAACCAGTCCGTCTAATTTGGTCCAATCAACTTGTTAGCATCAAGTATGCTACACAATGATAGTGAGTGTGACATTTTTCAAATTCTGCATGTGAAATAAAATAACATTTTAGCATACATTCATTAATTAATTACCAAAATAAATTAGGTCTTATTTTAAATTGGTATCTCCCACTATTTTTTATCAAACTATATTACCCTCATAATATATAGTTCGACAAAACTAAGTAAAGATCTGCTTAATGAGAATAAGGATCCTATTTCAAATATATATAGCTTTGCGTGTGCACAACAAACTATATATAAATAAATAGGTAGACAACTTTTTTCAATTACATCACCATGTAACTCCTTATATTTTGTCTCTTAGACCATTATGGTCAAGTGTGTGCACATCCGAACCAAAATGATCTTAGTTAAGTCCGACCCAGCATTTCCATATAAGTGAAGAGAAAATTACAGCCCTTGTGTGTGCACAACAAAGCGGTAATGTTCAATTCTTTATAAACATAAAATGTAATAAAACAACATCTTAAATATTTAATACTCGCCTTGTGTGTGCACAACAAATTCATATTAAATATTTAATACTCTATTGTTTTATCATGCTAAAAGGCGACGTTCGATATTTCAAATATCTTTGAACGTTACAACTTAATATAATTTCTTTGAGGGGTTTATTATTTAATTGTCTCATCTTGTTTAGCGCGCATGCACACACACACACACACACACACACACACACACACACATATATATATATATATATATATATATTATGAGTCATATTAAATGACATACGAAGCATGTTGTATAATATATAATATATATAGTATAGCATGCATATAGAATACTATATTATACCGGATTGATTATGAACTTTTATTCTAGTTTAGTTCACTCGAGCCACCAAGTGAACCAAAAGGGCAAATCTAGGGATGTAAGAATTAAATTTAAACATAACTATTACATTTAAATTCCGGGCTGCATTACAAACGGGTCTTTATGAGCTCCTTGGTCCTTGGTCTCCAATTCTTCAAGATAATTCTAACTAATCCTATTACATAAACTATTTACATTAAATAGAAACTTTGATCAGCAGTCAAAGGGAAGTACATAGGAGGGAGATAGAAATTACATTAAGAAAAATTAGAGAAGACGAGTTACGCAGACTCCATTTAATAAAACTCATGCATTCATGCATTCAACTAAAATAAAATCCAATCGCATTGGTCAACAGTTCATAATCAACCCCATTTATTTTATACACATCAACGTATGTATCAATAAATAACATTCATCTCATGAATCAAAAATCCATTCCATATATGCATCGATATCATTTAATGGGGAAAAGTTTTGCTAATATTTAGTTTTGAAACAAAATAAACTCTTTTATTTTAATCAAAAATCAAATTTGAATTAAACTCCTTTAATTTTTTAGCAATCTTAAATCTTATTTCAGATAAAATAAACTCCTTTATTTTAAACTTTTATCAATTAAATAAACCATTTATTTCAATTGAAGAAAAAAAATAAAAATAAAAATCAAATTCTGTCTAGGGGAGGGTGCAGCTGCGCTGCCCTTCGGGAAATCTGACACTGTCGCAGAACATGAAACCATTTCTGTTTTGCCCAAAATCCGATCCAATCGCATATGATACATACATGGAATCACAAAGATTGATAATTAGCATATAGGTAGGCTTTGATACCACTGTTAGGTTTGCATGTAGCGTGATTACGAAATCAAATTGCATAATTAAAGCAGAAGCGCAACAAAAGTGAATTTTAAAGTTTTAATGCAAACCATCACCATGATCATCATATATGCTTAGTTATCAATACATACAAGAAGGAGAAGAAGATGAAATTCATACCCTTGTAGATCAAGCTTCCACATGTACGAGTTTTACTCCAACTTGAATTCACGAGATTGATTCCTTCCTTTGATCAATACAAGCCACCCAAGCGTTTGGCCTCTAGAGGTGATCCACCAAGGAAGAAGAAGAAGAACTAAGAAGGTGGATGTTTGGCTAAACCTTAATTCTATCTCTATAGAATATCTGTACTCTCCCAATGCTAAGAATAAGTGTGTAACCTCTTTTTTATAATAAGACTTTCTTATTTATAGATGTAGGCAACCCTTTTAAACTATTTATGCTTAGAGTTTTATATTAATTAATTAAACCCTTTTAATTAATTAGGTTTTCAATCCTATTGGGAATAATTAAACTCTTTTAATTAATTAGCCTCCTAAACTTATTAGGAATATATATGAGAGAGAGATTATCTTATTAATTAATTTCCAAACTCTTTTAGGAATTAAATAATAATAATAATAATAATAATAATAATAATAATAATAATAATAATAATAATAATAATAATAATAAGACTTCTCTTATTAATTTATATTTAATATTTCAAAAATATTAAATAATAAATATTAAGCTATTTAATTTATTATATCACCATAGATTAAATTAAATATACTTAACTTATTATTACGATTATGTCATTAGCTTCTTTAATAATTATTCTTCCTTTTATGGTGTGACCCTTTAGGTTCTCCATATTAAATTGGTTGTGAATACATCAATTAGAACAATTCTAATCTTATTTAAATAAATAAATTAATTAAACTAATAATTTATTTAAATAAATAATATTTATTCTACAATAAGAGTAAGCCCCCTTAGCGTTCAACGACTTTCCAAATAATATAGATTTCAACATTAATCATAAAAGAACATTTGAGTAAATACTTACCGTACAATATTCTACCATAATGTCCCAATTAAATATAAGACATAGATTTTCAAGTTTTATTTTATTTAATTATATGTATTCCGATCCTAAATGTACAAACTCCGATAATGCAAATTAGAAACTACTTTTTAATTTTATTCTATTTTGGCTAAGGACTACTGAGTTTTCATTTATCGAATCACATATGACATTCACTTCTTTTACTATAAGTGGTAGGTCCTTTATTGATCATTCATTATCTTCATGTATAATTAATTATACCTAAACATACCCTTTGATATACCCTGTAGACGTCAGGAAAAAATTCGCGGGTCGGGTCACAACCCGGATCTTTCTCTCTTCCGAAGTTATCTCTACCCTTACTCTTTTTATTGTAAAAAAGGTTTTGAAAGGTTTTTTAGGAAAAGGCCAACATGTATCATGTCGACGATTGAACATTTTTACAGAGTCGCCAGTTGGTAGATTTGAAATAGTTGTACCAACTTAATCGAGTTTTGTTTGAAAGAGGCCCAATTGCTGGACACTGTCGAAACTTGATCTTTGAAAACAAAGTTTTGAGTTCGGGGGCTTGGTTAAGTGTGGGGAAGGTGTTAGGCATCCCACAACTCCCATGTAAACACGGTACAACATTTTTTCAATATTTTCCTTAAAAAAACTTAAATGTGTGTGTGAATGCTGTTTGAAAATTGGGCCTATATTTGATAGAAAGCATGTATATGCATCGTTGAACCTATATACGAAGGGTTTGATTTGATTTTGCAAAAAGTCTTTGATTTGATTTGTAAAAGTGTTTGATTTGATTTGCAAAAGTTTTTTTTCCGAAAAGATTTAAAATGATATTTTGAAAAGCAGCATATCAAACCCTTACGCTAACATAGGAATTGAAGCATATCGATACTTCAGATTTATCTTTTTTCCAGCCTTTAGGCACAATTTGAATGGTGATTCTTGGGCTACGAAGCATCCTCGACCACAATATATATACAAGTGTCAGTCTCCTCATGGGCATGATAGCTATCGGAGGGACTCTGACACGACAAACCATATTTTCATTATGTTTAGACCTTAAATTCGGATAACAGTTTTAAGGTCTTTTGTATATACATTTTTACAGAAAAACTGGCAGGGTACATTTGTAAAGTGGAGTTTGTCCATCGTGGGAATCAGATTCTGATCAGTTTGATCATGAATTCCATGATTCCTAGGCTTACATATGAATAGCCAATAAACCTGCACAGCTTAAATTTGTACAAAAAAAAGAGATATATCCCAAATGTTGCCAGAACCAAGGATTCATTAGTAAATCCTAGTTCGCACCTGGCCGAAGCGTCTCGTTCCCACTAGATAGCGATCTAAGGGCCACGAGGTTGCTTTTGTAACTAAAACTAGAAAAATGGCTAGATTTAAATAAGTCTCAGCCATTCTAGCTTCCCGATTTCGTCTGTACCGATTTTGAACCGTTTGAGAACTAGAGTTGGCGAGATTTAAATAAATCTAGTTCGCCCGCAGATATGTCAGTGCCAATTCATATAAAATGAATATTTAAGCAATAATTTAATAAAAGCGAGTAAAGCAATATATATATACAGTTATATATATAAAAGCTGTAAAGGGCGGTGGGTTTTCACGTCGGTGCCCGGACTGGAATTGAAATATATATATATATATATATTGACAGAAAAGTAGTCAACCAAAACTGGGAAGATAACCCAGTGGTGGTGAAGGCTGCTTATATATGCATATTTATATATAAAAGCAGTAAAAAGGCCACAGAATAATCCAGGCCGAATTGAAATATAAATGTACAGAAAAGTAGTCAACCAGTGACTGGGAAGATAACCCAGTAATGGTGAAGGGTGCAAAAATAGTATAAAGGCCACAGAATGATCCAGGCCAAACTGAAATATAAATATATATATATATATAGACAAAAATGTAGTCAACCAAGACTGGAAAGAGAACCCAGTGGTGGTGAAAGTTGCTTATATATGCATAAATATATATTAAAGCAGTAAACTACCTCGAATTTGACATCCGGGCTTAACAAAATTGAAAAGAAAGTATATATACAGTTAAATATATACAAAAAATCCAAACCAGGACTGGGAAGATAAACCAGTCCGGCGAAGTTACTTATAACGAAGATGCAAGTATGCTGAAGTTGCTGGAAGTGACGGATCGTCAATTTAAGTTGTAGAAATGCCAGAAAATGATTTTATGCACAAAAATGTACCAAAAGTTGACAAAAACGGCCACAGAACTAAATTTCGGGCATATTTAGAAAACGAAACTTGATATGCAAGTGTATAAAAGTGCAAAGAAGTAGTATTGATTTGCTGATCATAAAAATACTCACAATGGACTGCTACATGGGCTTTTTACCAAATCGTAGGCTTTAAACGTCCAAATTTATCGATTATTTTCTGATATGTGGTAGAATGTGGGTATATCTACATGTTAGAGTGAAAAAATTTGGGTTTGGAAGACTTGAAAATGACTGAAAATCAAACGGGCAGAGGTTCGGAGTGTTTTTGAATTATGAAAATAAGAGGTGGTGCCCTCTTATTTATAGGCCAGGGAGCCTCCACCCTACCTGTTTCTGCCACAGGTAGAGGCGCAGCTCCTCTGGTGGGGCTCACGTGCCGGGTTCGGTCATCTCGAAGTACATGCACTCTGAGCAACGCGAGGTCGAAGTTAAAACATTCTAACTTTTAATCGGAGCGTTCATTTGAGGCGTGCGATACCTTTTTGGAAAGCCCTCGCCGAAAGTGTCACAATGACATAGGATAAAACATTTTCCGGGACCAAGAAGACGGGTTCATAACCAGGTCTTTGATTCCTCACAGTTTGTCCGTTGAGCTATCTTGCGCTGTTCTCACTCGGGATCATTGTTATGGTTCGTTCTAACCTTGGTGGCATCAATTTGGCTTGAGTTTGACTGAATTGACTTAGAGTTAGTAAAATAACCGTTTTCCCCTCCTGGGGTTGCCTTTGGTGTCGGTTTGGCCTTTGGTTGACTTTCTGGGACTATTTCCAAGACTTGGATCCCATTCGAGTCTGTTGGTCCTCAATGTTATCTCTGAGGCTGACTTGGTCATTCCAGGTTTTCCTCTGAAGATGTTGTGAGTCTTCAGGTTTGTTCCTGAAGTTGACCTGACTTCCCGGGTTAAGACCGGGGATGACCTATACCTCCCAGGTTGAGACTGGGGCTGATTTGTACCTCCCGGGTTGAGATCGGGGCTGACCTGTACCTCCCAGATTGAGATTGGGGCTGATCTGTAGTTCTCAGGTTGAGACCCGGGCTTACCTGTACTTCTTGAGTTGAGACCAGGGTTGATCTGTACCTCCCGGGTTGGGACCGGGGCTGACCTGTACTTCCTGGGTTAAGACCGGGGCTGATCTGTACTTCCCAGGTTGAGACCGGGGCTGACCCTTACTTCCCGGGTTGAGACCGAGCTGATCTATACCTCTCGGGTTGAGATTGGGGCTGACCTGTTGACCCGGTATTGAGACCGGGGTTGACCTATACCTCCCAGGTTGAGACCTGGCTGACCTGTACTTTTCGGGTTGAGATCGGGGCTGACCTTGTACCTCTCAGGTTGAGACCGGGGCTGACCTGTACCTCCCGGGTTGAGACCAACGCTAACCTGTACTTCCCGGGTTGAGACCGGGGCTGACCTGTACTTCTTGAGTTGAGATCGGGGTTGGGTTGAAGACCCAATTTGAGATCGGGGTTGATCTGACGGCCTGATTTGAGATCGGGGTTGATTTGATGGCCCGATATTGAGATCAGGGTTAATTTGACGGCCCGATTTGAGATCGGGGTTTATCTGACTTCCCGATATTAAGATCGGGGTTGATCTAACTGCCCGATTTGAGATCAGGGTTTATTTGATGGCCCAATATTAAGATCGGGGTTAATCTGACGGCCTGATTAGAGATCGAGGTTGATTTGAGGGCCCGATATTGAGATCGGGGTTAATTTGATGGCCCGATTTGAGATCGGGGTTGAACTGATGGCCCGATATTGAGACCGGGGTTGAGTTGACATTCTGATATTTTTGATCGGTTGATCTGATAATATTCTTGCCCTCCTACAGTGTTAGTAATAGGAAACAAAATTTTGAGTGTCTACATACCCTTACACTATGTTTCTGAGTTTTAAACTGTGTAATGAATTGTCTATAAATGCAAGCTCTTCTCTTCTTTTTTTCATTTGCTGAGAATTCCAAGTGGAGCTAGTATACTGAGATATAGAGAGAGTAAGTTAGAGTGTTAGGAGTTGGGAGAGCAAGCAAGGGTTGAAAACATGAACTATTAGCAGAGGTATAATTCTATACCATGCTCTTCATTTTTTTGAATTTCTTGAGTTATTGATTGTGTAAATTAGATTGTAATTGGGTTATAGATTATTTTGTTAAAGTGTTATATAAGCATGATAAAACTACAATGTGACTGTTCTGAATCGAATTCATGAAGGAAATTGGTGTTTGGTTTTGAAACTGCCGAGCAGAAAGCTGCTCTGCCTCTGGCTGGAGCCCTGCGTAGCTACGCCAGTTGTATACTGGCCAGCGGCGCAGCTGCGCCAGTCTCAGTTTCTGGTTTTTGCTTCCTGCTTCAAATCTGATGGTGCTAATTAGTTGATACCACTTTGAGCAAACATAAAAGTTGGTGGTAACTCATATTACATGTTTCTTGGTACTACATGCATGATTTTAGCCATGTTAGAATGTATATCATGAAATGGAAAGCGTATATTTTAAAGAAAAACTTATAGTATTAAAATGAAACTTATAGTTTTAAATATGAACGTTGACATATACGTGAGACGTGTACATTCTGATTTTGAAAAGCATGATCGTATGGTTTATATTGACATGAAATACATGTTTAAAGTGTTGAACACACACTAGTATACATGATTGAAGACTACGTTTATTTCAAAGGGACAAATTTAGAGTTTTTGACATATATATGATGTTTATATTTTGAACATGATATATGGTTTAGATATGCATGATATGTGAGTCTAAGGTATTGAGGATACACTAGAACACATTGTTTACATTGAAAATGATTTCAAAAGCAAAACTTGGACTTTTTGCAAACTAAGTTGCATGATCATAGTGTATTAGTGTTCTGACATTTTGAGCATACATGCTAGTGCATTTAACATCATTTAGATGTCATGTATGTGCACACACCTTGATAAATACTACGAAAATTAGCTAAGCATGAACTAGACATGTTTTTAAAGTAACAAAGGACGCTAGATATGCGTATATGATGAATGTATGTGAGCATGTGTATTGAAGGACGTTTAGCATGTTATGTGTAATACCTATGCATGCTAGAGAACCAAAGTAGAATCAGAGGCCAAAAAGCCAAATTTGGTCTGGACAGGGAGCTGCGCAGCTGCGCCCCTCCCAGGTCTAAATGTGGCGCAGCTGCGCCACAGGGCAACTTTTCCTGACTATTTTAAATGTGGTATGAACCTTGTGGTAGGATCGCATTGTTATCCTGAGTTATAAAACAGAGTCTAACTAATGACTTGAGTGTTTATTGATGTACTGGTGATATTAAACCCAGAATTGATAAATTTTCCTATGATTTGCAAAATGCAAGGACAATATGATTATATATTTATGAGTTTTAAGTATGTGTCGAACATATAGATAAGTAATTGTGTGATATATAGTATGGTTAAGATATAACTATACGTACCTAACGCTACTAAGCGTATGATAGGAAAATGAAACAAGGTTCTAAGAACCAAGATAGAAAATAATATAATACTTATTATTATATTGAGAATGTATGAATGTATGACTAATGGATATGAATCCATGATTATGTAACTGTGTAGGATTACACGAAGCGCAAATATCTTTACGCAACTAAGTCGTAGTTGTTAAACTACGAGTCAGGCAAGTCTTTCAGTTCCTATTTGATATATGAATTCAATAACTGTTAGTTGAATTATATTATGCTGTGATAATGTGAACTTATATATGAACTGTATATGAGATATAAATGAGATTGAAAATTGATCTTTGATGATATACTTGTTATGTGAAAAGTAACATGCGTAGAAATATAAATTGTTTATAAATGCATGAATTGAGTATGATGTTGTATGCTATTTGTTGCATGAAAACTGTTAGAATTGCTGACCTGTCGAGCTCACTCTTGCAAATAACCACTTTTGCAGGTTAAGGATCCACGGTAAAGATTTCGTGCTTCTTGATTGATAAAGATAGATAGTATCGCATTGAAGAATATTACTTAGATTATTGTCTGGACCATGTTTAGGTTCTATATGATGTACTGGATAGTTGCTTACACTATTTAATACTTGTTGTATTGTAAAAATGTATTAATTAATACATAGAGGATATCGAGTTGAGTTGTAAACGTTTATACGATAACTCAAATAAGAAGGAATCATATTATATAGTTGATTCAAGATTTGTAATTGATATCAAAGTTATGAAATCAATAAAAAGATTTTATTCAAAGGATATTGAAAAGTTTAAGTTATTCCGCATTTTAGTAACATCGGATATGATGTATAGACAGGAATGGTAAATGACTAAGATTGTAACTTGTAAAAGTTTGGAGTCATTATACGAGATCCTGATAATGAAAATAATTTATATTTTAAATTGTAATAAAGCATTCTTTTAGTAATGAATAAAAGATGTAAATATTTGACTAATAGTATCGTGACTGCACCGGATCCGAGAAAAGAGAGGAACCCGGATTTGGGGGCGTCACAATTATTATTATTATTTTTTATAAAAAGGTTACTTCTATCGCTTTCTATATCCGATAATTATTCCGTTGTGGGATCCACCAAAGATTGCGCCGTCGTATGAATATTCTCCGACAAAAAGAATATTCCACGACCAAACGAATATTCTCCGACAACAATGAATATTTTATAACCACTTGCTTACTTTGTAAAATTTGCACATATCACCCTTAACTTTAATCTTTTATCAATTTAACTATTTACTGAATAATAATAAGAAAAATTAAATACTTTTATTTCATAAAATTCGGGGTCTTACATTGACCTACCTTAGTCTACTCTCGCGCCTTTGTCGACGTCGAAAAAAAATCCGCGGGTCGGGTCACAACCCGAATCTTTCTCGCTTCCTAAGTTATGTCTACCCTTACTCTTTTTGTAGTGAAAAAGGTTTTGAAGGGTTTTTTAGAAAAAGGCCAACATGTATCATGTCGACGATTGAATGTTTTACAGAGTCGCCAATTGGTAGATTTGAAATGGTTGTACCAACTCAACCGAGTTTTGTTTGAAAAGAGGCCTAATTCTTGGACACAGTCGAAACTTGATCTTTGAAATCGAAGTTTTGAGTTCGAGGGCTTGGTTAAGTGTGGGGAAGATATTAGGCACCCCACAACTCCCGTGTAAACACGATACCGCATCTTTTTAATATTTCCCTTTTAAAGCTGCAATGTGTGTGTGAATTGTAATACCCGAGAATTTCATATATTATTAAATAAATATATTAATGGAAATGAGAATTTATTTGAATATAAATGATTTTGTGTTATGAGATGAATTAATTCAATTATATATAATTGAATAATTATAATAATTGAGAAATTGGTGGAGTTTGTGATAAACTCGTTGATTGCCTTGTGTGGCACAGTGACGTAATATAAGAATGATTATATTAATTTAAGCGAACAATTAATCTATATTAATTGTTAATCGAAGAATATTAATTAACTGTTATAAAATACTAATGAGGATTGATTAATAATATGTGATTATTATTGCAAGAAACATAATAATAATGAGCAACGTGTTTATAAATATAATAAGATTTATATCAAAGTGATAGTTAATCATATAAAGGTTAATTAAATTGTTATGGAGGTTAACAATTATATTGATTGATGTAGGATATGTGTATATTATTAATTAATATTCAATTTATAAGATGAGAAATTATATGTGCAAGCATGCGAATTAAATGTATAGTAACTATATGTTATGATATGTGTAGGTGACAAATGATGTGTGGATATACATTAAAATAATGTATCATGGATCTATTATAAATAATTGTTGAGTAATACAATTTAATAATATATGATATAATGTAATGTGGTAGTATCCGATTGTATTATATAGGTAAGATAAAATGTATATAGATTATATGTATTCAAATTGCATTTATTACATTATGGGGAGAACATTGTAATTATAACCTAAGAGTACATATAATATATAACATAAGTGTAGAATATAGTCCATTTGTAAGAATGCTGAGATTTGCTTGGCTTGTCCCAATATAATAGTCACTCTCCTTTCCCTCATTCACGTGCACAGCCATTATGGCCTAAGCCTATTACTTCTCCTTAAACTCAGTAAATTTCCATAGCCTTGTAGCAATGATGAGCAAGGGAGTGGTTTTAATGATGGATTCTAACAACTAAATACCTACCATTCTATAACCTTCATGCAATTTGACAATCCGTTAGTTTGATTTGGGAGTTAGAAGCTTGGACTGTGTATTCATTCTTCTATATAAAGGAACTCCCTGCACCTTCATTTCATTGCTGAAATATTTCTAAGAGAAGAGAGTATACTGTGATTGTCTATTTAGTTCAGAAGGAATTTCTATAGTAGCATCAGCAAGCTTACTCCATAACAGAGGTATAAATCCTCTTCGTGTCTTCATTTTCATTTTCTGTCAAAAGAACTCCATTGTTGTTCTCTGAGTTTTGTTGAAATTCTTGATTATGCCAAATTGGTTCATGATTGGTTTGTAGAACCCT
Organism: Panax stipuleanatus; assembly: GCA_020205555.1. Lineage (NCBI taxonomy): Eukaryota > Viridiplantae > Streptophyta > Magnoliopsida > Apiales > Araliaceae > Panax > Panax stipuleanatus. Next base: position 13,896,622 of record CM035118.1, on the reverse strand, counting down.
TATATTGTTGTTATATGAACATACACACATGATGGAACCACTGAATAGTCTTTCATTTCCATTGTTCCTCTTCAATTTCTGTAAATACATGAAATTCGTAAATTAGTTAGAGTTCATGAAATTGGGAATTGATAATTGCTATTGACTGTTATATAAGCATATATGTATGTGTTAGTAAGTTAAACAAGTCTAATATCTGGGTATGTTGAAATCGATGAAATGGGAGGTTTTGGGTCGGTTTTCGCTGCAGTCTGAACCGCAGAAAACTGCCTCGACGCCGCAGCGCCGCAGTCCGCGCCGCAGCGCCACACGTGCCGTAGCCCGCGCCGCAGCGCCGCACGCAGCGCCACTCGCGCCGCAGCGCCAGTATTAAGCTACTGTTGCCGCGCCGCAGCGCCAGCCTCTGTGTTCAGTTTTCTGCATTCTGCAACAAAACTGTTATGTACCAATTGTTTGATTTTTGTTTAAACAAGCATGGGAGCATGATTAATACATATATATAAACCTAATGAGGCAATGTAAGCATGTTTTAGTATATTAGCATGCATGGTTAACCAAACGACACATAGTTTGGAAACGAATTTAAAGTTTCATAAACGACGTTAACATATATGAAGTATGTATACATTCTGACTTTTCGAGCATGTTTATAGGGCCTTGAAATACATGAAAAGCATGTTAACATTACATATATAGGTTTCATAAGGAAGCATGAACATGATAGACCTTATTAATGAACTATACTAACAAAGTATAAGCTTTGAACGTGAACGTTGGTATGTTATGACGAGAATTAGAATTTGACATTTATGGACACATGTGATAGTACTCTTAGACTCATTCATGTGTCATGCATGTATATATACCATGATTAGTTGCCGTGATTAAAGTTTAGCATGAACAAAGCATGTTTTCAAGATAATAACAATGCTAGCTACATATATGCAATACGAGTACTCATGAGCATGACTAATACAAGTTATATGAATATCTTATGTGTTTAAAAGCAATCATGTTAGACCATATGAGTTCGTGTCCTTGAATGGCATTAAGTATTAACTTAAGAACCTATACCATGTACGATTGGATTTGGAAAAGTTGTACAAGCATGAAAGTATCCTTTAAATATGAATACATGCTACGCGATATTATATGATGTTACTTGAACCCGATTTTGACGGTTAACTTAAGGAGATGCCGTAACTTGCTAAAATGAAATATATTTAGTATTGATTGTGGTCTTATGTGATATTAATAATATGCAAGCATGTTTGCTAATTGTTGAGATCTTATATAATATGAGAATGCGTTTAAACTCTAAAGAAGGAACGTTAAGGATAGAAATTATATTCTATATAACTGTGTAGCTAGGTAAAACTTAGCTTATGTGTTGATCGTATATTCAAAGAGAAAATGTGAAGTTAAATTATATGACTAATGAATATCATATATATATGTAACTGTATTACGATAGGAATTCGAAAGTGTTGATTGCTTTTCGTGGATAAACTACGCTAAAGGCAAGTTCTCTTACTTACACTCTTTTAAAGTGCAAGTATCCTAACCGACGCATTTACTTTATGCAAGGAAATCTATGATTGTGAAAGTTTCCTAACTTATACTCTTTTACTATGCAAGTATCCTATCTTGTGTATTGCGAACTAGTTTCCTATTTAATCGGTTGAATCGAATTAGCATACTTGAACTCTTATTTCATTAAAGCTATTATTCATGTTGAACTTAGTATTGTTCTTGAATATTGTGAAAGTGTCTATGCCATTTGATTCGGCTGGACTTATGTTATTGAAAAGCAACCCAAACTAATTAATTGGTGCGGGATCTTGTATTTGACTGGAAAGAACAACCTTCTTTGAAGGGAATATATAATTGTCGGAGAACCGACGTGCACACTTGAGTATGGTTGATTGTTATGCATAACAAGGGTACTTTAGGCTGATCACCTGTTGTACCTATTTTTGTTGGATTTTCAGTTTATTACGGTCAATTCTAGTAGAAGTTCATAGTCCGTAGTGACTACTCAGTATTCAATTATTTGAAATCTTGAATTGACTTATTATTGAATCATATTGATATTATCCTGTCCTTAGCGACTGATATTGAGAACTGTTGATATTCTTGTTATTCTTGAACTATCAAATCTTGTTATACCCTTTCGAGAATTGAGAATCTTATTACTCACCCTTATTGTATATTACTTGCTGGGCAATTTGTGCTCATTCTTGCTTTCCCTAAAACATTTCAGTTAAGGCAGAGCATGGTGAACCTTCGGGCGTTGATAAGGGCAAGGGCAAAGCTACCAACTAGCTTATGTCTGTTATGTTTTAAATATATTAATATTGTATGAAGATGATGTAGTAAGACTGGATTTGATTATGTTTAAGCTTAAGTTAGATTATGTAATAAGTCGTTAACTGATATTATTATGTAATCTATTAAGTACTGTAGGTTGCGAGACTTGGGGGAATAATTATAATAAATCATTGTAAATTATTCTAGAATAGATTTTCCGCTGTGATCGTATGATATTTAATTATTATTATTGTGATGTATTACCATGAGCACGTGATGAACCGAATTCGAGAGACCAAGTGGCGGTCCTAGAATTTGGGGGCGTCACAGGTTGGTATCAGAGCCGTAGTTATAAACCTTAGGAACGAGTGTCCTTAGACTATAACTTAGGTGAACTTAGAAGTTAGGAAGGAGATAAAACTCATGTAGAGTTTTCCTTGAGAGACTTAGTCTGTTATGAAATGTAACTTCATTCTATACAATGAACTTATATTTTATTTAACATTCTAATGGAGATGCTATTTCGTGTCTTGTGTTTGTGATTATAGGATGACAGACACAGGTGTACCTAGTAGAGTGGCCGAGGAGGAGCCTAGGGATATACATTTAGTGTACGAAGCACCTCTAGGGGCTACACCAGTGCAGGCTGTTGCATCGATCGAGTCCGACGACGAGGACAATATTGAGATAGAGACTGATCCAGAGGAGGAGCCGATGGAGGATGAGCCAGTAGAGGACTCTGATGAGGCTACTATAGAGGAGCAGATGCTAGGAGAGTATGAGGAGCGGATCCTAGAGTTAGACTGTAGAGTTCAGGAGCTGGAGGCAGAGGCCCACGAGAGAGAGTCTGAGTTCCAGAAGCTGAGGGACGAGGACCACCAGAGGAAGCTGGCTATGCAAGAGTTAGAGGTGGAGATTGCCTACCGTAGGGAGGCAGGGATCCAGATGGGGACTCTGTTTCACAGGTCAGTGGCTAGGAATGCAGATTTGGCAGAGAAGCTAGAAGAGGTTGAGCAGAGGGAACTGAGTGAGAAGACTGAGAAAGAGGCACTCCATACTCAGCTAGAGTTGGAGGTGATGGATAGGTTACACTTCGAGGAGAAGTGGGAAGCGTCCAATAGAGAACTGACGACCTTGAGGATGAGGTCAGGTGCAAAAAGAGAAAGATGAACAAGATGGGGTATGTGTTCCGTTCAGCTTTTGAAAGGGTGATTGATGGTGTGTACCACTACCCGGCAGAACAGGGACAGACTCTACATACCTTGAGCCGAGAGCTGTTTGCGTATATAGCACAGTTGGAGTACAAGAGCGCAGTGGAACGCGGGATGATGGGATGAGATTTCCTTAGTCAGTCTAGTGGTAGTACTAGTTGTGTCTTTATGTATTGTATATACTATGTTGTAATTCCGATCTTTTGTGTAAGATGTGGGATGATGATGTAAACCCCGAGTTAGCTTCTGTTAGAGGGGTAGTATGGTAGTAGGTTGGTATATTCCCCGTCTTTTGTGATATTAGGGGATATATGTGATGACATTTATAGCAGTATGCTAGGAAATCATGTAATGAAAATGAAATGGCATATGAATATAAATGGAGTTGATTTTAGAAACGTGTTATAAATTTATTCTTTTAGTATTAAAAGAAATACTTAAGTAATATACTTGAATAATAATAAAATGAAAAAAATTGTGATGCAGATAATGCCGCCCAGACGTAGATTGACTGCACCCGAAGAATCCGTTAACAATGAGAGAGAACAAGTAGACCCGATCCAGAAACTGGTAGACTTGTTAGGAGAAGCCTTAAGGGGAAGGAACAATGAACCCGTTCGCCCGAACCCTCAAACTGTGTCAGTAACAACCTTTAAAGACTTTAAGAGTGTAGGACCCCCGGAGTTCGAGGGAACTACCGACCCAATCGTCGCACAAACGTGGATCAAAGAGATCGAAAAAGCTTTCACTATAGCTAGCGTAGGCGAAGATCAGAAGACGGTGTTTGCCACGTACATGATGAGGGGAGAAGCGAACTACTGGTGGGAGGCTAATCAACAAAGAGCTGGAGAAGGGATAATAGCTTGGGATAAGTTTAAGACACTGTTCTTCGAGAATTACTTTTCGAAAAGTATGAAGAATAGGATGGAGGTGAAATTCCTAGAGTTAAAACAAGGTGAAATGACGGTGGCGCAATACGCGGCTAGGTTTAACGAACTAGCGCGATTTGCGGAGCACCAAGTTGGTGATGAAGAGAGGAAGGCTAGACGCTTTGAACAAGGGTTGAAGCCATGGCTGTTCAATAAGGTATCAGTTCTTCAAATTGATTCCTTTGCAACATTACTGGAGAAGGCAATCATTGCGGAAGGCGACAGTGAGGCCTTAAGTCTGTATAACAAAGAAAAGAAAGGAAAGAATACTGGAGGAGAGAATCGTACGGGAGGAAGCAGTAGCGGAGGAAGCAACTTGGGAAAGAGAAAGTGGGAGAACAACAACAACAACAAAAACAACAATAATAATCAATCAGGGAATTTTCGTGGAGGTTTCAAGAAGAGGGCTGAAGGATGCCCGAAGTGTGGGAAGAATCACCAGGGCGAGTGCTGGAAGGGACGTGGCACTTGGTACAACTGCGGACAGGAAGGGCACATCTCGCCCAACTGTTTGAAACCGAAAAAGATACAAGGATGCTTTGCGTGTGGCTCGACGGAGCACCGAATTAAGGACTGCCCAAAGAAGGGAAGTGGCGGGGGTAGTAATCAGCAAGGAGGCAACAAGCTGATGATCGGTGGACCGGCACAATCCAACCGCCCAACCGCCCAACCGCCAGAACCTTTAACATGACCATCCAAGACGCAGTGGCTGCGAAGGATGTGGTGTCAGGTATAATCCCAATCAATGATATAAATGCTTATGTATTATTTGATTCGGGTGCCACCTGTTCTTTTGTATCTGAAAAATTTGCTAGTAGACTTAGTACACCTCGAGAACTATTAGAAAATCCTTTGATCATAGAAGTTGCTAATAAGGAAGTGATCCCTGTAGAATACGTTTATCGAAATTGTCGCGTAAATATTAGTAAACATGAACTGAGCGTAGACTTAATTCCTATTAGACTGGGAGAATTTGACGTAATACTGGGAATGGATTGGTTGTATAACCATGCTGCGATAATTGACTGTCAGAACAAATGTGTGAACCTTCAGACTCCGAGTAAGTCTAAGGTAGTGTTTTATGGTAGCTCATCGCTTAAGCAATCGTGTTGCGTTACGATGATGCAGGCCAAGAAATTGTTAAGGAAAGGATGTGGAGGATATTTAGCTTACATCGTTGATACTCGGAAGAAGGGAGTAGAAATTAAGGATATATCCGTAGTTAATGAATTTCAAGACGTGTTTCCGGACGATCTGCCTGGTCTTCCGCCAGACAGAGAAATCGAATTCGTAATAGACTTAGCACCGGGAACGGCACCGATTTCGAAAGCTCCATATCGTATGGCGCCAGTAGAAATGAAGGAATTGATGATACAATTGCAAGAATTATTGGATAAGGGTTACATTCGACCGAGTGTTTCTCCTTGGGGAGCACCAGTACTATTCGTTAAGAAGAAGGACGGATCGATGAGGCTCTGTATCGATTATCGAGAATTGAATAGAGTAACGATCAAGAATCGGTATCCGCTACCGAGGATAGACGACTTATTTGATCAACTGAAGGGAGCAAAGTGTTTCTCAAAGATCGACCTACGAACAGGATATCATCAACTGAAGGTACGGGATGAGGACATACCAAAGACTGCGTTTCGAACCCGTTATGGACACTACGAGTTTTTGGTAATGTCATTCGGATTGACTAATGCTCCGGCAGCATTTATGGACTTGATGAACCGAGTTTTCAAGCCATACTTGGATAAATTTGTAGTGGTTTTTATCGACGACATTTTGATCTACTCAAAGACAGAGGAAGAACACGCCGAACATCTAAAGATTATTTTGGAGGCACTAAGGAAGGAGAAGATTGTATGCAAAATTTTCTAAGTGCGAATTTTGGATGGAGAAGGTTCAATTCTTAGGCCACGTGGTGGATAAGAATGGAATCTCTGTAGACCCTGCGAAGGTTGAAGCAGTAAGTAATTGGGAACAACCGAGAACACCGACGGAGGTGAGAAGCTTTCTAGGGTTAGCTGGGTACTATCGAAGATTCATCTAAGATTTTTCTAAGATAGCAACCCCGTTGACCAATTTGACTAGAAAGACGGTGAAATTTGTATGGACCGACAAATGCGAAGAAAGTTTTCAAGAACTGAAAAGGAGATTGAGCGAAACACCTGTGTTATCATTACCAGATGATGCGAGAAATTTTGTGGTGTATAGTGATGCATCGCACAAGGGGCTTGGCTGTGTGCTCATGCAACATGGCAAGGTTATTGCATATGCGTCACGACAATTGAAGGATTACAAAAAACGATACCCTACTCATGACTTAGAGTTAGCGGCAGTAGTTTTTGCGTTAAAGATATGGAGACATTATCTATACGGAGAAAAATGTGAGATATACACGGACCACAAAAGTATGAAATATATCTTCACACAGAAGGAGTTAAACATGCGGCAGAGAAGGTGGTTAGAATTAATCAAAGACTATGACTGCGATATTCTTTATCACCCGGGAAAGGCAAATGTGGTTGTCGATGCTCTGAGCAGGAAAGGAAGGGAGAAGTTGTTTAATTTAACAACTCAGGAAGAGTTGATAAGAGAGATGGAGAAATTGGAGATAGAAGTAAAAGGACCAGAAAAGTCTGGTGAGAAGTTAATTGTAATGGAAGCTTGTCCGACGTTGTTGAATAGAGTAAAGGAAGCTCAGGAAAAGGATGAAGAGTGTGAGAAAATCCGAAAGAGGATCACAGAAAGTGAGGAAGAAAAATTTCGAATGGATAAAGACGGTATTTTGAGATTTGAAGGGAGAGTGTGGGTACCAGCGGTAACCGAGTTGAGGGAAGAGATTTTGCACGAGGCACACAATACGATATATTCCGTTCATCCGGGAGGCACAAAGATGTACCGAGATCTAAGGCAACATTTTTGGTGGCCTAATTTGAAACGGGAAGTCGCAGAGTGCGTCAGTAAATGCTTGACTTGCCAACGCGTTAAAGCAGAGCATCAGCGGCCAAGTGGTTTACTACAACCGTTAGAAATACCAGAGTGGAAATGGGAGCATATTACCATGGACTTCGTGGTAGGACTTCCAGTTACACAGAAAGGTTATGATGCTATTTGGGTTATCGTGGATCGACTAACGAAGACCGCACACTTTCTACCAATCAAGATCCGCTACAGTTTGAACCAATTAGCAAGCCTATATGTAAAAGAAATTATTTCACGACATGGAGTGCAGGTGTCAATTGTCTCTGATCGAGATTCGCGCTTCACGTCCAATTTTTGGAAGAGTTTGCAGGAAAGAATGGGAACGCAGTTGAGGTTGAGTACAGCTTATCATCCTCAAACAGACGGACAAAGTGAGCGAACAATACAAACGCTAGAAGACATGCTTAGGACTTGCGTGATGGATTTTAAGGGAAATTGGGACGACCACCTACCCTTAGTAGAATTCGCATATAATAATAGCTACCATGCGAGTATTGGCATGCCACCGTACGAAGCTCTTTACGGGAGAAAGTGCAGAACGCCGTTATGTTGGGACGAAGTCGGAGAACGACGAATACTCGGACCAGAGTTAGTTCAACAAACCGCAGACGTGGTGACAGTGATAAGAGCCAGACTTGTAGCAGCTCAAGATCGCCAGAAGAAATACGCAGATTTGCATCGGCAGGACCGAGACTTCAAAGTCGGCAGTTTCGTATTCTTGAAGGTATCTCCATGGAAGGGAAAAATCCGTTTCGGCAAGAAAGGAAAATTGAGTCCAAGATTCATAGGACCGTTCGAGATACTGAAGCGAGTGGGCGAAGTGGCATACAAAGTTGCGTTACCACCCGAGTTGGAGCATATCCACAACGTGTTCCACATTTCCGTGTTGCGACCGTACAAGGCCGACTACAAGCACGTGATTTCTTACGAGCCCATTCAAGTGGAGAAGAACTTGGCGTATGAAGAAATTCCTGTCCAAATATTAGATAGGAAAGAACAAACTTTGAGAAATAAAGTTATTTCATCTGTAAAAGTACTTTGGCGTAACCACGATGTCGAGGAGGCAACGTGGGAGTTAGAAGATAGGATGATGAGGGACTATCCCCATCTATTTGTGTAACCTTGTAGCAATTCCGGGACGGAATTTTTATAAGGGGGGGAGGATGTAATACCCGAGAACTTTCATATATTATTAAAAAAAATATATTAATGGAAATGAGAATTTATTTGAATATAAATGATTTTGTGTTATGAGATGAATTAATTCAATTATATATAATTGAATAATTATAATAATTGAGAAATTGGTGGAGTTTGTGATAAACTCGTTGATTGCCTTGTGTGGCACAGTGACGTAATATAAGAATGATTATATTAATTTAAGCGAACAATTAATCTATATTAATTGTTAATCGAAGAATATTAATTAACTGTTATAAAATACTAATGAGGATTGATTAATAATATGTGATTATTATTGCAAGAAACATAATAATAATGAGCAACGTGTTTATAAATATAATAAGATTTATATCAAAGTGATAGTTAATCATATAAAGGTTAATTAAATTGTTATGGAGGTTAACAATTATATTGATTGATGTAGGATATGTGTATATTATTAATTAATATTCAATTTATAAGATGAGAAATTATATGTGCAAGCATGCGAATTAAATGTATAGTAACTATATGTTATGATATGTGTAGGTGACAAATGATGTGTGGATATACATTAAAATAATGTATCATGGATCTATTATAAATAATTGTTGAGTAATACAATTTAATAATATATGATATAATGTAATGTGGTAGTATCCGATTGTATTATATCGGTAAGATAAAATGTACATAGATTATATGTATTCAAATTGCATTTATTACATTATGGGGAGAACATTGTAATTATAACCTAAGAGTACATATAATATATAACATAAGTGTAGCATATAGTCCATTTGTAAGAATGTTGAGATTTGCTTGGCTTGTCCCAATATAATAGTCACTCTCCTTTCCCTCATTCACGTGCACAGCCATTATGGCCTAAGCCTATTGCTTCTCCTTAAACTCAGTAAATTTCCATAGCCTTGTAGCAATGATGAGCAAGGGAGTGGTTTTAATGATGGATTCTAACAACTAAATACCTACCATTCTATAACCTTCATGCAATTTGACAATCCGTTAGTTTGATTTGGGAGTTAGAAGCTTGGACTGTGTATTCATTCTTCTATATAAAGGAACTCCCTGCACCTTCATTTCATTGTTGAAATATTTCTAAGAGAAGAGAGTATACTGTGATTGTCTATTTAGTTCAGAAGGAATTTCTATAGTAGCATCAGCAAGCTTACTCCATAACAGAGGTATAAATCCTCTTCGTGTCTTCATTTTCATTTTCTGTCAAAAGAACTCCATTGTTGTTCTCTGAGTTTTGTTGAAATTCTTGATTATGCCAAATTGGTTCATGATTGGTTTGTAGAACCCTTATATTGTTGTTATATGAACATACACACATGATGGAACCACTGAATAGTCTTTCATTTCCATTGTTCCTCTTCAATTTCTGTAAATACATGAAATTCATAAATTAGTTAGAGTTCATGAAATTGGGAATTGATAATTGCTATTGACTGTTATATAAGCATATATGTATGTGTTAGTAAGTTAAACAAGTTTAATATCTGGGTATGTTGAAATCGATGAAATGGGAGGTTTTGGGTCGGTTTTCGCTGCAGTCTGAACCGTAGAAAACTGCCTCGACGCCGCAGTCCGCGCCGCAGCGCCACACGCGCCGTAGCCCGCGCCGCAGCGCCGCACGCAGCGCCACTAGCGCCGCAGCGCCACTAGCGCCGCAGCGCCAGTATTAAGCTACTGTTGCCGCGCCGCAGCGCCAGCCTCTGTGTTCAGTTTTCTGCATTCTGCAACAAAACTGTTATGTACCAATTGTTTAATTTTTGTTTTAAACAAGCATGGGAGCATGATTAATACATATATATAAACCTAATGAGGCAACAAGATGATGATCGGTGGACCGGCACAATCCAACGCCCAACCGCCAGAACCTTTAACATGACCGTACCAAGACGCAGTGGCTGCGAAGGATGTGGTGTCAGGTATAATCCCAATCAATGATATAAATGCGTATGTATTATTTGATTCGGGTGCCACCTGTTCTTTTGTATCTGAAGAATTTGCTAGTAGACTTAGTACACCTCGAGAACTATTAGAAAATCCTTTGATCATAGAAGTTGCTAATAAGGAAGTGATCCCTGTAGAATACGTTTATCGAAATTATCGCGCAAATATTAGTAAACATAAAATGAGCGTAGACTTGATTCCTATTAGACTGGGAGAATTTGACGTAATACTGGGAATGGATTGGTTGTATAACCATGCTGCGATAATTGACTGTCAGAACAAATGTGTGAACCTTCAGACTCCGAGTAAGTCTAAGGTAGTGTTTTATGGTAGCTCATCGCTTAAGCATCGTGTTGCGTTACGATGATGCAGGCCAAGAAATTGTTAAGGAAAGGATGTGGAGGATATTTAGCTTACATCGTTGATACTCGGAAGAAGGGAGTAGAAATTAAGGATATATCCGTAGTTAATGAATTTCAAGACGTGTTTCCGGACGATCTGCCTGGTCCTTTCCGCCAGACAGAGAAATCGAATTCGTAATAGACTTAGCACCGGGAACGGCACCGATTTGAAAGCTCCATATCGTATGGCGCTAGTAGAAATGAAGGAATTGATGATACAATTGTAAGAATTATTGGATAAGGGTTACATTCGACCGAGTGTTTCTCCTTGGGGAGCACCAGTACTATTCGTTAAGAAGAAGGACGGATCGATGAGGCTCTGTATCGATTATCGAGAATTGAATAGAGTAACGATCAAGAACCGGTATCCGCTACCGAGGATAGACGACTTATTTGATCAACTGAAGGGAGCAAAGTGTTTCTCAAAGATCGACCTACGAACAGGATATCATCAACTGAAGGTACGGGATGAGGACATACCAAAGACTGCGTTTCGAACCCGTTATGGACACTACGAGTTTTTGGTAATGTCATTCGGATTGACTAATGCTCCGGCAGCATTTATGGACTTGATGAACCGAGTTTTCAAGCCATACTTGGATAAATTTGTAGTGGTTTTTTATCGACGACATTTTGATCTACTCAAAGACAGAGGAAGAACACGCCGAACATCTAAAGATTATTTTGGAGGCACTAAGGAAGGAGAAGATGTATGCAAAATTTTCTAAGTGCGAATTTTGGATGGAGAAGGTTCAATTCTTAGGCCACGTGGTGGATAAGAATGGAATCTCTGTAGACCCTGCGAAGGTTGAAGCAGTAAGTAATTGGGAACAACCGAGAACACCGACGGAGGTGAGAAGCTTCTAGGGTTAGCTGGGTACTATCGAAGATTCATCCTAAGATTTTTCTAAGATAGCAACCCGTTGACCAATTTGACTAGAAAGACGTGTGAAATTTGTATGGACCGACAAATGCGAAGAAAGTTTCAAGAACAGAAAAGGAGATTGAGCGAAACACCTGTGTTATCATTACCAGATGATGCGGGAAATTTTGTGGTGTATAGTGATGCATCGCACAAGGGGCTTGGCCTGTGTGCTCATGCAACATGGCAAGGTTATTGCATATGCGTCACGACAATTGAAGGATTACGAAAAACGATACCCTACTCATGACTTAGAGTTAGCGGCAGTAGTTTTTGCGTTAAAGATATGGAGACATTATCTATACGGAGGAAAAATGTGAGATATACACGGACCACAAAAGTCTGAAATACTATCTTCACACAGAAGGAGTTAATCATGCGGCAGAGAAGGTGGTTAGAATTAATCAAAGACTATGACTGCGATATTCTTTATCCACCCGGGAAAGGCAAATGTGGTTGTCCGACTGCTCTGAGCAGGAAAGGAAGGAGAAGTTGTTTAATTTAACAACTCAGGAAGAGTTGATAAGAGAGATGGAGAAATTGGAGATAGAGTAAAAGGACAGAAAAGTCTGGTGAGAAGTTAATTGTAATGGAAGCTTGTCCGACGTTGTTGAATAGAGTAAAGGAAGCTCAGGAAAAGGATGAAGAGTGTGAGAAAATCCGAAAGAGGATCACAGAAAGTGAGGAAGAAAAATTTCGAATGGATAAAGACGGTTATTTTGAGATTTGAAGGGAGAGTGTGGGTACCAGCGGTAACCGAGTTGAGGGAAGAGATTTTGCACGAGGCACACAATACGACACATTCCGTTCATAGCGGGAGGCACAAAGATGTACCGAGATCTAAGGCAACATTTTTGGTGGGCCTAATTTGAAACGGGAAGTCGCAGAGTGGTCAGTAAATGCTTGACTTGCCAACGCGTTAAAGCAGAGCATCAGCGGCCAAGTGGTTTACTACAACCGTTAGAAATACCAGAGTGGAAATGGGAGCATATTACCATGGACTTCGTGGTAGGACTTCCAGTTACACAGAAAGGTTATGATGCTATTTTGGGTTATCGTGGATCGACTACGAAGACCGCACACTTTCTACCAATCAAGATCCGCTACAGTTTGAACCAATTAGCAAGCCTATATGTAAAAGAAAATTATTTCACGACATGGAGTGCCGGTGTCAATTGTCTCTGATCGAGATCCGCGCTTCACGTCCAATTTTGGAAGAGTTTGCAGGAAAGAATGGGAACGCAGTTGAGGTTGAGTACAGCTTATCATCCTCAAACAGACGGACAAAGTGAGCGAACAATACAAACGCTAGAAGACATGCTTAGGACTTGCGTGATGGATTTAAGGGAATTGGGACGACCACCTACCCTTAGTAGATTCGCATATAATAATAGCTACCATGCGAGTATGGCATGCCACCGTACGAAGCTCTTTACGGGAGAAAGTGCAGAACGCCGTATGTTGGGACGAAGTCGGAGAACGACGAATACTCGGACCAGAGTTAGTTCACAAACCGCAGACGTGGTGACAGTGATAAGAGCCAGACTTGTAGCAGCTCAAGATCGCCAGAAGAAATACGCAGATTTGCATCGGCAGGACCGAGACTTCAAAGTCGGCAGTTTCGTATTCTTGAAGGTATCCTCCATGGAAGGGAAAAATCCGTTTCGGCAAGAAAGGAAAATTGAGTCCAAGATTCATAGGACCGTTCGAGATACTGAAGCGAGTGGGCGAAGTGGCATACAAAGTTGCGTTACCACCCGAGTTGGAGCATATCCACAACGTGTTCCACATTTCCGTGTTGCGACCGTACAAGGCCGACTACAAGCACGTGATTTCTTACGAGCCCATTCAAGTGGAGAAGAACTTGGCGTATGAAAAGAATTCCTGTCCAAATATAGATAGGAAAGAACAAACTTTGAGAAATAAAGTTATTTCATCTGTAAAAGTACCTTTGGCGTAACCACGATGTCGAGGAGGCAACGTGGGAGTTAGAAGATAGGATGATGAGGGACTATCCCATCTATTTGTGTAACCTTGTAGCAATTCCGGGACGGAATTTTATAAGGGGGGGGGAGGATGTATACCCCAGAGAATTTTCATATATTATTAAAAAAATATATTATGGAAATGAGAATTTATTTGAATATAAATGATTTTGTGTTATTGAGATGAATTAAGTCAATTATATATAATTGAATAATTATAATAATTGAGAAATTGGTGGAGTTTGTGATAAACTCGTTGATGGCCTTGTGTGCACAGTGACGTAATATAAGAATGATTATATTAATTTACGCGAACAATTAATCTATATTAATTGTTAATCGAAGAATATTAATTAACTGTTATAAAATACTAATGAGATTGATTAATAATATTGATTATTATGCAAGAACATAATAATATGAGCAACTGTTTATAAATATAATAAGATTTATATCAAAGTGAGAGTTAATCATATAAAGGTTAATTACATTGTTATGGAGGTTAACAATTATATTGATTGATGTAGGATATGTGTATATTATTAATTAATATTCAAGTTAGAAGATGAGAAATTATATGTGCAAGCCATGCGAATTAATGTATAGTAACTAATGTTATGATATGGTAGGTGACAATGATGTGTGGATATACATTAAAATAATGTCTCATGGATCTAGTATAAATAATTGTTGAGTATACAATTTAATAATATATGATATAATGTAATGTGGTAGTATCCGATGGTATTATATCGGTAAGATAAAATGTACATAGATTATATGTATTCAAATTGCATTTATTACATTATGGGGAGAACATTGTAATTATAACCTAAGAGTACATATAATATATAACATAAGTGTAGCATATAGTCCATTTGTAAGAATGCTGAGATTTGCTTGGCTTGTCCAATATAATAGTCACTCCTTTTCCCTCATTCACGTGCACAGCCATTATGGCCTAAGCCTATTGCTTCTCCTTAAACTCAGTAAATTTCCTAGCCTTGTAGCAATGATGAGCAAGGGAGTGGTTTTAATGATGGATTCTAACAACTAATACCTACCATTCTATAACCTTCATGCAATTTGACAATCCGTTAGTTTGATTTGGGAGTTAGAAGCTTGGACTGTGTATTCATTCTTCTATATAAAGGAACTCCCTGCACCTTCATTTCATTGCTGAAATATTCTAAGAGAAGAGAGTATCTGTGATGTCATTTAGTTCAGAAGGAATTTCTATAGTAGCATCAGCAAGCTTACTCCATAACAGAGGTATAAATCCTCTTCGTGTCTTCATTTTCATTTTCTGTCAAAAGAACTCCATTGTTGTTCTCTGAGTTTTGTTGAAATTCTTGATTATGCCAAATTGGTTCATGATTGGTTTGTAGAACCCTTATATTGTTGTTATATGAACATACACACATGATGGAACCACTGAATAGTCTTTCATTTCCATTGTTCCTCTTCAATTTCTGTAAATACATAAATTCGTAAATTAGTTAGAGTTCATGAAATTGGGAATTGATAATTGCTATTGACTGTTATATAAGCATATATGTATGTGTTAGTAAGTTAAACAAGTCTAATATCTGGGTATGTTGAAATCGATGAATGGGAGGTTTTGGGTCGGTTTTCGCTGCAGTCTGAACCGCAGAAAACTGCCTCGACGCACGCACAGCGCCGCATCCCGCGCCGCAGCGCCGCCGCCGCAGCCACTCGCGCGCAGCGCCAGTATTAAGCTACTGTTGCCGCGCCGCAGCGCCAGCCTCTGTGTTCAGTTTTCTGCATTCTGCAACAAAACTGTTATTACCAATTGTTTGATTTTTGTTTAAACAAGCATGGGAGCATGATTAATAC